>CM039119.1:6018519-7243778 GCA_022036555.1 Microstegium vimineum
TGCAACATTGTGACAATTTTGCAGCACAGCATCACTAAAAACTCTAGGAACACTCCACCTTCTCACAGCCATCACAGACAACTGTGACATCACCGAAAAATGGTCTAGTTTCCACAGTCCCGAAACGAAACAAATCAAAACTCCAGGCCCCTCCCGCACCACCCCTCAACAAAATCCCGGACCTCCCTCCCAGAAATAGTGCATCTCCCCATCCATGGGCGGTACTGTACTGAACCCCCATAATTTCTTAGAAATACAAACTGCTTTTAGAAAAAATCGCCATACATCAACCAATCCCAGCAGCAACGAACTGGGCGGACCAGAGGTTGAATCCCTAGCCCAAACCGAAAAAAAAATAGCTACAGCTACTACAGCAATCCAACCAAAACGCCAGCTCGCTTCCTTACCAACGGAAAGGAGAGGATAACGAAGGCCCGGGCAGATCCCCACCGCGCGTCGATCTGCCGAGCGGAGCGGGGTGTGGGAGGATGACGAGCCCGGGCAGATCCCCACCCCCCACGACGAAGAGGATGAGGAGCTCGGGTACTGTGGGAGGAAGGCGGCGCGGGAATTCCGCGGGCGGCAGCAAAACCGGCGGCCTCAGTGACTGCCAAGCCGCGAGCGCGAGGCCGCCACAGAGGGGAGGGGGAAAAGGTGCGGGAGGGTTAGGGTAGGGCCCCAGAAGCCAGTCACCCGTCCCTTTTTATATTGTTTTTTCTGTCTGCTCTAGCCGTTTTAGGGCCCGGAAATACTTTTGAGATTTTGGGTCTTTTTACAATTTTGTCACCAACACGCTCTCTCACGCAGGTTTTCAAAACCGACCGGTGGCCGGGGGTTTGTCGGTAACCGCGGTAACCGCTCCAAACCGGTCCCAAACCGAACGGTTCGCATTTTGAATTCAAACGGCGTAGTTCAAACGGTTTGAGACCGGTAACCGGTCGGTTAGGGCCGTTTACCGACCGGTTTGGGCGGTTACCCCCAAACCAAATTTCAAATTTGAAAAAAAAAATCGAAAATGCTGAAAAAAATCCTAAAAATAGTTCATGATTTGTAGAGTCGAATGGTGCAAATTTTTTTCAAATTAGAGTTCGTTTGCTATTTATTTTGACGCGTACAAGTTTGGAAAAAAATAGAAAATATCCTTTTCTTTTTTTTTCAAACTTATACACGTCAAAATAAATAGCAAACGAACTCCAATTTAAAAAAATTGTACACCATTCGACTCTATAAATCATGAACTATTTTTAGGAATTTTTTCAGCATTTTCGAATTTTTTTTCAAATTTGAAATTTAAATTCAAACCGGAACCGAAACCGAACCGCCCGGGGAAGGTTTGTCGGTAACCGCTCGGTTTTGAAAACCCTGCTCTCACTCGCTTATCCATCAGCTCACTTTTGACGATGATGTCATCACTCAGTCATCAGCTCACAAGCTCTGTGGCTCAAAAGTGCATACTCCCCCCTCTCTGCCAGAAAAGAATGCAATCCTAATCTTGAATATGGACAAACACATGTCCAGATTCAAAGCTACTACCTCCGTCTCTAAAAAAAATGTAATTGTAGAAACCGTGTCGGTCAAGATGAATTATGTTTGATCAACTTTATATTAAATATTATTAATATTTATGTCTCTAAATAATTTTATTATGAAAATATATTCTATAACTAATCTAATAATACTGGTTTCATATCACCAATCTTAATACTCTTTTTATATAAATTTAGTCAAAGTTTAAGTTGTTTGACTTTTCAAAAAACGAGAATTACATTCTTTTAGAGACGGAGGTAGTAGAATTATATTTTTTTCTTTGGCTCGGAGGGTGTATTTTTTTCATTTACAAATATAATATGATATATATTGAGGTGCAATCACAAAATTCTATTTTGGAACGTACTCGTACAATTTTTTTTCATGTTGTGTTTTTTTATAAAATGGAATCAATCTATATAAGAAAAAGTTCACCAGTGGTTCTCAGTTCATCCAAATTTCTAAACTCATAAATCAATTATCCCGATTTCTAAAATCAATTGTTTACGCCTTCAAACTTATTTATCTCTAACATTTCAGTCCATAAACTCATAAATCTCTCATTTGGATCAAACTTCATTTGTGTCATCCTAATCCCTAAATTATAAATCACTTATTTAGATCCTCGAACCTAAATTATAAATCACTTATTTAGATCCTCAAACTTGTTTAGGTATATCATCCTGATTTTTAAATGCTTTAAATTTGTAAATTCAATATCTATTTATAGAACTATCCAAAAAATATAAATCCAATTTAAATTTTTGATAGTTCTATACATAGAGGTAACCGCACTTTACTCTTGGTAAAATGCTGAGAAAACCAATTTCATTTTTTCAGAGATGGATATTAAGAGAGCAGCATTCGAGAAGCGCCATCTTTCGTCAGCATATGATCATAGCGGCATTTCACAGAGCTGGGGCCATTGGAGTGTCATTACCGGACCGGACGTATCCCCACACAATGAATCGAAATGCCAAAGCTTCTGTTGTGTCGACCATAGGTACAACGATAAATCACGAATCACCCACAAAAACTGCACACATATTACACAAACAGAAAAAAGGGCAACGTATATCCCATGCCATGCCCTCCCTGTTTGGAGCCTCGCTAGCCCTTCTTCCATGGCTGGATGACTGCAACGACAATGACCACCACTATCACCAGCAGTAGGATGATGGCATAGCACATCCACTTCCTCGAGTTCTTCTGCAGTTTCTTCGCGTTCTGGAGTGCGCTCACACCTTGCTGTATGTGATTGGTGGCATTGGAGACCTTGAAACAGATGATGGAAATTGGCATATGAGTGATTTCATCAAGCTTTCTATTAATTATTTTTTTAAAAAAAAACACGATACTTGTCCTATATACAACAAGCTCAATGAAGAAGTAGAGAACTCTTACATGTGTCTCAATGTTGTTGATCATGTCTCCTTGAGCCTCAACAAGAACTGCCATGTCCATGAATATCTACAACACAAAAAACAAAGAAATGGTATAAAGAGATGGTCAACTTACTGAAAGGTACATGTGTTTTTATGTGTATTCTTAAAGTGTTCTAAATTAATCCCAGCAGCCAGCTCCAACAGTTGACCGCCCACACCATCCCAGACCACACATAATCGAATTAATCAATAATCACATTAGATAGGGACACAGCAGCTACACCTGTTAGTGTTATTTATTTAGATTCTTCTGTTGGAAACTAAACCAGTTAGTGTTATTTATTGAGGGGAACTATGTTCATTGAATGGCCATAGCTTTTGTAACATGCTATTATTACATAGAAGAGCTTATGCCAAAAAAGAGAGAGAAAAGAAAAGGCATCACCTGTTGCAACTCCAAAAGCTTCCTCTCTAGATCCCTTACAGCATCATGTCGCTCCTGTATTTCAGCAACGGTGTCCAGTATCTGCAAATGTAAAAAAAATAACGTGTTTATAACAAATCAATGTTGTAAACACATATTTATATACCTCGCAACTAGTAAGGACCTCTGTAACTATGGTAGACCACATACCTGGCCTCTTCCCTGATGTTGGATAGCATCTTTGAATATTTGCTCACTTTTTCCGGTCTCTATCAAGTCATCAATTGTCTGCAGGATTAGAGGCAACAACATGAGAAATTGTGAAGTCAACCATAAATCAACGTTCACTGGAAACTAACAGCACAATGACAAGTACAAACATAGCCACAGGTGAAAACTATGGTGGTGCACAGGTGCAATACTCACCTCTTCATCAGGACGGTTACCAGTTACAGTAAAAACCCTTCTTTCAACAACCTCCCGATACTCTTGCCTGATTGCTTCTCTCAAGGTCTGCAGCAGATATTAACAGGGTAACTTACATGATACAAACAATATATTTAACTTTCTCCACAGATTTGTTGGCAATTGGCAGGTATTCACAATGATTTACAAACTTGAAGCTCTTCTAGAATCATACCATCAGCTACTGAGAACCGACCCTGTAGCTGACCATATTTTTATATCTTTTTAGTTGAGTAAAACATGCAATCATCAATGAAGATACCCCCCCCCCCCCCCCTGCTTATAATGAGTCACACATGCATAATTTTTATGATTGGATGTCTCCTAAGCATGGAAAAGTACAACACTTCCTCTCTGCTACTTTAGAAACCATATAAGCAATTAATTTTGCACAAGTTTGCGCTTTAAGATCGTCCTATGTCCATAGTTATAATATCACAAAACAGCATAAGCATCACATGCATGGAAAGACAGGAATTTTCCACTAAAGGAACACAGTACCTGAAAATCATCCATCCGCTCCTTCAATTTCTTTTTCACTGCTCTGTAGAAATTGGAAAACATATTGAATAAACAATATATTCATGTTGTAAGCAGCACAACTAAAGGCTATGATATGAAATGTTAATTTACCCAGTAGTTTGCTCTCTTGATCGGTCCACGGCAGAACCCTTTCCACATCCAGGTTTTTGCCTATTCGATAAGTTCTGTTCCATAATGGTAGCGAGCAATTCAAGGTTAATTGTTGATAGCAGCGCACAAGTCAGATTGATTTACACAATTATAAATACCTATTTCATAGGTTCTCAGGAAATGCTGTTTGGTTACAGTGAATTTAGCATTGTTTTGGAACAAATTTTGTTAAAAAAATGACATATCACAAAGTAAGATAATAAGGTTTTCAATTTCATCTAGCAATTACCAGAAGTACAATTGACCAAGTTATGACACATTTATATAATTTCCACAATAACATGAACCAACTTGATTTATATAGATATTGCTAAGACAAATACTGATAACTATCAGGTCAAGCAAGAGCATACATCTTTTTCCAGTTCATCAACTTTTGTCTTTGCCTGACGAGCAATTTTCCCCACTTCATCAATATCTTTCTCCATCCGCTGCTTAATTGCTGTGAAAAAAGAATAGTTGCATCTAACCATAAGCATAGAGGTATTTCCAAAAGAGTGCATACATATTTCAGATAAAAGTTAAATCTGCTAGAATAAACAAGTACATACCTTTCATGGAACTTGCTTTTGTAACTGCTTTGGATTCCTCATTTGCAGTCTACATACAAAAGTTAGGATTCTAACATCAATGCACATGTTGAACGTAGATTCACAAGGAAAATAGTAATAAAAAAAAATCCATTGTCACTACTAAAATCCAGGCCGTTAGCATAAGAAAAGGAAAACAACAAAGAATGAATGGCGGAATAAATGTACCTGTAGTTTGTTCAATAGATTTGTCAGCTTTGCAACTAAACTCTCAATTGCATCAACCTGTTATATCACAAAGCATTATGTCATTAATCAGAAGGGGAAATGCTGGAGTTGGACTAACAATATTAATGTAATTCGATGCAGACAGCGGAACACACGTAATAATGTAAACATAGTAAGATGGAGATGCAAACAGCACCTTCTTCAAAAAATCTTTTAAGTTGTCTGAAGCATCAGCCTGATGCATTCCCATTTCAATGTCCGCATCTCTTGAGGAGTCCCGCCGGGGTAGCTCAAAGGAATCCTGTGACATAGAAATTTACATAATAGGTTAGGAATGGTAACAAAATGTATAATTTATAAGCCCCGGCGTTCTACATATATACCAACTTAAAATAACAGGACTGTGCCCCACATAGGAATTATGAGCATTTCATTAGGAGCAGAGCAGATAGATTTTTGAATCTTTCCATTGCAAAAGTGTAATTTAACAAAGATTATGATGCACCACGAAAAAGTTTTAGCCAAGTGGATGCGAAAAGAACAAGCTTTAAAACACATCAAACTTCAGTGAATACAAAGTCTCCGGAACTGAAACTTGAACGGCAGCACTTAATTCCTCTACTAGTGATCATTGCCGCTGTTCAATGCTCAAAAAAAAAATCAAGGCAATTGCTCCACGAGCAATTAATGATGGTTCAAGCAGGACAGTCCACTCCAAACTCCAAAGGCAAGTGAATAGCTCAAAGGGGAAGAAGAAGAAGAAAAAAAACTCTGCATCCCCGACACAACCCAAGGAGGGAGGCACAGGAACAAGCAGCCAGAAGCTTGGCAAGTCCATTTTGCTTCCAACGCAATCCAGCTGCTCCCGTACCAAACCCAAACAGATCTAACGCGAGCACCCGGCAAGTGGCCACTCGCCCACTCTACCGCACGTAGCCGAGGAGCCCGGGGTGGGTTGCTTCCACGGCACGCCCCGCATTCCGACCCGCCGCCGCGCGGCTGAAGCAATCCCTTCCCCCGCCGATCACTCCACCGCCGCTACCCCCCGATCCCGCGAACCAAGCTCTGGCTCCGCCGGCGGTCCCCGTGGGGGTAGGAGCGGACAGCACCGACCGGCCCGCCCCAGATCTCGAGCTCGCGCGCCGGATCCCGGCGAGCGGCTGAGGAGAGTCTTCCTTGAGGGCAGGAGAGGGTGGAGCGTGGAGGGAAAGAGGGGAGGAGACGAGGGGCGCTTACCGTGAGGAGGTTGTTCATGGCGGCGAGAGGCGAGGAGAGAGAGAGAGAGACAGACAGGAGGGCGGCGAGGAGAGCGGAGGCCGGTGGGAGGGGGAAGGTGTGGCCGTTGCGCCGCAGAGGATGCTTAAAGCTGAGGAGAGAGAGAGAGAGGTGGTGGGGTGGGCAGCTGCTGGGTGCTGGGCGCCGCGGTGCTGAGGCTGGCAGGTGGGCCACCCGTGGATCTTTTTCGGCAGGCGAGCTGACAGGTGGGCCATCCGTTCAGCGAGGAAAGGGAAAGAAGTGTTACGTTTTTCTGAAAGAAAAAAAAATCAGCCTCTGATAGTCTGATGATCACAACAAATAGCGGTGCTAGCGGGCTTCTGCGGTAGCTCGCGAATAACCTACACTACTATTTTTGAGCGGGTTTCTTTCATGGCAACTAAACCTAACAAATGGTCACTGTGATTTTCGGTAAATACAAATGATATTATAATGTTATCTTATTTTGAATTACTTCAGATATTTGAGTATTTGACTGCGTTGCTTGATTCATGCTTCCTGGCCGGCCGGCCTGCTGGGAAAGCGACTTCACTGCGTCATGTAGCCGTAGCAGATTTTCAACTGCTTTTCCCCCAGCTGCTCAGACTATCCGCACTCATGGTACTCTATATTATATTCATGCTCTAAAAGAAATATTTCATCCTTGTCAGCGAGATTTTTTCCTCTATATATTTTTTTCTTCCGCACATATTATCCTCTATATCAGGGTTTACCCTACCGTTTCGACGTCGGGAACCGTCCATAGGCGGTTTGGCGCTTACCGACGGTAACCGCCCAAACCGGTCCCAAACCGAACGGTTCGCATTTTGAATTCAAACGGCGTAGTTCAAACGGTTTGGGACCGGTAACCGGTCAATTAGGGCCGGTTACCGTCCGGTTTGGGCAGTACGCCCCAAACCAAATTTCAAATTTAAATTTAAAAAATCAAAAATTCTAAAAAAATTCCTAAAAATAGTTCATGATTTATAGAGTCGAATGGTGTACAAAATTTTCAAATTGGAGTTCGTTTGCTATTTATTTTGACGTGTACAAGTTTGAAAAAAAAGAAAAAAAAAATCTTTTTTCTTTTTTTTTCAAACTTGTACACGTCAAAATAAATAGCAAGCGAACTCCAATTTGAAAAATTTATACACCATTCGACTCTATAAATCATGAACTATTTTTAGGAATTTTTTTAGTATTTTCGATTTTTTTTCAAATTTGAAATTTGAATTCAAACCGGTACCGAAACCGAACCGTCCACGGGCGGTTTGTCGGTAACCGCGGTTACCGACCGGTTTGAAAAACCCTGCTCTATATTAACTATCAATAGTGGAACCCACATATTTAAAAATAAAACTTTTCCAAATATATCTATGTGAGATCTTATTTTGAAGAATTTATTGAAATAAATTTAATGATGTAATCAGAATTTTATTTACTTTTATAATTTGTGAATTATAATATTTCTTAGGTACAAGAACTTGTGGACCCCACCACTGTCCAGCACCGCTGCTTGTTGGCCCCACGGTCTGTAGCGCATAGAACGGGACGACGTGGTCTGTAGCGGAAGCGGCCACTTTGGCGGAGGTCGATAGGGTACCCCGTGCACAGCTATATTCCGGTAAAGAATACTAGAGTACTACTATCCCGTAGCCGGTGCGGACAGTCTCAGTTCTGCGCTGGAACACCGCGATCCGCGTCAGGTCGGCTGCCAGTAACTGCCAGAGGCAGACGGAGACAAAACAGCGGCGACGTCGGGCCCACCCGCCGCTCACCAGTCATCTCGCGGCCCCCGGGCCCCGGCACAGGTAGACGGGAGGGAGGCTGGAGCCTGGAGGTGGCCACACGGCCCACGGCCAGTGGCGGTTGGTGCGTGGGGCCCGCCGGGGCAAGCTGTCCGAGCTGGAGGACAGCGCAAGCATAGTAGTTTCCCTGCCTATTACTCTAATCCAAAACAAGTATCCAATCATATTCTCCTTTTAGTACACTGATGAAGTAGTACAGTATAATATAATCCAATCATAGTGGTGGCCCATTATTCGGGCGCTGGGTTAAATTATTGTGAAAGAATAATGATAAACAACGGCAAGTACCCGGTGAGAAGAGACGGTGGTATTGGGCGTTCTCGGATCGGATGTCGTTCGGGCATGTTCTTGTTCTAAGTTCTATTCTATAGGCTCTACTCTAGCCTGGCCAAGGGGGACTTAATATTATTATTTTTTTGTCTTGTTGAACAACTATGTTATCCATTTCTGCATATGAGGGTCTACTATTTGTCACAAATTGTTTATGTTTCATTGATACACAACAATATCTTTGAAAATGTATTCTTGAGAAAATTAAGAATTATTGATGTTTGTATTTTCAAACGTTTGGTCAAATTTTGTGTACATGACCTTTTTTCCTGACCAGAGTGAGTACTACCTACGCTGGCCACTTGTGCATGGACGTGAAAAAAACTATTCCCTTTGTTCCAAATTACAATCACAAGACGTTTTGATTATACACTTAAATATATGTTTTGTCTAGATACATAGCATCTAGAAATGTCGAAATAGAGTTGGGAAATAAAATATTTTTTTTTGCAGTAACGACGGCACCTATATATATTTTTATTGGACGACGGCACCTATAATATTATATGACCGTGAAAACTCGAGTTTTACAGAAACGGGGCTCCTTTTACAAATCCTCGCATACAAAAAGGCGCTTAAATAAAACCGAAAAGAAATGATGTCCCATCGCCACGAAGCCCAGTATGCAGATCGCGGGCACGAGCCCACCGACCTATCGCCACAAAAGGGAAAGCCATTGCAGCTAAAGCCCACGGCCCACGAGAACTCCGAGATGCCCGGGCAGCCCGGCCGACACAGCAGATCGCTCGCCACGCGGCTCCACCGTCGGCAACGCAATCCTCCCCCCCCCCCCCCCCCCCCCCCCCAACCACCGACGGACACGGACGCGGACGCGGCGACGCACGTCACCTTCCGCCGGCCTTCTTCTCCTTTCCACTCGCCTCTACTTCTCCACTCCGCTGTCCGCTCTATAAAGCAAGGCCGCAAGCCCGCTTCCATTCTCGAAGCCGCTGCAGCACGCGTCCTGCTTCTGCCTAGTTTGCTTGCCTGCCTCCCAGATCTTGCCGACTAGCTGCCTGCGGGAGCCGAGCCGAGCTGATCTCCCACCCCCGCAACGCGCCACCACCACCGCGCCACGGCCGCCGGCGGATCGTTCGTTTCTGCTTCTACTGCGTGATCTTTGAACAAGCTAAGACGCTGAAAGCAAGGTGAGATCAGAGCCCACGAAGAGCTCCTCTGCTCCTCCCCTCTCCTGTAAATTTAGCTGCGAGTTGATTCTTCGGGTACTCGCTTTGTTCAACCTCTGAATCAATCTAGATTCCATTAGCCATTTTTGCATCGTATGCTGAGCAAAACTACGAGTCTCAAGTCTCAATTCCGTGGCTTATGAGCAGGTCGAATGCTCGTTTTGATTGATTATGCCTTTGATGTGCCTAGCATTATCTGCGTGAGTGAAGCCATGAACATCGCGAAATGGTTGATAGAATAAGGACATATAGGAGGCACAGCTCATTCAATAGTGTGACTGAAAGTTGTAACTGCATCCTGCTGCAGGGGGCTTGATTGTGTTCAAGATGGGGAAGGACAAAGAAGCTACCAAGGTTAATGAGGAGGAGAAGAAGTCCAAGGATGTGGTCCATCTCAAGATCAAGAGCAAGGACAAGTCGACCGGCGAGGAGGACGACAAGAAGGAGATCGAGGTAGAGATTGAGGCCAAGTTTGTTGAGAAGGAAGAGGTCGTCAAAGACTCGGTTGATGGTGCAGAGTCTGCGGGGAAGGTTAAAGAGGGGAAGAAAGACAAAGAGAAGAAGAAGGAGAAGCATGAAGATGATGAGAAGGTGACCAAGAAGAAGGACAAAAAGGAGAAAGACAAGAAATCGAAGGAAGATGGTGAAGCTTCAGAAAATGCAGATAAAGACAAGAAGGATAAGAAGGCTAAAGAGAAGGTAAAAGACAAGGATGGATCAGAGTCGAAGGGTTCAAGTGATGAGAAACAAGAGAAAATGAAAGAGAAGAAAAAGAAGGAAGGTGACAAGGATGTAGAGGAGGAGGAGAAACACAAGAAGAGAGAAACCAAAGATAAAGATAATAAGAAGGATAAAAAGGCCAAGGAAAAGGATGGATCAAGTGATGAAAAGCAAGAGAAAGGCAAAGACAAGAAAAAGAAAGAGAAGAAGAGCGAAGAGATGGAACAGGAGGAGGGCCATCTGGAGAATAAGCATGGTGATGCCGCACAGAAGGATGTTCACATGAACAAAGAGTTGGCAGGAGCTGCAGACTCGGGCACCCGTGAAATCAAGCTAACTGACACCGAATCACAGGAGAAAGAAATTGATAATGAGGATTCAGAAGGCAAGAAGAAAAACAAAGAGAAGGAGAAGGACGAAGTCAAGAAGAGAAAGAAGGATGGTGGTGAGGACGATGAAGGCGAGAAGAAAGACAAAGAGAAGAAAGAGAAGAAGAAGGATAAGGGTGACAAGAAGGAAGATAGTAAGAAGAAAGACGGTGATGAAGACGAAGAAGGTAAGAAGAAAGACAAGAAAAAAGAGAAGAAGAAAGATAAGGGTGCAAAGGAGAAGATCACTGATCCGGTGAAGCTGAAAGCCAAGCTGGAGAAGGTGGATGCCAAATTGCAAGACCTACAGGCTAAGAGAGAAGATATCCTGAGGCAGCTGAAAGAGCTGGAAGAAGGCGGCAAGGGAAAGACCAATGAAGAGAAGCCTGCACAGGTACAGGATAAAGGAAAGGATACTGAAGAGGTGCCTGCACAGATACTGGAACAGGGTGGAGAGAGCAAGGCCAAGGAACAGAATCCTGTTGCCACAGCCTGATCTTGTGAAGCTCCTGTAGTGGTTCATGTAACAATAATAACTCTGATCTGGTTCTGTACACATGCATTACACTGTGTAAAGGAATGTACATTTTGAGCTGAGTTGTAAAATGGTACACGTGCACTATCAGGATCTATGTCTGTCCCACTATCCAGGGAACGGAACATATAGCTGAGTGGAGTGCGTCCTTTTCCTTATACATAACACTGTAATACTTTGCTTTATGAATAAAAGAAATACGCCAAAATGTTTTTGCTGTTGTCATGTTTGAAACACACTCAGTACCCAACGAACATAGAAAATAGTCCCAGTTCCATCGCTGCAAGTATGTTCTTATGATATGCGATGATATCCCTGTCACTCTGTCTGAACAACGATAGCATGTATACTGTATACACCATTTCACCAATGGAGATCAAGGAGAGGGATATGCCCAACGATTTTACGCCCAGAGGAAGTCTGTCTTGCTCGAGACCCAAAATGTTCCCGCTGACAAGACGTACTGTACGTGCAAAGACCTGACGATATCATCTATGGAGTACTATCTACAGCTATGATTCTCTCTTCTCTGGTGACTTCGGCACAACCGCGTCACAACTCACAACACTGTGCTATCGTTATGTTATCTACGTATGGTATTGCACGGCTAAGGGAGTAGGGAAAACAGGTGCTGACTGAGAATGGCTCTTCATTCGGAGCTCAGCAGGCTCTGCAAGTACCTCTCTACGTTGTCCAAGCCGCAAAGCTCCTTCACCACGGGCATGATGGCAGGAACTTCCAAATCAAAATGGGATGGTGAAGGTCCAAACCCGGAGCAGTGTGATTCCTTCCTTGCAGCTCTGATTGCTTCTCTAGTTGCGCAGTGCACTGAAGCTGCAAGAAGCAATGGTGGCTCCCCCGATGCTGCAACAAAGGGGACTCGAGTCAGTAGAACAGAAAATAAGCAAGTGAAAAGAAGTGAGGTATGAGCAATTTAAGCACACATGTAATCACCCATCAACATCTGCTACAGCGTGTGCATGATGGAGTGTTCCAGAGTCCAGGGAAGCAGCATCAGCGACAAGTGCACGGACATTCATAAACCAAGTGCAGTGTTTACAATTTACATAACTTCCATGTATGCTGCAGCTCTGAATTTTCTTGTGAATACTTTTGGAACAGTAAATGATGCAATTTATGCAGATGCAGACGTCCGTTTCACTGGGCACAATATGCTCATTGATAAATATAACACATGATATATAATAAGTATATCAATTTGTTTTCAACTCGGATAGCGTGTTACAGCAGCTGAACCAATTTACAAACAGAACTAGTTTGATCTTGAGAATGCTCACAGATGTGTAACCAGTAACGAAACTTCGTACCTTTTGAAGAGAGCACACGTTTCTTGTGGAATCCACTGTTAAGTAACTTCACATTGAACTGCTTTGGGATGGTGTCCACAGTTGGGATCTTGTATGTCCAAGTCCCGTCAGAGATAAGCAATCCATCTGAGTTGGTGACATATTCCTCATTCATGAAATAGCCGATTCCTTGAACAAATGCCCCTTCAACCTGAAAAATGAAAAGCACTGAACGAAGTTAGCAAAAATGGAATTAATACAACATTTAGCAGTCTGAGAAAACATTAGCACTTTCCAATTTACTACAAAAAATCTAATTCATTATTACCACCTATCTGGTAGACACTATGATACTTCAAAAACATCAACAAAAGAAACAGAGAAAAGAAAATAAATCTGCAGGTTTTCCCAATGTAAAAAAAAAAAAAGACCAATACGAATACAACCAATCAGATAATACCCACCTGTCCCAAGTCCACAGCAGGGTTTAAGCTCTGGCCACAGTCATATATAAGATCACTTCTTACAATTGTGGAAGCCCCAGTGAGAAGATCAATCTCTACCTGCAACAGTGAACAATATCTTAGCATAGAGATTTATACATTTCAGTCATCTACTGTTATCATTCTGCTGTCTAGAGCAGTTTATCTAAAACCAAACTTAAATGCTATATTGTTTAGGTAAAACAAGGTACCTCACTAGCAGCAGCGCCATAGTTTAGGTAAGAACCAGAAGGACCAGGAATGTAGTATTCTCGTGCTGATAAGTCCACAGCCATCATTGTGGCCTGCATATCGATGATAGCAACATTTCATATCAAGTAATTTAATCTATGGATGTGCAATAGCACCTGTAATGTTTAAAACTGGCAATTTCCGAGCATGTTTGTTTTTTCGTATGACAAAAGCAGAGACAATTTACATTAAGGGGGTCAAACAAGAGGGTAGTTCCCTACAATTGAGTAAGGAAAACAAACGCACCAGTCAGTTCAAAATATAGTTTGTAAGAAAGTGACTAATAACCTTGGAAATAAGTTCGCCCCATGAAACATTGCCTTGCTTCTCTTGAAATTGCTCCTTGACTGGCTTCAGCCTGTCGACCAAGACATTGCATGCGAGACGAACTGCTTCACAGCTAGATTCTGATGTGGTACTCCCCGTGGTCCACCCTCCCTGTACATTACTTAATGTATCTGCCTGAATAACTCTTATTCTCTCCAACAGCTCTTGACTTTGATCAGGACAGAGTTGTCCAAGACCATACGCTGCCATCTGCTTCACTTTTGTCCAAAGCCCCTGGCCTAACTCAATGCCTCCAACTTCAACAGCAATAGATCCATCATTAAGAATAGACACTTTTCCAGGTGTCGGTCGAGATAATACTTTGTGTACTATTGGAACAAAAGAGAGGCCTCTCTTTTTCCATTTGTTGCTTTTGTTGAAAGACTGGATTATTTCAAGCCGCCGCTGATAGTTTTCTGATGCAGTCACTTGATCACATATAGAGTGAAGTGTATACCCCACGGCATCTTCAGTGCACTCACTGTGAAACAAAGCAAGGCTCTCAACCGTGTGAAGATTTCTATGTCTAACCAAATTAGCATCAGCGGAGAGCATGGAAGCAACATGTTCAATTATAGCTTCGGCAACATAAGAACCTTGTACTTCCCCAGGACCCCGCATCGCAGACTTTGTAGCAATGTTTGTTTTACAGACCTTTACTTCATAAGAAAAAGCACCCCAATTATATTTCTTCAGTGCCTCAATGAAATTATGAGGGATTATGAGGCTAACATCTTTTGTCATTCCTGCATTTATGAACAAATCTATATGCAAAGCAGTGATTTTCCCATCTGATTTGAATCCCACTGAATAGCATATTTTCATGGGATGCCGACCTCCAGTCACTATCATGTCAGTCTTGCGGTCAAGATACATACGGACAGGACGATGCAACTTAAATGCTGCAAGCGCACAAGCAGTTGCCACCTATAAATAAAACATGATGAGTGTTCCTTTAAGAATATCGCCAGGTTATAGTGTAGGGCAGGCTTATTCAACTTTACTATTCAGTATAGTGTCATGGATGTGCTAAAAAAAAGAGCTGGAGATCTTGTTTTATTATTTGAGCACACAACGTGACTGATCATGATGTGCGCTTACCACATGCAGACATATGCAGATAGTTACCAGTGTTAATGTTAGTCATGTTTTCAGATTCTGGTAGTCAAGTAAAGCTCTATGGTTTAAAGGGCATGTAACAGTCAACTTTTGCCATGTTTGCTGACTATTTGATATACTATACATAAACTTAAGACAATACTTGTTCATGCACCATTTATGCTCCATAATAATGCAGAACATTGACTGGTGAAAACAAACTTTGTTTGCAGCACTTTAAAAATGGATGGAATGCTATAAATGCTTAAGACCTGACACTTACAGGTAATGATCTAACAGCTTTTCCTCCAAATCCACCACCAACTCTTCTGGTAATAACACGAACATTGTGACAAGGTAAACCAAGGCACTTTGCAATGACATTCTGTGCTGTCTCGGGGCATTGGCTTGAGCTATACACTACCATGGAGTTATCCTCATCGGGTATTGCCAGAGCAGCTTGTGTTTCCATGTAAAAGTAGTACTGAGAATTAAGCTTAACCTGCAAAAAGTGTTCGTCAGCTGCAGAATATATTAGCAATATAAAAAGATTGATCAAAATAAGATGCCCACTAAACTTTATTCCTTGTTAGGATCTGTCAGAGCCCCATAGGGACCAGTTACATACAAGGTTAGCCAAGATAGGACAGCACTAAATCAAAAGCAAATGAATAGTACATGCACAAGTGCTCCACAAAACTAGTTTAGCTGAATCTCTTTTAGCAGCAAAGGTGGCCCAACACAGAAGTAACATACCACATAGCAAACCTGTAAGGTACTAAGATCTCATGCCACAAGGGCCCAATGCTTAGTGGAGAACACATGTAAGATATCAATTTGACCAATGATTATGAATGCTAGTGCTCAAGCCCATACTCTGCCTGCTTTACATTAAAATAATTTATCCACAGACCAAACTGATGCACAAAGTGTACCTCGGAGTAGATTTTCTGATCTGCTTCTGCCATTCCTTTTGAGAAATCGCCAATTTTCTGAGGAAGAAGAAACGGTGGGGTTTCAAAATAACTGCACCTTTTGACTGCCTCCTCTATGGATAAAATGGGAGGATCTAAGTTCTCAGTACTGTAGTCAATAACAGCTTTTTTTGCTGCTATATTGGCAAATCTTTGTGTTTCTGCAATCTGTGCCAAAAAGATTCAGTAACAGAACTGAACCATAACACACATGGTCATAGACATAGTCTAGAAAAATTCTTTAAATCTAGAAATATAACTACAAACCATACCACAACACCAAGAGGTTCCCCTGCACACTGAGTAACTGGATCACCAAACAGAGGCTCAGGTCCAAATATAGTGTTGGCCCCAACATTGCTGCCACCTTCCGGAATATCTTTAACAGTGACTACTCCCAGTGTTTTAAGCTGCTTGAGTGAAAGGTCGAGTTCTATGCTCTTCACACGGGCTAAAGGTTTTGTGCTATATATAAATGCTCCATAAACACAGTCCTTGGGAGCGGGGATGTCATCCACAAATACAGCCTCACCTATATGTGGTGGTTTTGTATCAGCACCAAAGTTTACTTTCCAAAAGAACAGGTAATGAAAGCAACTGCCACTGGTTAAATAAGTCACGTAGCTAAAACTTAAGAAGAGACTGAAATATCAATAACCATTATTACAGATACAATTAAAAAGGGGAGATATGAAGACAAACCAAGCAAATAAATAGCACGAGCAAGGTTGCAAGTAAATATAACATGTTACATAAATGTAACCATTTGAGTTAAAAAATAAACAAATGTAACCATAAATAATCTAACTATTAGCAAACCTATGCAATAGATAACTACCAGTTATATTCCACAAAAGTACTTCCTCCAGAGTAAGTGGTGTTATGGGAGTGTGTGGCCAAACTCATAAATTTTGGTTATCAGTGTTTCGATGAATTTTGGATTTGACATATGGAAATGGTATGATGAAATGGCATGTGCAGATTTATATTGAGAAATACTTCAATGAGACGATAAATGGTACCAAGTCTCTTCATATTATAATAGACAAATTAGTTATGAAGTATGATTTGCAAGACCACTTTTATAGTACATGTCAAATGTCACTTATGCCTGTCTGTAGGGGGTGATTATAAAATACAAGTGCAAGTGCATACCAGAGGCTTGGAGTTCTGCTCCAACTTTCTTGGCTGGTATGCCAACTGGGAGATAGTCTTTATTGATTTCAATAATCTGATTTGAATATTCAAGAATGCAATTATTAGTACATGAACCAGAGTTCACATCATTGATCTTCTTAAGTGAAACATCAACATGCGCATCGGGTCCACAATTTGGATTTCCATTGGTGCCAGAAGTTACATAGCCACTAAGATGAACTGCCTTTACAGGCTTCAAAATTCCTTCAGTTACTGGGTAAAGAAAAGTAAACAGAAAGGCAACTGCCAAGCTTGACCTATAAGCAGCATGCCTTGTGCCTTCTTTAGGGACAATTGTTTCCTTGACAAGTCTACATGCTTCAAGTAGCACCGATGCAGTAATGGGTTTACCCACTAACAATTTCTCAACATTCCTAGCCCTGATGGCATGTTGGCTCCCATACGCACCAAAAGCCAGACATAGCTCTCTCAGTATTAAGCTGCTTGAAGTTTCATCCGAAGAGACTTGAGCCAAGAAAGCAGAATTAAGATATGCAACTGCATTGCCAAGAGGGCGTGGTGCAGCTCTGTACGTCTCAAATAGCACAGAAGTTCCTATTTTACTTACCGTCCCATCCATGGTTTCACCACCAGATAAGCCACCAATGAGAGTCCAACGAGGAATGTAAATGCTCAATAGCAGTGTCTTGTGATCACAAGGTGGCATCTGAAGGAAGTCCTCCAACGTGACAGACAACCTTTTTGATGATGCTTGGATGCATATCGACGAGCCAGCAGCAAGAAGGATCGTAGCAATGTCAGAGGCAAACTGGTCCCTCTGTGCCATTACCAAATTTCCACCCAAACTTGCGGTGTTCCGGACAAATGGAGAAGCCACCTTTTCCATATGATCAGCAATCTTACAAAAGATTACATCATGGCATCCACCAGCTTCTACTCTTAAAACCTCTATTGCCTGAGAAATCGATACTGCAGCGCCAATTTGAACACCATTGGCTTCCTTACTAACCGAATTCAGCTCCGGTATGCACCTGAGGTCAATGTACCTATCATACACCTCTGTTTCTCTGTAAACGCCCGAAGCGGTGTTTCCCACGACCACCTTCGTTCTACTTTCGCCAGACAACTCAGAACCTACCAGCTTACAGTACTCATCCACGCTCCGAGGCCGATGCCAAGTGCTGGCACTTCCGAGCAATGCCGGCGGCGTGTACAGGTCGTCAACCCCAGAAGAAGAAGAAGCTCTGATCTCAGCCTTGAGGAACTCCGGGAACACACCGATGCTCCCTTCGTCATACCGCGGCAGCTTGGAAGCATGGGCGTCCCCCTTTTTCCAGAAGGAGTTGAGGCCCATGTCCTCCAAATCCACGTCGGCCGCGAAGCTCTTGCAGGCGTCAGCGATCGGGCGGTACCCCGTGCAGCGGCAGAGGTTGCCCGCCACCGCCCGCTCCGCCTCAGCCACCGTGAGCCTCGCGAACCCCTCGGGCGGGTTGTCGGACCTCGTCCCTACCCTGGCCTTGGCCTCGGCGCTCGCGAGCGCGGCGGCGAGGGACATGCACACCCCGGGCGTGCAGAAGCCGCACTGCGTGGCGTGGAACCCCGCGAGCCGCTCGTGCACGACGTGGAGCCCCCGCCGCGGCCGGCCGCTGCTGCCCCCGAGCCCCTCGGTGGTGGTGACGGCGCGGTGGTGGAGGCCGTGCACCAGCGTGAGGCAGGAGCTCGCCGCCAAGTGCGACACCGCGCCTGACGCCGCGTCGTAGGCGGAGAGCAGCACCACGCACGCGCCGCATCCGCCTGCAGAAATGGGGAGCGGGAGGGCCCCGGGTCGTCAAGCTCAAATCGCGGGAACGGCGAAACGGAAGAGCGCGGGCATCGGGGGGAGGAGGAAGAGGCGGAGGTCGGGGTGGCGTGCCTTCGCCGCAGCCGAGCTTGGGCCCGGTGAAGCGGGTGCGGGTGCGGAGGAACTCGAGGAGGGTGGTGCCGGGGTCCACGTCCCCCTCGCCGAGCTCCACCCGCTCGCCGTTGACCGAGAAGACCACCACCGCTGAGGAGGAGGAGGAGGAAGCGGGCGCGGTCGAAGGCGAAGCAGCCATCGCGGCGCGGAGACGTGCGCTGCGGGGGCGCGTGCGTGTCGGAACCCGATTCTCATCTGGGCGGCTTGCTTATCTACTCCACTGTCCATTCCACTACGAGAGCACCGCCACCTCTCGCCAGGTTCGCATCCAAGGGTCGCTCTCTGCTGTCGCCGAGAAAAATACCAAGCGGGGAGAAAAACGGGCGACGCTGACGGACGGGAGGGGCGGCGTGTCGCGCTCTCGCCGAGCGCCACGAGGGTGACGCGGCGGGGATAGGCGAAGGCGACGGCTAGCCGAAGCCGCTGACGCGCGGGGCCCGCGGGTCATGGCCCGGAGTTAATGTGGGGGTTGTTTACGCTTACGCGAGTGGCTTTTGCGTTCGGGGTCGGTTGATTGGCTGGCGCGCGTGCGTGCGTGGATTGATCGGCACGTGAGGAGGTGACGGGGACCGGGTGATGCGGATGCGGCGGGGGAGCAGAGCAGAGGGTCCCGCCTCCGCCTCCGCCTCGGTACGGACTTGGCGGGCCAGCCATGCTCCGGCCACGTGCCGGTGCCGCCGAGGTATATTTGGGTGGCCCGCAGTCCCGGATGTATCTTGTTGGCTCCAAGCCTCCAACGGACGTAAAATTAGATTCGCCGGATCCTTTCATTTACAGAATTGAAATATATTTTAATAAATTAAACTATTAAACTTAAAATTTGATATTTCACCATTTTAAAAATTTAAAAATAAGTTTATCTCATATTCATTAGATGAGGGGTGAAAATTGATTCTATAGATCATCATTCCATATTTACCTTCTTTGCAACTTATAACACGTTCTTTAAACTAACTTTCCTACATGTGGTGAACAATAATATGCAAATATAATCCATATACAACTGTATAAACATAATTAATACACCTCTAAATTGTGGTTATTAAAATAAATTAAATTCCAAAGAACGAAACAGCGCCTAAGGCTAGAGTACAGATTTTAGTGAAAAACACTCTCCAGCCACCTCTTCAATTCGTTATCTAAATATAGACTTTAAGATTTCACGTTAGTAAAAGATGGATAGTAAAGATGCTCTCTGCCGAACACTATATAGAAAAGTTATTGAAGAGTATAAAGATATAGAAAATAACTTTTATTTAACAATAATTTAAAGAGTATATTTTAGAAATACTTTTAGAGATGTTCTAGCGTTTTGGAAATTGGGTTATAAGAGCAAAAGGGAAGATGATACTAGCTAGATGACACTCCGTTTTTTGCATTTTTAGAATAGGAAATGATGATGTTGGTTTGGGTAGATTTATGCTCGCATGTCCTCATTACTATTATTCTCCATATGTATCACTTTATCATTCCGGACGTTCGAAAGTTCCTTAAAACAACTCCTTAATCAATTTACTAGCAAACGGAAAAAAGATCATCCAACAGTTCTATAACACACAAATGTCTAGAGCAGAAAACAGTTAGCCCTTTTTTAAATATAGTTAGATTCATATCCATTCACGCGTGTTGAGATTGAATAGATAAAAATTACCACTCTAATGCACCCAACAAAGATGAATCTGACTGAGTGGTAATTTTGGTTTAAGTAAAAAAAACCTTCGGTCAAAGTTCACGAATTTTGGTAATTTTGAAAACTCTGCCACCAAGGAGAAACGGATTATAATTTTATTTTGTACAGCCACTTTAAGCTAAGCTTTACCTAAGCCAGTATATAAACATTTCTTTTTAGAAAAGTACTAATATAAACATCCAACAGTTGTTCTCTGTATCCCTGTGCCAGGACAGCCCAATCATATACACCCAACAAAGACGCCCAAAGCGGTGTCTGCTGCTGGGGCCTTTTATTGGTCTGGGGCGTTTCCCTGGTGATAGCCTAGTTAAGGAAAAAGTCTAATTTTAACTTCAATTTTTCTCCCTAAACTTGAAATCAGAAATTTTTCCTCTTTCAACTCTTAAAACCGTTTGTTTTACCTCCTTGAATGGTTTGGGACAGTGGTTTTGTCTTTTATTTTTTTTTATTTATTTCAACTGAATATTTAGAAAATTATAGTAAATATATAAAAATTATAAAATAGAAAATCTAATTTTGTTGAACTCCGCATAAGTAGATCTATACAATAAACATATAATATGATATACTTTAGTATATTTTTTTAATTAATGATAGAAAAGTATAGATTTAAAAATACAATAAAAATATATAATATGGTTTACTTCGCCACAGCATGTTATTGTTATCCTCACCGCGGCCAGTAGTGCTCGATGCAAGCTTCCATCTTGACGGAATGATTTTGACTTTTGTTTTGCAGGTACTGTAGTGATTATATTGAGTTGTTGACTGACATAAACAAACAAACCAATTTTTTAAGCTCTAGCCAACTAAAACGTACTCCCTTCATTTTAAATTGTAAGTTATTCCAAAAAATTTGAAGAGTCAAAATATTTTAAGTTTGACCAAAGATTATAGAGAGAAACATAAAGATTTATGACATCAAATAGGTATAGTATAAAAATATAACTAATAAAGAATTTAATGATACTTAGTTGGTATCAAATATGTTATTATCAAATTATATAAATTTGGTCAAACTTTATAAACTTTGACTCTCCAAGATTCTTGAAATGACTTACAATTTGGGATGGAGGGAGTATATTTTTCTACTCCCTCCGTCCCAAATTATAATGGGTTATTTGGATCCAAGCCATTACAATTCTTCGACTTTGAAGATATGTCATTACAATTCACTTATTCTGAAATTTGCCATTATAAATTTTCTTCTACCCGATACATGTCATTCTATACGTCTTTCAGGTGTTTGGGCCCACTTTCAGGTTGTATATACGTATACGTATTCCGTATGGACCAAACAGCCTTATCTGCTTATCACCCCCACTCAATGACGTGTGGGCCCCACACGTCATATCTTTCTTCAACCTCCAGCCATCTCCTTCCTCCACCGTTGGGCCAGAGCAGCTCGCAGCAGCCACGCGGACGCTGGCGTGCAGCCCCGCCGCGGCCACAAGGACGCACGCATGGCGCTCTACTGCAGCTAGCCGCGCGGGCGTGCAGCACCCACACGGGCGTGCGCGTGCCTCGCCGCCGCAGCTGCACGCGCGTGCAGCACCCACACGGGCGTGCGCGTGCCTCGCCGCCGCAGCTGCACGCGCGTGCAGCCCCGTCGCTGGCGTGCCTCGCCGCCTCAGCCGGCCACGCGGGCGCGCGCGTGCCGCTCCGCCGCAGCCGCGCGGGCGTGCCTCGCTGCAGTAGCCACGTCGCAGCCACGCGGGCGCTCATGTGCTTGGCCGCCGCAGCGGCACGCGCGCGCTCGTGTGCTTGGCCGCCGCAGCGGCACGCGCGTGCAGCTCCGTCACAGCCACGCCGCAGCAACTCGAGCGCGTGCGTGCAGGCTCCGCCGCAACCGCGCGGGAGTTCCTCGCTGCCATAGCCGCGCCGCAATCACGTGAGCGCGCGTGCAGCTCCGCAGCAGCCGTGAGGGCGTGCCCTGCCGCCGTAGCCGCGCCGCGGCCACACGCGCGCGCAGCCCCGCCGTAGCCACGCGGGCGGGCGCGGGTGTGTAGCACAGCCACCCCTCCGACCCTCCCACTTGTTGAACGGTGGAGGAAGGAGTTGGCTGGAGGTTGAAGAAAGATATGACGTGTGGGGCCCACACGTCATTGAGTGGAGGGAGATAAGCAGAAAAGACTGTTTGGTCCATATGGAATGCGTATACGTAAAAGTGGGCCCAAACACCTAGAAAACGTATAGAATGACATATATCAGGTAGAAGAAAAATTATAATGACATGTTTCGGAATAGGTGAATTGTAATGGTATATCTCTAAAGTCGAAAAATTGTAATGACATGATCCAAATAATCCAATTATAATACGTTACAAGAATCTGCGAGAGTCAAAATATCTCAAGTTTGACTAAAGTTATATGTCAAACTGATATGTACAACTCAACATCGACAACTTATGTTATAATAATAATTTGTTTTTATATATATATATATATATAAAAGTTATTCAACATAAACTTGTGTACATTACATAAGTTATATGATATAATAGTACATATAACTTGTTATTAGAAAAAAAATCAAAAAATATATAAATGGGATCTAGTTTTGTTTCTCTGATCGTATAAAACACATCAGTGCAGACGAAATTGAAAATGGATACACGATTTAGAAGTTATACCAATTTGAATAAATATTTTTCTTTTTTTTCTAAGATGATGTCAGCAGTAGTAGAAAGCAAGGGAGAGAGAGAGTGTGAACGTCCAGGCTGCGAACAGGTGAATGATCGCTAAAATGGATTTGCGCCCCGCTACCCTAAGTGCTGCAGCAAGGCAAATAATCTCGTCTGATACTTCAGCCCAACCCAGGCCCAGCCCACTAAGGCTAGCTGGCTATAGCACTAGCGTGTTTGGCACTGAGGCACAGAACCTCAATCCAGGCCAGGCAGGCAAAATCCCCAGAGGCCACAATGGCGTCGCTGCTGCGCCTCCCCTCGCTGCTCTCCCCGTCCAAGCCCCTGCTCCGGCGCCGGCTGCCGGCGGCGAGGCTCGCGGCCTCCGCCGCGTCCAGGGGACAGGCCTCGGCAACCGCGGGCGCGGCGGCACCGGCAGCACCGGAGACCCGCGGCGGGGACAGGGAGGGGCAGGTCACGCCGCGGTCCGCGGACTTCAACGCCTGGTACACTGACGTGATCGCCGCCGCCGAGCTCGCGGACTACGGGCCCGTGCGCGGGACCATGGTCATCCGCCCCTACGGATACGCCATCTGGGAGGCCATCCAGGTTAGTGCTCATTCGCTCCTCCTTCCGCTGTGCCGCGCGCCATCCTGCGTTTAACATTGCTGGTGGAAAGATGAAGGAAGAGTGATTGCAGGTGCTTCTTTCTGCGTAGTCCTAGATTTCGAATCACCATTTAGCTCGGCTCCTGTTGATGCCCCGTTTGTGCAGTTTGCTAAGCTGAAGAATGGCGTAGTTGTGTGTAGTGTATGCATCGTGTGGCAATTTAAGCACCGCACCCATTTAGCAGAATGGCCCCCAAATGGTGTTTAGATAATCAGGGCGAATACTGTGCGTTTTGTTTTTTTTACTGTTCTGGTGTGGGGTTACAATCATGCATTGTGCCAGTGGATTGTGGTCAACAATGGGAGCTTCATTATGCAGTGTACCTGTGTTGCTTCATAACATTTGACTTAATATTTAGCTTTACATCTGAAAGCTTCTCTTATTCTAGGCTACTTTACAGTGCTGCACTTCATCAATGACTGAATATTTTTGTTTTCAATTTATTGTAGGATTATTTGAATGTCAAATTCAAGGAAACAGGGCACAGCAACATGTACTTCCCTCAGGTTCGCAAAGAATGATCTATCTGTTTCTGCTATTCTTTTCTGGATTAGTGCTCAGTGATAACAATAGCTGATTGATGATTGATCAATAAATATCTGTTTCCATAGCTCTATGTTGGAATATTACATTGTGTTTGATAGGAATAACATTGGTTAATGTGACAAAATGTTAGCTCTCCTTGCCAGTAAAGTCTGAAAAGGCTTGTGCTTAGATGAAGTTTCAGAAAGTATGATTTCATCTTTTGAGGCTATCACATACTAAAACCTCTGCAGAATTATCATATTCTGGAAGTTAAGAATGCTTGATGCTAGCTGCTATTAACATGCTTCTGGATGCAGAAAGACGCATAATTTTGAAAGGAACGAAAATGACAAATGAATGCTGAATTTTGACGTTTTGACGATGAAGTTCTGTTCTGTTGACACATGGTGGGAAATTCAGGATAGTATGAAAATACATGCTTCATATAATGTCACATCCTCCTATGCAAACGATCTCTAGTGGAGTGATATTTGCGTTGTTTCGTATTCAAAGGAAGTGTGTACAGATGTCCTTGTTTGATGATGTGGATCAATCTGTGGCCTTTATCTTCCATTTAGCTTTTTCTCTAAGCCATTGCCTCATGCTTTATGTGAGTTAGACTCCATAGTTTGCAATTGTTTTCTGTAGTTTCTTATGCTTCTCCCTTCTATTGTATCAGTTCATTCCATACTCATTTATAGAGAAGGAAGCTAGTCATGTTGAAGGGTTTAGCCCGGAACTTGCATTGGTCACCGTTGGAGGAGGAAAAGAACTAGAGGAAAAGCTTGTGGTATTACTTTGCTCTATTTTATGGTTAAATTTGGTATAGACCACATATTTTGTTGGAAAAATGATTATGTAGATTGCCTCTAAACCTGAACTTTGTGAACTTGTGTTCTTGAGGGCTTTGTAGGTAAGACCAACAAGTGAGACCATTGTAAACCACATGTTCACCAAATGGATTCAGAGCTATCGTGATCTTCCTCTCATGATTAACCAGGTAACTTCGTTGCCAAAATTAGACTAGCTGTAGACTTGTAGTCCACTATTATTCCAGATATTAAATAGTTATTATTTTCCTAGTGGGTTAACGTGACAAGATGGGAAATGCGGACTAAACCATTCATTCGAACTCTTGAATTTTTATGGCAAGAAGGTCATACAGCCCATGCCACCCTTGACGAGGCAGAGAAGGAGGTCAGTTTTCACATTTTTTTCCCTAGTTATTGTTGCTTCTGTTGTTGAAATTTCAAAACCATGCATGTAATGGAGCAGGAACGCCAAGTCTTGAAAAACAATGAAAGTTCTATTGAGCTACCTCATCTTTTCCAATTATTGTTGCTCTGCAGGCAATGCAGATGATTGATATATATACCAAGTTTGCCTATGAGCAGGCTGCAATACCAGTTGTTCCAGGTAGAAAATCAAGAGTAGAAACATTTGCTGGTGCCAATACGACCTACACTATAGAAGCTATGATGGGTGACAAGAAGGCCTTACAAGCTGGAACTAGTCACAACCTTGGCCAAAACTTTTCACGAGCTTTTGGAACACAGGTTGTACCAACTGTCTTCATATCATGCCTACTTCATGTGTTGGATTCATTTTATACATTTAAAAAAATCAGAAGATATTGTTCTCAAAAGGGTTGGATTTGGTTCTTTTTAATTGTTTCTTGTTTTCTAGATATGGCTTTGGAAATTAACAATGATTTTGATTTTTTTCATTGTCTGCAGTTTATGGATGAAAATGGTCAAATCGAACATGTCTGGCAGACTTCTTGGGCTATTAGTACTCGGTTTGTTGGTGGGATTATCATGACCCATGGTGATGATGCTGGTCTAATGCTTCCTCCAAGGATTGCACCCATTCAGGTCTTCTTCTCCCCCTCCCTCATTTACTTGCTTTTGTATTCACAACCTTCTGTCTGATTAACCTAGTCTTCCCTCCTTTGTTTCTTGTGCTACTATCAATCTTTTACAATGTAGTAAATGGCCAACTAAAATTTACGTTGTTCTGTTTTCAAATCCACACCCATGATGGGGCTATCTAAGAATGTTCTTATGTAATTCAGGTCATAATAGTACCTATATGGAAAAAGGGTGATGAGAAGGCTGCTGTTCTGGAAGCTGTAGATTCCGTTCAAAAAATACTCAAAGAAGCAGGAATCAGAGTTAAAGTGGATGACTCAGAGCTGCGAACTCCTGGATGGAAATTCAACCATTATGAGATGAAAGTAATTGCTTCTACTCTTATAGTGGAGATCCAATTCTTTGTGTTGTTCACCCATTTTGCTCTTACCATATTTGGATTCGTATGCTTTCACCACTATGGAAATTCCTTTTATTTGAGGATTTCATCGGTTTATGTTGTGTGGCTATGGCCTATGTACATCAACTCTGCTTGAGACTATTACTCCATCTGCTAGCACATAAATGTTCATTCTTTGACCAAAAATGCTGTATCGTGTGTTGCTTAAAAGTCAATACCAATTTCTAGAAGGTTCTGTTGCAGTATTGCCTTCATTCCAGTTGTGATGCACTGGTGCCAACTATCAATAGGCATAATCAAACAAAATGAATGATGTATTAGATGCAATAATTTACTTTATGCATTAATCTTGTTTTGAACATAGATGTATCTGGGCTTTGTTATAAATCAATCAATCTGGATACATGTTAGTTTCCTGTGTAACTTATTTCTCTCATTTCTTTGTATTGCTTTTGACAGGGTGTTCCTGTAAGAATAGAGATCGGTCCGCGTGATGTCACAAATAAGAGTGTTGTGGTTTCTAGGCGTGATGTCCCTGGAAAGCAAGGAAAGGAGTTTGGAGTGTCTATGGAGCCGTCGATATTGGTGAACCATATAAAGGGTCGTCTAGATGACATACAAGCATCCCTTTTACAGAAGGCCATCACATTCCGTGATAGGTAATTGTTTTCCATTGAAGGATTACCTTGTCTTTTCTGTCTAATTTTAGGGACACCTTTTTAATCTTCTCCTGCTTGTTGATTGATGTCTGCAAACCAACCTTATCCATGGGCATAAATGTTTCAATACCACCACAGTTGTTAGTTATATAAAAAAGTTAGTGTTTTGTTGGTTTACATAGCAGAGATGGTATTCTGAATATTAATAACATTTGGGAACGCTCCATATGTTCTTTGAATGGCTTTCTTTGCAAGGATGTTTTCTTTTTCTTTGTGCCCACTACCTTTGCACACACATGTTTCGTGCAATTTAGCCTGTTTCATACTAGCAGTAACATTGTCGACGTAAGCTCATATGGAGAGCTGAAGGAAGCAATTTCTGAAGGAAAGTGGGCTAGAGGTCCTTGGTCAGCTAGGTAGGTTAACTTTGGTAAACTGTCTCATCGTTTTCATGTTTGTACAAGTAAACATCAGTTGTTTCTCTGTGACATGTAAACTTTACTGAACTGTGATAAACTTCAGCGATGCTGATGAGCTGAAGGTGAAAGAAGAGACCAGCGCCACCATCAGATGCTACCCTTTCGAGCAGCCTGAGGGCACCAAGAAATGCTTCATGACTGGCAACCCGGCAGAGGAAGTTGCAATTTTTGCCAAGTCATACTAGGTCCACCGTGTGTCTGTCCACTACCAGAGATTAAAACAGCATTTTCTTTTCTGTTTTAGGATTGTATACCCTGTGCCCCTGTCTACCTATAAAGGTCCGGATCGATCACGGTTCATGTATTAGCAGTGGAATGCCTGTGCTGCTCATATTTGAAATGTAAATTCGATAATTAATAGGTCAATTTTGTTGTAACCTAAGCATTGGAAGTTGGTTTACTAGTTGTTTGCCTACTTAGTGTCAATTGTTTCTAACAAGTTCACCTGTATGCTAAACCATGTGTAAATTACATTGAATTGTACGTTCTAAGTTTACTAGTGAGAAAGGAGTAAAAACACCAATAATAGTTCTTATGTACTGAAAGGAACATTTCTTTATTGAGTTCTTGAATACTAGGAGTAGAAATTAGAAGAAAACGTCAACATATTGATGCTACTGCATGTTAAACCATCACTTCATTCCAACCTTCTTCCGTCGTGTGTGCCAAACCGATGCTTCTGATTGCCTGCTCCTACATGATTCGTTCAGACATGGAAGGCAGCCGCCGGAAGAAGTTGATCACGGGAGCCGGCATCCGATCCCGGAACATCGGGTGGCGCAGGTAATAGAACCCGGCGACCACGGTCACCATCTTCATGGGCACCATGTACAGCACCATGGCGACGAGGACGCACAGCGCAACGAACAACCCAGTGGCGCGCGGGTCCCGCCACGACACGAGCGCCTGCAGCCTCTCCGCCTGCGTCGCGACGTCGCCCACCATCTGCTGCATCCGCGCGCCCACCACCCTGGCGCGGTCGTACCGCGCCCGCACCACCTCGGGCGGCCGCGCGCTCGGGACCGTGTCGAACTCCTCGTCCAGCTCCTCCCTGTCGGGCGCCTCCGCCATGGACGCGCGCACGCACGGGTGCGGCGCCGGCGCGCGCGGCCGGCGCCGGTACCTCCACACCCCGACCGCGGCGGCGTGGAGCGCCAGCGTCGGCACGACGAGGTCCGGGTGCCACGCGAGGAGCACCAGCACGGCGTGCGCCATCGCGGTCGCCGTCGGGTTCCGCCACGACCGGGTGTCGTCCACCCAGCGCGCCGCGTCGGCGACCCAGGACAGCGCGGTCACGGCGCGGGTCCAGTTGGCGCGCAGCTTCCGCATGCTGAACCCGCGCGGCTCCGCGGTCGCGTCCAGCATCCACGTCGCCACCTCCCGCCGTAGCGGCGGCTCCGTCGACCGCGCCAGGTGCGCCGCGGAGATGCGCGCCGCCGCCAGCCGCAGCGCCTCGCGGTTCGCAGCCGGGATCGGTCGCTGGTGGTGCATCGCTGGGAGCGCTGGTCGCCCGTACGTGTGCAGCACGTCCAGCATCGACCCGGACGTGGAGAAGCGGATGGCTAGCTCCACGTCGCCCATTCGCTTCGCGCCGGTGGGCAGCATCATGATGAGCGGGTACAGCCCACGGTACGCGCGGCCGCGCTCCAGCGTGGACAGCCGTATCCTCACCTTACCCATGGGCCGCGAGCACGCCGACGGCTGCAACGACGGAGGTGGGTCGTCGAACACGCCGACGGTGAGCACGGTGCAGGGGTCGTAGACCGGCCACGTGTATTGCTCGTTCCAGGCCGGGTCGTAGCTGTCGGCGATGGTGCGCGTGCGCGCCCACTTGGGTCCGTACTTGGCCACGGCGTACGCGTCCGTGCAGCCCTTGCCGTCGGCGGCGCGCATCGGCAGGAGGCCCTTGCACCCAACGATGCCTAGCTCCACCACGCCAATCGGTGGGGGCCACAGCTGCCGCGCCGACGGCCGGAAGTCGCTGCACGCGTAGGTCGGCTCGTCGGCGACGTTGTAGCCGCCGTCGAGGCACACGCGCACGTGCAGCCGGCCTCCGTGGTGCATGTTCATGGCCGGCGCCTTCTTGCCGCCGACTCTCCTCGCGGCCTCGTCGGACGGGACGAGGTCGAGCCACTTGGACACCACCTTCCGGTCGTCGACGCGCCTCTCGACGGTGGCCAGCGATATGCTAGCCGAGCCGACGGGGAAGGCGTCTTTGCCGTGGCGCACTTCGAGGGAGATGACGAGGCAGTCGTCGTCGGTGAACGGCTCCGCGGCGACGAAGAGAAGGTCCTCGTTCCACGCAGGCCCTCCGTTGCGCGCCGCCACCGGCGTGGTGCGCGTCTTGAGCGCCTGGAAGCCCAGCACGGCGCGCACCGCGATGCCGGCGTCGCGGGGAGGCGGCGCCGTCAGCGTGTCCTGCGCCTCGATGACGGTGAGGCGAAGGAGCCAGAGCTTAGGCGAGACGTAAACCTTGGCGCGCGACGTGGCGACGGCCGCGGTGGCCGTGGCCGGGGAGTCCGCCTTCCACGCGTCGGCGAAGGCCTCGTCGGCCTGCGTGCCAGCCCACGTGGCGACCATGAGGTCGGCGCCGGCGAGGGCGATGCGGCGCCCGCCCTCGAGCCTGTACCACTGCGTCGCGAGAGGCCCGTCCGGCGGGTCCCGCGCGTGCACGTCGGCGGTGTCGAAGCAGAGACCGCCAAGGAAGTGGCGATCGTCGGCGACGCACACGTCGGCGTCGGGCGGCAGGTCCCAGACGGAGACCTCGAGCGTGGGGCCCGGCGAGTCGGTGGTCGGATCGCGCACGAACGCGAAGGTCTGGTCCCACTCGAAGAACGCGCCACGGCGTGCCCCCCGCGTGGACGCGTGGTGGCCGCCGGCCGCCACGCGTACGTGCGGGTGCGCGCTGGCGGGTAGCCCGCGCGCGCGCACCACCCGGACGAACAGGTATGGCATCTTGTCCACCAGATCGTGCTTGCTCTGCACCATCGGCTCCTCCAGTTGGGGCGTCGGCGGCGGCGGCGCCAGCTGGCGTACAGGCATCGATACCTGCCGTGGCATCGGCGTCAGTGGCGGCAGCTGGCGTACTGGCATCGATACCTGCCGTGGCATCATCGGCGTCGGCGTCGGCGTCGGCGTCGGCTGTGGTGGCGTGCTGAACAAAGGCTCCTCTTCCGGCGGCGTCTCCGCCGATGCTGCCACCGCCTCTGCCGGCGCGTCTTCCGGCGTCGCCGCTGCGTGATCAGCCTCCGGTGGTGGCTTCTCCGTAGTGGCTCCGTCACCGGCTGATGCGTCTGCCGCCTCCGGCTGCGGCGCCGGAGCTGCTGCATCATCCATCGGCTCCTCGGCCTTGGGAGACTCATCGATGGAAGCCGTAGCAGTAGCATCGGGCGGCGGAGGCGGCGGCGCTGCTTCCGCCTCCGCCCCCGCCGCCGTATCAGGGGGAGCGGCGTCGTTGCCAGCGGCGGGTGGCTCCGGCTCCGGTGGCACGTCGACGTAGTACACCTTGAGGCCAATGTCGCCGCGGACCCAGTTGAAGCTATTAAGGAAGCCCTTCTCTTTCTTGAGGGGGAAGTAGATGAGCGCCTCCTCGCCCTTACGCACGAACTGGCGCGCGTCGAGGCGGACGCGGCCGAGGAAGTTGCTCCGGCGGGTAGGTCCCACGCGGAGGTCGTGTAGCACGGCGACCTCGAGCGGCTCCTCCCCCGCGACGCCGACGGGGTTGACGCCGGCGCCGGCGGGCGGGAAGTCGAACTCGAGCGGCTCGTTCCACGCCGGGTTGAGGTCCCTGGACACGGTGCGCGTCTTGCGGCGCTGCCCGTCGAAGTCGGCGCGCGCGTAGGGGCTCGACGTGCCCGTGCCGTCCTTCGGCACCAGGTTCCGCGCCTCCACTACCTCCACTATCAGCTTCCTTGCCGTCCCCGCCGCCATCACGATTCACTACCGATCGTCACCAACCGCGGCGAGACACCTTGGAGCTTCAATTCAGCCTTCAGCTGCATATGGAGCTATGGCGATTAGCGGGGTGGGCCAGTGTGAGCGTGGGTGAAGTTATATGAACGTGAAAGTGGGTATTATTATAAATAAAGAATATAATATTTGCTTGAGAGAGAGAATTTCTCTCATTTTAAAATGAATTGAGAGAATTTCATGGCGAGCGGTCACGCGGTTTATAAAAACTGGAAATGATTAGAGGCGGAATAGTAGCTGATGCCAATTCCTTGCTTGATCTTTATGTGAAGGAAAAAGAATTAAAGGTCATAGATGAACGGCTTAGAGCGTAGGGTGTGAAGTAAAAGGGCAAGAGGTGCCTAACTTCGTGTGCAAGCACCTGATGATATGTTTTTATATTATATAATTTTTGTAATAAAGCAGGTTAGTTATTCATGCTAGAATAAAGATTAGATGCGTGTAATAATTATTGAAACGTATATTATTTTCATCAGGTAATAAAACACGTGTATAATAGTTTCTTGTGTGTCCAATCACTACCAAACATATACTCCGTCCCTCTTAAATTATAAGTCATTTTAAAAATCTTAGACATATCAAATTTGATCTAATTATAGAGAAAATAAAGGTTTATGTCATCAAATAGACATACTATAAAAATATAATTGATAAAAAATCTAATAATACTTTAGTTGATATTATAAATATTATTGTATTGTTATATAAGTTTGGTTAAATTTTAGATACTTTAACGAATGTTTATAATTTGCGATAGAGGGAGTATGTTTTAGTCCCATCACACAAGAATAAGGTTTAGTACGTCAGCAGAAGTTTATTTGGTCACTGTATTATGCTAGATTTGACTTCAGCCACACGCAACTCGAAAGTTAGAAGTTTTTTTAATACATATCTCCTATACTTCATTTGACTGAGCGCTCAGGCGACAAGTTCAAGGCATAGTTTACTACTGTGTTGTTGAACTGATAGAAGAAAGAAGAAACCCTATAATTACTAGCTAGTGCACGTCGCCTGATTCATTAGAAGAAAATAGGCGCCTGATTAATAGCAATTCCCTTTTTAATAACGAAGTATCAAATACTAGACATATTTGACCATATAGCTAGTTCCAAACATGGTTCCTGTGTATTTTCCTAAAAACAATTAAAATATCTTACTCTATAAAACTCACTACTACTAGTACCTATTTTTTCTAAAGATTATAATATATGTATTTGGTGCTATATTTGTTTTAGAGTTATTTTGGATCTTATTCATATTTGTTCTTAATATTTTATTGCTCGTAGTAGCTAGCATGCCCATTAGGTAATACATTATCATTATTACACCTTGATATCAAAACTCTTTTGGATATCCATTCAATCTATATGTATTGAAATAAATTGGCGTAAAATTAAAGTAAATTCTACTCCTATTCATTCCTCGACACGCGGCCTAAGCTTCCTAAGCTAAGATAGAAACGACATCCATTCCCCACACCGGATTTGGAATCTACCAAGCACGATACTTTGCCACCTTTCGGCCATGGACACTACTACTGCCATAAGAAAAGCTAGCTTATGGTGGACAGCTCAGTCAACCAGCTAGGCTCTTCCATCATGCACGTCCCTCTCTTGGCTTGGGTGTGAAACGAATGAGGCTCTACGTACAACAGTGGAGAGCCTCCGTGTTCAACGGTAAGAGTAGCAAGAAACGGCAGAAATCGAGTCACAAAGCGAAAAAGAGCAGCAAAAAGTTGGGGCACATCTCCTTTCCATGTCCCCATCCGGCGCCGCCCATGGAGATGGATACCTGTTCCTCTCCATCCCCAGCCGGCTGGTCAGTCCAAATTTTACTGGAATCAGTTTTATCTCAACCGTCTAATCTACAGAAATTTTATAGAAACCAGTTTCATTCCTGTATGACTTGATAATTTTTATTTATTCTATATAGTATATACGTCTTTTAGGTTATAGACACAACGTGATTTGACTATCTATTTATTTTATTTTATATTATATTATCATCCTTATTAATTAATGACAATTAGACAGTACATTTAATAAATCTAACCATATTAAATTTGTATTATAATAATTAAAAAAGATTAGCCAAACCACTGTTTAAAGAATTTAAAGTTTGAATTTTGATATATGTATGCGTCTTCTATAAAGAGAATGGAAGGAGTATTTCACTAGAGGCCTTCGTCTCGAGGTCTCTCGAGTTTCTTTTATAAGATATATGCTTGAGTTTGAAACAAGCACTACTATGCAAAATATTTTTAGCGACGATTGATCTTGTTATCTCTATAAATCGATTTGTAGAAAAGACTATCATCTCTAGAAATCCTTTTTCAGAAATCCCAAGCTGGGTCCATAGAGGTGATGACTGATCGTGATCGACCTAGTCACCCTTAGCAATCGATTCGTAGAAACAACTGCTGTCTCTAGAAATCCTTTGTCAAAAAACCGCGGAATAGGTGCATGTGCAGTTGCCATGGATCATACATACAGCCTCAATGCAAGCTTCTCTCTCGTTCCCTCTCCTTACTCCCCTTACATTGTGTCTCAGAGTCACTTGTAACTAAGTAGCAAATACGTTTCTTTTGTATTCACTATAATGAATGTTATAATGTATATTGACCATAAATGAATCTAATAAAAAATTAACTAAAAGTTATTAGATATCTTTGATTACTAAAACTTTGGTTTAGTTCTCAAGCCATTTAAAAAAAATCAGAAAATCTGAATTTGAAAATCACTAATATTTAAAATAGAATTTCTAAGCCCTAAATAATTTCAAATAAAATTGTAATCACCTATAAAGTTTCATATCTCTCCGAGTGCTACTATACCTTCGATTTAGGTCATTTCTTCTTCCGAGGTACTTTAAAAATTCAAAACAATGAATTTAAAAAATTCTAAAAGTTCAAACTGAATTTTCGAGCACTAAATGAGTTTAAAACAAAACTTATCCAACTGCAAAGTTGCATACCCCCAGTACTATAACTTCTACCCGAGATCTACCCCCATGTTAAAAGAATCAAGCGACATCCATCCCCCACACATGATCTGGAATCTAGCAGGCAAAATACTTTGCCACCTTTTGGATCGGACATGGGTCGTCTTTCCCGGCCTTAAATAAGTTAGCTTAGCTTAGCTAGGATCGATGAGCGATGAAGACGAAGGACAGCTGAATCGAATCGATCAGGATTCCATGTCTCTCTGTGTGAAAGCGAAACGATTACGATTAGAACACAGGAACACACACGTTAGAAATGGCAGAAAGCTAGCGAAAGGCCGCAAAAGTTGGAGGACATCCCGCCGACCATGACCATCTACTTTCATTGTTCCCATCCGGCCGTCCGATCCATGACCATCCGCAAAAGTTGTAGCATTTTGGTTTATAGCTCGTTTCTCTTCTTACTCCTTTCCCCCCCTCCACACAGTATCTCAACGAAAATCTGATGTGGTACCCTCTGTTCACATCATCTTGTTGCACTTGCTCTAAAGATAGCAAGAGTATAAATATAATAATTTGTAACTCATAGATATCATCAGTATGCTGTATGCATGCAAGGTTATGGGAACAAATGTTAACATGACCCCGTAGATCTTCACACTTTTACGGCCATAGCCTAGGCTTTTGACTATTGAATAGTGAACATAACTACAGACTGAAGTACTCTGTATGCTGCGTACACACATGCATCAGGGCGAAGGTGAACACACTGACGTGGAATCCGCGTGTCCTCCTTTGCGTGCGAAACGAGCTAGCACTAGTAGGAGTAGGACGTCTCTCTGCACTATGCTCTACTCCCTCCATCTTAATTTAATTATCGTTTTTGATGTTCGTATCACTGTTTGACTTAATTTATATAAAATACGTATAATATTTTTATTTTTAAATAATTTTATTAAAAAATTAGACTTAAATTTTTTTTCGATGATACTAATTATGTAACATAAATATTAATATATTTTAATATAAAATTAATTAAAATTATTTCTCAGAAAATGAGGACGATAGTAATTTTGGAATGGACGGAGTACGTGACTTTCAGGGCTCTCCTCTTCTCCGTGGAACCCATCAGGGATTCCGTTCAGGAAGTAGATAGCAGCTGATGAGCTGAGTGCCTAGTCACACAAGTGTGTAAGAGGGCATTTGGTTGGCTGGTTCTTACCCAGCCACGCTCACCAGATACAAGTTTGAGCTGTTTGGTTGCCCGTATCAAGGTCTAAGTCTGTCTCTCCAGATGTAAAAGGTAGCCCAAAGTCTGACTCTCCAGATACGGATTTCATTTGCGTTTCTGGTGAGCCGAGCTCGTATGGTGCTCTGTTAACGATACTACTAACATATGATTAACGTCTATTAAGCGATATTAGTATATATTAAAATAGATTAAGATACTAAAAGTAAAATTGAAACTATTAGAGTGCAGTTACACAGGTTTAAATTATAAAATCACTTATTTTTAATTTTTTATTTCATATAGGACGGCTTCGTACAGGCAACCAAACATCGTCTCTTTGTAGCTAGACTCTATATGTACAGACAACCAAACAATAACACCTTGCATCTCCACGGCCTGTCTTATGGGACCCTGGTTCCTAGATATGAGCCAGGCTCCACTCACCAACTAACCAAACGCGCCTTAGCTTCAAAATCGCTAGGATTCAGCAAAGATGAGGAAAAGAGGGTTGTTTTTTTTTATAAAGGCGAAGATAAATTATGCCCCATGCATGCATAGATGTCATCAGGAGGAGAGCACATGCCATTTGATCCTCATGGCTACTGCTCACTTTTAGTTTTAGGGCAAATAAACAAATATTGCCACCTTACCAATATCCCATAGGTGGCAGGCTGATGAACAAAGCTACACAACGTGTTACCATCTATACGAGAATGATAATTAAAAATAAAAAACAAATTAAGTTAATGACATGGTCACTGGTCAGCGACCATATAAGTATTTATTTACCAACTCCTAACCTGTGGCTCCAAAGAATTAAACGAGAGAAAAACGTTGCACAAAAATAGTTACAGGTAGATAGACAACTTCAAACGACCTTTTGAGATGGGCTTGCACAAGCATTGTACTATGCAAATGTATCAGATCTTAAACAAATAGGTCAATGCAAGCACATGACCATTGTGCAGCTAATGCACAAGTACGGCTGCAGTGGATCAACCTTTTTCTCAAAAAAAAAAAAAAGAGGAGGTATAACTCGCACAAGTATTGCCACCATCTACCAAATTCTCACACCAACCAATCAAACAGAGAAGCATTGGGCTAGACCCAAAGTGAGATTCTGAAATTAGAATGTTGGGTATCTGGGTGCAGACTGAAGCAGACGCACCACAGTTTATGGCCTCTGCTTGCAACAACCAAAGAGATTTTGGTGGGAAAAAAAAAACATTGGCTCAAGTAAAAGTGTTAAGCCAAGCCGGGTGATCTCACATGGCCTATACATCCTTCTGTTATAACTAAATGAGACCACCACTGCGGATTCAAGTTTATTTCAGCTAATAACAAAGGAATCTATGGTGAACGAAACCAACTGTACACTTGAATGTACAATGAACTGGTAATCTGGGAGGTGACTGGTGAGCCTAAAGGGTGATCAGTAACTCTTCCAAGAGGAGGACGCCGTGGCCAGCACTAGACCTGCGGCTTGACAATCCTCACACTGCTGTAGAAGCGCTTGAAGTCTTTCATCGCCTGCTCCTCGATCTGGATAGAGCGGATGGAGGATGGGGCGTCAGTCTCTGGCCTGAACCAGCGGTTGGGTACGTTGTCCTTCACGCCACCAACCTCTGGCGATCCGCCATGGGGTGGTATAGAGAAGCCTGATGTCCGGGTTTTCGGGCTGTGGGAGATGCCATGGTGCCGCTTCTCCTGAACAAGAAAATTTGTTAGTTAGAATTTTCATCAGGGAGAAAATGAATCCAATCCTGGATGAAAATGAAAACACTACCTGCTGCATCTGTATGTCCCTGAGCGACGGCCGTGATACATTGGGTGAGGTAGCAGAAGATGACCATGGCGGTGTGCTCTTGTCACCATCAGGAGAAGGCACTGCACGAGCAGGTGTGACAGCTATTGGGCTTGAATGTGGATCTGGAATGAATGAAGAAAGCCTCACACGCCCAGCACTATCAGGTGAGTTCTCATAGCGATCTTTTGCCTTGGCCGATGTGGGCTCATTTGTTTTACTCTGCTCGCTTTGGATATCTCGAAGGGAAGCAGGTCCCTTCGTTATCTTTGCACCACCCCAGGCAGGTCCTTCAGGCTTTGGTGTGACAGGCACAACAGGGGCAGGGAGGCTTGGTTTTGGGGTGTCATCGAGAGCACCACTCAGAAACAACGACAGGCCACCTTTCCTATTCTTCTTTTTTGATGAAGTTAGATGGGAAGGTTTCTTCTCCAATGAAGAAGCAATGTCTTTTGTGTTGCTGAAAGCGCCAGCCTCTATATGTTTGATTGGATCAGCACCATACGCCTTCTGCTTCAGTGTAGATACAGTTTTATCAGCAATTATGCTTTCTGAAGATAGCCAAATAAATCCAAGTAGCAGAATAGAAACTCAAAGCATTGTGAATGAATGCAAAGTGTAGTGTAATTAAAGCTAAAAAGGTACAAGATTCCACATATGAAGAAAATACTTGGCCTTCCATGCAAGTAAAGCACAAAACAGGTGCTAAAAGAATAAAGTAAGGGACACCCTCTCAACTTTACGTCTTACTACCGGTAAGACTACAAAACAGAATAGACACAAAAGCAGGGATCTAAAATAATAATAGTAAAATAAGAGTATAAACTAATACTTTGAAATTGCTAGCTCCTACAATACAAACATCTGGGATGATATTAATAAGCATGTCTGCACAAAAAAAAGGAAAAAAAGGGAACCTACAAAAGGCAGAAACCATATAGAATCATTGGGTGAGTGCAAACATGACAGAATCTAACCTTTTCAGCAGAGACATTGACTAGTAGAACTTCTTGAAGATCCGTAATGGGGATTTGTTGCCCAGGCTCACTTTTCACAGACGGAGTCTGTGTTGCCTGCTTGTTCTTTCTCTTCTGTTTCTTAGAAACCTCTGCTTTTCTGTTTGTCCTACCTTCTGCTGGACAAGCAGAAGTTGAGTATGCCTCTGAGGGAACGCCAAGTTCAGCAAGTTCACCTTCAAGGGCAGCCCTAGACTCAAGCTTCTCTAGCTGCTGATTGTCAAGCTGATGACCTGCAAGTTGTTTAGCCTCAAGAATCTCAATTTGTTGCAGCTTCTTGCGAAGTGCTCTGATCTGCTTAGAGACAGCTTGTTCAGCAGTGCAATCTTTCTGAAGGAAATTGTCATGACTTGACATTGCAGATGGCCTTGATGCAGATTTCCCACATTTACGGGGCTTAGGGAATTCTCTTGCTTCATCTTCCTCTACATCACTGTCAATGACAGCAGGATAGGTAGCTGTCATTGTGGGAAGACGGCGTTGACTCCAAGGCTCTGAGGATTTCTCATCTAGCAATTTCTCCAAGTTCACAAGAATTTCAGGAGAAGCATTCATAATTGAAGGAGCTCCCACTGTGAAAATGTAATCGAGGTTGCGAAGAGCTAAATCCTGCAGGATATTCAACAACAGAGTCTCAGCAACATCTATATCTATATGGAATTTCACAAGCAACGGATGCATTGAAGAAAGATAAACACAAAATATATATTAACAGAAGGATTAGTGTTTGTAAGCTGCAGCACACACAGCATTATAAATTTATGCCCATTACCTCGCAATGCTTCTTGAGCTCCTTGGCTTCCAAGGAATCAGCAACTTCAAGAAGTTGTATTGCATTTTTTGGCTCCAATAAATACTCAACTGCAACCTTCTCACAGAGGCTTTTCAAGCTAGGCACACCTTTGCTCATTTCACAGTTGCTTCCTGATAAACCACTGCTGGGCTGAACATCATTAAACAGGATATCTTCATCCAACTCTTCTGTTCCACTGTTCCATTCTAACATGGATTTTATGCCTTGGCTTTTAGGTTTCGGTGGATACTCAGGATGGTATATACTTGAGAGCATAAGCATGTGTGTTTCACCAGCACAAACAGATGTTGCTCGCTTAACACCATGCACCCGAGTGAAAATTGGCGTTTCATCCTTACGTTTCTTTGCATCCCACATGAAAACATCACCAGTTGATGTAGCCACAGCGGTCCAGTACTTTCCAGCCGAGATGTTCACAATATTCCTTCCACACATTGAAAATATCTGTACAGAGATGATGTTATGCAAACATGGACAAATTACTGCTACACCAATTAAGACCTTAGCAGGTAAGAAACCAAACCTGCTGGCATTTTAGATCAGGATCTGATGAAACCCAGTAGAAAAGAGCACCATCGGCAGTTAAAGCAGTACTGTGTGTTGTTCCAGCAGCTACTGAAATCACTTGAAGTCGTTCCATACGATGAAACTTCAGATTTGTATTCCCACCCTTCTTAAGGCATCGAGCTACGACGACACGCCGTGGGGTGACAAGGCGATGGCCCCAAGTGAACACCTGAAAAAAAGGATTAAATCAAAAGATCTGTTAAATTCTCATAATGCAAGAACAATGTGTAAAAATCAAGCTTCAAAGGATACCAACTTACCTCTCCATCAACTCCTAACACTATTGTATGATATTTTGCTGCAGATACACCTCTAAATACTTTTCCTTTCAAGTACTCCACCATTCTTGGGATACAATTTGATGCTGAGTTTGAAGTGCCATATCCTAGCTGTCCCTCCTTATTGCAACCCCAGGTGAATGCTTCACCAGTATCGGCAACTGCAGCAGAGTGCTTGTTTGCAGCAGCTACAGAAATTATCCTTTGCTTGAGCGAACTAACACGCCTTGGTGTTGGTTGGGTATCAACAGAAGGGTAACCAAGCTGACCCTCTGCATCATTCAGAGGGTTTTGTTACAGACCATAAGGGGAAAATAATATTAGTAAGGACAAAAAGGGCATGAAATATGTGCCCAAGGTTCATGTTGCCTAAAAATGCATTTAAAATGCACCACACGTACCTCTATTTGATCCCCAGGTAAACAACTCCCCTGTCTCTGTAGCAATCACAGTATGATGTTTGGCTGCAGACACGACACTAACTCTTATACGGCCTAATCCTACTGTCACTTGGCGAGGGGTAATCACAGCAGTTGTCTGGCCACTGTAACAAAATGACAGGTTTCATAAACTTACTCAACAATGAGGAAAATTTAACACAGGAAAAGAGACATAAATGCTCAATTACTTTAGCTTACAATTAAGCTAATTTAGTCTTCATTAATACTCATTAACTCATCACATTTGACTTTGAACAGCTTCAAGTCTTTGATGCATTTCTTTGACCACTATTTTTTTCTAGAGTATATTCTCAAAATTCTTTAAATTTATGAAATTTTGCAAGTATTTTTTTATGCAACTCTACACATATAACTTACATGTTTTCAAAGTAAACAGTTTAAAAGTCATTTCTGTTTGTAGTTTTTAGGGTTTGACTAAATCTTATCCTAAGCAACATGTTTCTGTGACCGGAGGGAGTAGCTACCGGAGGGAGTAGCTAATCCATAGGTACTAAGGGAAGTGGTGAGGAAACAATTTTCTGATCTGTTAAGAAACAACTCATTTTAACATCATGCAGTTGCACACCTGTGAATATCTGGATGACCAAGACGACCACCTCGACCAAATCCCCATGTGTATAGTTCACCATCAGAACTAACTGCTACACTATGGAACTTTGATGCAGCAACTGTTTTGATATATGATCCATGCAAGGTTTCTACTTTGCATGGTAGTTTTTGTATGTGGGCATTGCCAGTTCCCAGCTGATAATTTGTCCCACTTCCCCAACTGAAGACTTCTGTTGCAACTGCAATAAAAAAAGAAATAAAAACATCCATAAAGCAAGCCAAATTGCCAAGGGGGCACCAGACTAGATAGAATATAAGAGAGCCATTTCCTGGGACAGAAGAAAGCTACCTGCATCCGGAAAATCTCCATTGGCCTGTGATACTGGACAGGAGAGAAGGTCAACAGGTGTACGGCCCTTAGTGTCCTCCAAAGTGAGGGAAGCACCAAACTGTAAAAGAACACCAGCAATACACAGGTGACCGAAATGAAGCGCTCTATGCAGGCTACTCCAGCCAGATTCTCCATCCTGCAACAGTGAAGATTTTAGTGACAATTTACACACAAAACTGAAAGGTCAATAAGCAAAATGAAGCAAGCACTAAACTAGAGAAAATTTTGATAATCAAAATGAGTTTATCCACATGATGTTCTGTACAAAACCACATTTTTGTTTGGTTGTTGTTATTGTTGTAGTGGTTTGATACAGCTGAGGCTGTTACTTGGATTATAACTAATAAAAGAAAATAATGCTCAAAGCAAAGATAAACAGAGGAAGCGCCCTAAAAGGTATTGTGCATACCCTTGCATCTGGATCAGCGCCAGCATCTAGGAGTCTCCTCACGATGGGTAGATGATTTCTCCATGTTGCAAGGTGGAGGGCACTAAGGCCAAATGCATTTCTACCATCAATGTTCCCACCACTCTTTTTCAACAAGGCCAAAGCAGATTCTACTTCAGCTATTGACCCTTGTTTGGAAACAAGGCACAGATCCTTAAGAGAGCTTCCAGGAGAAGGTTTGCGGACAGCTGATTGCTTTGATGTGCCTGGTGGAGATATCGAAGTCTCCATGAAATTTCAGGAACATACACAGTATCTGCATGATTATTGAGGCAAATAAGTACTCCATCAAAATCAAAATAACATTAGAAATAATTTTTTTTCCTAAATGTGACAGTACCTGAAAGAGCAGGCCAACTGCTGAACTTCTTCGCACGATCTGGACTGTTTCTTACTACTAATGTTACAGCTGATGTTGTTCTTAATAGAAGTATAGTTCTGGTGTAATTACAATTGCATGTCTACCAGGAGAAATGCTTCAGTGGACATCATCTCCATTATCTAAGACAGTTTCGCAATCCTAAGAAACTATCCAAATAACCTAAGATAGCATGATGCTATAGCTTCATTTTGAGTAAAATTATTCTTATTAGAGAGCCGTGAGCTACAAGGCCATTGCCATGTCAAGACTTGATGCTAAGTAGAGAACCATTATAGAGTATACATCAACCTGCACAATGATTAAAATGGATGTAAATGAGTAAACGATATAATGCGGAAATTACAATATTATTAAGACAGTGAATGTTCAGAATTATATGCCTGATAAACTAGAAAACGAACTAGTTTTAAAGAAATGCAAAAACAATCAATCATACAAAATAAAATTGATGTAGATCCATTTGAGAATGCACATGAAGCTTTAGAATCAATTTGCAACATGGAAAAATTATTAGTGAATGACATTGCTGATTGTTAAGCATAAACACAACATTTCTGATAAGAAATCTAACTTCAACAAAGGGTAAACGACTTCGCCTCAAAGTATTCAGATTATGCATCTTATGCAATTCTATATTTGGAGTCAAAAGTTGACCTACCACAGCAAACTTATAAATATGCACCTAACTTGATGGAGAAATAGAACTTTCCCTTGATGCTAAGCAATAAGCATAGTCTTATTTCTCGGAAAAGGAATCATATCTAGCGCTGATGTGAATGATAAACTAACACATCCATTATAGTATCAAGACAGTGGAACAGCAGGTGGGCAAAAAATCGAACACCACTATTAACATTTCTTAGTCTATAGCATCGAACATGGGAGTCAAGTCGGTAACAGTGAAAAAAAAACAAAGAAAGAAATCCAAACAGAAACAAAAAGACATGCTTGTAAAATGCTAGCTACATGTACGCATTTAATCAGCATACACACATGGCATGAAATTAACACAAGGAAGAATGTCTAACAAATACTACTTGAAATTAATGACATATCATCGATATCAATTCAGAGCTCAACCATCAATTTCCCATTGACAACAATACTGATACACACTGCACGATCCTTTTCAGGACGAACTGAACAAATCCGCAAAAATCCCCCGAGAAAAATAGCCGGTAATAGCACTCCAGCACGTTTCAAAACAAACTGGACGGCTGGAAGCATCCACCCATCTAGCCATCCAACCCCGGGAAGAAAGATTTGGTTTTGACCGCTCGCCGCAACACAAAAAAAAAGATACCCGTGAAACATTAGGAGCAATCAAGATGGGGCTTCCTTACCTGAAAAAGAACGAGCCCGGATTGCTGGATCTGAAGAGCGTGCAGAGGTTGGGGAAGAAAATGGAATGGCGGCCTCTAGATTGGACCTCCCCTGCACAGGCTCCTCAAGAACACATCTTTGGCTCTTCGCACCGGCTCTCTCTACCTATCTCTCTCTCCCTCGCTAGGCTCCGTGAGGGAGGGCACGCTGCGTTTATCAGGGAAAGGGTCGGGTACGGGATCTCCGGGACGGGAATATGCCTCCGGCTCTAGGGCTCCGCCGCAGGAACTCCCTTTTTTTTTATCCCTCGTGTTTGTGATCTTCTTGGGTTGGGAGTATTTTGAGGAGAGGGAGATACGGTGATTATACGTGAACGGAATTTTGAGATCGTACACATGTGTGATCGGAAAATTTTGAGGAGGGGAGGAATGGAGCCTGTTGGTTGGATTTTAGTTAGAGCAGTTCTTTTTCTGTTATGCCCCTGGTTTATTGACAATTGATGTAGGTAGCCTCAGAAGAGGATGCCCACAAGAGAAACTTTGCTGTATGGGGTATATGTTTTTTCTTTGCGAATTGCATGATAGAGATGCAGACGTTCGCAGCGACAGTTTTTACGATTGCACGTATGTAAATTGTAGGCTATGATTATTTCCCAAAGATTAAACGAGCATATTTTAAGATGGAACATGGCACTACATGGATGTCTTGATATCAACGTAAGCGCAACTTGCCATTGAAAGAATAACGTTAAATTTTAATGGAAGTTTTAGAAAAACAAAAAATATATTTGTTCCCTAAATTTCTAATTGATATATTGTGCCTTCCATTTTGTAACAGACTAAGAAAAAAATGGAAACAAGAGAAAAAAAATGGAAAAATTCAGAGAGCAGGGTGGCTAGTAACCGGTTACAAATACTATGATTGATTTTATCAAGTGATGTTGACAAATTCATATGATGTAACCTTCTCATCTAGGTTTAAATTCTTAGCTTGACATGTGTATTCTTTTTTTGGTGATAGATGATATGTCCATTAATAAGATCTTTGTGATAACTTCGTCAACATCTAATTTTAATTTCATTTTAGTTTTTTGGAGGTGCTCATAAAGATTGAAATATTGTCAAAAAAAAAAGTTGAAACATTGAGTCTTCATAGACGGATGAACAAAAAAATTAGGCTTGCATATTTATTAAGACAAATAGTTTATATTCGTACATTATCGTATCAACAACAAAAGCCTTATTTTGTTGTAGTTAGAGCATCTCTAACGGTTTTGCATTTCTTGTTTGGCAAAATTGAATATGACAAAGGTAAAAAGAGTCAATCTCCAACAGTTTTCCATTATTCATTTGGCAAAACTAAAAATTGTACGCGCGAGGAGACAATACCCCGCGAGAGTAGCGCGTGGGGCAATTATCAAGCGAACTGTAGTTTGGCATATATGTCAAATATCACCTGGTGTTTGCCAAGTTAACAAAAATGTCAAGCTCATTTGCCAAATCATTGGATAAGAGATTTTTAAACTTTTTTGCGAAAATAAGAATGTCAAGCCCATTTATAAAACCGTTGGAGATGCTCTTAGTATCGGCATTCAAGATATAAAGTCTATGAAGTAATACTCGCTACCTAGCAACAACAACAACAAAGGGATACAAGGAAGAAAGCTCTCTCTTCTCATCAAGACGTGAGGGACTGCAAAGGCCAAAGAAGCGCCAAGAAATGATTCATCATCGTGTTCTTTCAGACGACGATGGCTTGCACGTAAACTACCGTTCCCTTCTCTTTTTGTTCGCTTCAACGATCTCTAGCGCATATCTGGTGACACCAAAGGCGGTGGCCACTGCCACGTGCAATTCTCTGGTTGGTCCCTTGATGCCATTTTTGCTGAAACACACTCTAAATATCCGCAATTTGAGAACTAAGCCCCTGCTGGTGCACGCATGACATGACGCACTGGTTTTCTTTTCTTTTTTTCTTTTGATGAATTGTCTTAGATGATGGAGAAAAAGAAGAGGAGCAGGAGAGAGAGAGAGAGGGGTCGGTTGAACATGCAGCAGCAGCATCTTGGCTTGAGCTTGCACGCGCTCCACCACGTCCGCTCACATGCACCTTGCGTTGGTTTTGTCTGTTCCCCAGCTGCTGCGGCCGCTGCAAAGCTTGGGCGGGGAACACAGGCATGTTGACACACAAAAATACTCATGTAAATAATTAATTTATTAATCGAGATTTGACATCATGATTGCTGCAATAACTTATAGTGTACAAATTTTATATGGATTGTACAGGAATTTAAAGAAATCAGTTAGTTTACACAGGAAATACATAGAGAAGAGTTAACAGTGTGGGTTGGGTGGGAGGTGGGAGGGGGAGTTCAGCATTCTAAATGTAGACTTAAATTTGGACACAGGAGTTGTAGTAGTACCCACCCAAATGATCTTTTAGTTTTCCTGTAGTTTCTGAATTTGGAGCTGCAATATCTGATGGACAAGTTGGACACGTGGAATGAGACTGAGGCCGGAGGGGAACAATATATGATCATTAATCAGCAACCCAGTTGTAACAATCCACGATTTACTCGGAAATCCACAGATTATAACATAATGAGATAGTCCCAAGAATATCAAGCTATCAACATTATGGATATACAGTTGATACCATAGTTATACATCGTAAATTACAAGTTTACAAGTATTACAACTTAGAGATTTACTCCCTACTACAACACAAAACTAGCGGAAGCCGCACACAAAACGATATCAGAGTAGAAGCAACGCGCCAGCGGGTGAAGACTCCTCCTTCACAAGTAACCTTGAACGTAGGACAAGACCACCTAAACCTCCGGGTCCTTGCTATTGTCGTCGAAGATAACATCCAAACCTGACAAATAACTTTCGGTACGATTTGTACTGGCCACTGGCTCTCACCCTATGCTTTTGCGTTTGCTTTGTGGTAAGTGGATGCAAGGGTATAGCAAAAGACCTATTTATGGTTGTAGTTTGCCTATGCAAGTTTCAATATTAAGTAATAATAGTAATAGTTGTATATCAAGTTTTAACACATTTCTCACACATCCATCTCATCCACTCACATCTCACCACACACACACACACTCTCTAGGCGACAAGGACAACTCCCTCTCGTCCTTGTCTCAGCGGCTCACAGCCGGATCCTGCAAAACCCAGGGGGAGAAAAGAAGGGACTCATCTCTCTAAAGCAAGTGAGGCGTAGGTCACGAGATGTCCATAACCGGGGACACGCCTATACGTATAGATATATCAACTCTGCAGAGTGTGTACACCTGTACCCACAAGATCACCATCATCGATGTTGTACAACGCCTAGGCTAATAACGGGCTATCTCCCGATCCGGAACGATACCATCCTGCCACTGAGCCCTGGGGCTCCCCGGCGCACCGGCAAACTGAGACTGGGAGACGCAGCACCTGGCCAACGTGGTACTGCGCATCTAGGATGGTGCGGGATCCCAACACCGGCACCACCCACCCTTATCACCTCACAACCTGGCAGTAATGGCATCGCCCAAACCGGTCGACATCCGCACCCCGCCCATTCAGGGACGAGTGGTGTGCACGAAAGGCTCATGGTTCCGTTTTCCCTTGCTATTCCAGATCCTAGGTGGGATCAGACAGGTCATCTTCCCAAGTTGGGGTCCTCCCCTGTGCCATCATAGCACCACCATCCCGGGGCTCACCCCGGGATCTCCTCAGATCACATGTACCCGCCACAGGTACCTCACGTGGGGATGCCTAGGTCGCACCCCCGGCAAGACTCGCCCCCTGAACTCGTCGTAGAACATGTCCGATCGACTCGACCCTCACCACACACTCAAGACACACGCCAAGATCTCCCCAGTTATCACCATCATTATAACGGCATGCAGTGCCTAGCCACTCACAAACAATCCTCCACTCAGCATCACATCATAGACATAATGCGAAGTAGAAGTAAGCAACGAGCAAGTAAAGCGAGTGTCTATCCTAACAGCGAGTGTGCAGGGTTAAGGTTGCGACAAGGTAAAGGCTTTCCAAGCAATCTACTATGCAGCCTATCAGTTTAAATACAGAAAGTAAAGCGCTAGCATCTATGTATATGCATGTCTAATAGGATTCTACGAGGTTGGGTGGGACGTGGCACCTGTTTGTTATAGATCCATAATCATCCACATCTTGCTGCTGCTCATGCCTCTTGCCTCCAACGGATCACCGGTCCGATCAACATCGCCCTCGACGCAACTACCTCGACAAAGCGACAAACAAGGCGGAAACAATAAATCCTTGACAAAGATCCAAACTAAAAGACAGCGAGACACAGAAGAGCGGCTAACGACAAAAGATCACCAAAAGACTTAGCCCTCACGGGGTTGTCCGCTTTCCTCGGGCTCAAAATAAAACACGAGTGGTTGTCTGTTAAGCATAAGCTCGAGTCACGACCCCGAAATAGCCACACTTCCCGGGTTGATAGTGTCAACCTGTATGGTTTCAAGAGAAAGGGGCCTAGACCCTTGCTTAACTTAAACATACACCACGACTTGTAGTCTTTCGATCTGAGTGTCATGGAAATTGACCGGGACCGAAGATTGCAAGCGAGAGAGGAAGACAAACACAACAGGGTTCGGCCTTTGTAGCCTTAAACCCCACAAGTCACAACTAAAGAAGAACGAATAACAACGCAAGATGCAAGAGTTGTGACTTGGTTCCACAGACTTTGACTTGCACGCCATGAAAATTGGCACAAGCAAAAGAGAATGGAACAAGAGAAACAGAACAATCCGATCACTCTCTCGGTCCATACGCCATGGTACTCGACGTGAACCGAAGAGAGAGTGAAACAAGAGAAGAAAAAGGACAACACCGGTCTACTTCTCCCAACCCACACGCCACAGAAAAAGGCGAGGCATTGGGAAGAAGCGACACACGAGAGAACACACAACGCCCAAATCCACTTGTAGGGTACCACGACCTACGTGCACTAAATGCACCTAGTCACCCCTAGGGCCTTAGCGGTGCGGTTGTCTCCGCAAGGACCTAAGAAGCGCTACGGTCTGAAATAGGTACAAGCATACAAGGGGCTTGAGCAGAAAGAAGCTAAAAGAGAAGAGGAGAGAAAAGGACCCACCTTCCTTTGATCCACTCGCCATAGTATTTGACGACAATCAAAGGAATGGGATCAAGAGATCGATAAATAAACACCAAGAAAACAATCAAGCGAAAAGGGATTTTGGTTCCTCGGCACTTCGATCACATGTCATGGCAAGGGACATGAATCAAAGAAGTTGGAACAAAAGGGCTCAATCCGCGTCTTACTGGATCGACGAGAATCGATAAGAGAGAAACAATCCCCGCATTCTTGCAACCACACGCCACGGTAACAGATGAAGGTTGAAGGAATAGAGACACAAACTCGCAGTTCCTCGAACCACACCAACTCGTAGGGCACCACGACCTTCGTGCACTAAAACGGCATAAGGTAATCCCTTGGTCTAGGTGGTGCAAGCATATGAGGTGGGTAAGGCAAAGGGAAGCAAAAGAGGTAAAGTCCGATGGTCATTGCGAGACGACTCGCGGCCATGAGCTTTACCTACAAGGGTTGACATTCGTTGACTTCATGAGGGTTGTCCCCTAACTCGAACCCGCTAGACTAGGTCACAGAGGGCCTCGCAACGTGTGGATAATAACCACGTCGATAATGACATCGACACCGAGCCCACAGTGGCCAATTATAGGGGCAAGGATAGGAGCTAACGATCGTGAACTAACGGGGGCAACTAAACATGAGAGAGGGGATCATGTTAGGCATCACGATCATGGCAAGACAAGCTTGCGATCGTCATACACAGACATGTTACTCTCACAACCGACTCGAAGGCTCGGTCCACAGAGACAAATAAACACCTCAACACAAGAACCAATACACAAACCACAACTGACAAAGGAGTAGCACAATCCCATAGCAATAGAGATGGGTCGGCGTGAAGGCATGACACAGGAATAGATAGATAAATAGAACGACATGAGGGCACGTCACAGACATAGATATAGATAACAAGTGCATATGACAAGTATGGACATGTACGATCAAGTATGAATAATAAAGAATTATTCTGCCGGTGTCGAGGACGGCATCAACTAAAGTTTGAAGGGGGATGTTCGACCTTGTAGCGTTGGCGAGGAAGGCGAGACTTGACGTAGTGGGTCGATGGAGCATCCGGGTAGGCTGCGGCTAGCTGTTGCCTCTCCTGGCCAGCTGTGGCTTGCGGTAGCCACTTTTGGCCGGTCATGGCCTGTTGTCAGCCAACCGTGGCTACCTGCTGCTGGCTGCTACTGGTCATGGCTAGCCAGAGGCGGTCAGGAGGTAGCCGTCGACTGTCGGGTGCACGCTGGACAAGGCAGCAGGCGTCTAGGGTCGTCGGAGCTCTGGCGAACAGCACAGGAGGGTTGTAGCTCCCCTGCAACAGTAGAAAAAGCATGACACGAAGGCCGGATAGAGCAGCGACTGGGCAGGGGACGTCGGAGCTCCGCCAATTGACGCAGCACGTCCGCGGCTTTCCTGTAACAACATAGAACGCGGCACGAAGGCCGGTCTCAAACACAAACTGTGACAGGGAGGGAAAAGGTTGAAGCTTTGGGGATTTGGTAGCTCACCGATGGTGGATGAGGGAGGCAGCGAGGTGGAGTAGAGGATACAACCCGTGGTTGGAGGCAGTGACGGCGTCGAGATGCTGCTGCCATCCCCAGACGCGTGTGGCACACCGTAGCGTGTCCGCGGCCAGCTGGACAGAGCAACGACCACCGTTGGCCGGCTGGAGCTCACGGGACGACATCGACGTCGCAGGGCCGGGGCGAGGTCAGGTCTGGCCGACCGCGGGGCGTCCGCGGTCAGCTTGGCGATGTCACGACGCAGGCAAAGGCACGGGCACACGGTCGGCGTCGCGGCGGTAGAAACGTCCGGTGGCAGGAGCTCGGCGGTCGAACGGCGGGTCGAGGCAGCTGCGGTACGGCGGCGAGTCGGAGGACCACAGGCCGGCGTGGACGCGACGAAGGTGGCGCCGCGGACGGCGAGGCGTGGCGCGCGACGCAGTCGCCGCGGGATGGCTCGGCTCCATGCCGCACACGACGCTGCGGCGAGTGGAGGAAGGTCGACGTCGGCGCGCAGACGAGGCCGGAGAGACGGCTGTGACGCGAACGGGCGTGTTCGCGGGGTGCTCGGCATCGTGGTGCCGCGGTCGACGCGGGCGTGGCCGACCGGAGCACGACTACCATGCGGTGGCGCGTCAGCTTGGCGGCTGGAGCTGTGGGTGGTGCGCGCGGTCGGGGACGGGGCTTGGCGACGACGCTGCTTCCATCGATGGCTGCAAGGCTGACAACGGCTGGGAGGAGACGACGGCGGCAGGGACGTCGAGGCGATGGCCTGCTGGAGAGCACTTCATGGGTGGCCGACGAGGCCGCAGAAACGGGACTGCGTCGAGGGCGCGGTCGAGACGTCGCCATGGTCGGTCGTGGAGAGCCCGGCAAGGCGATGTCAAGGCGGAGCGGCAGGAGTGCTCGGCGTGACGGAGCTCGACGAAGGGCAGAGGGTCGGCGCCGGGACGTGGACCCAACGCGGTTGTCGGCTGGCGAGGCGAGGTCGCGGTTGGACGTCGAACGGCGGCGCAGGGAGCTCGGCGGGGGCTCTCGGCGCGGCGTCGTGGCTCGACCGGCTCGGCGACGTCGCGTCAACGCGGAGGCGAGGAGAGCAGGAAGCGGTGGCGGCGCGAATGGGGAACAGCAGGGGAGAGCGTCGCGGCTCCAAGATTTATACCCGCGAGCTAGGGTTGCCGAGCACTGTTGAACGGCGGCGATCTCCGGCTTCCGTGCCCTGGACGCGTGGCGTGCATCCCACGGTTGAGGTTGGGCCACGGGCGGGGCGGTGCGCGGCGCAGGGGGCGCGCGTGGACGCCAGGGCGCTGCGGCGGCGGCTCTGCCTGGGAGCAGGGCTCCCGCTAGGGTTTGGATGGGGCGCCGGCTTGGGCCTGCGGATGGGCCAGCGCGCGCGGGGGTCTGCGGGAGGGAGGAAGCAGGGGTGCTGGGCCGCGGCTGTTGGCGGGCCGTGAGGTGAGGCAGTGAGCGGCTGGGCTAGGGGGAGAGCAGGGACGCGAGCTGGGCTTCGGTAGAGGCAAGGAGAAGGGGTGGGCCTGTTACAATAAAAAGGAAAAGGGACTTTTTCTTTTTATGCTTGAATTGAGACGAGTTTTTCTTGGAATTTCAAGAGGGATTCAAAGGAGATTCAAGAGGAATTTGGGATGAATGGAAAGGCACGAGTCCGCAGAGTTTTGGAAGGAACTCCAAATGGATTAGAGATAAATTCAAAGAGATGAACTTGATGCGGATTTGAAGAGGGATTTCTTCGGATTGAAATGGATTCAAAGTGGGGTTTTGACCTAGGGATTTAGAGAGGTTCGAAAGATATTTGGCAAGAAGTTGTCATGGATTCGTGCACTCCAAACTCCGATCAAACTCAAAACCCAAAACCGATTCCAACCAAGAGCACGCTGTTACAAACAATTCTATATGAATGCAACGATTCATCCATAAACTTCTTTAGCTCGACTCCGATTTTAACCTAGCAACTACATGATTCACATAATACAGGAAAAAGTTTTTGAAAGTTCGGATTTTTGGTTGTTTGAAAAACCCGAGTTGTTACACCAGTCAGCAAACCAGGAAGAAAGAAGCGCGCGGTTATATATGTTTGGTTAAAATGTGTTAATTGTGGTCCTAGTTAATGACCTAGCTAGGATGCATAAAGGCTTAGGGAGTGTTTAGTTTCCAAACAAAATCCAAAAACTAAAATCCTAACTATTTTGGATTTCAAAATCCAGAATGCAAAATATTTCAGTGGACTGTTTAGTTTCAACTAAAATTTGTCTTATTTTGGATTCCAATAATGGGATTGTGAGGATGACACATAAATCAATGTAAAGATTTCCTTATTTTGGCCTCTTGAGTACAAAATCCAAAATGGTGAATGGATCACTTTTTGTCAAATATTTCGGGTGATATGTTTAGTTTCATTTTGTAAAATGAAGAGACAAAACCCAAAATATTTTAGATTTCATGGAGAACTAAACACCCCCTCAGAGTAATCATGTCGGTGTTATGACCCGGGGGTCAAGATCACCAACGAGTAAATTTGTATATCGCGTGCTCCCTCTCTCAGACGTGATGCAAGATGGACACAAGGTTTATCCTGGTTCGTGCTCGTACAGGGGGGGTACAAGCTGTGTTACACGGGGTCGGCCACCCGAGGGATCGATCGAGTGGCGGGGTGTGTGAAGTGTGGAGTGTCAGAGTCTGAACTGAGGTCCCGGAGGTTTCAGGCTCTGACCGTCCCAGAAAAAGAAGAAGATGAAGATCCTCCTCCTCTTCTACCTCGGCGTCCCCTTTTATAGACCAAAGGGAAGTCCGAGGGTACAGGATCCTAACTGTGGCAGTATGGGTATCGTATCTGCAGCACAGTGTTGGCAGAGAGACGTTGAGCACTGTGGCGGCATGGCCTTCCCGTCCTTCTGGCGTTCCCGGTCGTGGCGGCAGTAGAAGTCGTCGCAGCACAACGTCCGCAGGCGGGCACGAATCCCACGGCTGAAGTGGGACGGGGCGGATGGGACGGCCCCCATACTGGAGTTATTGGAGAGAGGGGTCGAGCCCCCCGGTCGGGGGGGGGGGGGGGGTCGAGCCCTACGTGGCTCTGTCGCATTCCCGAAATCGTCGTCGAGGGTCGCACTGTTCACTTTCCGAGGGGTACCGCTGGAGTCCGTACTCGCGTAGTGGCGACAGTGGCGGCACAGTTGACAGGAATCGGGAACTTGACGGGGAGTTGGCGGATTTGACAGGGGACGCGGGCGCCCATGTCGTTAGGTGGGTTCACTTTAACCCATGCCGGGAGCAGTTGGGTTAATCGAGCCCCTCGTCCGAGGGTCGTCCGCTCGACCCCTGGTCGAGGTAGAGGTCGGAGCACCGACGGGGTCGGAGCAGAGACGGGGTCGAAGAGGTCGAGGTCGAGGTCGAGGTAGAGGTCGGGGTCGAGGTCGAGGTAGAGGTCGGGGCGTCGTTCGTCCGACCCCTCGTCCATCCTTCGTTCGTCGATGTAGGAGCCGAGGGGTCGTTCGCTCGCCCCCTCGGTCCGTCATTTTTCGTCGAGGTGGGCCGGGGGGTCGTTCGCTCACCCCCTCGGTCCGTCATTTTTCGTCGAGGTGGGCGGGGGGGTCGTTCGCTCGCCCCCTCGGTCCGTCATTTTTCGTCGAGGTGGGCCGGGGGGTCGTTCGCTCGCCCCCTCGGTCCGTCATTTTTCGTCGAGGTGGGCCGGCCCGTGACTCGTCACCACAGCCGGTGTAGAGGGGCCTTCGAGTGATGGGCCACGCCTTACCGAGTAGTGGGCTGGTCCCTGCCTTAAAAATGGTCGCTATGTTTAACGTTAATTTATCGAAGGGTTTAGGGTACCCTTTACCTTCGTACCCGACAAATCATATGCCTCCTCACGTGGTGAACAGGTGATCCAAAGTTTTTCTTTGCTTCAAGTCATGGCTTGACTGGGTGAGAGAGTCCTCGATCTGTTCTGCGTGCACGTGGCCAGCTAAACTGTAGAAGCATGGTTCCCGGGATATGCCCGTCCTAAAGCCATAAAGAACGAATATATATAGAGCCCAAGTTTTTTTTAATAAAAAAAAGAAAGAAAGAAAAAAAGAAAAAAGAACAGATTCACAGGTCAGAACCATGGATTGCTGCACATCCTGTCACGGTCAAACAAATTAACACGCAGAGGAAATGGTTGCATGGAACACGTAGAAAGTCAGACAACATGCTTATTACGGCATTTTGCTCGCAAGCAATTTGAGGAAGTAGTACGCCAATGTTACGTCCGGCAGTACGTACAACGGTACAATTTGAGTAGCTCTCATGGTAGCTGAAGTTCTGAACACGGCAATAATGCAGCCAAGGAATTTGAGAATTGATTCAATTTCTGGTTTTAGAAAACAATGTGAGAGGCGATTTCATTAGGAATTAGTTTAGGTAGCGAGCAAATAAGTAGTACTGTAGAATCATAGACCCTTGTGTTTAGGCGATTAATGACAATACTAGATCACTATGACTAACGTGTGTTTTGCAGAGGCAAAGTTGTTTATATTAGGTCATTAGTGATGCAATGTGAATGGCCTTAATGGATATTCATGCCCTCAAGATGGAAATCGTTTCGGTTGCAAAGGAGGATGACACAAGTTGAAGACTAGGCTAGTTCTTAGTGCCGTAAGGTTGAGAAGGGCACTAAGTATAGCTAGGGTTTTTGTTTTTCCTTTGACCGTACTATAAAGGGGGGTATGAGGTTAGTAGCTTGATCTAGGAGAGTTTAGGAAAGTGGGTATATGCACACTTGTCACAACTAGTCCTAGAGACCTTGCTTTCAGCCCTTGACAAACCCTAGATATGGTAGGAGCAAAATCCCTTGAGAAATCTCAGCGAAAACAGTTGTTTTAGAGGGAGAAAGAGGCTCCGGACCACTCTCCTTAGTAGGCGTCGGACCAAGGAGAGTGGTCCGACGGTCCCTGACTTAGGCAGATTCTCAGCTCGATGAACTCCGGACCACCTGTCTGGAAAGCACTGGACCATAGGAAAGTGGTCCGGTGGCTTAGTTCAGAGAGACAGAAGGCTCCGGACTAGTCCGACGGTGTGTCCGACGGCTAGTCCGACGCCTCATGTCAGGGGTTTGGGTTTATGCAGAGAGCTCCCTGGCTCCGGACCAGAGCGTCGGACCAGGGCACCGGACCAAGGAGAGTGGTCCGGTGGTTCGTAAAAGAGAGAAAGGATTTCACTCAGAGAGCACCGAGGCTCCGGACCAGAGCGTCGGACCAGTGCGTCGGACCAAGTAGAGTAGTCCGACGGTGCCTGAGTTTGAAACGAGAGTGAGCTCCGGACCAGTGTGCATGGTCCGGTGGCTACGTAGAGAGAAGAAAAAGTAAAAAACGACTAGTTTTGGAGGTGGAGACTATTTATAGTTGCCCCCTTGGTCCTTAGAGTGACTCTTGGCCATTGTTTCAGCTGGTGACACCTTGAGAAATCTTTTGGAGAGCCAAGAGGCTACTGAGGGAGAGATTAGAGAGAGTTCATCTTGTTCTTCCCTCCTAGAGTGATTAGGAGTGACTTGTGTGCATCCATCCACCTTCCTAGCCTTGAGTGGGTCAAGTGAAGGTCTTGTGCTTGTTACTCTTGGTGTTCGACAGCACCTAGACGGTTTGGTGGTGTTCGGAGGAAGTGACCGCCGGGAGATTGTTGGCGGCTCTTCTCCAAGTTCTTGTGATCGGTTGTGGGCGATTCACCGAGCCGGAGTGGCGAAAAATCAGCCCATAGAGAGCACTCTACCCTTGCGCGGGTAGAGGGGGAGCGATACCTTGCGAGGTGCTCCAACGAGGACTAGGGGGGTGTCGACACCTCGATACCTCGAGAAAAAATCGCTGCGTCAATGAGATTTTCTTTTCCCTAGCTCTCTACATTTCCGCATTACTTTCCGTCTTGTTTTACATTTCCTACTAGAATTTCTTAGGTTATTTTTAATTCCTATGAACTGCTACCGCTTTCTAGCTAGGACACACGGACGGTAAGCAGTAGGAGGTGATTGACATTTGATAGGTTTTTATATTTGCTTTAGAAATTTAAAACAAGTCCAATTCACCTCTCTCTTAGGCATCTTGATCCTTTCAAGTACCCCTCTTTATTAAAAAAAAGATACTTCTCATTTTTTGAGAAGCCAAATAATTTAAAATTTAACTAGAATCATATAATATTATATTTTTTACCTCTATTTTTTTTCTGCGCACGCATCGCTGATAAATCGACTTTATTTTCTACAACGTAGAAGCCGCTTTCAAGAAAAAAGTGCTTAGCCCGCGACGACACACTATGGATGGATGGAGTAACCACCTTGCTTTTGATGTCGCAGCTGCCGTCGTCCGCATATTCCAAAGAGCCAGGAGAACAATCGATTAGCTTCATGGCTCTATCTTCGACAAGGACAGCTTTGAATTTGATATGATAAAATATAAACATAGTTTATTCGGTCTCCAAGCCCAAATAAACCACCACCACGCACACAATAACAACAAACAACAAGAACAGTAGCCAAAAAAAAAAGACCAAAAAGATATGGTACTATTGCATGAGAGATATGCATGAGCGATTGATGGAGGGCCACTAAAATGATCGCCTCGTGTGTGTGTGACATGCGTGCATGCAAAAGATTTTATTTATTTATTTCGAAGCAAGAGTGAGCAGCTACACCGCAGGAAGTTCAGCGAGGGGAGAGGCTTAGCTTTTGTTTCGTGCATTCTGCTTTGCACCATGCATGATCGTCCTATATATATATGCCAAAACATAAAAGGAATGATTCCTGCGCCATCCACCGACGCCAAGTATATATCATCCAAGGGCCTTTGTTATGTTGGAATTTACCACCTGATTTGAGTCTTCAAACTAGCCAGATGCATATTTATGGACAATTTCCGTCAATAATAGATGATGTGTTTGTGGCCAAGCCTTTATATTAACTTCACTAATCTAATATTTGACTAGTAATGCTACCTAAAACAGAATTCTCAAACCCAACCAACGGTGACTAGCCACATGTCATCATCTCTCATGTTCTCCTTGCCACATACAAACTTGGCAGTGGAGCAGAGGCGGCCCGCATCATCGTAAGCCAAAAAAAAAGAGGTTAGTGACTGTACGAAAAAAGGAGAGATAGCGCGACTGCGATCGAGGAGGGTCGGCGATGATAGTAGACCTCTAGATCCTGTGGCTAGGAGGGCCCGGGCACCATCGCAACCTAGGAGGGAGGACGGTGATGTCGAAGAGTGGGCAGAGGCAAGGAAGAGTCATGCACGTGTAGTAAAACAAACGAACATGATTTTTTTTGAGAAAAAGACACCGCTCTTTATTAAACAGCTTGGAGAGCAAACTCTTCAGGCGGTGATGTCAACCAAACTCTTCTACCCAAATCAAAAGATACAAACCCTCTAGCTATAGAGTAAGCATCTACATTGGATGTTCTACTCTCATGAACTAACACAAAGGACTTAAGAGATGTTGCTCTCGCCCTAATTTCTTGGGTGATCTTGCCATAAGATTCAAAACCCTCTTCTTTAAAGCTACTCACGGCTCAGCACGCTACTATTGTCACACGCCAGGCGAACTCTTATTAGCATCAGGTCATCCGCCTGAGCAAGCCCCTCCCTGCAAGCAATTGCCTCCACTGTCTCCGGGTTTGAAATTCCTCGATCGCAAGAACTGACACCCCCCCTGAAAAACGCCTGTCACATCTCTTGTTATAGCCGCAATAGCTGCTATGTCTGTGTTCTTTGAGATAGTTGCGTCCACATTGATCTTAAAGGTCCCCTTGGGTGGGGGATCCACCTTAGCGCTCTATGTTGTGCCACTCTCATCGTTTGATTATTCAGTTGAACAAGGTTTAAATCAGCAATATACCTGTCAATGAAAAGATGTGTGGACAGTGGACACTGCAAGACATTTTCATGTATAGCTTTCCTCATATCAAAATAGCCCACATCGTCGCTGCAACTCTGATGGTAACCTCGTTCGGTATTGTTTCCATAGCTTCTGACCACCAAGTGCGAGCATCTGACTCCTGGATTCCATCCAAAAAATATTTAACTTCCTCATCCTCCAGCGTCCACACGCATCTGACTTAATTGCATTTAAGGAGGGAGAGTTTCCTACTGAGCACCACAAATTCCACAAGAGCTTTTCGTGGGCATATTTCTATGGTGGAGGACATCACCTGAAGGCAATGAATGGTGTGCTAATCTCCACAAGAATATCTGAATTTTGGAAGGAACATTCAGCCTCTAGAGTCCCAACCATTCTCTTTCTTCAGCTCTTGTATCCGACCGGCCAGCAATACTCTCAAAATAACTTGTTGCACGTTCTTTATTTATAACCAACATCCCCTTTGTTATCATAGTTCCAAGCCCAAAAATCCCCTTGTCTCCTAGTGCACAGGGGTATACTAAGAATTCTCTCAATATCAACCAGTGCGAAAAGAGCTTCTAGCTTCTGCTTATCCCAACTTGTTGTAGTAGCATCAATCAGTTCACTCACTCGCTGGGGAGTGATCAATAGAGTCCTGTCTGATCGGTCTCAGCAAAACCTCTTTGAGGAGCCAATTGGTATCCCAAATATTTGTACATTCTCCCGTTCCTATTCTGCGAATCAAACCTTGTTGTAAAACTTCCCGACCATCAAGAATCGACCGCTAGATACCGGGAAGGGCAAGGCCCAAGGTGTGCTTCCAGAAAATTACCAGACGGGTTGTAAACTGCTCTTAAGAACCTCGCGCTGAGAGGAGCTGTCATCCTGTTTCGCCAAGAGGGGCAGAGGGCTAAGTTGAAGAGTTCAATGTCCCTGAAAGGCTGAAACCAAGCCCACCAAAAAAAATTTGGCGAACAGGAATTTTGGTAGACATCTATTGGCCCACCAGAAGTGGTGTAGCCAGAGGTGGAATTTGGAGGGAAAAATCTAGTAAGTAGTCTGTTGAAGTTGGTTTTTTAACCTCCACTATCCAAAATTAGGCTAGGTATTGTTAAAGTGGGTTTTTTTGGGTAGGCACTTGCTAAAGTGGGTTTTCATAGGATACTCTTTATAAAATCATTAGACATTCTGAGTATTAAAAAAACAAAACATCTCATAATTATATTTATACTACATATATCCGCGCCGTTGTGAGTTCTTAGCACCTTTCAAATAGGCTAAAGCCACCAGGAGCATGAACCGTCTGGGAAGGAACCACTCTACTATTTATATTTTCAAGCAATTAAAATGACTGAAGTTTCGAAGGAGTCGACATCACATTCAAGCCGCTCACGAACTTGATCGTCCAGTCACGAAATGGATCAGAGGATGCAGAAGGTTTAGCCAATTCAGTAATATACAGCCTCATATGAAGAGGGCGAAAAAACACGGACTGTAAAATGTGTACACTAACGTATTGGAAGATTTTGTGAACAGAGAATGATCGAAACAAAATTGGAAACCATGAAGCGACAATGACAACTCAGTTCAAGGATCTTTTCATTGCCAAGTGTGTACAAATTCCTCAAGCAGAACAAAGAGCTGCTTCTCAGCAACTTCGTCTAACAAGCAACAGACTGCCACTACCTAGGATCTGAGCCTGCTCTGCATGCGTCATGGCCAACCAGCACTCAAGCAGCATCTGAATCAAGAAATTGAACCAGTGGGACCTCAAAGAGCCTGAAAAAGAATTACAGTATGAAGGCTAAAACAAACACGACCTAAAAACCAGCGCAAAAGGGTTTTAAATGTGAATGCAATAAATGGATTTTTTAGGATAGATATCAATATCATTGATATTTCAGCGTTGTCATTTGTTAGAACAGACCAGAGATGCAGCTGACATGTGTATAATAACCCAAGCACTTACCCAAAAACAGTCAAACCACAGGGTTGGATTGCAAGAAAAACAACATGCTATAAATATATTTATTTAATTTCACTACTGCCAATTATCTAAACCATTACATAGTTCAACAGTACACAAATAGCAAGTGATAACAAAATTAACAAACCAATCTACACGAATAGCTGTCAGCTGAAGAATTACCTTGGATTAGTTTGGTGTTCTTATCTACATCTTGATGCTGAAGTAGTCGGAATCAAAATGATGCAGCCTTACATATCCATCTTCACCACCACTTGAAAAGCTAATAAGATTAAACAAAGAATATGGACAGAATTAGAAAAATACCCTTTTTACTAAAAACAACTTCAGAAGACAAGAGAAAAAGTATCTACAATGCATGTTGATGGGTACAATGGTAGCTCTCATGAATAATATTTTTTTCAACAGCAGCAATCAGAATAGCGTATATAACCAGAGTGTCTGGTTGAAATCATCGAGCTATCAGATCCCCATGATGCATACAATAATAAAAAAGAAACATTTTAAAAGGCCAAATTAATGGTAAAGCTACAGTGAGCAAGCTCTCATAGTAAAAATGTTCATCAAACTGAGTTCAGCATAGCGTATATTGCCAATGTTTGGCTACAATCACCGAGCTACGTATAAATGCAGAATGACTCAGTAGACATAAAGCCATATACAAGGTAAAAATAAATAGCTTCAGAAATCAATGAAAACCAGATATGCAGACATGTAAAAGATAGATAAAAGATAGATAATGTTTACAAACAATAGACTTGTCAATATAGAGGTCTAAAATACTTGAGCAGATTAAGTTAAAGAAAAGTGAAATAAAATAGCAAATCAAGACTGGATAGATTGCCCTACAAATGAGCTAGAAATTGTTTTTTCAGATAGTAAATTTGCAGAAGATAAATCAATGAAAACCAGAAATTCTGCTCTCAGGTATGCTGATGACATCCTTGTGTGGATCAGAATAGCGTATATTGCCATGATTTACCATGGCTGAATCATTGAGCATATAAAATAAAAAACACCAAATATGGGCATAACCTTAGAAAAATGAAAAGTGGCCAATTGTTCATACTAACAATGACTAAAAAAGACAAGCACTGTCACATATAAAAAACATTACCTCCGCCCATCAGGATTAAATGCCAAAGCATTGATTGGCCCAAAATGTCCTTTCACACCACCAATTTCCTCTTGCAAAATCTAGAAGAGAGAGTTTTAATCAGAACAGTTCAAATATTGTAAGCATACAAAGTTAGGAATGAGGTAACATAAAAGGAGTAATACCTTGATACTTATTAATTGGGAAAGAAATTACCTTGTGATAGAATTTAGCCTCAAATTTGCCAGCACGGCGGTCTGTCATAGTCACATTCATTGCATCCTGACCACCTCCTAGAACCACCTAAAAACAGAAACAAAAATCTTAGGAAAATGGAAGTATGGAACACAAATGATGGTATCACTGGGCTCAGCATCATGTGTAAACTGTAACCGCAATGCATTTATCTATGACTCATGGTTCAAAAAAATAAAACATGATAAATAGTGTTCTAGTGTAAATACAAAAAAAACACAGTAGCTCACACAATGCAGGTTAAAAGCTTAAATGTGATAAAATACTTTTAGCCTAGTGTGCACAGCAACAGACACAATTGCTGACAGCACAGTTAAATATATACAAAATCATGACCTATTATTACATGAAAATGACCTAAATCAGACAAAGAGCCTCTTGCAATACCAGTTATATAACCACAAAATATAAAACCCAACTGTCAAATAAATTAGGTCGGCAGTTCACACAACATGGTCTTTCTTTATAAAAGGGTGTACCCAGTGCCGTAGGCTTCCCACAACTGCGGGGTCTGGGGAAGGGAAATAGCCCGCAAGCCTTTCCCGCACAAATGTGCAGAGGCTGGGGCTCGAACCCTGGACCTCTTGGTCACAGGCGGTAAAGCTCTACCGCTTGCACCAGGGCCGCCCTTCGTCTTTCTTTATAAAAGATGTGTATAAATAAGTTTGTGAAGTGGAACATACCGTATCATGAGTGGGAGAGATGTCAACAGCATTAACAGGTCTCTCTGTGACATACGTCTTGATCAAGGTGAGCGTTCTTGTATCCCATAGCTATGCATGGAAAACTGAATGTCAGGGAAACCATAAATATCTTTATGAATGACAGTGTCAACCCGAACAAATTCTAACCTTTGCAGATTTATCCAAGGAACCAGTAATGAAATGTGACCAATCTAAGGACTTTGACAACGATGAAATGGTCTTCTGATGTCCAGATTCTTTATCAGACTCTTTCAGCAGTTGTCCAGTCTACATACAATTAAAAGAGCATCCCATGAGTGATGTGAAAAGTCTCCATTGTTATGGAGAAACAATTAACATTTTTATCTGTACAGAAAAAGGCAGATAAAGAGCAGCATGGATATGTAAAGGTACGGTAGGTTTCATTTTGAATCGGACACTACTTTTTGGTTTCCTTATTGCCCCCATGAGGGTAAATGCTACATTAAATAAATTATCATGCCCTGTTTGATAGACTAGAGTAACACATGGAGCAGTAATCAGAAAGGATGCGACCAGCTCTGCAGATACTAGTAGTCCTAGCATATTAGTTGGTTACTGTCTTAGCTCACTAAGCTGATAAAAGTAAAGTGAAATTTGGCATTATTACATAATAAACGTCTAAGAATACATAGACATATTAACAAACTAAACTGCCATCGTGACTGATCATCAGGTAGAAAAGAAACATTGCATATTATCACCACTAGATGCCCATAGCCCCATACCAACCAGCAATTGATGGGCCATTCTTAGATCTAGACAGTCAAATTATAGCAGCCCTCAGTAGGGCGCATAAAAGCATGCTATCCTAACCTCTGAGTCCCAGATGCGAATGGTGGCATCCTCCCCGGCAGTGATGATGGTCCTGTTCAGCGGCCCCCAAACGGCCCTGTTGATCCTTCCCTTGATGCCAGTGATGACCAGTGCAGACTCCTCCGTCTCTGCATACACACAAACAGGATCTCGAGGCTTGCAATTCAAACAAAACAACAGAGGCATAAACAACGAGGCATTGTTAAGAAGACCAAAGCACTAACGGTCGTCGATGTCCTCGGCGATGCGCTTGACCTGGACGGTGGGGGCGTGGTCCATGAAGTTGTCAGTGGTGACGACGGCGAGCGCGTCACCGATGGCGAACTCGGCGGACCTGGCGGGCGCGTCGAAGCGGAAGCTGAAGAGCTCCTTCCCGGTGCTGACATCCCAGAGCTTGGCGGTCTGGTCGGCGGATCCGGTGATGAGGCGCGCCGAGTCGCGGGAGACGTCGCAGGTCCAGACGGCGCCGTTGTGGCCCCGGTAGGTGCCGAGGCGGTCGCCATTGTCGGCGTACCAGACCGTGGGGGTGTGGTCCTTGGCGCAGGAGAAGAGCAGGTCCCCGTCGCGGTTGTAGCGCAGGAACGTGAGCGGGCGCTCGTGGCCCTTCATCAGGATCGGCCTCATCGTGGTGCACTGCTGGTGCTGGTGCTCGCCGCCGCGCCGCAAGGGTAGTAGGACGCAAGGGGGGCGGTGGCTTGATTTGGGGTTTGGATGCGTCTGCGGCGGAGAGGAAGATGTAAACCCTAGCGCGTCCAGTTATAGGCCTCCTCCGCCTTCACTGTCTCAAAGAAAGAGCACGGGCGTCCATGTTCCCTCCTGGCCCAGTACGAGGTGCTTTCCTGGCCCAGCAATCTATCCGAGCCGGGCCGGGCCGCGCGCGGTTTGATCCGTCCTCTTGCGCGCCTTTTTTGCCATCGGTGAGCCGTGAGCATTTCTGGCCCCCATACATGGATCTGGCATGAGGTGTTTTCCTCTCAATCGGTGCGCGCCTTTAGTGCATCCAACGGCCTGTTTTATTGTTTTTTACAACTGAAGATATAATATTTTTCTCTTACAACAGAAAAATAAAAAATAATAAAAATTGATTTATCAGCCACATAAACCATTAGCCAAATATAACGACTAATAATACAATTCCGTAATAAACAAGATGACTAGTAATACACGGGCATTTTTTCAGTAGTGTATGTTTTTTACGGTATCGCAGCCGTCATAAATACCTGACATTATGCATTACTAGCTAGTATCTAGCTCTCAACAAAACGTTAACCATTGTATAGTAGAAGGAATTGTCAGTTATTTTTTATATTGAATTGTGGATAAAGAGTAACCTCCAAGAAGCCAGCCATTGCAACAACCACCAAGTTAACTGTTTTATATGAAGTAGTACTATATTAACACAAGAACACAGAGTATAGCCATGTTCTTACACGGGACAGGAGAAGCAACGGAGCTGTGTCGCTGAGCGCGCGATGAATCGTCAGGGGGAAATATACAATCAGCCTGTTCGTTTGGCTTTTCAGCCAGCTTAAATTTAGCCAAAACAGTGTTTTTCTCTCACAAAAAATCAATCCTGCCAGAACAGTGCATAATCCTGCCAAACGAACAGACCGAATGTTGCCACATGCTGCCAATGCCTCCCTGCATTTCCAATTCAGCTCTAATTTGGTCCACTGATGGGCGGCGATCCCCATGCACACTTGACCTCGCTTTTACAGACGAGAAGCTGGCCTCATCTTATCATGCCTTTCTCTGCTGTATAAATAGACACGAGTGTCACTCCTTGCCAAGCTACATCAGCAGGAGTAGTAGCTTGGCAACTAATAATGGCGTCGTCCAAGCAAGTGATGCTCCTAGCCGCGGTCGCCGCCGTCGCGTCGCTGGCCTCCGCCACGCAGTGGATAGTCGGGGACGGCGACGGCTGGCGGGGACAGTTCAACCAGACAGGCTGGGCCGACGGCAAGACGTTCGTCGTCGGCGACACCCTGCGTACGTTCGCACGAGACAGGAATCGTCTTGTTTCCTTGGAATTTATATCGATATATAGATTTAGCTAATAACAACGACCCATTGTCGTCGTCGTCGTCGTCGTCGTGGCTCCCTCGCTCGCAGTGTTCAAGTACACCCAGGGTACCCACACGGTGGTCCAGGTGGGCAAGGACGACTTCGCGGCGTGCAACCTGCAGGGGAACCAGCTGGGGTCCTGGTACTCCGGCAACGACGTCGTGCCGCTGGACAAGCCCGGCAAGGCGTGGTTCATCTGCACCAAGCCCAACCACTGCCTCAACGGCATGAAGCTCGCCATCGACGTGGTCGCCGCGCCGTTCCCGTTCCCGGGAACTGCCCCGACCCCGGCTCCATCTCCGGTGTCCCGTTGGCCGTTCCCCTGGGGATCCGTGGCGGCCCCGGCCCCGGCCCCGGCATCGCCGCCGTCTGCGGCGGCCGTGAGGAACCCGGTCGGCGGCGCGGTGGCCGCCGCGGCCGCAGCTGCCGTGGTCGCGGCCGCGCTCGCGTTCTAATAAGGCTGGCCGCCACCCCTCTGCCTGTTGTGAGTTTGTGACCGCGCGTGCGTTGCAGCTTTGTTACTTGTTGCATCATTGCATGACTTCGTTTCCGGTGTGGTGGGAGGAGCACTATTTTTGGTTTGGATTTGTTTACTGCTGCTGTTGGTGCTTGGATCAATATATATTTGTATTTCCGTTATTGACTCATTGAGTTACAGTTAGAACATTGAATTGATGAGTTTATCTCTTTTGTTGTCTTTTTGCTCTAAAAAACTATGACCCGTTTGGATATCTAGATTTGAATTCATTTTAATATTCATAACGTACAACTTAGACATAAATTAATTAAACAAATATGGTCGTATATTAAATATATTTATATACTATAGTTCGTCATGCGAGAGATACTTATGAGCGTACGTGTTATAAGTGTTATAAGTTGTAAAGTAAAAATATAATATATGGTAATCTATAGAATCAATATGTCTATATTCTACCCTATAAATTTGAGAGAAATTTATACGTGAACTTTGAAAAGTTATGGAATACTATCATATTAAATTCCAAGCTAAATAGCTGAGTTCATTAAGTAGATTCTAATTCCTGCAAAATAAAAGCATTCAAACGGCTCCTCAATGTATTTCGGTTATTGAGTAGTGGGAAAGAAATGGGGTATGCCCCTCGGTTCAGAAAAGCAACATTGATGAGTTGTAACAGGTGTCAAGGAGATGAATTTTGGATCATATGGATCCATAGAGCCCACAAATTGAGGACACCACCGTTACAGCCGACAGAAGACATGCATGGTCCCACCTGACCTTCGTCTGTATCAACAATTATTTGATTTATTATTGCTAAATGATGGTCACCTGTGCAGTTGATTTGATCAAAGCAGAAATAGTGCAGTGCACCCTAGTTAGAGTTCCAATATAATTCATATTTGACGAGTGTTTTTTCATGGACACTACTACCATTTGATCGATGTCCAAAATATACAATAGTCTCGGCAAATTTTGTGTCCGAGATTAATAAATGAATTAGTCCCGGTTTTATATACTAACTAGCACTAAATTTTTTTACCTAAGGGCGGGCTAGTTTGGTGTTATGAACCGGAACTAAAGGTCCTTTGGTGAGTTGGTTTAAAAGGAAAACATCATATTCAATATTAGATGTGTTGTGTAAGTGAGGTGGTATGTTACATGCGAGATTGTGCGTGAGGTCTTGGGTTTGAATCTCATGGGGTGCAATGGTGGGAGGCATTATTTTTTTTATCCTAAGAAGACCTTTAGTCCCGGTTGTGGCAAACCGGGAGTAAAGGAGGATTCTAAATCCTTGTTGGGAATCCGAGACTAAAAACCCTTCCCAACTGGGACTATAGAGTAGCCCTGTAGTAGTGGGTGTTGGATTTATTATGGGTCTGGCCTATTTATTTATTCAATAAATTAATAGCTCTACGATGTGTAATTGTGTACACTATTTGTACCGAATTGGAAGTCCAAGGGACGTTGACTCAACTTAAAGGGTGGAAATTATTTTGTCTTAATTGAGAAGTTGAGAAACGGACAAAGGCGTGCCACACGCGCGCACCCTGTCGTCGGCCAGGCACGGGCTCGTGGCGTGGCAGGCAGGCGGCGTGACATGCCGTGTTAATTTTTAATAGCCACTAATTATGGGAGTTTCAGTCTTCCAATAATTACAAGAGTTTCTGTCTTCTGATCTTCCGGAGACTCTCCGTATCCTCGCGCCTGCTTCTCTTCCTCTTCCCTGCGCGAGTACAGAGACTTTCAGTCTCCTGGCGCACCTCCCTTGCGGGAGATATATTTCCAGTTCCGAGTACAGAGACTTTCAGTCTCCTGGCGCACCTCCCTTTCTGGAGGTTGTTGCCGCCGTCGCCGTTGTCTTCTTCCCAGTGACGCTGTTGTCATCTTCCTCCCGGTGATTGTCACCGTCGTCTTCTTCCCGATGGAGAGTACACCTTCTTCCTCTACATCATGACCACGGAGGTTGGACAAGGTTCTGGAACCTTGGACGCTGCGCGGATGGGCGAGTATGTTCATCTCGTCACGTCTCTATTTTCCGTCTGTCGGGGTTAAAAAACTACCAACAAGTAAATTTGTACGCGTGTCGGGTTCCGAATGGTGAGACAAAGAGACAAGAGGTTTATATTGGTTCGGGCAAGAAATCCCTACGTCTAGTGTGAGGCTGCTTGTGTTCCTTATCTCTACTTGGAGGGGGTATACAAGCTGTGTCGAGAGAGGGAGTGCGAGTCCCAGGTCTCTGAATGCTTCGGCGAATGGGTATGTTCTAGCTCGTTTGTTTGTTGTCCCGCGTTGTCCCCCCTCACCCCCCTTTTATAGTCACAAGGAGGGTAGGGGAGGTTACAAGTGTGGCCGAGAATGATCTACCTAGGACGTTGTGCCTTATCCTTGTCTTCCTCAGGAAGGGTGGACAGTTGCAATACTATATTCCTATTGCCTTTGTACGTTGTCGGAGGCTGGATGTCGTGTCGATTCCCATTGTGTCGTCGGGTGAGGGGGGGTCCAGTCGAACTCGCGGTCTGGTGGAAGTATGGTCGTCTGTCGCACCGCTGGTGTAGGGGCCGGGTCGTGGCCCACCGTCTGTGGGTACGCCGTTGTACCGTCTTCTAATTATTTTTGTTCCTGTTGACAGCGAGATTCCCTCCCGCCTGGTCAGCGGGTACCCATTCCTTTGAATACCCCCATACCCAACGTACTCCCCGTTTGGAGGATTCCTGTAGGGGTCGGGGTTACCTGAGACTGACTCCGTCCAGCGAGAGGCATGATTTCTTTCTGTCCGAGAACCCTGCTTTGTCCCATCCCTTGATTGGGAACACGACCTATCCCAATTCGAGCAGAGGTCAGAGCGTTATCCTGAGCCCCGGATTACGCAGGATGTACGATCCGTCGTGGCCTCTGGATCCCGTTCTTATCTTGTGGAGGGTGCGTCATCAGCGGCTAAGGGCTAGCGACTTCTCCCTCCAGTATAGGGGCAAATGGATCATTCTCTACCTCAGGGGTCCCTCCCTTGTCCCTTATAGTTGTAGCTTTGCCGCGAAGACTTGAGCTGGTTTGAGACAGCGGGACATCAGTACGGGCCGAGACGCAGGCACGTCTTCCGGGTTGCTGTGACAGAACCTCTTAAGATAGGGCCCACTTGCCAGGATTAACCAACTTAATCCTAACAGATGATCCAAATCTTAATTAGCCCATCAGGTGTCGCCACTTTGCAGCGGGTCATCCACCTCTTTCCGAACAGGATCACCTTATTACAATCATGATAGAAGATCCACTACTCGCATCGAACTAGATAGCTAGGCGAAACATGATCTACTCGTCGTCACTAAGGACTACAACCTCCTGCTTGTCCTCGATGATCGCTTCTGGCTCTGGCTCTAGTGCAGCTCCACCCTGACCCTCAGGTGTAGATGCAACGAACTGGTCTGCCTGATCAAGCTCCCCAAGGTCTGCTGCCATGGCCTGCTGCTGGTACTCGAGATTGTTCATCATGTGGTGAAGGTGATGCACCTCCTCATGAAGAGCATTGTTATATGCCTCAAGATTGCCCACATACTGCCCCAAGTTATGGTACATCTCGGACAGAACGTGTTCTCGTTCTCAGGCTTCATTCCTTTCTTCCATCACCTCGTACATGTGACCCTCAGCGATGGACACTTCTGTTGCTTTGGCTGCCAGCTGCGCCTGACATGCCTGCAACTCCGCCTCCTTCTCCCCCATATTAGCCTTAAGATCGTCAGCACTGCTAACCAACTCAAGCTCCAAGTGCTCGATCTTCGCCCTGTGGCGAGCACAACAACTGGCACCCTGCTGACTGCTCTCAGCACAGTCTCCACGTGTCACCAGCCTGTGGTGAGAAACGCCTCGAGGTCCGGAAGACTTGCGAGCTGTGCGCTTAGTTCTGGCCATCCTATAGACAAGATTTCAAAGGAGGTAAGTAAGTAACAGGTCAAAATTTTAGTAGCTTAAGAACAAAATTTTAAACCCATCCCAAGTTATATGATATGATGCATGAAACGTCCCTACGTATACGATAATATTTACATAACATATATATAGGGCATATATATATATAACCAGATTCATACCATCAGCTTGATATCCTAAAGTCTACTCTCCTAAACTTGGAAAGAGAGAAAGGATGAGTTAAAGAAATTTTTAGACTCAAATCACATTTTAATTTAAGATCCAAAAACATTTTTTTAAAAACTTTTACCACTGCAAGATTGGTAATAAGGTGAGCTTTGATACCAGCTGTGACAGAACCTCTTAAGATAGGGCTCACTTGCCAGGATTAACCAACTTAATCCTAACAGATGATCCAAATCTTAATTAGCCCATCAGGTGTCGCCACTTTGCAGCGGGTCATCCACCTTTTCCGAACAGGATCACCTTATTACAATCATGACAGAAGTAATACGAAATTTTTATATTACATCAAAGTAGCGGAAATTTAAAGTCATATTACAAACCATAAGTTTTGAAACATAACTTAGTGTCGTACGATAAGATTACATCAAGCTGCTGATAGATTAAGAACGAACAACCGAGGTACTCTTGCCCAAGAGTCAAGCAAAGACAGTTTATTCTTCATCTTCATCTACACTGACCACGGTCATGCAGCAAGAAGCCACACAAACCGGGTTGTGATCCTCATCTGCAACAGGGGTTAACAAACCCTGAGTACGGGAGTACTCCACAAGACTTATCCGACAAAGAAAAGTATTTGGTGGACAAAGTAGTATGCAAGTCATAGGATTCAAGGTGTGGTTTACAAGAATCAAGCATTTTGCATAAATGAGCATTTATAAAAAGAATTGAAATCATTTATGCTATCCATAAGATTACTCAGGTATCGATCTAGATGTATGATCGACAACAAGGTAATAAACATCCACGAAGGGATCCAACAAGTATCCAGTTAAAGTGTATTACTACGAAGAAGACAACAGGGTCATGTTTCCATATCCGAGGAACACGACGATTCGAACCGGTTTATCTCAGCTGGGGCTTCCCTATCACACTACATATACAGCCGCTTAAAGCACACATATGACTACCTTTCCCTGGATCCTCTCGCCAAGACCGGGGTTCCGCCACCCGAGAGCACAGTACACCTCCATCCAGTTCGCTAACTTGGAGGGTACACACTACTCTCGCCATCTCTCCACTCCCAGTGCGGGTTAACCGTTCTTCAAGCGAGAATAGCCAGAGTCCAGCTTCCCGGAGTATGTGATAAGTACTCCAAAGTCACAACCCTAGTCATGCATCAACGGACGGTTCCTAATCGACACAGGCGGAAAGAACCCGCTCACCAGACGCCGCTGATGGCTCTCCAACACCGTGTCCGCCCGGTCTCAGATTATTACTTCCATCAAGAAGACATAGCCATTTGCCACAGCAATCCACTATTCTTCTCAAAAACAGAACCATTGCCGAAGCAATCATGTTACCACCTATTCTCGCAGATGACAGGAAATCATCTGACTCTATCGTCTAAGCATTGCTAAGCAACATAAAGCAACAATCGTGTTTTTAAAACAGTATCAAGGTACAGGAATAAATAATTCAAGGTAAGGCTATGCATCAAGTAGGAATTTAATTGAATACCGTAATGCAATAGTATAAACATAAGTGTATTTAAAGAAATCATTTTAAATACAAGGAAGTGTTTGAATGCACCGGGGCTTGCCTTGGTTGGAGGGATAAACGAACTCGGGCTCAGATTCAAGAGAGAAAACCCCTTCACTGGAGGTATCCAACCCAACCAATGGACAATCTACACGATATAATGACATGTTTCAGATGATGCTCGAATAGTAAACATGATGCTCAACACAAACAAACAGGCTCTTAAAAGAAAACTAAAACAGATAGCCCTCGAGTACCACTTCCCTTCAAGAAGGAAAGCAACACTAGACTAGGAAGCAAATTAATTAGGCCCTATTTATCTTGATTATCTAAGTGAACACTTACATCCAAAACAACTGAGCAAGCAACATTACATCGAGCATGTCCAACTTGTGTTTGTCACTGGACAGTGACCATTTGCATCAAATAAACCAAAATCACTCAAAGCCTAAAGTTATTAGGGTTTCTAAACATTTTTAAACTACTGAACAACTAACCACAAAAGCTATTACTGAGCAGAACAGGAAACAGGAGAAACTCTGCACAAGCCCACTGACGGCTGAGACCCGACCATCAGCGGCACAGACGCTCGAGCGACGGCGTCGAGGACCACAAAACACGACGGCGAGCCACCGTCGGCGACCAAACTGAACGGCTACCCCTCGAACTTGCCTCGGCTCGCCGAGCCGAACCCAACGAGGTGCGCCACGACCCAAGCCAAACCTTCAGAGGCACCTCATCGAGGGTGCTGGCGATCTGCCGGGGCTCGACCGATCGTGCACCGTCGAGCACAGACCTCGATCGGAGAAACTAGGCCTCGATCGACGAAGACAGACCTCGATCGACACTCGATCAGAGAAGCTAAGCCTCGATCGACACTCGATCAGAGAAGCTAAGCCTCGATCGATGGAACTAGGCCTCGAGTAGAGACGCTAGGCCTCGATCACGACTCAGAGGACGACCGCGAGCAAAACGCCCAACAGAAACGAGACTAAAACCTACCCAGGAGACCTTGTCGACGGTAAAGGCGGTGACCCGAGCTTGACCGCACACATGCCGACAGACACAGGCCTCGATCGACCCTCGATCAGAGACGCTAGGCCTTGATCGACCCTCGATCGATACAACCAACAACTCCAGCAAGCTAAGCGCCCCCCAAACAACGCGAAGCGCGCACGAAACTAACTCAGAACTAAAAGCAACACCCTCGTCGACGGCACTGGCGGTCGGCGGGGATCTGCGCGACGTGTGCCGGAGAGAACACACACGCGCTCGAGGGCAACTACCCCTCGAACCAGACTCAGGACGACTAGGCGAAGCTAGCGCAAGACTCAGATCTCAAAAAAAAACCAACTACAACGACTAGGCGACGAACACACCGCCGCGCCGAACAAGAACAGCGGCGGTGCTCGAGAACAGAGCTCTAAGGCTCGATGCAAGGACAAACGAGAAGAGCGGAGAGGTCGAGGAGCTCACCCTGGTCACGAAGCACTAGCAATCGCGGCCGGAGATGAAGTAGAGACGACCGTCGATGGAGAACGCGCCGGCGGAGACGTAGAACTGCGCGGCAGCGAAGATGTTCCCGGAGCTATGGTCCACCATTTGCAAAACGGAGAACCTGACGCGAATCAGAGATGAACAAGGAGCAAGAAACATAAGACAAAAAGACAATGCGGCTCCTGCGCAGCCCGGTTGAGGACTGACCAGAGCAGCGGCGCTCTTGTCGGAGCCGAGGAAGACGGATCCGCGCTGGACGAAAGCGGGCTCGACAACTTCAACCAACTTACCCCGAGGATGCGCAAGGTCAAGGCGAAGGATTGAGGGTTGGAAGTGACTAACGAGCTCGGATGAGTTCGTCAATGGAGGTGGAGCGCTCGGCGGAGACGAAGCAGAGCGAAGTAGAGCGGAGCAGAGAAGAGCAGTGGCGTGGAAAGGGAAACAGAGAGGATGGTGTCCTGCTTTTAAAGATGGCAACGGGTTCCGTGATGTCGCCACATACTTCGACAAGACGTGCGTCCCTGGACAGGTGTCGCACGGTGGTGTCGGACAGGGGTGGGCATCCAGATCGACCCCGCCATGCAACTGCTCGAGGAAAGGACAGAACTGACCCTGTGGCTATGTTGCAAAGTGCTCAAGCTTCCAGGGGTTTTCAGGAAAAACTTTGAACACGAAATATGCTCAAAATTTCAAGATCTACAACTTTGCTTAAACAACCATATGCAAAAACTTTATAGATTTTGAAAATCATGTTTAGGGTTTAATCCACCCCCTCGGAGAAAAGGGTTTGGATTCCAAATTTTAAATTTTGAGAATTTGAAAAGATGACCTGCATTCAAACAAATGATCAAACATAGGCAAGTAAACTCATTTTAGTTGAATGCATATCCAGGTTTTCAAACAAATGAATGATGCTTAATGCATATGATGACATGATCAAATTTTTAATTAAGTTATTAACACCCGGGGTGTTACAATCCTTCCCCCTTAAAGAAATCTCGTCCCGAGATTTTAGGAGTGAAACAAAGTAACGGGAAAGGAAATGTATCAAGAACTTTTCTCTTTCACATCATCTTTGTTACAACTATGACCAGGTCTTACAAACAGCTTAAACGATAGAAGCATAAAACTCTAGGAAATTTTCTAAAAGATAATCTTCAGATTCCCAGGTAGCTTCTTCTTCTGAGTGCTGATTCCACTGCACCTTGTAGAACTTGATGGTCTTGCAACGAGTAATTCGATCCTTTTGATCGAGAACCTTTACAGGATACTCAGAGTAGGTCACATCAGGTTCTAACTGCACTCCTTCAACTTCCACCGTTGTATCTTTAATTTGAAGACACTTCTTCAATTGTGATACGTGAAACACATCATGAACGACGGATAGAATGTCAGGCAATTTTAAACGATAAGCCACCTTGCCAACATGTTCCAAAACTAGGAATGGACCGACATAACGAGGTGCTAACTTGCCTTTCACTCCAAAACGAGAGACTCCTTTCATGGGCGTGACTTTCAAATACACATGATCTCCCGGTTGATATTGAAGTGGCCTCCTTCTTTTGTCAGCATAGCTCTTTTGTCTTGACTGAGCTATTTCAAGATTGATGCGAATCTGTTTAACTTTATCTTCAGCTTCCTTAACTAGGTCAACACCAAAGAACTCACGTTCTCCGGGTTCCGACCAATTAAGAGGAGTTCTGCAACCACGACCATACAAAGCTTCGAATGGTGACATTTTTATGCTTTGTTGATAACTATTGTTGTAAGAGAACTCTGCCAAAGGTAAGCATTCATCCCACTTTTCTGCAAAGTTAAGAACACAACATCGCAACAAATCTTCAAGAACTTGATTGACTCGTTCAGTCTGACCATCGGTTTGAGGATGGTAAGCAGTGCTGTACAAAAGTTTAGTACCCAAAGATTCATGGAGATGCCTCCAGAAAGCTGAGACAAACTGAGTTCCACGATCAGATACGATGGTCTTAGGAATACCATGAAGACTTACTATTCTTGCCAAAAACAACTTGGCGTAAACAACAGCAGTATGTGAAGTCTTGACTGGTAGAAAATGTGCAGATTTGGTGAGCCGGTCAACAATGACCCAGATAGAATCATAACCACTCGAGGTTTTTGGTAAACCTACTATGAAATCCATACTGATGTCTTCCCATTTCCAAACTGGAACTGGCAAAGGTTGAAGTTGACCTCCTGGCTTCAAACGCACTGCTTTCACCTTCTGACAAGTGTCACACTTAGCCACATAACCTGCTATTTCAATCTTCATCTTTGTCCACCAAAACTTTCTCTTCAAATCCTGGTACATTTTGTTGCTTCCAGGGTGAATGGACAAATGAGAAGTATGAGCTTCATCAAGAATAGCTTGCCGTAACTCTGGAACTTTAGGCACCACAAGACGGTCCTTGAACCAAAGCACATCAGATTCATCTAACATTAAACAAGTGGGCATCCCAGATTTCACCTTTGCTTTAAGATGTGCGATGCCTATATTGGTCCGTTGAGCCTCGATAATTTGATCACGAATGCTGGGTTCCACAGATATGTTAGCTAGACTGCCATGCTAAACCATAGATATGCCTAGCTTTTCTAACTCATAACAGAGTGTGGAATTTACCGTCTTTAGGCTCAGACAATTGCAACCGCCTTTACGACTTAAGGCATCAGATACAACATTTGCCTTACCTGGATGGTAATGCACTTCAAGATCATAATCTTTGATAAGCTCTAACCATCGTCTTTGCCTCATATTCAACTCAGACTGAGTGAATATATACTTCAAACTCTTATGATCACTATAGATATGACAAAGGTTGCCCAGAAGATAATGCCGCCAAATCTTCAAAGAGTGGACAACTGCCGCTAACTCCAGATCATGAGTTGGATAGTTCTCTTCGTGCTTCTTCAACTGTCTGGAAGCATAAGCGATGACCCTTCCTTCTTGCATCAAGACACATCCAATACCAATACCGGATGCATCACAATATACATCAAAGGGCTTCTCGATATTAGGTCGAGCTAATACGGGAGCTGTGGTCATTAACTTCTTCAAAGCATGAAAAGCTTCTTCGCACTCAGCAGACCACACAAACTTGGTATGGTTCTTCAGTAGACTGGTAATTGGCTTCGAGACTCGAGAAAAGTCTGGAATAAACCGGCGATAATAACCAGCCATACCGAGGAAACTTCGAACTTGATGAACTGTCGTTGGTGGCTTCCAATCCAGAATGTCCTTCACTTTACTAGGATCAACTGCCATGCCTCCGTTGGACAAAACATGTCCCAGGAATTGCACTTCCTTCAGCCAAAACTCACATTTGCTGAACTTAGCATAAAGCTGGTGCTCACGCAATCGAGTTAAGACGATTCGGAGATGACGGGCATGCTCTTCTTCATTCTTGGAATAGATGAGAATATCATCAATGAAGACAACAACAAAATTGTCTAGCTCCGGCATGAACACTGAGTTCATCAGATACATGAAGTACGCCGGTGCATTTGTCAAACCAAACGACATCACCAGATATTCATAAAGCCCATATCTAGTGGTAAATGCCGTCTTTGGGACATCTTCAGGTCGAATCTTGATCTGGTGGTACCCTGATCGCAAGTCGATCTTAGAAAACACCGAAGCTCCAGCGAGTTGATCAAAGAGAAGATCAATCCGCGGCAAAGGGTACTTGTTCTTGATGGTCACTTCGTTCAAGGGACGATAGTCAACGCACATGCGAAGGGTGTGATCCTTCTTTTTCACGAAAATGGCAGGACAACCCCATGGCGATGAACTAGGTCGAATGAAACCCTTATCAAGCAACTCATTTAACTAAGTCTTCAACTCGGCTAGCTCTTTAGGAGGCATCCGATAGGCCCTTCTAGATATAGGTGCGGTACCAGGCTTTAGCTCTATAGAAAACTCAACATTCCTATCAGGAGGTAAGCCAGGTAAGTCATCAGGAAAGACGTCTGGAAACTCATGTACTATTGGAATATCATGTACCCCAACTGCCACTGTAGCACAGACTCTTCCTACTTCCCGTTTTGACACCGAAAGTTGAATCAAGAGCTGAGATTTACTGTTTGGCACATCTACCTTGATAGTTCTATTTAACACATCGATCACAGCTTTGTGCTGCTACAACCAATTCATCCCCAGGATCACATCTAAACCCTGGTTGGGAAGCACTACCAAAGTCGTGGGAAAGATATGCCCACCTAGACTCAAAGATACTTGATACACCAATTCTTTAGTTGAGATTCGACCACCAGGTGTTTGCACATGAAAGTCCATGTTTAACTCAGATAAAGGAATACTATGCTTGAGCACAAAGGACTTATCAATGAAGGAATGCGATGCACCAGAATCAAAGAGAATAACTGCAGGTTGATTGTTGATAGGAAACGTACCCTGCAATACAGGTTCCCCTTCTGGCATTCCTTCACCCTAGGTATGAAACACCCGCCCAGTCTTTTGCTCCTGCTTGTTCTTCTGAACCCCAGCATTCCCACTCTGCTTTTGCTGCTGCTGATTTCCAGCAAACTTCTAATTGTAATGCTTCGGAAGAGGACATACATTGGAATAATTCCCCATCTTCCCACAGTTGAAACAGACATTGTTGGTTTGCTTGGCAACCGATTGACTGTTGGGACCAACATTCTGCCTAGGGTACTGAGGACCCCAGAGAACTGCTGTCCAAACTTCTGCTGCTATTGAGGAGGACGATACTGAAAACGGTTGTGGTTCTGAGGGTGGTAGAGAATCTTCTGCCTCTTCTGATTACCACTAGAAGATCCAGCAAACAATTTCTTCTTCTTTGCCTCCCTATGGATGCGCAAAGAATTCTCAGCAGAGATAGCCATGCTCACAACCTCATGATAGGTAGCATTAGGATTGTGATGAAGCATGGTGTTCAGCTTAGTTGAGAGCCCCCTGAGAAACCATCTCTTCTTCTTGGCATCAGTATTGACATGTTCCACATCATACTGGGAAAGATGGTTGAACTTGCCCACGTACTGCATAACAGTGGACTCCCCTTGCTTCAAACTCAGGAACTCTTCCAACTTAGTTTCCATGACACCATCAGGAATATAGTGTGCACGGAAAGCTTCACGAAACTCCCTCCAGGTGGCACGATGACCTGCTGGCTGCATAGCTGCAAAGGTCGACCACCAAGCCCCTGCTGCCCCATGAAGTTGTTGAGCTGCAAAGATGGGCTTCTGCACCTCTGTGCAATTAATCAGCTCGAACTTCTGCTCCATGGTGCGGAGCCAATCATCAGCTTCCAAAGGCTCATCTGCCTTGGTGAACACCGGAGGACGCGTGTCAGTGAAATCGACATACGTTGTCTCCTGGTTATTGCGACCACGACGTTCATTGCCGCCTTGCTGGTGATGTTGAGTTAACTCATTCAAAAGACGAGCATTGTCTACTGAAACACTGATCAATGCCGCCAAAGCTTGTGTTAAGGTTGGTGGATCAGGAAGTTCCCCATTATGAGCCCCAACATTGTTATGTTCAGCCATCTATTTGCATAAACATACTTTTATTGAGACATGACATCATAACATCACAGTGTTGAAAACTAAAGAGTTCTGAAAGCGATAAAGGTAGATTATGTTACACAAGATCCACTACTCGCATCGAACTAGATAGCTAGGCGAAACATGATCTACTCGTCGTCACTAAGGACTACAACCTCCTGCTCGTCCTCGATGATCACTTCTGGCTCTGGCTCTGGTGCAGCTCCACCCTGACCCTCAGGTGTAGATGCAACGAACTGGTCTGCCTGATCAAGCTCCCCAAGGTCTGCTGCCATGGCCTGCTGCTGGTACTCGAGGTTGTTCATCATGTGGTGAAGGTGATGCACCTCCTCATGAAGAGCATTGTTATATGCCTCAAGATTGCCCACATACTGCCCCAAGTTATGGTACATCTCGGACAGAACGTGTTCTCGTTCTCAGGCTTCATTCCTTTCTTCCATCACCTCGTACATGTGACCCTCAGCGATGGACACTTCTGTTGCTTTGGCTGCCAGCTGCGCCTGACATGCCTGCAACTCCGCCTCCTTCTCCCCCATCTTAGCCTTAAGATCATCAGCACTGCTAACCAACTCAAGCTCCAAGTGCTCGATCTTCGCCCTGTGGCGAGCACAACAACTGGCACCCTGCTGACTGCTCTCAGCACAGTCTCCACGTGTCACCAGCCTATGGCGAGAAACGCCTCGAGGTCCGAAAGACTTGCGAGCTGTGCGCTTAGTTCTGGCCATCCTATAGACAAGATTTCAAAGGAGGTAAGTAAGTAACAGGTCAAAATTTTAGTAGCTTAAGAACAAAATTTTAAACCCATCCCAAGTTATATGATATGATGCATGAAACGTCCCTACGTATACGATAATATTTACATAACATATATATAGGGCATTATATATATAACCAGATTCATACCATCAGCTTGATATCCTAAAGTCTACTCTCCTAAACTTGGAAAGAGAGAAAGGATGAGTTAAAGAAATTTTTAGACTCAAATCACATTTTAATTTAAGATCCAAAAACATTTTTTTAAAAACTTTTACCACTGCAAGATTGGTAATAAGGTGAGCTTTGATACCAGCTGTGACAGAACCTCTTAAGATAGGGCTCACTTGCCAGGATTAACCAACTTAATCCTAACAGATGATCCAAATCTTAATTAGCCCATCAGGTGTCGCCACTTTGCAGCGGGTCATCCACCTCTTTCCGAACAGGATCACCTTATTACAATCATGACAGAAGTAATACGAAATTTTTATATTACATCAAAGTAGCGGAAATTTAAAGTCATATTACAAACCATAAGTTTTGAAACATAACTTAGTGTCGTACGATAAGATTACATCAAGCTGCTGATAGATTAAGAACGAACAACCGAGGTACTCTTGCCCAAGAGTCAAGCAAAGACAGTTTATTCTTCATCTTCATCTACACTGACCACGGTCATGCAGCAAGAAGCCACACAAACCGGGTTGTGATCCTCATCTGCAACAGGGGTTAACAAACCCTGAGTACGGGAGTACTCCACAAGACTTATCCGACAAAGAAAAGTATTTGGTGGACAAAGTAGTATGCAAGTCATAGGATTCAAGGTGTGGTTTACAAGAATCAAGCATTTTGCATAAATGAGCATTTATAAAAAGAATTGAAATCATTTATGCTATCCATAAGATTACTCAGGTATCGATCTAGATGTATGATCGACAACAAGGTAATAAACATCCACGAAGGGATCCAACAAGTATCCAGTTAAAGTGTATTACTACGAAGAAGACAACAGGGTCATGTTTCCATATCCGAGGAACACGACGATTCGAACCGGTTTATCTCAGCTGGGGCTTCCCTATCACACTACATATACAGCCGCTTAAAGCACACATATGACTACCTTTCCCTGGATCCTCTCGCCAAGACCGGGGTTCCGCCACCCGAGAGCACAGTACACCTCCATCCAGTTCGCTAACTTGGAGGGTACACACTACTCTCGCCATCTCTCCACTCCCAGTGCGGGTTAACCGTTCTTCAAGCGAGAATAGCCAGAGTCCAGCTTCCCGGAGTATGTGATAAGTACTCCAAAGTCACAACCCTAGTCATGCATCAACGGACGGTTCCTAATCGACACAGGCGGAAAGAACCCGCTCACCAGACGCCGCTGATGGCTCTCCAACACCGTGTCCGCCCGGTCTCAGATTATTACTTCCATCAAGAAGACATAGCCATTTGCCACAGCAATCCACTATTCTTCTCAAAAACAGAACCATTGCCGAAGCAATCATGTTACCACCTATTCTCGCAGATGACAGGAAATCATCTGACTCTATCGGTCTAAGCATTGCTAAGCAACATAAAGCAACAATCGTGTTTTTAAAACAGTATCAAGGTACAGGAATAAATAATTCAAGGTAAGGCTATGCATCAAGTAGGAATTTAATTGAATACCGTAATGCAATAGTATAAACATAAGTGTATTTAAAGAAATCATTTTAAATACAAGGAAGTGTTTGAATGCACCGGGGCTTGCCTTGGTTGGAGGGATAAACGAACTCGGGCTCAGATTCAAGAGAGAAAACCCCTTCACTGGAGGTATCCAACCCAACCAATGGACAATCTACACGATATAATGACATGTTTCAGATGATGCTCGAATAGTAAACATGATGCTCAACACAAACAAACAGGCTCTTAAAAGAAAACTAAAACAGATAGCCCTCGAGTACCACTTCCCTTCAAGAAGGAAAGCAACACTAGACTAGGAAGCAAATTAATTAGGCCCTATTTATCTTGATTATCTAAGTGAACACTTACATCCAAAACAACTGAGCAAGCAACATTACATCGAGCATGTCCAACTTGTGTTTGTCACTGGACAGTGACCATTTGCATCAAATAAACCAAAATCACTCAAAGCCTAAAGTTATTAGGGTTTCTAAACATTTTTAAACTACTGAACAACTAACCACAAAAGCTATTACTGAGCAGAACAGGAAACAGGAGAAACTCTGCACAAGCCCACTGACGGCTGAGACCCGACCATCAGCGGCACAGACGCTCGAGCGACGGCGTCGAGGACCACAAAACACGACGGCGAGCCACCGTCGGCGACCAAACTGAACGGCTACCCCTCGAACTTGCCTCGGCTCGCCGAGCCGAACCCAACGAGGTGCGCCACGACCCAAGCCAAACCTTCAGAGGCACCTCATCGAGGGTGCTGGCGATCTGCCGGGGCTCGACCGATCGTGCACCGTCGAGCACAGACCTCGATCGGAGAAACTAGGCCTCGATCGACGAAGACAGACCTCGATCGACACTCGATCAGAGAAGCTAAGCCTCGATCGACACTCGATCAGAGAAGCTAAGCCTCGATCGATGGAACTAGGCCTCGAGTAGAGACGCTAGGCCTCGATCACGACTCAGAGGACGACCGCGAGCAAAACGCCCAACAGAAACGAGACTAAAACCTACCCAGGAGACCTTGTCGACGGTAAAGGCGGTGACCCGAGCTTGACCGCACACATGCCGACAGACACAGGCCTCGATCGACCCTCGATCAGAGACGCTAGGCCTTGATCGACCCTCGATCGATACAACCAACAACTCCAGCAAGCTAAGCGCCCCCCAAACAACGCGAAGCGCGCACGAAACTAACTCAGAACTAAAAGCAACACCCTCGTCGACGGCACTGGCGGTCGGCGGGGATCTGCGCGACGTGTGCCGGAGAGAACACACACGCGCTCGAGGGCAACTACCCCTCGAACCAGACTCAGGACGACTAGGCGAAGCTAGCGCAAGACTCAGATCTCAAAAAAAAACCAACTACAACGACTAGGCGACGAACACACCGCCGCGCCGAACAAGAACAGCGGCGGTGCTCGAGAACAGAGCTCTAAGGCTCGATGCAAGGACAAACGAGAAGAGCGGAGAGGTCGAGGAGCTCACCCTGGTCACGAAGCACTAGCAATCGCGGCCGGAGATGAAGTAGAGACGACCGTCGATGGAGAACGCGCCGGCGGAGACGTAGAACTGCGCGGCAGCGAAGATGTTCCCGGAGCTATGGTCCACCATTTGCAAAACAGAGAACCTGACGCGAATCAGAGATGAACAAGGAGCAAGAAACATAAGACAAAAAGACAATGCGGCTCCTGCGCAGCCCGGTTGAGGACTGACCAGAGCAGCGGCGCTCTTGTCGGAGCCGAGGAAGACGGATCCGCGCTGGACGAAAGCGGGCTCGACAACTTCAACCAACTTACCCCGAGGATGCGCAAGGTCAAGGCGAAGGATTGAGGGGTTGGAAGTGACTAACGAGCTCGGATGAGTTCGTCAATGGAGGTGGAGCGCTCGGCGGAGACGAAGCAGAGCGAAGTAGAGCGGAGCAGAGAAGAGCAGTGGCGTGGAAAGGGAAACAGAGAGGATGGTGTCCTGCTTTTAAAGATGGCAACGGGTTCCGTGATGTCGCCACATACTTCGACAAGACGTGCGTCCCTGGACAGGTGTCGCACGGTGGTGTCGGACAGGGGTGGGCATCCAGATCGACCCCGCCATGCAACTGCTCGAGGAAAGGACAGAACTGACCCTGTGGCTATGTTGCAAAGTGCTCAAGCTTCCAGGGGTTTTCAGGAAAAACTTTGAACACGAAATATGCTCAAAATTTCAAGATCTACAACTTTGCTTAAACAACCATATGCAAAAACTTTATAGATTTTGAAAATCATGTTTAGGGTTTAATCCACCCCCTCGGAGAAAAGGGTTTGGATTCCAAATTTTAAATTTTGAGAATTTGAAAAGATGACCTGCATTCAAACAAATGATCAAACATAGGCAAGTAAACTCATTTTAGTTGAATGCATATCCAGGTTTTCAAACAAATGAATGATGCTTAATGCATATGATGACATGATCAAAATTTTAATTAAGTTATTAACACCCGGGGTGTTACAGTTGCAGGGTCATCCCACTTGCGACGTCGGACGAGGCGGAGTCACGTCTTTCCGGGGCACGTTTGCCTCCCTGGGTCGGTCGGATCATGACCCCCACGCCTCTTCTCTCGTGGGCCTTGCTGAGGCTTTTATGCTATAGCCGTGACTTTAATCCCAGTGGGCTTCGCATCCTCTTTCTGAGGGTGATTAACGGGCTTTTGGTCGTTGATTATTTTTGAAAGTTTACCGTTAAATTAGGTATCCAACAGTAGCCCCCGAGCCTTAGGAAAGGTTTTTTATCACCTTGCTGAGGCTTTTATGCTTCGTTATGCCGTTGTAGTTTTATTCTTCGCCGAGAGGGTGCGCACGAGCGCACCCGCCGGGTGTAGCCCCCGAGCCTGGGTGAGAGCGTAGATCTTGCGCAGGCTTTGATGTATGGTCTTGTCGTCTCCGTCTTCGCGACTTGGGCTCAGATGGTGGATATGCTTTGATTACGTGGAATCACAATCTTTTGGTTGCGCATGCGACCTAGATTGGGAACGGATTTGGTTTTCGCTGTGACGACTCGCTGCTGCCGCTGATAGCACTGTTTAGTCATGATGTTGTATGCTACTTGCCGCTGAGTCTCGTGACCCGTCCGCCCTTACCGTTTGCCACGTACCGGATTCTCCTGCCGCCGACGGCTTGGTTCGTCCGTCGTGGTTAGATGCAGCGGGGCGGTCGTCGCGCCTCCCCAGCATCCATTAACAAGCTCTTTGCCTCTGAGTCATATGGTGATCTTCTGCGGCGTGTAGCCCCGAGTGTGCGCCGGCACGTTGCCCTATGGTTACTAATGTCGTTTGGTCAGGCCATACGGATCGGTTTGTGCCTGGACCGGAGTCGGGGCTGTGGTAGTGCGCTGTCAGCGACCGGGGCGCAACTATGACAGGCCTATGGGTTAGGACGACTCGCGCCGCTCTCTACCCTTGTGGCGTTTGTCGGTGTTCCGTGTGTCACGCCCCTAGCGTGTGCGACGCTTCGACCAACTCGCCTCGACAAGACTTGTCATAGCGCCACTTACGCTTCTCTGACTGCTTCGCAAGTTGAAATGGTAATGGTGGGCCCCGACTAGATTTGGAGTGATCCAGCCTCGCCGACTCTGCTTCTCACCTGGCCTATTTAAAGTGGCTCGACGACTGAGTTGACACGCTCCACTTCACTCCTTAACTTTCACTCTCCACTTAAGCCTCCTTCTGTTTGGGTTGCTGCTTGTTGGGCCATGGACCGTGGCAAGCGTCCCATGGAGGGTGGTTTTGTCGGAGAGGGTGCATCCGACCCTCAGAGCCTCCATCGCCAGATGGTTGAGGGGGGATGGTACCTGTATCGTCTCCGCTAATCTATTTTTCCTGCCTTGTCCGCGTGCTTACTAAATTTTTGTCTGTTGACTAGGGTGATCTCATCGACCCACAATGCCTCCCTCCCAACTGGCTTTCAGGCATGGGTGGCGCCGCCTCACGTGCTCGCGCTGACTCGTCTGGCGTCCGATGCGGGTTCGGGAGCTGCTCTTCGTCCAGCCGCGGTCCCGGACGTGCTGAGGCCGACGCCTCCTGCGCGCAGGTACTGCAACGTGCTGGAGGAGCTGCTCAGTCGTCCGATGGAGAACCTTCGCCAGGTTCAGGACACAGATCTGCTCTGGCGGATGCTTGAGGGTTTTTGCTAGAGTCTACTGGAGTCCATACATGTAGGCTATAGTCTCCGTGACCAGCTGGCGAAGGTTGCTTTCTTTTGAGCTTTGTTTCATTAAGGTGCAGGCAGGCGCGTCGTGGGTGAGCAACGTTGTTTTCTTTTGAGCTTTGTTTCATTACGGTCCGTTCGTGATGCGTCACTTTGTTTCCTTCTCGTAGTGTTGGAGGAGGAGCTGCAGGCTCTTCATTCTGCCGCGAACGACGTCACCGGCCTTCTCCGTGCTCCCGGGGACACTGTGGTCGGGCGTCTCCAGGCTTCCCCGGCGCGGATCCACGACGTCGTCGCGCGCGCCGTCTTTCGTGGGGCCGGGGTTGCGTTTGCCATGGCCGAGGTCCGTTCTGGGATGGACATGGTGGACGCCGCCGGGTTCCCGCACGGACGAAGCGTCGACCAGTACACCAACCTCATCGAGCGTCTCTCCGGTGCAGCGGAGGTCATCGTCGACGACGTGCCTGCGGAGGAGGTCCTAGCGGAGCGGTCGAGGGTGGACGCCCCATGACTGTTAGTTTCTCATTAAGTCGGACGCATCGTGCCGGTCGGGGCACTTTATTTTGTTTATATGGACTGGGCCTGCTGAGCCCCTTTTAAGTTTCTATGTAAGCGTCGTCGTTTTAAGTTATCGTTTTCGTTTCTTAGTCTTTTGTTTGTCGCTTATCGTATTTGTTGGTTGGATCATGCGTTGGGGCCGTCATTGTGCGGCTCTCGTGTTTCTTCCTCGCACCCCCATGATCTGGGATGTGGAAGTGAGCGGCCTCGTGTCTTTCCTTGATGGACGAGATCGAGCGCTCGGCGAGCTACAAACGGGTGGTTTAGGGGAGACCCCGGGTCCTCAACCGTGGAGGCTCGCACTGACATAGGTCCATCGGGGACCGATCTCTGTTCTCAACAGTCGATACGTATAGTACCCGGATCCGTTCGTTGGGAGCCGAGGGCCCGATGCCACCCCTCGAGGGGTTTACCACACATTCTGTTATCTGTTAAAGCCTAAACACGTTTACCAAGTGCGTTCGACGTGAAGACATCTACGTTCCGGCCGTTGGGGCCCACTTAGCAACGTCCCTCACTCTTTGGTTTTGGCCGGGGAGGCTGTCGAACCCGTGAAGTTTTTGGGCCAGCCTACGATCCCACGGCTCCTGTTGGCTCATTTGGTACATGAGCATAGTGGGTGAGACGGTCTTTTGACCGTTACCCCGTTATTGTCCCTGCATTTCGAACAGAGGGGATATAGAAAATTGAACGTTCTTTGAATGGGCGTACTTACCGGCCTTTCTCACCTCTTTTCGTCAATCGTGATGGACCAGTTACGTTCTTGTGACGTCTGGCTTGTTTGTTGTTTGCGACCCGTAGACCTTTGTAGTAGCCGACGTTTGGTTCGGATGAGCGGCCCACGTGTCACCAGCGGTTTGCTCGACGCTGCTTACGCCCAGGATGCGAAAGGTCGTGTCTTTACGGCCTTAGGGGCGCACACAGAATGCGAAGGGTTGCGTTTTTCGCGACCCAGGGGACGCGTGTGTGGAAAACGAGGGGATGGCAACTCTGTGTTATATATCCTGGCGGACCGGAGTGACTCTCAGCCGCCCTCTCTAGCCTCTTCTCATTTACTAACTACGAGGGGCAAGTGAAGAGGGGCTGCGTTATCGCTAAGAAGGATCCCGGGAGGCGCGCCAACCTTGCTTGAGGGATGGATGCTAACCGCGCCCGCCTCGCCATGGCGTTTGGCGCTCTAATGATGCTGCCAAAAGATCTTCTCCTCCAGATCTCTCTTCGCGTCATCGACCATGGCGACAATTTCTTAGGGTACCTGACTCTCCGTCGAGTCTACCGTGTCTTTCGAAGGATTTGCAACGACAGCGTGACGATTCGGCTCTTGTCCCTCTAGCAGATTCAGTATTACTGTCGGCCTAATCGCCGATTGCTGGAGTCCATCCTTGAGCAGTGCTTCTTTGAGGTCAACCATCAGGAGGCTTTGTACTTTCGTGGTGTGGAAATGCTGATGTTGTGGGGACAGGACCCCACCGGCTAGGCGCTCATCAGGCAGGTGGTCACGGCTGGAGATGTCGGCGCGATGTATTTCAGGGCTATGATGTTGTACCACGTAGATCCGGCGGACCCTGAAGCCCTCGTCCTCATCAACCAAATCAGCGGCGGCACATTGCGGGACGGCAGGTGGGGGAACCGTGGCTTAGATCGGCTTCGCTTCCACTCCCGCGATGATCTTCACGTCATTGCGCGATGGAGGAGGATTCCCTACCCGGAAGACGTGCCGGGGTTAGTTGTTGACGACCCCCATGTTTGTGTTTGGGTGGAGTGCAGACGCTTTGGGCCGTCGAGCAGCGGCCTGGCTGGGATTATCATGTACTGTAGTCCGGAGTGTCGTATCCGTCATGAGTTCGAGCTCTAGACTAGGGGTGTTTATGATGTCGTTACCTATCGCATCAGCCGGATGAGGCTTGTAATATTGAATAATTTGTCCGGGCTGTGGCCCTTTTGCTTTTGATGTTTGGGATGGTTGTCGTGGACTTGGATCATGTGTATTTGTTCAAAATTTTCTTTTACTTCATACATATTGCATAGCCCCCCGGGTAAGAGGTTTCCTTGTACGTCCTCCGTGGAAGAAAAACTCTTACCCAAGACTGTGTAATGCGAAAAGAAAACATTTCGGCTGGAACGCTGTAATGGGGAATTTTTAAGGGTAAAAGCGACGTAGTTGTTGTATGTTCTAGACGTTGGTGAAGATTTTGCCGACGAAGGTCTTGAGTCGGTATGCCCCTGATCGTACAACCTCATGGACGATGTAGGGTTCTTCCCAAGGCGACGTGAGCTTCCGCCACTCCTTGTTGCTTTGGATTCTTCGGAGTACCAAGTCCCCTGGTTGGAAACCCCCTTGGTCGGACACGTCGGTCATGGTATCGCCGTAGCACTTGCTGATACTTGGCCGAGTGTAGGAGGACGACATCCCTGGTGAAAGCCCAAGTTTGGTTTTGGATAATTGATGAAACCTATGGTCTAACCCTATTACTAAGTGTATGATCAAGATAGGGTGATCCAACTTGACAAGTGGAGCTAGATGAAGGATCAAGTGCTCCATGACTAAGGAAAAGAAGAAGAGAGAAAAACAAAAATGGGTTCAAGGTAAAGGTATATCATAGGGCCTTTTTTGGTTTAGTGATCAAGACACTATAGAGAGTGTGATCACATTTAATATAGATAATCGTACTATCAAGAAGGGAAAACCGTGTTGTGATTGTGGTTATCAAGTGCTACTAGGTGTTGTCATTTTTGCATGTGCATAAATCAACCTAGTAATATAGCCTTGCTTAAAAGACTTAAAATATATGTTAAACATCGACTCTAAGGAAGCACCATAAGTGTTTGGCACAATGGAGCAAGGTTGGAAGAGAATGAAACAAGAAAAAAGCAAGTTAGGGGCGACGAACGATTGCGCCAGACGCTGGCTCTAGGCGACGGACGCGTCCGACGGGCAGACCCTAACTCAGGTACCTTCAGACATCGCGACGGACGCTGAGGAGCGTCTGTTGACCAAGCAACGGACACGTCTGTCGGTTTGGGGAGCTCTCTGGGTGCTCTCTGCTCGCGCGACAGACGATGTCGACGGACGCTGAAGGAAATAACGACGGACGCTGGGACGAATTCAAAAGGGCTTCCATCAGACTCAAAACTCACTGACACGAAGGCGCTGGACGCTGGCGAGCGTCCGACGACAAGACAACGGACACGTTCGACGTACATTGGACCTCTCTGGATGCTTACTGGATGCGCAACGGATGCTGCGACGGAGCGTCCGACGCAAACTTGAAGAGCGTCCGTCGCCCACGACATAGGCAATAACGGCTAGTTTTTGAGGGGTGCCTATTTAAGGCTTGTGGCCGGTTGGAGCTCGCACTCTCGCCTCATGCTATTGTTGCATACTCTTTTGAGCTCTCAAGCACCTCTCCCACTCATCTGTTTGATCATTTGCTCATTCCAAAAGAGACAGAGTGCATCCAAGTGTATTGCTTAGTGATTTGCATCTAGAAGCACTTGGTGATCGTTCTTGCTGCGGTTTTCTTGTTATTCTTAGTGTTTGCCAACACCTAGACGGCTTGGAGCAAGAAGGAGGAGTCAACATGAGTTGGTGATTATTCGTGCTTGATTCCGGCGATTGTGAGGGATTGTACTCACCTCAGCGGAGCGCCAAAGGGTAACTCTAGTGGATTGCTCGTGTCATTGAGTTACTCTCATTTGGGTGGATTCTTGTGGCGTCCGGGTAGTTGGCTAGGCTTGTGATTTCCTATTAGCCACCGAATAACCATTTGAGTAGTCGACACAATGAGGACTAGCTTGGTGGCAACCAAATGAACCTCGGGAGAAAAATCTGTGTCATCTTGTCTCCCGGTTACTCATTGATTTTCATTGTGATTGATCCTTCATATTAACATCCCTTGATCACAAGGCATCGGTATAACAATCACCTCTAACCTTCGTATTTACTTTCTTCCTTATCTTGTCTAGTTAGCTTGCTAGTTTAGTTCTTGTGTTAGTTGTTCTAGCTAGCTTGTGTTAAGCGCCTTAGGATCTTGCTAGTGTTTGTTAGGCACTTAACTAACTAGAATTGCTTTGATAGGTGACTTTGCACCCCTAGTAGAGCCAGAGCAAAAAACTTCGCTTAAGTGTTTGTCTAACCTTTGCTCTAGTGGGTTGTAGAATTTTTAATAGGCTATTCACCCCCCTCTAGCCATCTAGGACCTTTCACCTGGCCTCGTCGACCTGGTCTATGGCGTCTTCTAGGAAGGTTTCTGCTTTCCTCGAGTCGTAAGCCTCCACCCTTGGGGACCCGTACTCGAGGACAGTGGGTAGGACAACCTCCAAGCCATAGACCAGGAAGAATTGTGAGAAGCCGGTGGCCCTGCTCCGCATCGTTCTGAGGCTCCAGAGGACGGAGGGGAGTTCCTGGAGCCACTTTCGGCCATATTTGTGCAGTCGATCGAAAATCCTTGACTTTATTCCTTGTAGGATGAGCCCGTTAGCACGTTCCACTTGCCCATTGGATTCTGGGTGTGCGACGGAGGCCCAATCAACCCGTATGTGGTGTTCGTCACACCACTCTAAGATCTCGTTCGTGGTGAAATTTGTTCCATTATCGGTGAAGATGGAGTTGGGTACTCCGAAGCGATGGATGATGTTGGTGAAAAAACTGACGGTTTCCTCGGCCCTGATGTTAGTGATGAGGCGTAACTCGATCCACTTGGTGAACTTGTCTATGACGACCAGCAGGTGGGTGTAGCCCCGGGTGTTTTTTCAAATTGACCGACCATGTCAAACCCCCAAACCGCGAATGGCCACGTAAGGGGGATGGTTTGGAGTGCCTAAGCGGGCATGTGGATCTGTCTAGCGAAGAACTGGCAGCCCTCACAGGCACAGACTAAGGCTTGTGCGTCGGCCACGGCCGTCGGCCAGTAGAAACCTTGTCAGAACGCGTTCCCTACAAGGGTTTTGGCTCCTGCGTGATGCCCACAGGCCCCCTGGTGGATGTCCTGCAACAGTTTCCTCCCTTGCTCGGCTGGGATGCAACGTTGCAGAACACATGTTGCACTTTGCTTGTAGAGCTCGTTGTTGACAAGGACAAACGCCTTGGAGATGATCACTGCCGTGCTCTTAAGAGGGTAAAGATTTCTTTGACATCTATTCACCAGTTGCTCGATTGACTACTATTCGCACTTAGATTGTTGTGGCAGCCTCATATGGTCTTATCATTCATCAGATGGATGTAAAGACAACTTTCCTAAATGGAGAGTTAGATAAGGAGATCTATATGGATCAACCAGAGGGCTCCATTGCAGATGGTCAAGAGAACAAGGTGTGCTAGTTGTTAAAGTCATTATATGGCCTAAAACAAGCACCTAAGCAATGACATGAAAAGTTTGATAATACTCTCACAACTGCTGGATTTGCAGTGAATGAGTCTGACACGTGTGTGTATTATCGGTATGGTGGGGGTGAGGCTGTTATTTTGTGCCTCTATGTTGATGACATCTTGATCTTCGGATCTAATCTCAATGTGATTGAGGAAGTAAAGGCTCTTTTGTCGAGCAATTTTGAAATAAAGATTTGGGAGAAGCTGATGTGATTTTGAACATCAAGCTTACCAGAGAAGGTGATGGTGGGGTAACTCTGTTACAGTCCCATTATGTGGAAAATGTGTTAAGTCGCTTTGGGTTTAGTGATTGTTATCACACTCCAAAATTTTCAATTTTGGATTGTGCTTAGAAAAATAGCTAAATAAATAAATGATTTCAATGTTGATATAAAATTTTCCAAGATTAGTTTGAGGTTGCACAAATTTAGTATAGGAAAAGTGAATTTATAAACTTTTCTAAATCAATTTGATAGGCTTGATTGTTGTGGTGGTTGTTCGTTGCTTGTCTTGATGCATGTGAGAGTATAAAGTTTTTAAAAGGCGATTAGTAAGTCGTTTATCGGTCTCTATCGTTTCTATAATCAATTTCTAGCTCTCTTGATCTTAATCTTTCTTTTGGACATTCCTAAGATCCTTTGTCACTTGATCCAAATCATCCACTTGAGTTCATTATTCATCAATATGTCTCTAAATTCTTCTCGGAAATTTTTCTGGCTTTTTCCGGATCTATTTCCTATTTATCTGCGAGCAAATTCTAATTCTTAGATGCTCCAATATATATTTTTATCAGCTCCGAATATTTTAATTGGGTCCATCATATTCCAAAGTGTTTCCATGAATTTTCCAGAATTTTTGGAGACTTGGGAGTATTTTTTGTGGCTTAAATATTAATCCTAAACTTTTCTAGAATTATTTTATTCACAAAAATAATTTATTCCGAAAATAATTAATAAATGTCTCAATTTGCCACTAGCCCTCAAAGCCCATGTGCAATACTTCGTGTAATTCTAAAATACCCAAACATTTATTTACTAATGGATTTGATGGTTAACTTGGCTCATTAGTAAATATACACGGTGGTGTAACATCAATTAGTACTATATCACTAGTTGAGGTGTGGAGTTTTCCTCCCTATATATATGACGGCAAAGGTCTCCACTGGTTACAAAAATATAGCCTTTTTCTTTTTCCATCTATCGCTCCGAGCTTCGTGGATCTAAAGCCGAAGTTTCATACCTACTAAATTCCGGTGAACTCTTCGGCGAGCTTTTTCGGCCCACTCCGATGTCCCCCGCGAATTCTAAGAGCACCGCGAGCTTCGTCTCGTTTTTGTCTTCACCGTATCTTTATTTTATTCGATCCAACACCGTTTGATCGATTTGCATCCCTTTCTTTCTTTCCTGTGAAACTCCATTGACGACCATCATCTCTCTTTGTCCCGGTCGTCATGGCAGGTTGCAGCACCACCTCGGCCGGTCTCCAACGCCGTGACGCTGCCGCCCAAGCGACCGCCCTTTTGCACGCCCAGCAGCAGGGGCAGCAGCCTCGTCGCCCGCTGCTCCACCGCCGGTAGCTGCTGGATGTTGCACATCACGGCCACCACCTCAGCTCCTAGGCCCACCTAGCTGCAGTCCGATGCCAGGCCGCTGGCCACAGTCCTTCCCCCACCCCACGTGAACAGGCACCATGCTAACTTCACGTGAAAGAGAGGGACGGAGCTAGAAGATGCAATTATCTCCAAGTCTGCCATCGGTTCGTTTCTTCCACCGTTTCTTTGTTTCAGATCCGTTTTGCTTCGTTTCAGTTGCGTTTGTTTCGTAACATCGTGCTCTACGCAGTAGTCGTAATATTTTCCATGTTGTTTAATTATAACTATTGTTCAAATTAAATATTAAATTAATTAATGATTATTCAATAGCTTTTTAATTAATTAAAATTAATTTAGGTTAATTCCGTTTCGCTCCGTTTAGGTTGTGTTTAATTCATGTTTCCATGATCTATATGTTAGTGCTGATGTTTTTCATGGCATATATTGTTCCAAATATAGTTAAATATTTATTTGATTAAATATGCTTGTAACTAGATTTATAACTAAAATTAATATGGCTATGACACTTCGATGTTTTATATGTTTCTAAAATATTAATTTTATATGCTTCATGCCACACGCTCTTCTATATATTGCTATTAAATATTAAATTGATAAAATATATTTGCAACTAATTTAATAACTAAATCTAAATAGGTGTTTATACTCTGGTCTTTTGTATACAAATATTAGTATGATTAATCTCCAATGTTAATATGCTTCTAAAATGTAACTTGATTAATTTAAATGTGCATTCTATATTTTGATTACATGCTCCCACATGTTTATTTTCTTTTGCCAAGATAAATTTTAACTTGTTTAATCATTATGTGATAATGCTTATAATTAAAGTATGACTAGATTACCTCAACTTTTAAAATTACAATGTGATTAATGGATGATGTTAATATGCTATTAAATTATAATTTTGCCTAGTCTAGATATGCATGTTAATTTCAAGTTAGATGCTCTCACATGATTGTTTGTTTTTCTAAGTAAAGTTTAACTCACTTATAATAAATTCTACGATAATATTTATAAGATAAAATATGATTAATTGTTATATTAAAGATACTCTTAGTTATACCTTCTTAGTTTAAACACATTGCTTATAGATGTGATAAACTTATTTAGATGCTTTTATATATACTTTTCTCTTGCAAACATAAAGTTTATCTTGATTAAATTATGTGGTATTGTTCATAAATAAAGCAAGAGTAGTTTCAACCGAGCTTTTAAATTAAAGTATGTTATAGCTTATCTGATATTAGTCACTTTAACATAGTTCTAATCTATTAAAGTTAAACCAAGCATGCATGTGTTTCTATCATAATATAGTAAATCTTTCGGTAGTTGTTCCTTTTTAACGATAGTTCCGTTCTTAGCGTTTCTTGCGTTCTCTCGACCATAGTTTCGATCTCTCTTTTGTATGTTGTTTTCTCTTGTATGATGTATTGTTCTTAGTTGTCTCTTTTGTCTTGTTTGTATGTTTGTCTATGTGTGATGTTTGTTACGAGTAGTACGAGAACCGCTTGTGAGCGCTGAAGATCGAAAGGTGATGACCTGAAGCTGCTGGTGTGAGAGTTGCGCAAGTGTTTAAGGAAAGTATAACATGGGATCATCCTTGTTACCTATTCACCTTAACTCATCTAGTCATGTTGCATGTGTCTTAACTGATTCCTATCTTAGATCTATCATAGCTTGTTATCCTTTTTCCTTGTCGCCAACGAGATTTATGCATATGGGTAGCTTCGCTATGCTTTACTTAATAAATTATGAGTTGAATTTGGATTAATGATATATGCAACGATGAGATAAAACTGACTTTTATAGCAACATGGAATAGGACCACACTGTAGGGCAAAAGCTGAGACTTAAATGCAACCATGAGTGCTATATGGCTCTGGCTTTAGTTAAGTATGGGATTTCGGACTAGCATGATTGTAGTTCGTGAAAGGCACCTTTGCCGAGCTGGTTGTAGGGCATGGCCTAGGGTGGTTACCGCTGTAATGGTGCCATCGAGTAGGAGGCTTTACACACCCCTTTGCATTGGGTCCGTAGGGTCTACTACATGCTAGAAAGATTTTTTGAAAGACTTCGTAGTGTACCCTGCCCGCTCACCTTGGAAGTGTTTTGGGAGTAATTAACCCGGGCATATGGGCAATACGGCTTATGGGTAAAGTGCGTAACCTTTGCAGAGTGTAAATCTATCATGATAGCCGTGCTCACGGCCACAAGCGGCTCGGAAAACTCACAGTGTTAGTTACTCTTGTTGTTATAACTACTTATGATGGTAAGTTTGGAGTTATGAGATAAAAGGTGGTTTCATTAATGATCATGTGGTTATCAACTGGGTAAAGCATAACTAAAGCTAATTGTTGTTAAAACTTGACCAAGTTAAAAGAAACCGCAGTAAGCCAGTGTCAGCCTTTTGAGCTTCATAACCCCATGTTATCTTGTTGAGTACGACATGTACTTACACTTGCTTTACTTTTCAACACTTTGGATAAAAATCCCGGATGAGTAACAGAAGATGGATCTAGTGAGTTTTCTAAGGAGTGCTAGGCGTATGCAACCCCCAGTCAACAAGTCCCTGTGAAGTTGAAGTTGAAGCCCGAAGAGAAGATTAGTAATAGTTCCGCTTTACTCTGATGTAAGTGTTAATATAGCTATGTTTTCGTTATATAACATTGATTCTGATATTCTCCTTTTTGTATGTGTGGACTTCCTGGGCACACATATGGCGATCCTGGTTTTGTCCTTAAAACCGGGTGTGACAATTGTGACCCTGCTCCCACGCCTTATGACCCTAGCATGCTATTGAGGAAAAATCGAAGAATAGCAAGGGATCAATTAACATACTCTCAAATTATTGGTTCACTCATGTACCTTGCTAGTACAACTAGGCCTGACATCTCATATGCTGTGAGCAAGCAGAGCCGGTTTATGTCAAAGCGGAAGATGATCACTGGCGTGCTTTTGAGAGAGTATTGCGCTATCTGAAAGGTACTATAACATATGGTATTCATTATACTGGTAACCCCAAAGTGCTGGAAGGCTATTGTGATGCCAACTGGATCCTTGATGCTGATGAGCTTTATGCCACGAGCGGATATGTGTTATTGCTTGGAGGTGGCGCTGTTCCCTGGAAGTCTTGCAAGCAGACTATCTTAATGAAGTCTACAATGGAAGCAGAACTCACAGCGTTAGACACTGCTGGGGCTGAGGCCGAGTGGCTACGTGATTTCCTATTGGATTTGCCAGTGGTTGAAAAACCAATTCTGGCTATTTCCATGAACTGTGACAACCAGACTGTGATTATTACAAAAGTCAACAGTTCCAGGAATAACATGAAGTCTACAAGGCATGTTAAGAGAAGATAAAATCCGTAAGAAAATTGAAAACCTCCGGAGTTATAACGGTGGACTATGTCCATACGTCGAATAATCTGGCAGATCAATTCACCAAGGGACTATCACGAAATGTGATAGACTGTGCATCGAGAGAAATGGGTATGAAACCCATATGAAATCTACTATGGTGGTAACCTGCTCTATGTGATCGGAGATCCCGTGAAGTAGAGTGGTGAAACAAGCTAGGAGTAGATGAGAGGAAAGATCCCTTTCTTGACTCATTTCTGATGCACATCTTTCCTATCTGTAAGGCAGGATGGTATTTACCTTAATGTATTCCAAAGGTGAGATGTTGTCCTACAGAACATCTGATGTGGAGTACACCTATATGAGTCAGACTACTGGTCATGGTCTATGAAATTTGGATAATTCCTGAATACTCATGAAAGGCACTGAAATGTGACTTATATGCTTCAAAACAACGGGGATGCTTTTGCAGCCAAGTATCAGCAAAGGACTTGAGTGAATCTCACATCGCACAAAACTGTCAATTCAAGGCATAGTCCATTGTTTAGTTGTGACTGAGTGAAACTCTTGTTCTAGGTGGATGTTCAACTTAACAATCTCCATAAAAAAACTGGTATATCAAAGAATTGTGATTATAGAATTACATGGTTACAAACCCTAGAGCTTAGTGGGGATTGTTGGATTTATTATGGGCCTGACCCATTTATTTATTCAATAAATCAATAGCTCTATGGTGTGTAATTGTGTACACTATTTGTATCGGATTGGAAGTCCAAAGGACGTTGACTCAACTTAAAGGGTGGAAATCATTCCGTCTTAATTGAGAAGTTGAGAAACGGACAAAGGCGTGCCACACGCGCGCGCGCCACCGCCGCCCGGGCCGGGCCCGAGCTCGGGCCGTGGCGTGGTGTGGCGAGGCAGGTGACGTGGTGTGTTAATTTTTAATAGCCACTAATTATGGGAGTTTCAGTCTTCCAATAATTACAGGAGTTTCTGAGAGTTTCTGTCTTCTGATCTTCCGGAGACTCTTCGTATCCTCGTGACTGCTTCTCTTCCTCTTCCCTGCGCGAGTACATAGACTTTCTGTCTCCTGGCGCACCTCCCTTGCGGGAGATATATTTCCAGTTCCGAGTACAAAACATAACAGAGAACACTTTCCAGAACACTGTTTCGTTGCTAGTTGCATTCTCATCTCGTAAACCCGCGTGCATGGTGAAGCGAGAGGGCAGGTGCCTCCGAAGACCTTGCCGTTCGAGACCTTGCATGGGGGATCGACAATTAGGTTTTTGGGGAGCATCTACGCGACCGCCCAACACCACCACCGCCACCGTCCGTCGTCTTCTTCCCGGAGGAGACGCTCCCGCTGCTGCCGACGTCGTCTTCTTTCTGGAGGTTGCTGCCGTCATCGCCGTTGTCTTCTTCCCGGTGACGCCGCTGTCATATTCCTCCCGGTGATTGTCACCGTCGTCTTCTTCCCGTTGGAGAGTACACCTTCTTCCTCTACGTCACGGCCACGGAGGTTGGACAAGATTCTGGAACCTTAGACGCTGCGCAGATGGGCGGGTATGTTCATCTCGTTATGTCTCTGTTTTCCGTCGTTTAGATTATGTTTGTTTCTGCAGTTCATCCATGCAGTTTCATCAGTTATAGCGAGTCTGTTTCACATGCTCTGATATGTTATTTCATAATCTGTCTGCTCTCTGTTCCTACTAGTTTCGTGTTCTGCATATCTATTTCAGTGTTACATATGCTATTTCATATGCTGCTGTGTATACGTTTCAGTAGTTCTGTATCATCGTTTCATATGCAGTCCAGTGCTAGTCGTTGTTATGATATATATGTCATGCTTGTATGTGATGTTACATATATCATATTTACATGCTTTTTACATCCACATGTTTCATATTGTTATGAATATGTTTGATATCATGATATCAATTATAAATAATCTTTTATATGTCATCATCATTATGTTAGTTTACGGAATTAAAATGATATAAAAATTGCCTAATTTTCTAGCAGTGGGAACAACATTACAAAACATCCCTACTGATTAAAAATTAAAAGAAGCCTGCATATACAAAGAGAAAAAGAAAAAAGAAGGGGGGAAATGAGGAAAGAGGAGATATAGAATTTCAACGGTCACTCGTAGAGTACTCCCTCTAGGCCCTAAAAACTTGCTGTTTTGAACATCTCATGGATAAGCTAAGGAGTGTTTAATTAGGACAAACATTCCCTATTTTACCAACATTAGATAAGGTTTTGTTGCACTTAAAACCAGAGGTCTATGTGAACTGATCATAGATTAGCTGGTTGAGTTCTTTGTGGTGAAACCTGTCCACCCGGTTCAAGTCCTTCAATCATGTAGACATACATCATTCAATCAACAACATATGGTAGAACCTTCAACCTTGCATATGTGGTTGCCGAAGCAACCCTACTTTGCCCTACCAGGTCCTCCTCCCTTAGGTATATTATATATAGCTCTGGGATAGATAAATTGTTTCTTCACATGCATGCATACGTCTAGTATCTATCTTGAAAATAAACTCTTATACAACATATCATACTTTTGTCTTTGCGTGACTATACCATTTTCATTGTTCAAACAATTTTACAACAAACAAGACGAATAATAAGGTACACACATGTTTTTAATCAATTCTCCTATATATTTTAGGTGCCTGAAATTTAAGATAATTTTAGACAAACTTTTATACAACCGACCAGTACAAGTAAAATGTCACTTTAGTAATTTCTTATTTATCTTTGTATAACAACATATCAAATTTTTATCTTTATCTGACTAGAAATAATTATAAATTGTTAATTATCTTTGTGTCAACATAGATCAAGTTTTGTTAGGCTTGTGATTTTGTTTTACGGTTTTTAGTCTTACAAACGAAAATTACAGACTACGTCTGCATGTCTATATAAATTGCAATGAACTAAACATGCAATTTTAGTATGAAATATATATAATAAGTGTTGCCTGAAAGAAATAAAAAAATAGTACAATGACATATTTGCTCCTCATAGACCCTTATTACTCCCATTCAAGGCAGGGGCAGGGGCGGGGCAATGGCGAGGTGATGGCGCAACGAGGCCCTAGCGACCGGCCCGAGACCACCCTGTACCCGTCCTCTTCGACCTCGCGCCGCCGTTTCTGGCAACCTCCCTTTCTTTGACTGCGTTCTCTTCCCAGACTCGTTCCTACTTGAGACCCGCAGACTGCTAAGGAGGAGGAGGAGGAGGAGGAGGACAGTGCCCTTGAGGGAGGAGACAGAGAAGAAGCTCCTCCCCTGTCGACGTTGCTTCGTCACCAACCCCCCCCTCGCAGTCGTCCTCTGCCGCGACACCCCAACTGGTTCGTGCATGGGGCGGGTCGGGGTGCGCGGGAGGATATGGGGCTTCTTTAGGAACAAAATATTCTAGCCCATAGGTTAGATATTTGGTCACTTTAACCCTCCTATTTGGATCGCCATGGTAAAAAAAAACAAAAAGTGTACGAAAGTTTTACCATGAGATCCAAACATGCCCCTAGTGTACGTTTTTAATGACATCGTAGCCGTCATAAATACCTGGCATTATTACTCCTACTATATCTCAACAAAACATTAGTTAACCACTATTATATAAAAGAAAAAAATCAGCATGCGTACGTAAAAGTCATGTTCAGATGCTAACAGTTTTTTGATGTGGATAAAGAATAACCTTCAAGTAGCCATATATTTACGTGAAATAGTAATATATACTCCCTTCATTCAAAATTATAAGATATTCCAAGAATCTTAAAAAATTAATACATTATAAATTTGAATAAACTTATATGATAATATAATAATATTTATGGTATAACTAAGTATTATTAAATTATTTATCAATTATATTTTTATAGTATACATATTTGATATCCTAAATTTTTATAGTTTTTCCTATACTTTTTGTCAAACTTGAGATGTTTTGACTTTCACTACGTCAAAATTGAGATTCCGCAACGTTGTCTAAAAGCCATCCACGACGGACACTAGTTTTGTCTGCTGCGGAAAAACTAATGATTTACCAGAGCGGGTATTTTTTTATTTACTGCGGCAGACATTTTTACCCGCTAACGTATCCGTTGTGGTAAATAGTGTATTTACCGCATAGGCTTCTTAAGGTGCCCGCTGCGGAAAATACCCTATTTACCGCAACGGACTATTTAAGATGTCCGCTGTAAATCGATTTACCGCAGCAGGCAACATTAAAAGCCCGCCACAGAAAAGGCTGAGGCCCAACAGCCCAGGGCGAGGCTCATATACTGGGCTCGTATCATCTACTGGGCTCGTATAAAAGAGGAGTCTAGGGTTTCAACCCTCAACTCACAACACTCAGCCGCTTCCTCACGCAGCCGCTCACGTTCAACCTTCTCAGTCTCTCCCTCCGACACGCACGCCATCGCCCGTCCTCTCCCTCTCTTCCTCTCCCGCCGACACTCCTTCACTTCCTCCCTTTCTCCCCCGAGCGCCTCACTCTCTCCTCACGTGACGACCTCTCTCTCCGCCACGGGGATGCGTGGAGGAATGGCCTCACGACGGCGAGCTCGGAGCCCTTAGATCCGTCGGTGGCAAGCTTGGCACGGTCGAATCTATCGACGACGCGCTCCTGGTGGCCGGATCCATTGACGGCGAGCTCGGCTGCGCCTGGATCTGGTAATAAAAGCTCCGGCGGCGGCAACTTAGCCATTCAGGTATGCACGGGTGGCGAGTTCTCTCTCTCTCCCTCCCTCATTCTATCTCCTCTTCTCACCCTCTCTCTTCATGTAGGGGCAGCAAGTACATCGGACAAACAGAGGCGGCGGCTCCATCCCTCTCAATCATCTTTGGCGCAGATCCGGTGGGCGTGGCGACCTCCCCCTTCCTCTCCCTCCGGCGTGCCGCGGGCCCTACAACGGTTGGAGCTACAGCGGCGGATCAACGGCGGCAACGATGTCTAGCTAGGTCCATAGTGGCCCAGATCCAAGCCCATGTGGGTTTTTTTTCTTTTTTCTTTTTGTTTTCCCCAAAGAACTTACCGAGACGGGCTTTCTTATTTGCCCGCTGCGGTAAATGTATTAACCACAGCGGGCGGGGACGTCCGTTAGCGGTGACCGCATGATTTACATTGACCTCTTGGCTGCGGTGGACGTGCATGACTGCTGCGGAAATTCGTTTTTGTAGTAGTGTTTCTAATATTTTTGAAATGTCTTATAATTTGGAATATAGGGGGTAGTAAATGATTGTACCCATGAAGACAGGGTATAGCAGTACCCAAGAGCTGTAAGCAGAACAAAATCGCCAGGAAAGCGTGGCACCAACCGAGCGGAACCTCGCGGGCGTGACGAATCGTGAGGGCCCGGAAACACCGATGCGGCATACGTTGTTGCAATGCCACCTGCCATGATATATGCCTCCCTGCAAAATGCAGTCCTAATTCTGTCCACCGATGGCGTGATCCCGATCGATGCGCACACACTTGCACACCTCGCTTTTACCAGCAGCATGGAGAAACTAACAGTCCATTCCTGTGGCGCTACCGATGCCCTTTGTGGCGTAGCAGTAGCGTACCACGTTCCGCGACCCCGTCGACTCAGAAACTTAGTGACAGAGACTATGGTTCCATCTAGTCCTGTGACCTGGTATAGATCTGCTGTTTGGTCTCGCCGTGGCGCCGTGCCTTTCTTGTTGCTGTATAAATAGACATGAGTGCCACTCCTGCTTGCCAAGCTACATCAGCAGCTGCAGCAAAGAGTAGTAGTACAGCGTGGCAAAGGCAGCAGAATTACCCTTTGTTAAATTAGCTGCTCGTCAGGGACGATCGACGACGACGAGAAGCGGCAACCGAGCGATGGCTTCCTCCAAGCAAGTGCTGCTCTTGGCGGTGGTGGTCGCCGCCGTCGCGTGCCTCGGGTCGCTGGCCTCCGCCACGCAGTGGGTGGTCGGCGACAAATGCGGCTGGAAGGACAAGTTCAACGAGACCTGCTGGACCGACGGCAAGACGTTCGTCGTCGGCGACACCCTGCGTACGCACGTCGATCGTCACGAGACGATCCACAAACATCGACCATCACCATTCAACTTAATTAACCCCGATTAATGAGCTATTATTTTCTCGATCGATCGCATGCAGTGTTCAAGTACTCCGAGGGGGACCACACGGTGGTCCAGCTGGCCGACGAGGACGACTTCGCGGCGTGCAACCTGGAGGGCAACCAGCTGGGGTCCTGGGACTCCGGCAACGACGTCGTGCCGCTGGACAAGCCCGGCAAGGCGTGGTTCATCTGCACAAAGCCCAACCACTGCCTCAACGGCATGAAGCTCGCCATCGACGTGGCCGGCTCGCCGTCGTTCCCGTTCCCGGGAGCCCCATCTCCGTTCCCCTTTTGGCCGTTCCCCTGGGGACCGGCCCCGGCCCCTTCTCCGCCGTTGCCCCGTTGGCCGTTCCCCTGGGGACCACCGGCCCCGGCCCCTGCATCGCCGCCGTCTGCGGCCGCGGTGAGGAACCCGGTCGGCGGTGCGGTGGCCGCGGCGGCGGCCGTCGTGGTCGCGGCCGCGCTCGCGTTCTAGCGCCGCCCTCTCGATCTCCCTGCCTGCTGTGACCGTGCACGCACATGCACGCGTTGCAGCATTGTTACTTGCATTGCATGACTTCGTTTCCAGTGTGTGGTGGGAGCAACATTGTTTACTGCTGCTGTTCGTGCTTAGCAGGAGTTTAGAGCTATATATCTGTATCAGGGGCCTGCCCAGTCATGTGAGAGTGAACCTCTTTTTAGCGAATGTGTTTCAGGTGGTATGAGTTTGTCAGTCTGCTGTATATTGCCGGACGGAATGAATAAGTTCGTTATAATAAAGTTTAGCTCAATGCTAAAGAAAAGATTCATAGCAACTTCTCTCTCTCCTTTCTTAAGGACGGCTTAATCTAAAAGCGTCCTTACAAAAGGCTCTATTTGTAAACGCCCTACAAATGAACGTCGACTATTGAAAATTACATATTGAATTCTTTTTTTTCAAACGTTCTCGGATGAAGAAACGACACGAACAAAAAAAAAATGTAGATCTTTAAAGATATGTAACTTTTGTAGTTTACAACCTTTTCTTTGAAATCATTTTGTTGAGAAAAATTATGTTTAAATTTCTCAAATTTAAAATTTGATTTTTTTATCAAAAGAGCTCGAATAGTGAAACAACCAAAATAAAAGTTGTAGATCTCAAAAAGTCACTACTAGAAAACCGGCTATTTGTCGAGTGCTTTGAGGTTTGCCGAGTGTTTCTTTTTGACACTCGAAAAAGAGCTCTTTGTTGAGTGTTTCTTTTTGACACTCGGAAAAGAGCTCTTTGCCGAGTGTTTTTTTTACACTAGGTAAAGAAAATTTTAAAACACATTTTGAAGCAGTAAATTAGTTCAAATGAAAAAAAAAATTGAACTACGAAGTTGTATAACTCATCAAGATATACAATGGTTGTTTTGGTCATTTCTTAGTAAAAATAAATTTGTTCACAAATCTTACATACTCCCTCCATCCCAGATTATAAGACATCAAAAAATATTAGAAAGTCAAAGTATCTCAAGTTTGACCAAACTTATATCATAATATAATAACATTTATGTTATCAACTAAATATCATTAGAATCTTATGTCTATTTGATGTCATAAATTTCTATAACTTTCTCTATAATCTTTGGTCAAACTTGAGATAGTTTGACTCTCCAAGATTCTTTGAATGTCTTATAATTTGGGATGGAGAGTGTATATCTCTTATAGTTTATGAAACTACAAGAGAGAGATATAAGATTTATGAATAATGAAATAATATTAGAATGACCATGTTAGATGAACATATGGTCAAAAAACTAAAATAAACTTTGTAGATCTCGAAAAGTTATGAAACTTTGTAATTAGCAAATTTTTGATTTGAAATAATCTTGTCATGCAAAACTACGTTTAAATTTCAAAAAATTATAATTTGAAATTTTCAAACGACTTCGGAAGGAAAAACAACCAAAATAAACATTGTAGATCTTGAAAAGTTACGAAACATTGTAGTTGACAACTTTTTTATTTGAGATCATCTTGTCATGCAAAATTGCTTACAATTCAAACTTCAAAGTTTTCAAACGACCTTGGATGGAAAAACACCATAATAAACATTATAGATCTTAAAAAGTTATGAAACATTATGGTTGACAACCTTTTTATTTAAAATCTCATGTCATGCAAAACTGCGTTTGAATTTCATAAATTTAAAATTCAAATTTGTAAACAACCTCGGATGGAAAAACTTCCTGAACAAAAAGTGTAGATCTTAAAAAAGTTACGAAGCTTTATAGTTTACAAATTTTTGATTTGAATTTGTTTAGGGCCTCAAACAATTTACACAAGTGATCTACACTCGGTTTTAATATAATATGTGATCAACCAAAACAGAATCTAGTCACATGTACCAGTGTGGTGCAGTGATTAGAGGAGGTGACATGCGAGGTAGAGGTCACCGGTTCGAATCCCGCTGGCCGTGTTAGCCGCGACTTGTGGGCACTAGCTGGTGGGGGCCTTCCCGATTAAAAAAAATGCTATGTTTTTTTGTGTTTTTTTGGTTTACACTTTGTCGAAAGTCAGGCACTCGCAAAGACGATTTTACCAACCCATTTTTTGCCGAGTGTATATAGGGCTTTGCTGAATGACACTCGACAAAGCCTTTGTGTCCGGTAGTGAGTTATACAACTTTATAGTTGACAATTTTTTTCATTCAAAATCATCTAGCTAATGATAACAACTTTTGAACTTTTTAAATTTAAAATTTGCATTTTTTTTAAACATATTCGGATGTAGAAACAACAAAAGAGCTATAGTATAGATCTCAAAAAGTTGCTCAAAAAGTTATACAACTTTATAGTTGACAACTTTTTTATTTCAAATCATCTTATAAGGAAAAACACATTTGAAGTTCTCACATTTGAAATTCGATTTTTTTTAAATGACCTTGGATGGAGAAATAGCACGGGCAAAAATTGTAGATCTTAAAAAGTTAAAAAAAATTATAGTTGATAACTTTTTCAGTTGAACAAGTTTAGATTCTCAAGTACTCATTTCAAATTTGGTTCAACATAATACAAAGAGAAAGACTATATAGTATTGAAAGTGGTTAGATGATGGAAAGTGCTAACTATCAGCATTAGTTGATTCAAACAAACTAAAAATAATTTAATTACTAAATTTGCCAAGAAATTACCCATGGCTTGTGGCGCCAAATGTTGTTTTGTCACTTTCCATGCGTCCCCTGCTGGAGTATTCCATCCAGTGATGATCCCAATGCAAACTCGCCTCGCTTTTATCAGCTATTCGGCAGCTGGATGGTGCTAAAACCAGTCCATTTGTCAGGCACTACGTACACTACCCACCGGACGGCGTATACGCCGTCCGCGGTCCGCCCGCTAGCTGCGTGCAGTCTGTGACTTTTGCGTCGACCTGGTCCCGTGTTACCTGGTCAAGGCTGCAGCTGAGTGAAATGCGTGCCCCTCTGCTGTATAAATAGACGACAAGAGAGAGATTATTGTCACTAAGCCACAGCAGCAGCTAGCAACAACGAGCGAGACTACTAGCGCCACATCGATCTGCCATAGCAAGCAAGCTAGCTAGCTAGCTCTCATCGCCAGGGAAGAGGCAATGGCTTACCGTCAAGTGGTGCAGATCCTGGCCGTGGTCGCCGCCGTCGCGTGCCTCGCGTCGACGGCCTCCGCCACGACATGGATGGTCGGCGACGGCGACGGCTGGAGGGCCAAGTTCAACCAGACCGGCTGGGCCGACGGCAAGACGTTCCTCGTCGGCGACAGCCTGAGTACGCACACGAGACGACCATCGACAACTATATATATATATATATTATATATATATATATATATATATATATATATACACACACTCTCTCTCTCTCTCTTAACCCCCAATATATGTGCATGCAGTGTTTATGTACCCCAATGGGACCCACACGGTGGCGCAGGTGGGCAAGGACGACTTCGCGGCGTGCAACGTGAACGGCAACGCGATCGGCGGGGTCCAGAGCTCCGGCAACGACGTCGTGCAGCTGGACAAGCCCGGCAAGATGTGGTTCATCTGCACCAAGCCCAACCACTGCCTCAACGGCATGAAGCTCGCCATCAACGTCACGGACGCCGCCTCGGGCCCGGCCGCGCCGTCGTCGTCGGCGCCCGTCGGCTACTCTGTCGTCGGCGGCGCGGTGGCCGCCGTCGCTGGTGCCGTGGCCGCGGCTCTGCTCGCGTTCTAGGTCCGGCGGCACGACCAGGATCTATCAATCATCGTATCGTTCCATATATACTTGTTGACATCGTACGTCATTTCATTTGTGTGTGTGGTCGGCTCAATTTTTCTCTCTTTCTTTCTTTTCTGTCTCCGGATCGTTGCTATTCCAACTAGGTTACGGTAGCAAGAGTCCAAAGCTATGTTGTATGCGGATACACGGGGCCTCCACGTGCCTTCACCTGATTGAGGTGATCTGAGTTTGCAGTGTCCACTGTGTCTCCAGCCTTATTTATATATAAGGTCATTGTAATAAAGTTTATCTCTACAGATTTTATTTGACCACCGATGTAAAATCTGAGAAAGTTTTCTGGAATGTGCGCTCATCAGCTTATAAGTTTTTTAAAAAATGATTTTAGAGGGCAACCTATACTTATACTACTCCAAGTCAGCTAATAGTTTCACCACTGGAAACGTCATTTTCCCTGTTGCTAAAAAACCATAAAGGCTGGAAACAGGAAAAACATCAAGAAAATTAAATCTATCGGGAGCCAGGCAGGCATATCCCTGTCAAGAATAGATTGATAGAGAAATCGATGTTTTTTCCTAGGTTCGTATGAGCTTCCCGACAGAAACTTTACTGTGATGGTTTCTTTTTTACAATTGCCTGACAGAAAACTACAGCATCATAGGTTTACTAAATTTGCTTAACCATCCTACTTCAGGTATCTAATCTCACAGGGTAAGGTTAAACCGCATGAGGATGATTAGCGACATTCCAAGCTCCACTAGACATAATAAAATCCATTTCTTTCCTTACCGTAATACCGTTTCATTTGTATGGTCAGTGTTAAGAGGTGCATATGTAATGTCTGCGAAATGTTTCTTGGAGTATCACTCATGAGATACACAACAAAATCATTACCAAAAGATCTTGTAGTTCGTCGTCTCAGCATGCTCTTTCGAGGAGCTTCATCGTCTTCCTCAAGAGTTCCCTCAAATGTTTGTTCGGTGGGTTATATCAGAATAAGAGGTTACAAAGTTAGCTTATTGGCACGTTTTCATAGAAAAAAAATCTGCAGATAACATAGCATCTTGCCAACATGCATGTCCTATATATTCCAAATTTATTTATTATTAAGAACCTATATCTCATGCTATGAATAGTGTATAAGTATAACATATATATATATATATATATATATATATATATATATATATATATATATATATATATATATATATATATATATATATAGCACAATCCACATGGTTTTTGGTCTAACTTTATGTTTCTTGGGAATTGACACACTGACTTGAGCTAAATAACCCTAAGTTCATAAACAAGAGAGATTTAGATTCTTCTTTTCTCATATCTTAAATTGTGTCACTTCTTTATTCTTTTAATTGGTAGTATAGTGAGGTGACTATTGGTGGCAAGCGATGCGGCAAGACAAACAGTGGGTGGGGGTGATAGCGAATGAAGTTGTATGCCTCAGACAAGCTATATCTATAGGGTCTCATCACATCCCCCCTCTAGAGGGTCGACAACACATGTCCTCTAGGAATCTTAGAGCAAATCGAAGAGATTCTCTATATCCTTTCTAATTTGCACGCGAAATAAAAATTTTGTTGAAAAAACTATGTAACATACTCTTTAATTGGATTTCTAAATATAGACATTATCTATTCTGAATTTCTCACTAGCTAAGATAGAGAGCAATAATGACTCAATGGAATGAGCATAAGATATAGAAAAGCTATTGTAGGAGAATATAAATATATAGAAAATAATTTTTATTCAAATAGTTCTTCAAATGATGATTTTAGAAAGACTTTTGGAGATGCTCTTGCCTCTCTATATAGATTTTTTTTAATTTTAATATTTTTTTAACTAAATTTAAATCTAACACTGTTTATCTTTTTTTTTATTCCTAACACTTTTGACCACTCTATCAGCAAAGGAACGACATTTTACTGTTGCCGCTCCATGCATGGTGGATCGACAAACAGACTGACATGACAAAGACCAGTCAAGTCTAGGGTGAGTCCAGCCTTGCCGCTCCATGACGAGATGCACCCAGCCATGGAGCGGTAAGCGCTGTGTCATCCAAAGCTATGTCAGGCTGGCCCGTGAAGGGAAGCCGCTGCTGTTGATTGGACTGAAAATGCTGACGCTCCTTGTCTTCTACAGTACCTCTTGTCTGCTATGTCTCTCGCTGCTGCTTGGTACTGTGCACTTCGAGAGGTCGTATCCTTTGCTTTTGATTGGACGTCTTGAAAAGTTGAATGCACTTCCAACTCAATGTTGCTGCTGTCTGCTACCTGGGTGGCCGGCAATGCTAATCCATGACAATGTACTCCGTATAGCTGTAATGAATTCACTTGTAAAAAGATATTTCATTACTTGAGTGAAAAATAATCACCAATTATAGCTAATTGTTCAACTAGATGAAATTTAAATGTGTTGTGTCCAGTAAAAAAATTGGTTGTGGGCCTTCTTATGATTTTGGCAAGTCAAAAATACCAATCTCTGGGAGATGGTCACTTTTTTTACTTAGCAAATTGTTTTGGGAGTTGGTAAAACACAATATTTGCCAAGTAAAATTTATCGAACTCTTCGAGATACTAATATTCTTCCAGTAAATTTAATACCTCCTACCGTCCGGGAAAGGATGCAACTGTGGGAATCGTGTCGATCAAGATAGCTCATATTTAACCAACTATATATTAAATACTACTAAGATTTATATCTTCAAATAATTTTATTATAAAATATATTCTATAACTAATCTAATGATACTTATTTCAAACAATGAATGTTAATATTTTTTTATATAAAATTAGTCAAAGTTCTAATTGTTTGACTTCTCGAAAAGCGAGAATTACATTCTTTTGGGGATGGAGGTAGTACTATAATTAGAATTGAGTGTATGTTATCTTTTGTTAACTAACCGCTACAATTAAAATTATACTTCTTTTTACACGGTCTCAATCAAATTGCATACTCCTTCTGTCTCAAATTATTTTTTTAATTTCAACTAAATTTATATATAAAATGTGTTTAACATTTATAAAACCTAATAAGCATACTATTAAATTGTATTTTATATATCATGTATAAATAATTTGACTGGTCTACTATTAAATTTACTAGAACTGTGAATCAAATGAAAGCCTTGTTCTGAAGGCCTTAGTTTTTTTTTTGCAAAACGAGCAAGTTATGAGTTATCAGCCGAGAATCTCTAAGTGTTTGTCAAAAATTACTTGGAAAATTTTGTGATTTGGCAACTCAGCAATATATGATAAGTGAAAAAACATCTACTCCTTTCGTCTCAAAAATAGAGTCGCTACAAGAATCGTGTCGGTCAAACTTTCTTAACTTTGACTAGATTTATAGAAATTGCGTGTACTAACATTTATGTCTCCAAATAAGTTTATTATGAAAGTATATTCAAAGATCTACCTAATAATACTAATTATGTATCATAAATATTAATATTTTGTTAAATATAGTTAGTCAAAGTTAAAAATTGTTGATTTTTTAAAAAGTAAGAATGACTCTTTTTTTTGGGATAGAAGGATTATGATATTTTGTACTTGGTAAAATGGAAAAAGGAGGTCCATTTTTCTTTTTCTTTTCGGGCGATTTTTGCTTCACATGCAATGGCACCAGTACTGGAATGCCTATTTCCTATTGAACTCTCGAATGACTATTTCACGCGTATATTTTTTTTGAAAGGGGAAAGAAAGAAAAAATAAATAAAACTGCTACTGGAGCGGTACATGCAGCAAAGGGCGTTGGTGATATGGGCGGTGGCAGGTGGCGTGCCGCGTGCGTCCTGCAGCAGCAGCAGCAGAGGGGCGTTGGTGACAGGTGCTGGCGGGTGGGCGTGCATCCATGCAGCAAAGGGGCTTAGGCTAGGCTCGTGTCAGGCGGCGGGCGTCAGGCTAGGCTGCGACGCGGTACTTTGGGTTCATTCTAGACTCGTGACTAGTCTTTGCCACGTCAACCTGCTTGTCGTTCCACCATGCATAAAACGGTAACGGTGAAATGCTGCTACTTGGCTGATGGAGCGACAAAAAATATTAAGAATAAAAAAAAGCAAACGATGTTTAATTTAAATTTAGTTAAAAAAATGTTAAAATTTTTAAAAAAATCTCTATATATGGCATGGGATGGGCACATGGGGCAGCAGCAAGCGCAACATATCTCTCGGGAGGAAAAATGGTTTTGGCGATGTTGGCGTCTAGATGTATAGAAGATGAACGGGCTGTTGGATCTTCATACAATGGCTAGAAAATCGTGTGCCAAGAAGAGGGCATAATTACCATTTGCCCTGCTAGCTTAACTAGACACACACTATCTTGGCCTTCCAGTAGAACTGACTAGACCAACAATTCAAGAGTACCTAGCTACCAGTAGTAGGCAAGTGTGAGGCAAGACTAGGAAGTGTATCAAGTTTCATTTCTCAGACTAGAAGAATAGAATTGACAAATGCAGTTTTTACACGTCTCCCAACCTTTTTTATGTGTTTGCCTTACCAAAAAACTATGATTAAAAGAAATGACAGCTTCAGAAAACACTGTCTTTGGAGATGTAATGACATTAATGCCAGTAAATTACCAAAGGCAGCATGGAATATGATTTGTACAACCATGGAAGGAGGCCTAGGAGTCATTGACAATGAAAAACAAAATGAAGCTCTGCCGCTCAAGAATCTGAATACATTCTTCAACGAGAAAGATATCCCTTGGGTCCCGGTTGATTTAGGAGAAACATTATAAGAATGGGAATCTATCACGTCATACAAAGAAATGATCTTTTCGGTGGAAGGATAACTTGAAACACCTTCCTCACTTTAAAGAAATGGCAAGGACTCAGCTACAATGTGGCACCAATATTCTCTTCTGGCAGGATAACTAGAATGGGCAAGAAATTAAATCCTGGACACTAGAGCTATATTCCTTTGCAAAAAATAAGCTTATCATAGTACAAAAGGTTTTGGGCCAGGAAGATTTCACTGAACTTCTTCATTTGCCAGTCTCAAAAGAAGCCTTTGAACATATACAACAACTATTACAAATTTTGAGAGGTATAGCAACAACAGAGAACAAAGATGTCTATAGATACAGCTGGGGAGAAAACTTCAGCTCTTCAAGAGCCTACAAGACCTTAGAGGGGCACTATCAAGTGCATAATGTATACCAAAGGCTGTGGAAATGTTTTTGTCAACCAAAGCATAAGATTTTCTTCTGGCTATTAATTAAAGACATGTTGAGTACAAGGAATATCCTAAAAAGAAAGAACATGCACTAAGAATCTTACAATTGTGTTCTCTGCCCCCACAACACTGAGGAAACATGTCAACATCTCTTCCTCTGGTGCCCATTTGCAAAACAATGCTGGAGAATAATAAAGATTAATATTCCTTAGCACGAAGACTTTCCGGAAATCACTAATTACCTAAATGACAGGCTACACATTCTCAATTTTTTATGGCAGCTGTCATCCTTATTTGTTGGATCATTTGGACAGCAAGGAACGGCCTTATCTTCAGAGGAATGCAGCCATCAGTAAACTTTGCTAGAAGCCTCTTTCAAAAGGAAATTCTCTTGGTTTTGCAGAGTAAAGACCGACTTAAACTTTCAATTTGAGCGATGGATTCAAAACCTGTTGTAATTCTTAGAATTAAGCTCATCTTCTTTGTTTCTTTCTTTATTCCCTAATTAGGGATGAGTGTACGTACGTGTTGAGCGTCTACGTCTGTATTTATGTATAGTATAAAAAAAGCTTAGCTTAGCTTAGATTTATAATCTAAGCTTGTAAACTATTTTCTCTTTTCTTTAATTTATCTTCTACGAATCTTGTAAACAATCTTGTTGGTTGGCGAGCCTTCTTACTATGATGTAACTCTACTACTGTAACCCCTGCTAGGTAACACTGGCGGGGAACTTTGCTCTTTTGAAATTGAGAAGGTGGAGAATCTCCCCCCCCCGTTTGCTTTAAAAAAAATAATTTATCTTCTGTAGGGGCCATGCCCCCTCCAGCTTCTTCTTAAAAAAAGTACTGGTAACATGCTAGTTCTCATCAAGAAGATGACAACCGAAACCATCATATATACGCCTGCTGCTACGTATTACTTAGCTATGCCAACGTTGTCTTTTTGCTGCGTGCGGCTGATGTTCCAAAGCAAAGCTTCACTCCCTGCCTGTTCGTCAACAAGGCACATTCTGATGCTCTGTTATGCAGCATTTCATTGGCCACTACAAACGCGCGGACAGCAGTATGCCGGCGCCCGGCCGGCAGCACACGGAGCCGCGGCTTCGTAGCAGTTTTCTTGTTCCCCTTGCACCACTAGGCTGAGTAGGGCTCTCGAGCAGCATGCATTCTCTATAAATCCATGGCTTCCATTATTGTCTCCCGTTCTGTTTATATCAGTACTAACAGAGAAAGAGAAGCCCAGCGCGACCAACAGTCAATAATGGCTCACAGGAGGGTAGCTTGGTGGCTCTTGCCCGCGATGGCAATGGCCGCCGTGGTCTTCCACCTTGCGCCGGCGTCCGCGGAGGACTACCTGGTTGGGGACAAAGCTGGCTGGACCCTCAACTATACCATCGGCTGGCCGGAAGGGAAAACCTTCAAAGTTAACGACAGTCTAGGTAAGGCGGAAATCTTTTATATATATATATATATATATATATATATATATATAGGCCCGTCTGAAAGACCTCTAAACAGGTTTAGCTTCTCTAACGTATTCATTGAAAACTGGTTTCTTCTGTTCCCACTAGCTCGGTAAGCGGAGACAGGAGAGATAAAAACGGCTCATCTAAACAGTGTGTGAATGCGTCAGATAAGTTGGAGTTGTTTGAAACCCTACCAAACAAGACCATATTCAGGAAACATTTTACATGCATGATACTATTTATTAAGCTGCGTGCATCGATCAGTTCAACGTAAAAGTTTTAACACTTTTCCTAAATGTCAGATGCTTGAGTCCTCGAGCAATGTCGTATCCCTACTCCTGCCTTAATTTTTCTTCCATCCAGCTAATTCTCAGCCTTACATGCTCATAAGCTAACTGTGAAAATCATTGCTTGAAAACATGTTATATTTCAGGCACCTGAAATATAGCAAGTTCCAAATTTTAAACAGACAGAAAAGATGGATGAGGAATTCGACCATATCGCTTTATATTTCAACGACTAAATCATCACTTAACGACCCACATCGATGGCGTTTTCTGCAGTGTTCACGTACCCGAGAGGCAAGTACACGGTGATGGAGGTGGACAGCCAGACGTTCCGGGAGTGCTACCGGCAGGGAAACACGATCCACGAGTGGACCTCCGGCAACGACACAGTCAAGCTGGACACGCCCGGGAGGCGCTGGTTCTTCTCCGGCGTGGACGACCACTGCGACATGGGCCTCAAGCTATTCGTCGACGTCGCCGCGGCTCAGCCGCCCTCGGCTCCAGCCCCGGCCCCGGTGACGACGCCGCCAGGATCGCCACGTCGGGCGCCTTCACCGACCACCACCGGCCCTCCGGTGTCCCAGTCCCAGGCGCCCCCTCCGTCAGCTCCGCCGTCGTCGGACAACTCGGCTGCCGCTTTGAATCACTACTACAAGGTCGACGAGGCCGTTGCCCGAGCGGCCGTCGTAGCAGGCGCAGTGGTCGCGGCCGTGCTCATGTAGCCGGCCGTCGAGGTGAGGTCGTGGTCGTCATCACGAACACGTATGCATCTACGCTGGCGTGTTGTGAAGGCCGCCGGTGTTGAGTGTTTATGTACGTTGCATTGCGTTTTGAGAGAGAAATAGAATTTTTCGTACACATTCGGTGTTTTCCAACAAATTTGTCTAGTGTCCATTCGCAAAGCGATTTTTTCGGTGTCCACTGACAAAACGACTTCATTTTCATTGTCCTGTAGCCAATTTTGCCTAATAAAAATGCACGTGTTATATGCGGGCAAGCGGTTGTTGAGCTGTCTAGGTAGGCCACTGCTACAAGAAACTTAATAGAGGCACTCATCAAAAAAGAACTTAATAGAGGCACACAAAAACAATTAGTGAAGATGGGCAACTCAACCACCTCCGATCAAAAAGTCTCGGTAAATTATGAACTATCGAGACGGTTGATATGCGGTAGTTTGCAAGTGTTTATAGGGGTTTAAGTGTAACAATCGATAGCTTTCTGAACACCCAACATCAAGAAATTAGTCTCAACGAAGGATCTGTGAACAACTGGCTGAAGTGCTCACGAGTATCATATGATGTCGACGGTGTTTGATTTCTAGCTATTGTAATTCGGGCTATATATATTAAGTACATGTAATAATCATCACCATCACTCTTTTTTTTTACTTCTTCGCTGATAAAGATGAATTGGGTTAGACGGTTTAAAAAAAAAGATCCAAAATTTCAAACCTGTGTTTAGATTTACATGAAAACTACAAGAAACAAATAGTGATAATTAGCTCGTTAGTAGTCCATCCAAAATTGTTGTAGGACCAACCAATTCGTAGTTCCCAATCTTGGGTGGATTCAAACAAAAAGAATCAGTAACTAAAAGAATAAAAAAAAACTCTATTGGACCATATTCTACAAAGATCAGGGCAAGCTACCAAAACATGTCTGAGACCAGCATCCTTAATTGTGCGCAAAGCCACAGGGCCAACTCTACGTCTACGTGATGCTAAAAAAAAAAAACTCTACGTCTACGTGTAGCTACAGTGTTATTAACTCCATGTGTACTAATGTTGTCTCATCAGTCACGATTATGAGGAAACTCCAACTGGATTTTGTCTCTTCCCCTTCGCCTATTAATCGATCAGGGTACCAGTCCAAAAATCTGAACTAACAATAGCAAACAAATTTCCTTATTCGGTTAAATAATGAACCACTGATTGAATGCCTGAAACAAATCATCAATTTAGGCGCCATATTTGAGTGTTAACGTTAGATTCAGTCCTCCTGGTTATTTAACCAGATTACACATGCATGCATGGTTGTCGCTCCTGCATGCCTACAACGCATTAGTAGAGAAACCACCTTTCGTCGATTGTTAAAAACAGCTTTAGTCTCGGTTATTTTTTTGTTCGGAGCTAATAGACCTTTAGTCTCGGTTGGTAACACCAACCGGGACTAAAGAGCCGAGACTAAATGTCCAGAACATTTAGCCTCGGTTGGTAATATCAACCGGGACTAAAGGTAGACCCTTTAGTCCCGGTTGGTGCCAACCGGGGCTAAAGGGTTACCAACCGGGGTTAAAGGTTTCTCTACGGTGGGTTCAAAAGGAAAACGTCTCATTCATTGACAGATATGTTGTGTGGGTGGGGTGGTTTGCTACGCGCGAGGTAGTGCGGGACGACCTTTAGCCCCGGTTCCACCAACCGGGACTAAAGGAAGGGACCTTTAGTCCCGAATTGGTAGTCCCGGTTCCAACCGGGACTAAAGGGGGTTACGCACCGTGGCTAAAAGCCACTTCTCTAGTAGTGACGTACCAGTTCATTTGCTGGTTGCGAAGGGGTTATGACGACACGTAGCAGTAAAGCCCATTTGTCTAGTAGTATCCTATTATACGAAGTGATAATAGCCAATATATACAACAAAAACACATTTTTAGAGCTTTTCTCCTATGATTAGCACTAATTCTTATTTTTATTCTGTAGATTTTATAGAAAGGAGAAGCTGTATTGAGATGAAAACCTCATGTACGGTTTTGGAAGAGTTTTTTTTAATAGAATGAACTACAGTAATGGATGCTGGCTCAGTCTAAAGGAAATTATGCAGAAGCTTTGCAGAAATATTATGAAGCTACACGACTGGAAATCAGTCCCTCTGTGATCAAAGTTATATACTATATAACATAGGTCGCCTTATATATACACAAGACATGGAGTCGAACATGATCTGAGACAAAAATCAACAGACAGCCATACAACAACTCACTTTCATATATAGGTCCCATTAGATATCATTAGAAATTTGTTCAATGGCACTGACGTATATCTACTACAGCTTCTTCAAGGACATGCCAGGTCCCCATTAGATATCATTAGAAATTTGTTCAATGGCACTGACGTATATCTACTACAACTTCTTCAAGGACATGACGATAAAGGAAGATTTTGTCTTCTCTTGCTCAAGGTGCTTGGACACGAGATATGCATAGTCTGCAAATAGTAAGTCAGGTATGGTTTCTCCAAAATGACTTGCAATCAAAGGCTCCAGCAATGCTCTAACAAACTTAGAAACATTGATACCACTACGGACACTGTCATGGACATCATTGTCTTCTGTATCATCATAAGGATCCCAATTTAGCTGAAGTAATTTGATGTAATCCAATTTGAACATGTGGCTTTCCATGACTATTTCCTTCACTTCAGTAATTGATGGCCCATACAACGGTATATTGAAAGCTGCTAGTCTTTCTTTCTCCACAAGGCCCTATATATTATGATAAACACCATTGTTTATTTAACATCCCAAATGAGTTCTAAAGTTTAAACCACAAAAAAAAAGTAAAACTAACTTTATACGTTCCACTCTTACTTACCTTTGCAACAAGAGATTGCAATGATTTTGCAAGTAATCCATAAAGTTGGTTCATGTCTCCATTATATACATCCTCATCCTTCCTCGCAACAAATGTTAAAACCATTTTCCCTCCATATACAAGTTCTTCATGGCGCAGCTTGAGGAAGAGGGAGAAGTCCTTATGGAACTGATCCTGGAAGCACTTCACCACAAATGATGGTGTGGTTTTTGTGATGTAAATATTATCCTTGTTTAACAGGGTTCCATTTCTAGCATGAAGTTCCACAGGTACCTGTCATATGTGGCGTTTCAGAACATTACTCTGAACTCCGAAGAACAGCAAAAAATTGCCATGGGGCATATGTATGCATGCATAAATGACTTCTTGCAATAAGCATTGACACAAATACCTGAGAGCGCCAATGAAGGCAGCAAGCGGAGTGAAAGAGATGTACACTTCGGCGAGGAAACAACCTATTGTAGTATGATTTTGGCAACCCAGAAATGTAGTACAAAGGTGGTGTGTACCCCGCTTGTTCCACAATTGTACCTTGCTTTAAGTTTTCGAGTGAACTGAAAAGCTGGTTGAAGTCATTACCTGGTAGGTCATTCAGGAATATCTGAAGTTCCAGAGGCTCACATTTATCAATAGATTTATTGCATTGGCCAGCTATGATGTTTATCACATTGGAGATGAAGAGCAATGTATTTGGTCCCGAAGAGCATCCTAGGTCGGCAATGATTATGGTTTTGGGGACAACAGCAATACATACTTCCTTTATGGCATTCTCAACTATTGGCATAGTTTGTACCATAAGCTTCTCCTAGAAGTATGCACAGAGGGAAAATTTAGTAGCTCTTAGATACATGTTATTTGTCCTACAATGTCCATATATTTCATAGAACATCTTAAATATGTTGTTAAATGAAACATATGTAGATATATTCATTCAACTTTGGTGGAGACTACAATAACAATAACCATTTTGATCGACAAACTATAATAGCAAATTATATTGTTATGCATACGCTAAAAAATATGCACAATACTAGAAAAAGATTTAAGTGGAATAATCGCATGGTATTAATGCTTCTCGGTGTAATACATCCGTACAATACCATAAAAAGATTTAGGTCTTGTTTGGATGTTATCGGATTCACTCCATTCCATATGTGTTGGGATGGATTGGGATGTAATTTAGACATTTAGTTGAAGTTCCACTCTAATCCGCCCCAAGACACATAGATTGATGTGAATCCGACTACATACAAACAAGGCTTGAGTGGAATAATCGCAAGATATTAGTGCCTCTCAGTGTGGTACATACAAATGCATACTATATAATTGTATTTTTGCATGTATGGTAAAATTAAAGGGGATAGAAGAGTACTTGAATCCTCGAATTCTTTGCGTAGCTATGTTCTCCATCCCCTTCAGCCATGTGAAAGTCACGTTGTAGATTTATGGTCATCACTATAAATTTCGTTGGTATATAGAGTGGTTGTTCAAAAGAAACAAAGAAAGCACCCAATGAATCAGAATGCTCTTTATCACAGGGTACAATTTATAGTAGCTAGATACCAGAGATGTGACACCTATGGTGGCCCAAATATGTTCAAAATATCTGCCAAATTATGGGTGGTGAAATGACCAATAATTGACTATTGTTTAATTTATGTAAAAACTGGAGGCTTTGATTTCTCATCAATGAATTAGAATATAATAGATTTGTTGTCTTGATTGAGACGTGCGCCACTTGATGTATAAGGACAAATATATATGCTTTTATTAAGAAATTATAAGACCATGATGCGTATAGAAAAGGACATAATAATGACAAATTATATATATACTAAACTGATTACATATTTACAATAACATATAGAGATATTTACCGTAATGTTGTAACGTTATAGTAAACCATATAGGAACGAGTTATTGTAATATCATAAATTAGTATAGTAATTATCGTAACTTAAAATGGCTACAAAATAAGTTATGGTAAATATTCCATGTATTATAGAAACACTATTGCCATAAATATGTATTCACTTTATTGTAAATTAGTATATAAAATTATTGTAAATAAAAGTGGCTATAAAATAACTTATTTTGTATCAACTACTAAATATACTCTCTCATATATTGTCTGGAAGCGAATTGAAAACACATGCTACAACCTAGACGGGCATGTGATGGACAACAACGACTTTCCTTTTTTTTCAAAGCAAGTACCACGTTTCAGAGTATCTCTAAGAGTTTGTCAAATTCTACTTGGCAAATCATGTAATTTGCCGACTCCTAAAACAATATGTTAAGTAAAAGAAAAGCTCTCTTCAAGAGCTTACTATTTTGAACTTAACAAATTAAAACTTCAACATCACCTCGCCATCAACTTTTTTTCTCACATGCCATCTGCGTCGGTGTCAGCTTCTACATGCCATCTCCATCGGTGTCAGCTTCTACTCCTTTATTTGGCAACGGTGAAGAGGAAAGTTGGAATCATCTTCTTTACCGCTTTGTTAAAGATGGGGGCGACAACTTCAACGTCAGCATCTTTATTGACAAGATATGGAGATTTATGTTTTGGCGGCATCAAGACGGATATGATGTCGCTATCATAGAATAATTTTATCCGGTCCTTTCTCCATTTTATCGTGGTTAGATCTGTCCATAATACAATACTAGGGAGAATAATTTTTGGATCAGTCTTTCTCATTCTTTAGTGACAGAAAGAAGAAGGAAGACACTAGCAAAAAGAAGATCCTCAATTCCGCCTATATGAATGTTACTCGTGGTTTGTTGGGCAGTTGTTTTCAGATTGCAAAGCGTTTAACATGTTAGATTTTGAGTTGTGTTATTCATAGTATGGGTACTATTTTGTAATCCAGAGTGCTTTTAACGTATTGATGTACCCAGCTATTATATAATATAATTATTCTTTGATAAAAAAAACACTCTGCCTCGTCATGCTGCTAAAAAAGAATTTGCAGAGATGCCTCATTTTTATAAGGATCGGCTCAATCTAAAACCACCTCTAAAATGTTTTCGAAATGAGCTGTTTTAGAAATATATTTGTAGGAACAGCTAATATTTTTAAACCTTGACAAATTTAAATCATCCTATTTTTTAGAAGGTGGCTGTAGATATAGCTATCCTTACAAATCCATTTCTAGAGACGATGGGATTTAGAACCATCTCTAAAAATAGATGACGTATAGTAAATTTACATATTAAAATTTGAAATTTTCAAATGAACTCGGATGAAAAAGCGACCAAACGAAAAATTTTAAATCTTGAGAACACTACTACATAGGGCTTTTCCCAGGGGTCTTTATGGCTTTTCAGAGGCGAGCAAAGCAACAGCCTCCGACAAAAGATCTAGGTAAATCACAAATTATTGAGGCGGTTAATATGTCTGCCTAGTTCATCAATAAAAAAAATAAAGGAAACATGTGGATAAGCTTGTCGAGCCCTTCGGGGGGTGTTTGGATCGAGGGTCTAAAGTTTAGACCGTATCACATCGAACATTTGGATGGTAATTAGAAGGACTAAACATGACCTAATTATAAAACTAATTACACGAGAGTAGACTAATTAGCAAGACAAAACTATTAAACCTAATTAATCTATCATTAGCAAATGTTTATTGTAGCATCACATTGTCAAATCATGGACTAATTAGACTTAATAGATTCATCTCGCAAATTAGACTCAATCTATTTAATGAGTTTTATAAGTAGTCTATATTTAATACTCTAAATTAGTGTCCAAATATACGATGCGACGGGTCTGAAGTTTAGACCCCAGAAAACAAACAACCTCTAAACACCTCTAAGACACTTCATTGCGACATTGAACTTATGGATAGGTGCACCAACCAAATGAAAATTGTATGGTTGATTACAAATAGCTCATAAATCCGTTAGATGGACGCCGGTGTTTGTCCCTGCGACAAACATAGACATTACAATTTAGCTTCTCTAGCATAGCTAGTTTCAGTACCAATGCATGGATGGCCCAGTCTGGTACGGCTCCTACTAGCTTCAACTTCTCTAATATGTTTAGAGTTCAATCACTATTTACATGAGCTGTTTTTATCTCTTCTCTTCTCTCCTCTCCTCTCCTCTCATAGAGCCACTGGGAGCAGGTGAAGTTGAAAAAAGTGGTTTCTCGTGCTCTCACTGGCTCTGTGAGAGGAGAAGAGAAGAGAGATAAAAATGGCTCTTGTGAAGCTAGAGCTAGTAGGAGATCTATCCAACGGGGCCTTAATAGTGCTGTGCAATGCAGTTCAAAAAACAACAATAGGTAATGGATCAATAGACTAGTACCAATGCACTTTCAGTACGCAAGAGACAAAGATCCAGTAATTAGTTTCAGTGCAAGTTTCAGTTTAAGTATGCTACAGGGCAAAGTTAGTTTCAGTACCAACGCATGAATAGACTTACTAGTACCTTGTAATGCAGTTAAAAAAACAGCAATAGGTAATGCATGAATAGACTATTATCAATGCAGTTTCAGTTCACACTAGACAAAGATTAATAATTAGTTTCAGTGCCAGTTTTAGTTTAAGTACACAGCAGGACAAATAAAATGTGCTTACTTCAGTACGTGACATTATTGAAATAACTAATCCAAATACCATAAAAATCGAAATATGCACACGAGATTACCACGATGGATCCAAAGCTGTTGAACGTCCAAACGAAGAAGAAATTGGATCAGTGGCTGGTTCCCACCACAGAGCAGCCGGTGATGGGGGGGATGGAAATCCACCATCCAGTGATGAGTCGTCGCCATGACAGGGAAGGCACCTCCGCCAGATCCATCAATTGGAGCCGTCGTCGTGCCATACCTGAGCCCACCAGAGATAGGGCGGGTCGCCGCTGCCGCTGATCCGCTTCCGCGACCTAAGGTACGGCTTGCAGAATCCGTGCCCACACTACTATAGAATCTAACATCACTGCCGGTCCATCACTGCCAGATTGTGTTGGGCCGGCAGTGATGAATCTTTACTGCCGCGCTAGGGCCGAACCGGCAGTGAAGCTCCTCATCACTGCCGGTTCGTGGCTTGAACCGGTAGTGAAGCCTCTCTGCCCTTTCACTGTCGGTTCAAACCACGAATCGACAGTGAAGCTCATTATCACTGCCGGTTCGTGGTTGGAACCGCATGTGATAACCTGGACACTTTCACTGCATGAACCAGTAGTGATGATGAGCTTCACTGCTGGTCCGTGTCTTGAACCGCATGTGATATACCTATATAGTTAATTTTTTGATTTTTGTAAACGACCTCGAATGGAAAAACTTCCTAAATAAAAGTTGTAGATCTCGAAAAGTTATGAAACTTTGTAGTTTACACCTTTTTCATTTGAAATCAGCTGTCATCGAAAACTACGTTCGAATTTGTCAAATTTGAAATTCAAATTTTTGTAAACGGCCTCGGATGGAGAAGCTTGCTAAATAAAAGTTGTAGATCTTGAAAAGTTATGAAAATTTGTAGTTTACAACCTTTTCATTTGAATTCGTTTAGTGGCTCAAAAAATTAATTTACACTCGGTTTAGTATAGAATGTGGTCAACTAAAACCGAATCTAGACACAAGTGAGTCATGGGTGGAGTGGTAGAGGAGGGATCGCGCGAGGCTAAGGTTGCGGGTTTGAATCCCCGCCGGAGCGCAGCTCGTGATTTTCCACGAAAAAATGCGCGACTTGCGACGGGGGGTTACTAGTGACCTCTCCCAGGATTTAAATCTTTTTTTCTATTTAAAAAACGCAAACGTGATTTTTTCTGGACATTAGATGTGACCCCCTCGTCACTGCCTATTTGGTTATGCCGGTTCAAAATCCGAGATGTGGGGTTTTGAACCGGCAGTGATGTTATTTTCTGCGGTAGTGCCAAGTCCATGCCTCCCCAACGACCGAGGATGTGGGCTGCCAAGGCACTTCCATGCCTAGATGTGTGCGCCGATGAGGCCGCTGCAATCGTCGTAGCAGCAACCAAAATGTCCTTGCTCTTCTTACTTGCAGCAACTATCTTTCTCTTCTAGTAGAGGCACTCAACATCATGGTCATGGTCACCGAAGGTTGCACTACTATAGTGTCGGTGTTATGAACCCAGAGGGTCAAGACCACCGACTAGTAAATTTGTATATTGCATGCTCCCTTTCCCAGACGTGATGCAAGAAGAATACAAGATTTATCCTAGTTCGGGCACAGAAGACCCTACGTCCAGTGGGGGAGGATGGATTGTATTATCTTGCACCGAAGTGCTCGTGCAGGGGGGGTACAAGCTGGTTTACACAGGGGTGCTCAAGATGAGCTGAGGCCTAGGACTAGCAGGGCTATCCTAGGTGGTCGGTGGTGGATTGCTTGAGAGGTCGATCCAGCAATCGGGTGCGGTGTGTGCGACTTGGCTCTTGGTGTATACGGGTCAGAGCTGATGTCAGAATGTGTGTGCCGATACCAATGCCCCTGCCCTTTTTCATCTATCCCGACATCCCCTTTTATAAATTAAGGGGAGATACGGGAGTACAGAGTCCTAAATTGTAGCGGCATGGGAGGCGTGTTCGTGCTCCATGCTTGCGGTGGGACGTCGACCGCTGTAGCGGCGTGGCCTCCCTGTCCTTCCGGGGCTCCAGGGCATGGTGATGGCTGACTGGGCACCGTCGTACAACATGGTATAGTATGGTTGACCTTCTGTAAATGGGTACGAGTCCCACAGTCGACGCGGGACGGACTGGATAGGAGCCATGCCGGAGTGGTTGGAGACGATGGTCGGGCCCCCTGGTCGAGGGGGGGTCGAGGCCAGTGTGACCCTGTCGTATCCCTAAAGACACAGTCGAGGGTCGTCCTGTTCATGGCTCAAGGGGGTGCCTCTGGATTCCGTACCTGTGATGTGGCTACAGCGGCCGCACGGTCAACGGAGAGTCGGGGCATGGGCGGCGAGTTGATGGATTTGACTACGGTAGTGGGCACCCATGGCGTTAGGCGGGGGCAGGTAGGCGCATTAGATCCCCTTTAACCCATACCGGGAGCAGGTGAGCTGACCGAGCCTCCTGCGCGCGGGTCGTTCGATCGACCCCCTGTCCGTCATTCGAGGGGTCGAGGCGGAGGCGGAGGGGTTGAGGTCGAGGGGGGTTCGATTGACCCCTCTTCCGTCATTCGGGGGGTTAAGGCGAGGCGGAGGGGTCGTTCGTTCGACCCCTGTCCGTCAGTCGAGGTAGATGCGGAGGGGTCGTTCGTTCGACCCCGTCCGTCAGTCGAGGTAGAGACGGAGGGGTATCATGTCTTCTATTTTTCCTGCAATGGGCCGGCCCACGACCGGTCCCTGTTGCCGGTGAAGGAAACCTTTGCGTGATGGGCCTTCCTTCATTGACTCGGACGTCTGATCGGACTCTGCCTTAAAAATAGTTGCTATGTTAACCATTAGATTATCATACGTTTAGGGTACCCCTTACCTTTGTACCCGATATATAGAACATGCCTTTGATCGATGGTCAAAATATGCAATAGTCTCAGTATATTTTGTGTCCAGGACCAATGTAACCATTAGTCCTTTTCATAGGCTTCGAAGGACTTTTAGTTCCGATTGGTAACATCAACCCAGATTAAAAAGTCTACATTAGTCCCGGTTGGTAATACCAATCCGGACTAAAGGTAGACCCTTTAGTTCCTGTTGGTGTTACGAACCGAGACTAAAGACTACCGATGAGTTAGTTCAAAAGGAAAGCATCACATCTATTCTTAGATGTGCTATGCAGGTGGGGTAGTAAGCTATGCACGAGGTAATACATAAGGTCTTGGGTTTGAATCTCACAAGGCACAGTGATGAGAGATATTATTTTTTTAAGTTACGAATACCTTTAGTTTTGATTGTGGCAACCGGGACTTTTAGTCATGAATCCGTAGTTCCCATGACTAAAAGGCTAGTTCTCTAACAGTGTTGGCGGTACCCGGCGTCGGTGGAAGAAAGAGACCGACAATGGCTCATCTTCGCTGGGTATATGAGGAGAAGATTTTGGCGCAAGAGCAGCTTTCCGCGCACGCCCAAATCATAGCTGCGTGCGCGAGCGCTGGGGATCCGTGCAGCGACGAGGCGAGGAGGCTGGCCGTACATCGCTCCTAGAGCCATCTTCTCTGCCTCGTATCACGAGACCGTTCCCGTAGGCGTGTTTTTTTCTTTGTAAAAAGAGATATTTACCTGTATGATCCTAAAAAAATGTATCTTCTTTGTATGACCTCTTTTTTCTTGAACTTATTACCGGCTCTAAAACGAAATTTTCTTCTTTCTATGACCTTCCGTCCGATTCTAGTCTTTAATGGTGTTAAGTGTAGCACTCAATGAGATCCGCAACTTTTAGTTTTGAGTTTTTTAATTTGAGATTGTTAAGTTGCTTAAAAAAATTAACAATATTTCAACCGTATATCAATCCCATACAAACACTTGTCGTCTTGAAAAACTCATATTTTTCTTATATAGTGTCAAATGAAGATACTTTATATATGAAAGTTGTAACTCTTGATGAGATCTACAATTTTATAGCTGCATGTTTTTTTCATTTGAAATCCTTAAGATAAAAAAAATAATATAGTTTTAAATACTGCTGAAACATAATTTATTTTTTTGACCAACTTAACAATCTCAAATTAAAAATTTCAACATTACAAAGTTGTAGATCTCGTCGAGGGCTATAATTTTTATATAAAAACCGTTCTCATCCGAGGTCATATAAAATAGATTCAATTTTTCTACTAAAACTTTATTTTTCTTGCTAGGGGTAAAACAGTAATTTTACACAACACTTAACACCGTTGGGAACCTGAGTCAGACGGAAGGTCGTAGAAGGAAGAAAATTTTATTTTAAGGCTATATAGGTAAATTCAGAAAAAAGATGAGATCATATCAGAAAGATGTATTTTTTTTTAGGGCCATACAGACCCTGTCGAAGCGCGCGACAGTGTCAAGGGAGGTTTGCTGTCACCATCCTCGGAAGCCGAAAGTGCCCATCTGGGAAGCCGGACCAGAGCCCAGGATGGTCCTCACCTTCACGTGGCTCCGTCAATGATTGTTATGTAAAAATGATTTATTTAAAAAATATCAAAACGTCATATAATTTAGAAGAAAAGAGTAGCTAATGTGGACATTTTTTGTTTGCTTATGTGGAAGATCGAGTTTGACTTGTCTCTATCCAATCCTCGGTTTTTCTTTGCGTAGCTATGTTCTCCATCCCCTTCAGCTACCATGTAAAAGTCACATTGTAGATTTATCATTATTCCTACAAATTTCATTGGTATAATTTTTGGTTGTTCAAAACAAACAAAGAAAGCACCCAACAGTGATTCTGAATGCTCTTCATCATATGACACTAAATCCGTTCTAAATTAGAGTTCGTTTGACTCTAAATTGAACTATTCATTTTATTTAAAAATTTGTATAAATATCATTCTTTCGGTTATGGATTATTTTTAATAATAAAAGTTCTTCAAGAATAATTTAAATTTAACTTACATAATTTTTTTGAATAAGACGAGTGATCAAATTTAAGATTAAAAAAGTTAAACAAACTATTATATTTAGAATAGAGGGAGTACAATTTATAGTAGAGTCTATGGTAGAGCTAGATGTGTTCAAAATATCTGTCAAATAATGTGTGGTGCAATGACAAATAATTGATTATTGTTTGATTTATATAAAAACGTAAGGCTTTGATTTCTCGTCAATGAATTAGATAGTAAAAATAGATTTGTTGTCTTCATTGGTACGTGCGCCACTTGATCTATAAGGACAAGCATATGTTTTGAATATATAAGAACTTATTACAAGACCATGATGCGTATAAAAGGGATATGATAAAGACATATTAGATACATGCTTGTCTAGCTAGCTAGTTGTCTTGCAGCAAATAGAAACACATGCTACAACCTAGAGGAGCACTTGATGGACAGCAACGACTTTTCTTTTTTGAAAGCAAGTACCACGTTTCAATGTAAAACTTCAACTTTTCATCTGGCCATCAACTTTTGTTCGATACGTACACTTGCCATCTGCTGCATCGGTACGTGTCAGCTTAAACTCTGCCTCGTTATGGCCATCCCTACTAAAAAGGAATTTGCACATCCCTACTAAAAAGGAATTTGCAGAGATGCCTTCATTTTTTTTATTAAAGATCGACTCAATCTAAAACCACCTCTAAAATGATTTTCAAAATGAGCCGTCACACTAGAAATATATTTATATATTTTGAGTCACCTCTACAAATCTCCCTATTTTTAGGAGCCAACTCTAGATATATGGTCCCTACAAATCGATTTGTAAAAGTAGTGGGATCTAGAACCATCTCTAAAAATAGATGTCAATTAGGGATGCCTCAAGTTTTTGACGAGAGTAGCAGGTTTAGTTAGGGCTTGTTTGGTATAGTTTATTGCAGCTTCATGAAGCTGTTGTAAGCTATTTTTTTTTGTCAAACACCTCTTTTTAAAATAACTTTATCCATAAAGTTGTTTTTCTTTCCCTCTTACAAAGATATGAAGTCGGATGAAACTGAAAATAGTAGCTTATCACAACTCTCTCTCCCCTTTATGTATAAAGTTGTTGGTGAAGCTGTTTTGTTAAACACTTTTTTCAAAATAGCTCATCTTCACCTAAAGAGTTGTTTATAAAGCTATTTTCTAAAAAACAGCTTCATTAATGAAACTAAGCTGTACTAAACAGGCCCTTATTAACATACAAAATTTTATTGCTGACTATACTTAGGGCTGTTTGGTACAGCTTATAGCAGCTTCATGAAGTTGTTGTGAGCCGTTTTTTTTTACCAAACACCTCTTTTCAAAATAGTTTCAGCTGTTTTTCTTCCATTCTCACAAAGATATAAAGTGGGATAAAGCTGAAAATAGTAGCTTATCATAGCTCTCTCCTCCCTTTCTCTCTCATATACATGCATAAAGTTGTTGGTGAAGCTATTTTGCCTAACATTTTTTTCAAAATAGTTCATCTTCACCTAGAGAGTTGCTCATGAAACTAGTAAAACAGAGCTGTACCAAACAGACCCTTATATATATACATGGGCTATGCTTGGACTTAAAAAACAAGGTGTCCAGATGGAGGACCAAAAAGTTCTCTAGAATGCGTTTTTTGAACAGCACACGACGGGTACAGTACAAAATTGAAAATCTCTCGTCCTCTCTAGCTAGAACACAAATAAAACAGGCTGAAAGTGGTCCGTGAGTCCATTTATGATAAAGGGACAATTGTCCCTATGATAAACGATTTGTCTCGTCAAAGATTCTTTTTTTTTGGGATCGGGTTGCTGGAAGTTGTGGCTGGCACTGGCTGCAGTTGACGTTTCTGCAAATATACTCCCGTCGACTTTTGAAAGCTACACATGGATATACTCCTTTGTTTTCTCACCATAATGGATACACTCCTTGGGCCATGACCGGTGAGATGAACAGCAAAAACTTAATTGCTGCTTTAACGTCATAGTCTGAATCCGTCGGATGGCTTTCAGTTTTGCTTTAACGTCTAAAACGTGCTGATTTAACGTCATAATCAAGCAGGGTAGAGCTAGCTATCACAAATCTTTGGCCACCGGAACATAGGCCAAGTTTTAATTTGTTCAGCTCTGCTCGCCTCACCTCGTGCAGCATTAAAAACCTAGCTTGTCAATAGAAAATAGAGACAAGCCAAACTCATGATCTCCAACGTAAGCAAAGCAATGCAAAAAAAAAAAAAAAAAAAACTTTTCCATCTTAGCTATGTCCTCTGTCTTGAATTGTAAGAAATTTTAGTCTTTTTAGATAAATTGTTTTTACAATATATTTAAAGATATGGTGTACATCAAAATACATAAAAAAAACCATATGTCTAGAAAAACCAAAACATCCTATGGTTTAGAATAGAGGGAGTAGAACCAAAGCCTCTCTGTCCTTTGATTTTTTTTCGAACAATAAAAAAACACGAGGGATCATCTGAAACCAAAGGGACAAAAATGTACCCGCTAAAATACCCATACCCGTTCGGGTAACAGAATTTACCCATACCCGCACGGGTACAAAATACTTGACGGGTAACCCATACCCAAATACATACCCGATACAAATAAACAAAACCATAAATATTTCAACAATTATAGCATAGAATCAAAACTACACTAATTAATAGTTTAATAGCCATAGATATATTGTACATATGTATATTTCATACTAATTAATAAACACATGTGTGTTGGTAAGACGCGTATTACCCACGGGTACACGGGTATGGGTAGTATGTTCCCATACCCTCATACCCGATGGGTAGAGATTTGTACCCATTAGCATACCGCTAGTGAATAACTCTTCCCATATCCGCTCCTCTATCGGGTAAAACCTATCGGGTAGTTGGGTTTTGGGTACCCATTGCCATCTTTAGGGTGGACTATGATGAAATCTTTGATCCTATAGCAAGCTTGGATACTTTGAGACTACTACTAGCTCTAACTGCTCAAGGGGAGTGAGAAGCACATAACATGGATGTAAAGTCTACCTTTATGAGTTGAGATCTTCAAGAGTAAGTCTATGTGCACAACCTATATGGCTTCACTAATCCTAATTCTGTTGGCAAGGTACATAGGCTAAAAAGGATTTATATGGCCTCAAGCAGGCACTGAGGGCATAGTCTTAATTAGAAACTAGTAAGCTAGGCTTCAAAAGAAGTGTGAAGGAACATGTTGGGTACATGAGAGGGACATGCAGTTCACCTTCTTCTAGTTGCGGTGTATGTGGATGATCTTATCATCAGTGGGCCAAACAACAAAGGCATTGCTGAGTTCAAGCAACAGATGAAGAGAAATTCAATATGAAAGACCTTTTCCTACTATGCTACTACTTGGGCATGGAAGTGAAATAGAAACCAGGTGAAATTGATCACCATTTGTCAAAGTGCATATGCAAAAAAGATTGTGGAAATTTGTGGCATGAAAGGGTGCAACTCTTTGGATAGTAGTGTTCTCAAGATTTACAACTTTCCTTTTGGTCGTTTCATTTGAAAAATTCAAAATTTAATATGTGAATTTACTGTTCGGTGTCTATTTTTTAGAGACGGTTCTAGATCCCACCACCTAAAGAAATCAATTTGTAGGGACGGATATATCCAGAGCCACGTGTAGAGGTGGCTGAAAATATCAGCTGTCCCTACAGATATATTTCTAGAGGCGACGACTCGTTTTGGAAACCAGTTTAGAGATCGTTTTGGATTAAGACGATCCTTAAACAATTGAGGCATCTTTGAAAATTCCTTTTTAGTAGCGATGGACATGACAAGACAGAGAGTTGAAGCTGACACCGATGCAGATGGCAACTGTATCCAGCAAAAGTTGATGGCGAGGTGAAGTTGAAGTTTTACATTGAAAATTGGTACATGTTTTGCCAGTTGAAAAGTCCTACATGCTTGCTGGTTGAGAAGTAGTTGTTGTCCATCACTTGCTCCTCTACTAGGTTGTAGCATGTGTTTCCATTTGCTACTAGACAAGCATATATCACTATTAGAAATGTGGACTTTTACTAGTGTTTTTAAGTAGTAGTGGTAAAACAAGCATTAGCACTAGTCATAGTACATAGAAATTCTCACTAGGAGACATTTAGTAAGGAAAGTTACTAAATTTTGAATACCAAAACACTAGGATAACTCTACTTTACTAGGAGAATTTTTAGATTTTGGTAATATATCAAATATGTCTTTAATGTCCTTTTTTTTACACTCATGGTCTTGTAATTTCTTTAAACAAAACATATGCTTGTCCTCATACATCGTGTGGCGCAGGTACCAACCAAGCAAAGACAACAAATCCATTACTCCTTTTTCATTAATAAGAAATCAAAAGCCTTACATTTTTACAGAAATTAAACAATAATCAATTATTTGTCACTGCACCACCCATTATTTGGCAGATATTTTGAAGACATCTAGTCCACAATAGGTGCCACGTCTCTGGTGTACAGCTACTATAAATTCTACCTTGTGATGAAGAGCATTCAGAATCATTGGGTGCTTTCTTTGTTTCTTTTGAACAACTGGAAAATTTTACACCAACAAAATTTGTAGTAATGATGATAAATCTACAACGCGACTTTCACATGGTTGAAGGGGCTGGAGAACATAGCTACGCAAAGAATTCAAGGATTCAAGTACTCTTCTATCCCTTTTTACCATGCATGCACAAATATAACTATGTAGTATGCATTCATATATTTGTACCATACTGAGAAGCACTAATATCTTGCTATTATTCCACTTAAATCTTTTTATGGTATTGTATGGGTTTATATAGTGCATGTATAACAATATAATTTTCTATTATACTTTGTCGAAATGGATTATATTGATATTGTAGTCACCACCAAAGTTGAATGCATATAGCATATACATGTATTTTATTAAACATCGTCTTTAACATGTTCCTCTTGAAAAACATGTTCTATCATATATGTGGAGATTGTTGGACAAACAACATGCTTTTAAGAGCTACTACATATTTTCCCTCTATGCATACTACTAGGAGAAGCTTATGGTACAAAGTACACCAATTGTTGAGAATGCCATAAAGGAAGTATGTATTGCTCTTGTCCCAAAACCATGATCATTGCTGACCTAGGATGCTCTTCGGGACCAAACACACTGCTCTTCATCTCCAATGTGATAAACATCATATCTAGCCAATGCAATAAATCTATTGAAGGATGTGATCCTATGGAACTTCAGATCTTCCTGAATGACCTACCTGGTAATGACTTCAACCAGCTCTTTAGTTCACTTGAAAACTTGAAGCATGGTATAATGATGGAACAAATGGGGTACACACCACCTTTCTAATATATTTCTGGGTTACCAAAATCATACTACACCAGGCTATTTCCTCGTCAAACTGTCCATCTCTTTCATTGTGCTTGCTGCCTTCATTGGCGCTCTTAGGTATTTGTAACAATGATTATTGCAAGAAGTCATTTTTGCATGCACACATTTGTCGGGCAATATTATTTTAGTTCTTTAGAGTTAATGCCATGTATGATAGGTACCTGAGGAACTTCATGCAAGAAATGGAACTCTGTTAAACAAAGATAATATTTACATCTCAAAGGCCACACCACCATTTGTAGTGAAGTGCTTCCAGGAGCAGTTCCATAAGGACTTCTCCCTCTTTCTCAAGCTGCATCATGAAGAACTTGTATGTGGAGGGAAAATGGTTTTAACATTTGTTGGGAGGAAGGATGAAGATCCATATAATGAAGGTAGCAGCCAACTTTTTGAATTAGTTGCAAGATCACTGCAATCTCTTGTTGCAAAGGTAAGTAAGAGTGGAACATATAAAGTTAGTTTTACCTTTTTTGTGTGTGGTTTAAACTTTAGAAATCGGTTGGGATGTTAAATAAGCAATGATGTTGATCATTATATATGTATAGGGCCTTGTGGAGAAAGAAAGACTAGAAACATTCAATCTACCGTTTTATGGGCCGTCAATTGCTAAAGTGAAGGAAATAGTTAAGCAAAGCCACATGTTCAAATTGGATTACATCAAATTACTTGAGCTAAAACTGGGATCCTTATGATGATACAGAAGGCGATGATGTCCATGACAGTGTTTGTAGTAGCATGAATGTTTCTAAGTTTGTTAGAGCATTGCTGGAGCTTTTGATTGCAAGTCATTTTGGAGAAAACATACTTGACTTACTGTTTGCAGATTTTGCATATCTCGTGTCGATGCACCTTGAGCAAGAGAAGACAAAAGCCGCCTTTATCATCTTGTCCTTGAAGAAACTGTAGTAGGTACACGTGAGTGCCATTGAACAAATTTCTGATGATAATTAATAAGATACCTAATGAGACCTATATATATGAAAGTGACAGTTTTTACATGGCTGCTCAGGGTTTTCAAAACCGGTCGGTAACCGCGGTTACCGACCGGTTACCGAGAAACCGCCCCCGGGCGGTTCGGTTTCGGTTCCGGTTTGAAGTCAAATTTCAAATTTGAAAAAAAAATCGAAAATGCTGAAAAAATTCCTAAAAATAGTTCATGATTTATAGAGTCGAATGGTGTACAAATTTTTCAAATTGGAGTTCGTTTGCTATTTATTTTGACGTGTACAAGTTTGAAAAAAAAGAAAAATGATCTTTTTTATTTTTTTTCAAACTTGTACGCGTCAAAATAAATAGCAAACGAACTCCAATTTGAAAAAAATTGCACCATTCGACTCTATAAATCATGAACTATTTTTAGGAACTTTTTTCAGCATTTTCGATTTTTTTTTCAAATTTGAAATTTGGTTTGGGGCGGTTTGGGGCGATACCGTCGGTAACCGGCCCAAACCGGACGGTAACCGGCCCAAACCGACCGGTTACCGACCCCAAACCGTTTGAACTACGCCGTTTGAATTCAAAATGCGAACCGTTCGGTTTGGGGCCGGTTTGGAGCGGTTACCGCGGTAACCGGCAAACCGCCGGCGGGCGGTTCCCGGCCACCGTTCGGTAAGTCAAACCTGTGGCTGCTTGTTGATTTCTATCTTGGATCATGTTCAACATTAGTGCTTTGTGATAACAGGAACAAGTCTTGGTAGAAAAAAAATGAAAAGTGTGTTTCAGTTGTACTCCCTCCATCCCAAATTATAAGACATCCCAAAAATCTTGGAGAGTCAAAGTATCTCAAGTTTGACCAAACTTATATGACAATAATAACATTTATGATGCCAACTAAGTATCGCTAGATTTATTATCAATTATATTTTCATAGTATGTCTATTTTATGTCATAAATATTTATAGTTTTCTATATAATTATTGGTCAAACTTGAGATGCTTTGACTCTCCAAAATTCTTGGAAGGTCTTATAATTTGGGATGGAGAGAGTATTATATTGTCTATTATATCATTTCTTGTAAAAAATGAAAAGTTTGTTTTGGTTGTATTGTTATCATTTCTTTTAATACTACTAGACAAAGACCAGGTTGCCGTCTCCTGATACTCATGACTTGTCAGACATTACTGCTTGGCAGCATACTACATTGTATGTGCTACATGCATAAATGCTGGACACTTATCTGTGGAGTTAACACTTGCAGTTGCAAACAAGTATAGTTAGCTATTAGCCCTATGGCCTTGAGCATGATAAGCATGCTGGTCTATGTTTTTGATGATCATATACATGTTTTGATTCAGTCCAGCTCATACTCAGTTTATCTGCCTTTCTTAAATGATTTGATAAAAAGCCTTTTTGTTCTTTTAGTTACTAATTTTTCTTTTGTTGAATTTTATTCCACCCGCATGGTTGGGAACTACTAAGGCCTTGTTCGTTTGCGCAAGATTCAATTCAGGAGCTAATTCATTCCAGGCCAGGAACGAGTGAATCCGTCCCTGTTACTCATTCCAGCCCAGGATTAATTTCAGAGGGTAGAAGGTCCGGTTTCGTTCCGGGTCATGTAGACAAGAAAAAGAGAAGTAAGTTTTTGTTCCGGTCGGTTTTCATTCTGGGTCCGGTGAAAACGAACGCACATTTTAGTTTCCATCTGGATTGAAAACGGACCGCAACAATCCACCCGGATTATGGTCAATCCGATGGAAACGAACAAGGCCTAATTTGTTCGGTCTACAACAATCTTGGATGACATCCTAATGAGCTAATTTATTTCAACAATCTTTGTTTATAGTTTTCCTATGATTCTTGACAGTAGTTTGAAATTTTGGATCTTTTGGTAAACTGTCTAACCCAATTCATCTTTATTAGCAAAGAAGTAACAAGCCGAGTGATGGCCATCCATATGTGTGCATACTTTATTATGCCCTGATTTCAATAGCTAGAAATAAGGCTATGTCTTAATCTCATGGTATAAAGTTCAACTACTAAACTTTAGTTCTTGAGGTTCTAAACATACGGTCTAAAAGTGTTTTCTAAAGTTTAAAACCACCCAAGAAAGTCATTAGTTTATTAGATTAGCCAGACTACACAAGTATTGTACTAAAGTTGTCTAGAGTTTTCTTTTCTCTACAGGAAAGACAATATTACCCCTTGCCTTTTCATCTCTCATCCCTCATCCTCCTCCCGTGGGCACATAATAACCTAGGGTCACAACAGTCGTTTTATTGAGTTAGATCTCTATACTTTAACCCTTGGTCCAAATAGTACCTTTGTCTAAAGTTTAGTGTATAAAGTTTAGCTAGCCAAAGTTTATCCCTTAACTTTAGCCGACTAATGTTTAGATCATAGGGTCTACCAAGGCTTAAATTAAACACTATCAACATCACGTGGTAGTCTTGAGCATTTTAACTAGTTATATATATCGGCATATCCTTCCTTCGCTGAGACTAGTTTCTTGAAGTTGGATAATAAACACGTCAACCCTTTTAACCTAGTATGCACAATGGATTCTAAGACGAAAAAGGGAAGAAGAACGAGACGGGGAAAGGAAAGGAACGATTCCACACTAAGAGCAATCATAATGTTTGCCATAAGGTAGTCTATATGATTAAAGTATTTGCTATTAGGTAGCTAGATCATCAAGGGTTTGGTCTATAATTAATCTGTAGGAAAAAGATACTCATAGCACTATGGGTAGCTATAAGACAATAAAAAATAAGTATTTGCATGGTGGATCGGGATGGATCTTCATCCACTCGCATGCACTTTACAGAAGTTGAGAGCTGATTTTTTTTTAACTGTGGAGCCAATTCATATAGACCAGTTTATTTGGTTGTATACATTGTAGCTTCTAATTTAATTACTACCACCTGCTGTGGGCTCTACTCCTATGGACTACTTCTGCTGAACACATTGCACTGGCTCTTACATGGTCAATTGTTCGAATCACGCAATGGCCATGGAGATAGAATTGGGGTGAATAAAGGACAACTGTTCCCCTTGTTTCTAGGGATGAGGAGACCTCTATTTTACAAAAGTATTGCCCAACCAAACACGAACTTCTTTTTCGGCATCGCGTACGGTGTTTCAGTTTAGGTAGGGGCTCGCCGTTCCACTCCTTGAGGCACTCGAGCATGGGATCGATGAGCCTCCCGTCGCTGAGGGCCAGGAACACCTTGTTGCAGTCCACATCGGCGGCCTTGAGCTTCTCGCCGGTCAGGAACACGGCGCCGAGGTCCTCGCGGACGAAGTGGTACAGAGGACACGACCGGCTCTCATGGATCCTGTTGGCGATCGGCGCGGCGCCGGTCTCGAAGGCCACACGGGCCGCCTCCATCTCCCCGGGCAGCGCCTTGCGCAGCTCGCCCTCGAACTTGCCGATCTTGGAGAAGACGGGCGCCGCCGTCATGGCCTCTTCGGCGCCCGCCTCTCTGTCGTCGGCAATGGCTTGGTCCACCAGCACGCCGCGGATCGCCACCATCAGCGGGGACTTAGCGCCGCACGGGTCGTCGTAGTAGCTGAACACGGCCACGCGGTCCACTGCGGCGAGCAGGATCCTCTCGCTAAAGCTCGCGTTCCTGGCCACCGCCATGACGCAGCTCTTGAGGTTCTCCTCGAGGTGGCGCAGGTCGACCGCCTGGCACAGCGCGACCACGTACGACGAGGTCATGAGCTTGAGGACGTCCAGCGCCTCCGCCGTCTTCCTGGCGGAGATGAGGCCCAGGGAGTTGACGTTCTGGGTGTGCTGCTCCGCGCTCTGGACGTGGTTGGTGATCGGGTTGGCGAGGTACTGGAGCTCGGAGCAGTAGGACGCCATGGCGATCTCGACGCCCTTGAGCCCAAAGTCCAGGCTAGGGTTCCGGCCCCCGGCCAGGTTCGAGGTCAGCCCGTTGTTGTAGAGATCGTTGACGAGCTCGGAGAACTGGGCGAACGAGGTCGATGTAGGACAAGGGCACGAGGTCGCCGGACGCGGTGATGCTGCCCCTCAGCGGCAGGCACGGGCTGACGCCGGAGTTGATGAGCTTGGTGATGGCCTCCAGGATCTCGAAGCGGATTCCGGAGTAGCCCTGCAGGAGGGTGTTGACGCGGACAAGCATCGCCGCCCGTGTCATCTGCGACGGTAGTGTGTGGCCGTCGGTGCCGGTGCCGAAGATTCCGGCGTTGAGGTACCTAGTTGCATTGGTAGAAAAGGATATGATTAAACTAGAGCTTAATTTCAGTTTCAGCAGGGTAATTAACATGAATCTTTTAGTATTGCTAATTATTGGATATCTCAACGTTAATATGCACTAGAGTTTCAAATTAATAGTATCTAACATGTCGCACAATTCAATCAAACGGCCCGCAGGTTGTAGCATTTGTAGCAACACCACCTTTTTATGGTAGGAGCAAATGTGGATACTTGCGGTAGATTTATAGATGGGCAAACGGCCACCCTGGCCCCGCCCGGCCCACCCGGTATCGGGCCAAGGAGGCCCGCCGTGCCCTGCGGGCTTGGTCTTTGGCCCAGGCACGGGCCCATAGGCCGATTTTCGTGCGGGGCTGGTACATGAGGCATGGCAAAAAATGGGTTGTGCCAACTCATACCTTATTTGTCATATTTTTATGTTTTTTGTGTAAATTTGGCTTATTTTGAATTTTTTTGAATTTTATTTATTTTGATGTTGAGCTGCAATGTGAGGTAGATGTACGTTTGAATTTAGAACTATTATATATTAGAATTTCATATACTGTCGGACCTAAAGATTTTAGCGAATCGTGCCTTACCGGACCACGGGCCTGGGTGTGGCCCAGGCATGACCCGCACACCGGGCCGGGCCAGCCCGGGCCCGTACAATACTGGGCTCGTGTCAGGCCAAAATAGCGGGCTGTGGACCGGGCCACCGTGCCCAGGCTGCATGCCCAACTATAGGTAGATTTCATGACATGTGTCCATGCATATGAGCATATGTATTCAAACATAGAGTTGTAATTTTCTTTCTAACTATTTTTTCATGAATTTAAATTATAATCCCATATATATTATATGCATATAATAATATACAGTAATATTCCCTCTATTTTAAATTGTAAGTGATTTCAAGAATCAGCTTGGAGAGTCAAAGCATCCCAAGTTTGATCAAAATTATAGAAAAATTATAAAGATTAGTGACATAAAATAGATATACTATGAAAATATAATTGATGAAAAATCTAATAATATTTAGTTACCTATATTATCATATAAGTTTAGTCAAACTTAAGATAATTTGACTCTTCAATATTCTTGAAATGACTTATGATTTGAGATCGAGGGAGTATGTAGGTAACCACGTTTGCTCCGATCTGTCTCCACTGAATTTCCTCCCTGCCGGCATCTAAGGATGCATTTGGTTGCGATGATCGGGTGGGTCAGGACAGGACGAGTCCTCCTTTTGAAGCGTTTGGTTCAGAGTTATAGCAAAAACGGGTCATCCTACCTGCCAAGATGCTCGGAATATTTGCATGAAAGAGGAGCGACCTCGTCCCACAAAAAAAGTGCAGACGAGGGGCATTCCACCTCGACATCGTCTTCTCCTCGGCTCTATTCTTCTTCTTCTTCCTCTTCTCTGGCACCCTTCTCTCTGGCGAGGTTGAGCAGCGGACGAGCTCGGGCTCCATCGGCGGATCAAGTGAGGTTGGGCTCCATCGGCGAGATCCATGGAGGTTTGGCTCCACCGGCGAGATCCGGCTATTTGCTCACAGCGGCGGAGCAGCAACGACGAAGGACGGGGCAACGACTGCGTCGGACGGAGCAAAAGCAGCATAACGGATGGAGAAGCAGAAGTAGCACGACGGGCAGCCTTAGGCGTGGCGAGCGGAGGAGCAGCAACGACGGACGCGGGCGGAGGAGCAGCGGGGGTAGAAGTGTGGTGCGCGGGGCCATCTCTGGCGGTCAGCGCTGGGCAGAGGGTGTGGCCGTGGAAGGGCCACGGGCGCACGTCGGCGTGTGGAGAAGAAGATGAGAGCACCATGGGGAGGATTTTTTTTATATTAAAAAGATATTGACCTGTGGGTCCCACTGAACAGTACATGACGGTGTCAACTTCACCCTCCGTCATATTCCTATTTATTCCGTTGACCAAATGTAAAATAAATCCATCCCATCCCTTGTCAACAAACAGAGAATACAGTTGTTCCGTTCCGTCCCATCCTTAGGATCAAAGACGGAGTCGTCCTATTCTATCGTGATTCTCAACCAAATGTTACTTAACATGTCAGCACAACACAATGGAATCCAATGGCCCGTAGGTTGTCCCGTCCGGACATGACGGTTCAACAGTGCCCCATGAGTGCTACGCATGACCATATCACGCCCCACATGCCTCACAGTCTCGCTCTCGCATCATGTATGTCGTTTTCCTTCTGCAACTTGCAATGACGAATTGTGTCATCGTTGGCACGCTTCGCCGCAGTAGTATAGCTCTCGTGGGTTTTGTCAAAGGATAGGTTAATTACAAGAGATAAAATCTTGCTAAACGCAGACAGGTTCCAGATCAATCTTGTCTTTTCTGTACTGATGAAACTGAGTTTGTGTTAACCACCTCTTCTTTCAGTGTACCGTTGCCAAACATATTTGACATATTTTGTTTAGATTGTTAGGCTTGTCTGAGGATTGTAGTTATGAAACAGTAATTTCACGGTGGATTGCCAAACATATGCTTTAACATTGGTTGTTTTGATCGCTTTATGCCTAAAAAAGCGGAGGAAACCATTTTATCTTAAAAAAAATAGCCTGCAGTAATCAATCATCACACCTGAGCAGCTCGGCCTGGAGTGCGTGGCCGTCCTTGGTGCGGCGGTGCGAGTTGCTGCCGAACCCGGTGGTGACGCCGTAGATGTCTGCGCCATCGGCGACGCAGCCGAGGATCCACTCGCAGCTGGCCTGGACGCGGGGGCGGGCCTCCTCCTCGTCCAGCTCGACTGTAACGAATGTCTGATGAGCTCTGGGCAGTATGTGTGTGTGCGCGGCCTGTTGCCAGTCTGGCACAGCAACAGCGCAGGGTGTCCGACAGTTTATAAGCCGATGTAACGATTGGTTCGGCATGAAAATCCAAACAGAATCGTAACAGAATAGATTCGTATCGCACATCTTGCCATGCCTATCTGTTCTTTAGCGTAGTTTATTTCTAATTCCATTTATCCACCTGTAGATCATTACATTTGGTATCCAGAGCCTTTCCGGTTCTAGAGAATTTTTTTTCGCTCGAATCCGTTCCGATCTGGCGCCCAAGAAGAAGCCAACCAAGCTCCAGCAGGAAATGGCGACTTCGATTGACGATTTGAAGACGACGATGGAGGCGATGGCAAAACAGCTCGATGGAGTTCAGGATTTGTCGAAGCAGTTCGACGGGTTTCAGGACGCGATGGTGACCGCGCTCGACAAGCTCAATGATCTCCAGTCTTGGCGCACGATTGCGGAGACTTCGCTCGGCTCGATGATGTAGCAATCAAAGGAGACGACGAACCGTGTTCTACAGTTGGAGTCGTGGCCCCCACCGCTACCGCCGCCTCCACCGCAGACGCTTCCTCAGCTTCTTCCTCAGAGCGCACCCCTGCCACATCCATCGCAACCGCTTCCTCAGCTTCACCAGAGCGTGCCCCCATGGTTCCAAGCGCCATCAGGAGGAATCGACTTGAACATCGCGCTAGCACCATCGGCGTCGAGTTCTCAATCGCCCCATGGGCACGGCCAGCGCTTGGATCACCGGGATGCTGGCGCTGGGGTCTACCAACCCCCGCCACACCCGGTCACGGGTATGCCTCTGAACCATCCCCCGTCCCCGATTACTCTTCGTGATGGAGAAGTTCCGTGGCCCCATCATTCTGCACCTGCTCCGAAACTTGAATTTCCCAAATTCGATGGTGATAACCCCGTCTCTGGCGTGATCGTTGTGTGATGTATTTCGAGGTGTACGGGACTCATCCGATGATGCGGACAAGATTCGCGGCGCTGAATTTCCAAGGATCAGCAGCCACCTAGCTGCAGACAGTGGAGCGTCGTGGGCGGATTACAGATTGGGATCGCTTGTGCGAGTTGGTGTTCAACAAATATGATAAAGACCAATACCAAACACATCTTCGTCAGTTGGAGATGTTACAGCAGACGGGCTCGGTGACAGAGTATCAGGCGCAGTTCGAGAAACTTGCTCACAGGGTGTTGCTGTACAATCCATCCTATGATGATGTATTCTTTGTCACCAGATTCTTGGCCGGGTTGAAAGAGAAGATTCGGAGTGCAATCACCTTGCACGCGACGCCCAAGGCGCCGCCGTCCTTGGCCGCGGCGACGGCCGCCACCTGGCCGACTCGCAGCTTGGTGCCGTGGAGTCTGACCACGGGCTCCCGCGACTGCGCCACCATGCGCCTCACCTCGTCGAGGTGGCTCCGCCGCGGCCTTGCCCCAGTTGAGCGGGTCGCTCGTGACCGCGATCACCGTTCTGCTTGTCATCTACGTACTCAACTCGGGAGTAGATGACAACGGTTGCCAATAAAAGAAGATGACTTTTGAGCACTGCAACGCTATGGGTGGAAAGAGCTCGAGACGCTGTGAAGGAATCGGAAGCTCTTCTTGTAGGAAAACAGAGCTCTTGCAGGAGGCTGGTGTGTGTGTATATATATATATATATAGCAAAGGCGACTTAACTAGTCTGCAAATTTTGCTTGATTCAAGACCAGTGAACCATTAGACATGTCTTTGCGACTTAGGCCCATCTACTTTAGGTCTTGTTTGGATACTTTGTGGTAATAAATAATTATCAAATTTTAATCACTGAGAATTTAAATAGGAGTACTAATGGGTAGGCTAAAATTTAACCAAAGCTCTAACTAGTTGTTAGCTCACTAGTCCATAGAACCCAACTAGCTAGAACTGAGCTAAACTTTATCTAACCTGTCGACTCAGTTCTTTGATTGTGCTCGTAGAGGTAAGATTAGCGTTGGTATGTGAAGAATCATGGCCCTAGTTGGTTTCGGTGATTAACGACAATTAGAGATTATTATGGCTAATATGTGTTTTGCAGAGGCTATGCGTAGCTTAGCCATAGTGATCAAGGAGAATGGGCTCTAAAGGTCATCACTTAGCCCCAAGATGGATATCGTTTCGATTCTTAAGGAGACATGATGAAGACCCTAGAATAATAGGCTAAGTGCCATAAGGAGATGAAGGGCACTTAGAATTAGATAGGGCTTCTCTTTTTACCTTTGACCGTACTATTAAGAGGGGTTTAGACTAGTAGCTTGACTTAGGAAAGCTTCATGATTAGGTGTGGTGCACACTTGACTTCCTTAGCTCTAAGCAAGCCTATGGTGACCGTAAGATAGCCTAGAACAACTTCCATTTTCATCGCGACGAAAAACGGAGTTGTCAAAATCATTTTCTGGGCGTCGGACGATCCTGGCAGGGGCGCCGGACGCTGTCCGTCGCGCCGGACAAAGGCGCCGGACGCTGGGTGGTTGAGTCCACAGCGTCCGTCGGCCTTCCAGAGAGGTTGTTTTCTGGCTAAGTTTTCCAGGGTGCGTCGGACGCTGTCCGTCGGCCAGGCGTCGAACGGTGCGAAGAGCGTCCGTCGACCTTCCAGAGAGGGTGTCTTTCAACCCTAGCCAGAACTCAGCGTCGGACGCTGTGGTTGAGCGTTCGTCGCCCAGTGACGTAGCGTCCGTCACTGGGAACAGTGTGTCAGAACTAGCCGTTAGACAGAGGCGTCGGACCGTCCGTCGCCTAGGCGCCGGAGCGTCTGTCGCCTCAACTATGAACAGAAACTAGCCGTTGGTCATGCGACGGACCGTCCGTTGCCTAGTCGACGGAGCGTCCGTCGCCAACTTAAATTGCTAGCCCGAGGCAATTTTCAGAGGGTCTATTTATAGCCCCTCCCACTTCTCTCCCACCGTGCCTTTTGCTCATTTGAGTTGCTGAGTTTGTTGAGAAGGTTGGGAAGAGAGCAAGAGCCCTAGAGAGAGAGTGATTCGCGAATCCATCCATCCTCTCTCTAGTTCATCCAAGAGTTCAAGTGTGCATCCTCTAGTTGTGAAGCTTGAGTGAGTCAAGCGAAGATCGAGGCTTGTTACTCTTGGTGATCGACATCACCTAGACGGTCCGGTGGTGCTCGGAGGAAGGTGATCGCCAGAAGATTGTCGGCGGCCCTTCTCCATCGACGTTGTGATCGGTTGTGGGCGATTCACCGAGCCGGAGTGGCGAAGAATCAGCCCGTAGAGAGCACTCATCCCTTGCGCAGAATTGAGGGGGAGCTATACCTTGCGAGGTGCTCCAACGAGGACTAGGGGGGAGTGTCGACTCCTCGATACCTCGGCAAAACATCGCCGTGTCAAGCATCTCTTTCCCTAGCTCTTTATTACCGCATTACTTCCCGCACTTGTCTTTCAATTCATACTAGAATTGTGTAGGAAGTTTTCGCTTTCCATTGCCTTGTTACCGCTTTCTAGCTAGGACACTCAAGCGGTAGGCACTAGGGGGTTAATTGGCTCTTTATAGGTTTAATTCTTGTTTAAAAATTAAAAAGAGCCCAATTCACCCCCCCTCTTGGGCATCTTGATCCTTTCAATTGGTATCGGAGCGAGGTTTCTCTAAATTAGGCTTCACCGCCTAGAGCAAGATGTCCCATGGGGATGGACCACCTCCCATGTTCGATGGAGACGACTTTCCTTATTGGAAAGTTCGTATGGAGGCCTATTTAGAGGCCATTGACGTGGGCGTGCTCAAAGCCGCCACAAAGGGAGGTACTCTCTTTGCGGAGGACCTCAACTTTGAGAAGCACAATGCCAAGGCAAAGAACATACTCTTTCGTGGCATTAGCAAGGATGTCTTCAACCGAGTGCGTAATGCCAAAGACGCATTTGAGTTGTGGACCACTATTTGTGCACTTCACGAAGGCACAAAGAGTGAGCGTGAAGAACGCTATCACTTGGTTATGGCTAAGCTCAATTCTTTCTCTATGCATGCAAATGAAAATGCAAATGAAATGTACTCACGTCTCAACATTATTGTAGAGGAATTGAATGGGCTCGGTCTCAACCAAATGGAACCGGCCGATGTGGTACGCAAGATTCTTTGTGTCTTGCCCATTGAGAAGTATGGCCACATCGTCACGGTGCTTCACCAAGGAGATCTCTCCGCCGCTACACCAACACAAATTTTGGGCAAGATCAATGCCCATGAGATGTACATGAAGATTGGTGATGGTGGCTCATCTTCCTCCTCCAAGAAGAAAGAAAAGGAGAAGGAGGAAAAGAAGGACTTGGCTCTCAAGGCATCCTCCTCGGAGAAGCACAAGATGCAAGTCATGTATGAGAGCACAAGCGATGATGATCTCGCTCTCATGGTGAAGAAAACAACCAAGATGTTGAAGAAGCTAAGCAAGAATGGAGTCAAGTTTGACTCAAAAAAGAAGAAATTCTTCACAAGCTCTTCAAGAAAGCCCCTCTCCAAGATGGATTGCTACAATTGTGGCAAACTTGGACACTTGGCTCATGCTTGCCCCGAAGAAAAGAAAGACAAGTACAAGAACAAGAAAGCCAACAACAAGTTCAAGTACAACAAGGGCAACAAGGTTGAGTCATCTTCAACTATGACACACCAAAGCCCAAACCCAAGAAGTGCTTTGGATGTGGTCAAGAGGGTCATCTTCAATCCCAATGCAAGACTTCACCTCCCAAGACCTTGCCCAAGCACATAAGGCCTTTCGCTCATGATGCACACTTCATCATCAACAAGGACTCCAAGGGTAGACCTCAAGTTGTATTTCTCGGTCCAAAGATGAAGAACAAGCCCAAAGTGCTATGGGTTGCTAAGGAGTTGGTGGACAAGGCTATGGGACCTCGCCAAGTGTGGGTTCCCAAACAACAAGCTTAACTCCAAGTTGCTTGTGTGTAGGTGAACTACAAGACCGGTGGAAGTCATTAGGTGATTGATAGTGGATGCACTCAACATATGACCGGTGACTCCCGGATGTTCACCACACTTGAGGAAGATTGTGAAGGGCAAGACAAGATTACCTTTGGGGACAATTCAAAAGGCAAAGTGCAAGGTCTAGGCAAAGTGGCAATCTCAAATGATCAATCAATATCAAATGTCTTGCTAGTACAATCCTTGAGCTTCAACTTGCTATCGGTGGGACAACTATGGGATCTTGGTTTCCAATGTCTCTTCACTCCAAATGAGGTAGTTGTGTCCAAGATTGAAGATTCATCATTGATATTCAAAGGGTTTCGGCACAATAATCTCTACCTAGTGGACTTCACCTCAAATGAAGCTAGTTTGCAAACATGTCTTTTCTCCAAGAGTTCTTTGGGTTGGCTATGGCATAGAAGATTAGCACATGTGGGAATGTCAACTTTGAAGAAGCTTGTCAAGAAGGAATTGGTTAGAGGTGTGAAGGATGTCGTGTTTGAAAAAGATAAACTTTGTAGTGCATGTCAAGCCGGCAAGCAAGTAGCAAACGCTCATCCAACCAAAGCTTTCATGTCAACCTCAAGAGTTCTAGAGATACTCCACATGGATCTTTTTGGACCTACCACCTATGCTAGCCTTGGCGGCAATCTCTTTTGCTTGGTGGTAGTTGATGACTACTCTAGATACACTTGGGTGTTCTTTCTTCAAGACAAGGGAGAAACTCAATCAATATTCAAAAAGTTTGCAACTAGAGCCCAAAATGAGTTTGATGTGAAGATCAAGAAGATAAGAAGTGACAATGGGACCGAGTTTGTGAACACCAAGATTGAAGAATATTGTGATGAAGTTGGAATCAAGCATGAAGTATCCGCCACCTATACTCCTCAACAAAATGGTGTAGTAGAGAGGAAGAACCGGACACTTATCACACTTGCAAGATCAATGCTTGATGAATACAACACCCCCGAGAAGTTTTGGGCCAAAGCAATCAACACCGCATGCTATGCGGCCAACCGGCTATTTGTACAAAGGGTTCTCAAGAAGACCCCCTATGAGCTTGTGAATGGAAAGAAACCGGATATATCCTTTTTCCGAGTATTTGGTTGCAAAGTGTACATCTACAAGAAGCGCCAACACTTGGGCAAGTTCCAAAGAAGATGTGGCATTGGTTTCTTAGTTGGGTATTCACTTAAATCCAAGGCATACCGTGTATTTAACAAAGCCACCAGCTTAGTTGAAGAAACGTATGACTTGGAGTTTGATGAAACTAATGGCTCTCAAAAAGAGCATGAAAATCTTGATGATGTAGGTGATGAACCCTTGAGGGAGGCAATGAAGAACATGTCAATTGGTGCTATCAACCCACAAGAGGTGGAAGAAGTTGAAGATGAAGCAAATCAAGATCCTTCTCCACCTCACACGCCTCAAGTTGATGAAGGAGATCAAGTGAGGGAAGCTCAAGAAGACACTCACATCCCTCAAGATCAAGCCGAGGCCGAAGCAAGCAATGTTGAAGCACCGCAACCTCCTCCCCAAGAGATCAATAGAAGATCTACACCTATGCTTCAAGCACATCCTCAAGACCTCATCATAGGGAGTCCTTCAAGGGGGGTAACAACACGATCTAAACTTGCTTCTTATGTTGAACATCACTCCTTTGTTTCCTTTGTTGAGCCTTCTAGTGTGGAGGATGCACTTGCGGATCCGGATTGGGTGAACTTCATGCACGGAGAGTTGAACAACTTCACCCGGAATGAAGTGTGGACACTAGTAGAAAAGCCCAAAGGAGCAAGAATCATTGGCACCAAGTGGGTGTTTAGGAACAAGCAAGATGATCAAGGCGTGGTTGTGAGAAACAAGGCAAGATTGGTGGCAAAGGGGTTCTCCCAAGTTGAAGGCTTGGATTTTGGGGAGACTTTTGCACCGGTTGCAAGATTAGAAGCCATTCGTATCCTTTTGGCATATGATTCACACCATAAAATGAAACTTTTTCAAATGGATGTGAAGAGTGCCTTTCTTAATGGTTTCATTAATGAACTTGTTTTTGTCTCACAACCTCCCAGGTTCGAAGACCCAAATTGTCCTAATTATGTGTATAGGTTGTCCAAGGCACTCTATGGATTGAAGCAAGCTCCAAGAGCTTGGTATGAGAGGCTAAGGGACTTCCTACTCAAGAAGGGTTTCAAGATCGGGAAAGTGGATACCACACTCTTCAACAAGGTGCTAGATGGAGAGATCTTTGTTTGCCAAGTATATGTCGATGACATTATATTTGGGTCAACAAACCAAGGTCATAGCAAGGAATTTGGTGCATTGATGTCCAAGGAGTTCGAGATGTCGATGATTGGCGAGCTAACCTTCTTCCTAGGCTTCCAAGTGAAGCAATTGAGGGAGGGCACCTTCATATCTCAAGAGAAGTACACTTATGATGTGCTCAAGAAATTCAAGATGGAGGATTGCAAGCCAATCAATACCCCAATGCCTACTAATGGGCATCTCGATCTCGATGAGGGAGGTAAACCGATCGACCAAACTCTTTATCGTTCTATGATCGGTAGCTTACTTTACCTCACCGCTTCTAGGCCGGATATCATGTTTAGTGTGTGTATGTGTGCTAGGTTTCAAGCAAACCCTAAGGAGTCGCATCTTTGTGCGGTTAAAAGAATCCTTAGGTACTTAAGGCACACCCCTAGCATGGGTCTTTGGTATCCCAAAGGAGCTCCCTTCCAACTAGTTGGCTATTCCGATTCGGATTATGCCGGGTGTAAGGTTGATAGGAAGAGTACCTCCGGTGGGTGCCACATGCTAGGAAGATCACTTGTTTCTTGGTCCTCAAAGAAGCAAAATAGTGTGGCATTGTCAACCGCCGAGGCGGAATACATTGCCATGGAAGCAAGTTGTGCACAAATCTTATATATGACCCAAACACTCTTTGATTACGGCGTGTTTTTAAAAGAAGTTCCACTTTTGTGTGATAATGAAAGCGCCGTAAAACTTGCAAACAACCCGGTCCAACACTCTCGCACCAAGCACATAGATATTCGCCATCACTTTCTTAGAGATCATGTGGCTAGGAAAGACATAACACTAGTTGGAGTTAAGAGCGAAGAACAATTGGCGGATATCTTCACTAAACCACTCGGTGAAACAACCTTTTGTAGGTTGAGAAGCGAGTTAAATGTGCTTGATCACTCTAATTTCACTAAAAGATGATCTTGTGTGAACCATGCATTCATTTGTAATATAACATGTTTAATATGGTAATGCACATAGGCTTGGCTAACGCGGTTAAGATAACCGCCCTCAAAGCGTGTGACAAAGCTTAACCGCGGTTCAAACTTGCAAGCAACCTAGATTCACTCTTCGTATTGCATAGCATATGCATGTGTCTTGTGTGCTCTTTCTCTTCGGTTAAGTTTCTTGAGCATCCTCTATGATTATTCACTTAGGGGGAGCATTCCAAGCTCAAATCACTCAACTACCCTTCTTGTGGCCATATGATGTCTCCTTGGCGCTTCCATTCAAATATTTTGAGCTAAAAACTAAATTTAAGCCTACGGCAAACTATTTGAAAATGAGTGTTTGAGAGATGACTCTCATATCAAGTCCAATCAAGTGTTATTTGGATCTTATTGGGATTGGAACTTGGTTGGGAGAAAGACACAAAAAGAAAATTTGAAAAATTCTATTTTTAAGGCGTCGGACGCTGCCAACGGACGCTCGGTGTCAATTGCCTCAGCGTCCGTCGCGATCGTCCGGAGATCAAAGTTGCCCGCTAAAAGGGCGACGGACGCTCTCCCAAGCGACTGGGCGTTTCAAATCGGCTCTGGAAGCCCGACGGACGATGCCGTCGGACGCTCCTCGAGCGTCCGTCGCATACTGACGGAGCGTCCGTCGCATACCGACGGAGCGTCCGTCGCTCCGCGTCGGAGCGTCCGTCGCGAACTTATCGGCGAATTTTTTTTGAAAACCCTGATTTCTTCTCTGTCTCGCCCGTTCGCTTTTAGTCCGCCGCCGCGCCGTTTTACCAAACCCTAACCGTCGTTCCTTCTCCGCCGCCGTGGATCTCGCCTGCTCAGCCGCGCGCCTCCTCCCTGCGCCGCCGTGAGCCTCCCCCAGCGCCACTCGCACTTGCGCCGCCACTTGCCTCCACTGCGCCGCCGCTCCATTCCTGCCCTGCCCTGTGCCACTGTGTCTCTGTGCACCGCCACCGTGCCAGAAGCTACCCCGCCAAGCTTCGTCTCCACAGCAGAACCTCCTTCTCCACTGCCACCCAAGCCGCCGTGCAGGTCCTTCTCTGGCAAGGGGGTTGATCGATCACAGTCGTTTGAGTGTCAAGGTGAAAATCCTCTTCTGTGATCCTTTCATTCCTCTAAATTGCAAATCACCTCAACATTTCTTTTCCCAACCCTAATCCCTCATCTCTCTATCTTGTTTAGAGTGTGGATTGATTTGCGGATTGCGGTCTGCGGTTGATTGATCGGGGAAATTCTCATCTTCTCTCCTTTTTGGTCAGCAATTCGAGGTATGGCAGTTGGACCTTTTGCGATCTACCCTTTCCTAAATTCATGCTTCTAATAGATCCTTACCTCTAGTTAATTGCTTATGGTTTATATATCTCTATCTATCTCTGACGAGCAGGGTCAGTTGGTCAGTTGATCAGAGACTCAGACAGTAGGCAGTGTCAGATAACTCGGGCAAAGCCCACGAGTACGGATCGAGGCAAAGCCTCGCGAGGACAGTCCAGGGCCGGCGTGCCACTCTCGCAGTTGTGGTCTGTCAGAGGGTCAGGGACAGTGTTTGACTGGCAGTAGGTTTGTGGTGTGTTTCCTGAGGTGCCTTGTCAGTGCTTTGATTGCAAGAGTTTGAGAAATGGCAAGGACAAAGAATGCATGTCCCGTTCCCGGTAGTGGTGGTGACCCTCCACCTCCACCGCGTCCACCCACTGACCGCGGGAAGGGCAAGCAGAAAGTAATCTCTCGGAAGCGCAAGAGGCCAGCAATGGATCCGGATTCGGTAGCCGCGCTTGCAGTAGCAGAGGTAGCTGAGTTAGCAGAGCGAGGAGGACGTCGCGCCGGCTTGAGGCTCTCGCCTCGCCGTGGAGCACATTGTGAGTCCCCTCCACCTCCAGAGTCAGAGCCCGTCGAGGCTTCAGAGGCACCAGCGACAGAGCCAGTCCCAGCGACTGAGCCGACAGAGGCCGCGGGCCACTCTACCATTGGAGAGCTGATGAGCCGTTGAGTTACCCGTTCCCGAGGCTCAGGTGCACCACCTAGCCCTCCAGGACCCAGGCTCCCAGACCTAGTGAGGCACCAGGTCAGGACACTTACAGCGAAGCAAGTCCAGCTGCTTCGATTCGTTGACTTCCAGTCCTGGTTCCCACCTCAGAGGGACCCTCGTGCTGGACGTGAGTTCTATACTACAGTGCACGAGGACGTCTATAGAGCATACGTTGACACCGATGCTCCTCTCAGGGCCCACAGGGTGTGCCCCTCTACTCAGATTGAGGGGGTCGGTGGTCCAGAGATCCTGCAGCATCTCCAGTACATTCAGGGATTGACGGACTTGATGGGACGCTCAGGGGAATATCAGAAGGAGTGGGTTTACCAGTTCTATGCCTCTCTGTGGATCTCACCTGATCACGAGTTCCTCCACTTTGCCTATCAGGGACGTGACTTCAGGGTTACTGCTGCCAGGTTCAGAGAGCTATTTCACCTCGGATCTTCACCTACCAGGATCCACAGTCTCTGCTATGGGGATCAGGAGGCCCCTCGCAGACCTCACGATGGTATAGTGCCATCCACAGACTTTGTCAGTCTGTGCTTTCAGCAGCCGTTCACTGAGGGTTCGAGCCGTACGCCACGTGACCTCACTCCTCTGGCTCGGATGCTCCACGAGGTTCTCAGACGGACTATTCTACCCAAGATTGGAGCTAGGGATACTATCACTCGTCTTCAGCTTTGGCTCCTAGCTCACATTGTTCGGAAAGAGCAGTTCAACCTCTGGGATTTGATAGTGAGCGAGGTCGAGGATATCATAGCAGCTGGGTTCAGAGGTCATTGGCAGCTACAGTTCGCCCATTGGATCTCATATTTGATAGTTGCCAAGACTGGGTCAGGTGTTATGAGAGTTACCCTTACGAGGTCAGCTACCGAGTTTCCAGTCTACTCGATGAGCCAGCTTGTGGCCCATGGACAGTTGCCTCGCCCCAGCAGAGCCTACAGACCAGGCACCAGGCAGGCCGGAGTGCCACCTCAGTCCGCTGAGGTCACAGATGCGACAGTTGAGCAGATTGCTCAGGCCGAGCTAGCTGATTTGGATGCCGAGATCGATACAGCTGCAGAGACAGTATTTAGAGAGGATCTCGACTCTGACAGCTCTGATGAGGACTACCAGCCCGTGCACGAGTATACACCGATGACACATGATCACGAGGCAGGTGGGTCACGCACAGCTGCAGCAGCTCCAGCTCCAGGCTCCAGTTCCTCAAAGGCTACCCTGGTCACTATACTCTCGAGGATGCAGGAGGAGCAGTCTCGCCAGGCAGAGGAGCAGAGACGATAGGCTGCAGACCTACGGAGACTCACTGAGCAGCAGCTGGCAGCTCAGGCTCAGACACAGGGTAGGCAGGATGAGTTCCAGCGCCAGTTCCTAGCCTATCAGCTGCAACAGGCAGAGATCCAGAAGACTCAGACTCTTCTACTTGAGCGTCTTCTAGCCTCTAGCTCCGGGCAGACCTCCACGCCACACTTTCATTTGCCCGTCGTATCTCAGCAGCAGCAGTTCACCTCTCCTCCGCAGCCGCCTCCAGTCGTTGTGGTGCCTACTCCAGCGTTACCGTCCAGAGGACAACAGAGTCAGGCACCAGCTACACCTCCCTTCCAGACAGTAGCTTCTCCAGAGTACCAGACTCCGAGGACCCAGGTGTCCTCTTGGATAGCTTCACCCGGAGAGTTCCAGACGGGATTCACTCCTACCCGGGGAACTACTCTAGCAAAGGCCTCACGAGATCTGTCAGCTTCATATCTTGAGATCACGGGAGAAGACTCACCAGGAGCACCTCAGCAGGTCACACCAGCTCCAGAGACTGCAGTGGATCCTCTGGCGACAGGCACTCACCAGTCTTCAGTTGCATCGTCGGAGATCGCACCTGAGCAGTCGGCACAGACAGTCACCACACCTCCAGCTGCCGTTCAGACGGATGCCATATCCCTAGCAGATGAGGTTACAGTGGCAGTGTCCTCTCCCGATCAGACTCAGCCTGCAGAGGTTGCAGCGGCAGTGTCCCTAGTGGCACTAGCAGTGACACCGTCCCCCTCGCCTTGAGTTTTCACTCGTCGGGCTCCCAGGCCCGCTACCACTGAGGCAGGACCGGCAGAGGCACCAGCTGAGCCTCAGGGGGAGTCAGGTGCGACCGCAGCTCCAGAGGTGCCAGTGACAGCTTCAGAGACCACACCAGTTGCACCTACACCGGCAGAGACCGTGTCAGATGAGTCAGACGAGTCCGACCTTCAGGACTTCATCATGCTGGATCGCAGAGCTGCCGCTACTTCGCCTTCTTCTCCAGCCCCAGACTCTTAGTTTTTGGTGCTAGACGCCAAAGGGGGAGAGAGGGTCGAGTATAGAGATAGGGGGAGGGATTTAGATCTTTGTATGCTTTATTTCCCCGTACTCTTTCATCATGTCTCTTTTATGCATTTGTCTATATGTGTGATGTGATGATGGTTGATGTATATGGGGTTGCATGTGACAAACTCTTGTTTTTCTCTAATATATCTTGTGAATTGTCTCATGTTCATGATATATCTCCTTTCTTAACGATGTTTGAGCTTCCGCGCTTTACTCTGATACATCCTTTGAGAATATCATGAGGTACTGCTTTTTCATTCATATCCATGAGTACCATGTTTTGTGATTTGTCTTGGGTGAGCAAGTATGCTTCATTACAATTTTACTAACCCTTGCTCAACCATTCCAAGTCACCCTTGAATCTTAACCAAAACTCTTATCCATACTCGAGGTTCAATTGTCGTCAATCACCAAAAAGGGGGAGATTGAAGAATCATGGCCTTAGTTGGTTTCGGTGATTAACGACAATTAGAGATTATTATGGCTAACATGTGTTTTGCAGAGGCTATGCGTAGCTTAGCCATAGTGATCAAGGAGAATGGGCTCTAAAGGTCATCACTTAGCCCCCAAGATGGATATCGTTTCGATTCTTAAGGAGACATGATGAAGACCCTAGAATGATAGGCTAAGTGCCATAAGGAGATGAAGGGCACTTAGAATTAGATAGGGCTTCTCTTTTTACCTTTGACCGTACTATTAAGAGGGTTGAGACTAGTAGCTTGACTTAGGAAAGCTTCATGATTAGGTGTGGTGCACACTTGACTTCCTTAGCTCTAAGCAAGCCTATGGTGACCGTAAGATAGCCTAGAACAACTTCCATTTTCATCGCGACGAAAAACGGAGTTGTCAAAATCATTTTCTGGGCGTAGGACGCTCCTGGCAGGGGCGCCGGACGCTGTCCGTCGCGTCGGACAAAGGCGCCGGACGCTGGGTGGTTGAGTCCACAGCGTCCGTCGGCCTTCCAGAGAGGTTGTTTTTTGGCTAAGTTTTCCAGGGTGCGTCGGACGCTGTCCGTCGGCCAGGCGTCGGACGCTGCGAAGAGCGTCCGTCGACCTTCCAGAGAGGGTGTCTTTCAACCCTAGCCAGAACTCAGCGTCGGACGCTGTGGCTGAGCGTCCGTCGCCCAGTGACGTAGCGTCCGTCGCTGGGAACAGTGTGTCAGAACTAGCCGTTAGACAGAGGCGTCGGACCGTCCGTCGCCTAGGCGCCGGAGTGTCCGTCGCCTAGGCGCCGGAGCGTCCGTCGCCTCAACTATGAACAGAAACTAGCCGTTGGGCATGCGACGGACCGTCCGTCGCCTAGTCGACGGAGCGTCCGTCGCCAACTTAAATTGCCAGCCCGAGGTAATTTTCAGAGGGTCTATTTATAGCCCCTCCCACTTCTCTCCCACCGTGCCTTTTGCTCATTTGAGTTGCTGAGTTTGTTGAGAAGGTTGGGAAGAGAGCAAGAGCCCTAGAGAGAGAGTGATTCGTGAATCCATCCATCCTCTCTCTAGTTCATCCAAGAGTTCAAGTGTGCATCCTCTAGTTGTGAAGCTTGAGTGAGTCAAGCGAAGATCGAGGCTTGTTACTCTTGGTGATCGACATCACCTAGACGGTCCGGTGGTGCTCGGAGGAAGGTGATCGCCAGAAGATTGTCGGCGGCCCTTCTCCATCGACGTTGTGATCGGTTGTGGGCGATTCACCGAGCCGGAGTGGCGAAGAATCAGCCCGTAGAGAGCACTCATCCCTTGTGCGGGATTGAGGGGGAGCTATACCTTGCGAGGTGCTCCAACGAGGACTAGGGGGGAGTGTCGACTCCTCGATACCTCGGCAAAACATCGCCGTGTCAAGCATCTTTTTCCGTAGCTCTTTATTACCGCATTACTTCCCGCACTTGTCTTTCAATTCATACTAGAATTGTGTAGGAAGTTTTCGCTTTCCATTGCCTTGTTACCGCTTTCTAGCTAGGACACTCAAGCGGTAGGTACTAGGGGGTTAATTGGCTCTTTATAGGTTTAATTCTTGTTTAAAAATTAAAAAGAGCCCAATTCACCCCCCTCTTGGGCATCTTGATCCTTTCAGTATGTTCATGGGGTGAGTGTGTGTACGTGTTTGTCTTCGTTGTAATATGTTATTTTTTAAAAGGACTTTGCTACGGTACCTTTAAATAACAGTGAGTCGTTCATTTATTTTGATCAAACGGTTATAATTAACTATTACTTTATAGGAGGTAATATGTTACTATATATATATAATTTTGTAAATTATAATAAATTAAAAAATAATGTAAAAAATCTTTTTTTAAAATTTGTTTGATGCATGGCTGATATGGCGGATACGGTAAGCTTTTTAGTTTTGTAAATTTGGACTTAATATATTTTGATTACTACCATTTAATTTTAGACATGTGAATTGATACACTTGAATTTGCGTAAATGCGATTTGCATGTGTGCCAACATGATATGTACTTGATTTGCGTAGTTAGCGTGTAAAACATGATTACGTTTGCGTGTTTTGCTTGTGGTACTGATATCTGAGCATACGTGTCAGACTGGTGGCCTAGTGAGCAAAGTACATGTAACATTTTACCGTCCTTTTTTTATGTCAACCAACATTATAACATATTCCCTCCGTCTCATTAAAAGTGTCGTTTAAAAAACGTGTCTATGAGGAAAATACGATTTTCTAGTGACACTTTCAATGAACCGGAGGGAGTCAACGAAACGGAGGGAGCATCGCGGACATATATATAGCCGAGAGGGCAGCAAGAAAACTATTGCAACAAGTTCATTCTTAGGAGAAACAAAGTATTACTGCTTCCGTTTCAAATTAAGTCGTTATGATTTTCTAGATATATAAATTTTATTATGTACTCTGTTAATTCTATAACTTTTTTAAAGAGTAAAAACATTTTAAATTTGACTAAAATTCATGGTTCCGTCACGAAATACTGAAGGAATTATGCTCTCCTGGCGGCATCACCGACAGCAACAACTCGACATGAAAGACTGTTTTTATTGACGGTCAGCTGACAGGAAACAATTCATAACGGCACTTTCTGCCGGCTTACGTCTGACCGATCAAAACTTGCTCCTGTCAGTTCTCGTCAGGAAACTTTAACCAACGGGATTCATTTGTTATCCCTGACATATGAAACCGCCGGGAAAAACTACCAAGCAACCAGGACCTGAACATTCCAAAACTTCTCACAATACCCCAATATAATCCATATATTTGTGCACTATATATAGTATAATATAATGTCTATACATCCAATTGCGAATCACATTAGGCATTAAATTCAAACAACACCAATGATCAATAGGAGATTGCAATATTCAATCACAAATTAAGATATCAACCAATTCCAAATAATGGCACTTAAGATCAGTACATATTCACTGTTGGCCACACTAGAAATAACATAATATTCCCTATACTGATTTAAGAATACATGCTCACTACACTGCAAGTCCTTGTACTGACAACTTCACAATATATACATCATATTAACAAACAAACGAAGCAGCAATGTTGTTTCCAGCATGGGACGACCAAGTTACCTACAAGAGTTAGAATAATTAACTTGAATTGACTCAATTACCATGTGATACAATTTATTACAAACTCATGTTGGAAGGGAAAAAAAATCTGTACTATTGTATTCGGCCTATTTGGTACAACTTATAACAGCTTCATAAAATTGTTGTGAGCTGTTTTTTTGCCAACCACCTCTTTTCAAAATAGCTTCACCCATTAATCTGTTTTTCTCCCCCTCTCACAATGATATGAAGTGGGGTGAAGCTAAAAATAGTAGCTTATCACAGTTCCCCCCCTTTCTCTCTCATATCCATGTATAAAGTTGTTGGTGAAGCTGTTTTGCCAAACACTTTTTTCAAAATAGCTCAGCTTCACCTAGAGAGTTGCTCATGAAGTTATTTTCTAAAAAAACAGCTTCACTAATGAAGCAGAGTTGTACCAAACAGACCATATATATAGCAGATGGCCTAATTTCTCATACCTAGTAATTGAAGCATCAAGCTTGCTTCTGGAAGTCAGAACATCCACACCTTCTGCCTGGCCAGTCGTAGAGTTTATACAACGGCAAAATAAGTCAATTCAGTAAGAACTATTGCTTTCACCTTCTACATGAGTAACACAAATTAAACTGCATCATGGTGATTTTTCTCTTGTATGTCTGTCGTTTTTCTTTTAATCAATGAAACATTAGCTAAGTTACCACAAAATAAGTCAGCTCTCGTTCTTCAGTCGCCCCTAAAAAATTCAACCACCAATAGAAATCAATGATGGGCTCACTGTCAGTATCGACGTCGACATTAACAGTGCCCTATCGTCAGTATTAATGTTAATTTCTTTTTTTTATTTTGAGAATGTATTAATGCCATTTTCAACCCAACCTTGTACTTGGTTCTTCTTCTTTATTAATGTATGTAATCGACAGCTCTCGAGAGGCTCATCGTGAGCTTCAGAGTTGTTTTCAAGTCTGCCTTACCGTCACATTCAACTAAGGGCCGAGGTTTGCCGTCACCATCCTGGCCTGGAAGCGAAAATGCTCCGGCTGAAATTTCAAAATCCATCCTGGGAATCACCTCCACCAGGGCCCAGTCAGCGATTGTTATGTAAAAATAATTTATTTTTTTTTAAAAAATGAAAACACCATATATATAGTTTAGGATATGGAGGAGCAGTTGACAGGGACTTTTTTTTTGTTTGCTTATGTGGGAGATTGAGATTGACTTCCTACGCGAGGTGAGGCGAGCAGAGCCTATGACGACTAAAAAACAAAATTTGATCTACTGTGGCCTTATTCGTCACTAATATTGCAACATAATTTTTTAGTGGACAACCCGTATTTTTCTCTCATAATAAATCAGCATAAGTAAAATTTTAGCGAAATAAACAGCTGTATCACAACAAATTAGTATAAAAAATCAGTATGAGCTAAATGTTCTGGTGGCCACATATATTTGTGAGCGTGACAATGACAAATGTGTCGAAAAAGCAACAAACTGAGGCCATCTGACCGATTCTGACTTGAGGTAAAGCAGCAAGTTGTTCATCTCACTGGTCATGGTCCAATAAATATATCCATGTGTAGCTTAGATATATAAGTCGAGACCGGAGATTATATTTGAAGAAAGGTCAATCTAAAACGTCTTATAATTTAATAATTTTAGATAGAGAGCGTAATATAGCTAGATGAGACGATGGAAAATATTTTCTTTTTATTTGTTTTGCTTACGTGGAGATGGCGAGTTTAGGCTCGTCTCCGTTCTCTATTGACAAACTAGTTTGTCTTGCTGCACGAGGTGAGGCGAGCAGAGCCTAAAGAACACAACTTGGCCTATGTTCGGTGGCCAAGATGATTTTAAATGGAAAAGTTATTAACTACAAAGTTTCATAACTTTTCGAGATCTATAACTTTCATTTTGGTCATTTCCCCATACGATGTCATTTGAAAAACTCAAAAAAAATCAGTATCCAATAATCTAGTGACAAATTTCTTAAAAAAATCGCCTGCACAAATCTCATTTCTAGTGGCGGTTTTATTAAGAAATTCATCTGTAGAAATCCTATTTCTAGCGGCGGTTCGAAATCGTTAATTTCCACGAACACCACCGGCATAGAACTATTTTGTACTAGTGTAGTAAAGTAGACTTCTCCTAGTGTTTTGATATTCAAAATTTAGTAACTCTTCCTACTAAATGCCTCCTAGTGAAAATTTCTATGTACTATGACTAGTGCTAATGTTTTACTATTAATACTTAAAAACACTAGTAAAAGTCCACAATTCTAACATTGATATATGCTTCTCTATAGCTGCAACTGGAAACACATGCTACAACCTAAATATAGGAGCAAGTGATGGACAACAACTACTTCTCAACCGGCAAAGCATGTACCAATTTTCAATGTAAACTTCAACCTCACCTCGCCATCAACTTTTGCTCGATACATTTGCCATCTGCATCGGTGTCAGCTTCAACTCTCTTCCTTGTCATGGTCATCGCTACTAAAAAAGAATTTGCAAAGATGCCTCAATTTTTTAAGGATCACCTCAATCTAAAACGTTCTCTAAAATGGTTTCCAAAATGAGCCGTCGTTTCTAGAAATATATTTGTAGGGACAGAGCTGATATTTTCAACCACCTCTACACGTGACTCTAGAAATATATTTATCTTTTTAATCTCTGGTTAAAACTTATAATTAGTCTTTCTCCCTTATAGTTACTGCAAATGTGATGATTTTTTCCAAAAATTTTCTAAAATCATGCTCTATCAACGAAGGTGGATGATTTATTTGCCCGCCTCCAAAAATCAAGAAGGCCCACCTCCGTTAAGTTTACTCTAATAGTCGTAGCAAGTGTTGGTTTAGGGAATCAACCTAAATGGGATGATGCATAATGAATTCATTCCTCAAATTTAGTGAATGATTTCATTTCTTATACTTAATACTAATTATTAGTTTATGAAGAATGAGATAGTGATGGATCAACTTATTTTATTTCTCAAAACAAAAAAAAAACTCATGAGTAAGATGATGATGAACCACTCCATTCTACAAACCAAGCATCCCCTAGAAAACCAGCAAACCAACAACGTGACAGCCGTATCATGAAACTACCTCACAAATCTTATCACAACTTTGCTGCCTCATCAAACCGCAAAAAACCAACAAACCAAGAACGCGACTGTCGTACCATGAAACTACCACAAATCTTATCACAGCTTTACCGCCTCATCAAACCGCGCACCAAATATTAACACATGATGTGTTATCAGATAGACGACTGTGACCTCCATTATCTTCAAGTCACCTCTTCATTGTGCCATATCGTGCATGTGTCAAATGTGTTATATATATATCACCATCAAACCATTGGTAGGCCCTATCCAGTAGCATCCACAGATTTATACAAGGCATGCATGCTTGGTTCCAGATCATCTCTCGTGTTTTCTTTGTCGATCTGGAAAGAAACCCAAAGGACAGAGAGGCTTTGGTTCTACTCCCTCCACTCTAAACCATATATAGGACGCTTTGATTTTTCTAGACAAGTAATTTTTGTTATGTATTTTGATATACGTCATATCTTTAAATATATTATAAAAAAATTATCTAAAAAGACTAAATTAAAATTTCTTATAGTTTAAGATAGAGGGCATAACAGCTAGATGAGGTGATGGAAAAGTTTTTTTTCTTTGCTTACGTTGGAGATCGTGATTTTAAAGCTAGGTTTGTCTTGCTGCACGAGGTGAGGCGAGCAGAGCCGACTACTAAAGAACAGAAACTTGGCCTATGTTCTGGTGGCCACAGGTTTGTTATAGCTAGCTCTACCTTGCTTGATTATGACGTTGAAGCAGCAAGTTTTAGCTTTGAAAAGTCATGAAGTTATTGATTCCGACTTGACGTTAAAGCAGCACGTGTTTAAGCTGTTCATGTCATTGTCATCGGTCATGGTCCAATGAGTGTATCCATGTGTAGCTTTGAAAAGTCGCGACGGGGATATCTTCTCCTTGCAGTTGCAGATTCTTCGACACTGCAAAAAGGTTAATTGTACGGGTGTGGTATAGAAACGTCTACAACATCACCGGTAGATATTGTGAAGTAATGATGCATATATTATTGAGAAAAGAGAAATAAAAAAAACAATTGAAACGGAAGTTGGTTCTTCGATGTGGATTAGGATTACAACTTCACCAGTAGAGTAAACTTGTATAAGCACTATATAAAATTAGAAATAAATCTTTGTTCTTACTTTTTACTATTTCGATTTGGATTAGGATTAGAATCCATGTTCATTTCATTCGAAGGTATTCTATCATGAGGCATGTCGAATGGGAATTGTATGGAAGTTGGTTGTTTTAGAAATAGATGTCTGCTCGTACCTTTTACTGTTTGGATTTGGATTAGAATTAGAATCTCTATTCATTTTACTCGGAGGTATTCCATCACGAGGCATGTCGGAATAGGAATCGTACGGAAAGCTAGTTGTTTTTGAGTCCAAGTTTCATACGCAACCTAATTTGTTTTGGAATCGAACTTCGTATCATGCCAGACAAGAGCTATTCAAACTTCTATTAGCATAGCTTATATATATAGAATTAGAAATAGATATGTACTCTTATCTTTTACTATTTGAATTTGTATTAAGAATAAAATCCCTATTCATCTTACTTGGATGTGTTCTATTTAGATTAGAATAGGATTCTTAATTATACTTGTATCCAATCTCTATATATAAAAACAGGAGGCTTGTAGTAGACAAATGAATACTGCATTAACAGTTATTTAGAGGGAGACGGACTAAAAAATAAGGAGAAATTTTACCTCTTTATTATTAGGTATAGATTATAATCAGGATTTTTTAAACACTTGTCATCACAAGCCTTCTTGTCCTCATGAGCAACATGACCACCTGGACGTGGTGGAGGATGAAGAAGTGGTAGATGCCCCTTGTTGGACAATGGCTTGAATAAGGGGAAGCCATCCATCTTCTTCACATTCTTGCGGCGCCCGGGCTCCACTGCTTCCTCCTAAAAAAGTGCCACGGTACAAGCAATATCTAAGTCCAAAGGGTGATCAACCAGTATGATTGAACGAATGCCATCCCATAGGATGTCTACAAAAACGGGTGGTATAGGAAATGGTGTCAGGGTGTGGTGTATAGGCATAAAGGTTTTTGATAAGTTTGACAAACTTATCGATGTACTCCTAGACTAAAGAAGTCTGTCAAATATGGAAGAGCTGGTGGAGCAACAGTTCATGCTGATCGCGATCAAAGCACTCGCAATTCAAGCAATGGAAGTCTATCTAGTTGAGTCCTAGAAGATGGCGTTCGACGGATTGCAACCAACGTTTTGCTGCACATGTGAATTGCATAGTGGAGCATCAGATCCAAACTGAAGGATCACAAAATACATCTCAAAGTAATTTTGGGCATGTGTGATCCGGAGTTGTGGATTGTCTCCATCAAACTGAGGCGAGTGCATCTTCGGCAGCTGGCCAAGCTTGGGGTTGTGGTGGTATTGGGTATTTGGAAACTGCGAGGGAAGTGGAATAAGTGGTGATGGATGAGGCAAATGGGAAGGCGGTAGCTGGTGAGAGGTGGTGGCGATGCACTGACGGATGGTGAAGGATGGCGGCAGATGAGACTCGGGAGGGGTCGTCGAGTTGGGGAATAGGGTGAATACCATTGGCTGGGGGTCAGAACCAAGGCCATTGCTGACCCATGGTTCTTCTCCCATGCAGTTGAGGCGATGTGGTGCCCGTTAGGCCAGTCGATCTTAGATCCGGTAGGTGGGCGGACGGAGGCCGACTCTAATTGTGCCTGTGACTAGGATTAGTGGCGCATACTCAATGTGCCTCGAAAGGTGGCATAGATCAAAGCAGATATCGTTGATGTGGTCAACCTCTGGTCTCCACGATTGGAGCTCTCCAACCACCGAGTCTAGCGCCTCCACACGATCATTGCGCTTGTTGAAGATCTCAGTAACGCGGATCGGCTCGATGTCGACCATGCGTTGCTTGAGGTCAAAGACGCGTGAGTTGAAGTTGGATCCCAGTTGTCGGTGATGATGGCGGTGGTATACTAAATAGAAGTGAACTACTCTAGAGAAGAAAGACAGTCGTCGACAGTGGCCTCCCGCTCCGGAAGTGCCAATGTTGCATCCTCAAAAGCTTATCCCAATGCTCCTAGTGCTCAGCCCACTTCCTATCAAAGTCATCCAACAGTTTGATCATTTTGTCAAACATCTTCATGTGTTGGGCTCCATAGCTCCCCTCGTTCGCTACAGGTGGGTGAAGTGGTTGTGCATGGCTGGCGTAGGTTTCAAAGCTTGGTGGCGCCAAGGATTCAATGGCATTGATACCAAGTGTAGGATCATAGACCAAAACCAAGAAAGATTGAGGGATTCAGTTAGAAGTCACCGACCTCTAAGGTCTAGACAAACATAGTTTAGTTGTGTTTACACCAAAATTTGGTGTTGACGCCAAAAATGGGGTTCTGGCGTCAGCATGTTGTTACAAGTCTGGATCAATTAGCTCTCCTCCCCTTCCTATCCTTACCTGCTCTGCCATTGCGGGTGCACACACGTTACATGCTCATTGTGGCTCGCTAACTTGAGAGCTATAGGTCTGAGCATGTGTACTGTGCCTTGGTCTGACCTGTGTAGTAGATGGGTTCAAGTGTGGGCTGGTGATAGTCAACTGATGGCCACTATGTCTGAACTTCTATCGAGTAAGGAGATTATGGAAAAACAACGGTCTTGGATAGAGTGGCTCAAAGACGGTGACCATAATGCAGCTTTCTTTCAATTCAAGTCGAGGGAGAGAGCCCGATCCAACTACATTTATGCTCTGAGGAGAGATGATGGATCCATTAGAACTACTCAGGCAGCTCTGGAGACCACATCATTGGAGTTCTACTCTAATTTGTTCACCATGCAATAGGGTCTTGACAGAGGTCCAATCCTGGCTCATGTGGTGGAGAGAGTTACGCTAGATATAAATGATTTACTAACAAAACCATACACAATGGAGGAGGTTAAGCAGGTGGTATTCTTGATGGGAGCCAACAAAGTTCCTGGTAGGGATGGCCTCACTATTGGATTCTATCAATATGATTGGGGGACTATGGGGCCAAGCATATCATGGCTGCAATACTCGACTTCTTGAATGGTTGGGAGTTGCTGGAATCAAGCAACACCATAATTGTTGTGTTAATCCTGAAGGTGAAACACCCATAGGAGATGAAGCAATTTTGTCCTATATCACTTTGCAATGTGATCTACACGGTATGATCCAAGGTATTGGCAAATCGATTGAGATTGATCCTTGACAACGACATCATGGCCAAGGAGCAGAGCGCTTTTGTCTCGGACATATTAATCACTGATAACATGCTTGTTGCAAACAAGTGTACACATTATATCCGAAGAAAGAAAGGCAAAATTGGGGCGTGTGCAATAAAGCTTGACATGGTGAAGGCATATGACCATGTCGAATGGGAGTACTTGCAATAGATCATGACGAAAATGGGTTTTCGTGAGGCCTTTTGTTTCACTTGTGATGAGGTGCATGACATCTGTTTCATTTTCTATTAAGGTTAATGGTGTTCTTTTAAGTGTTTTCAATCCTTCACGGGTATAAGGCAGGGAGACCTAAGTCAATTGGCATAGTGCATTTATCCAAAGGTGTCCACCTGGGTATTCACGCGCCATAGATATCGGACCTGCTCTTTGCGGGTGACTATATTGTTTTCTCAGAAGCGTCGCAAAGGGGGTTGCTAGACTTCAACATTTTTTTTATATTTATAGTAGAGGGTTAGGGCAGCAGAGAAAAACTGGCTATTTTTTAGTAAAAATTGTCTGGACGTCGTGAAGGAAGTGGTTAGAGATGAATTGCATATTGCTACTAAGGCTTTGTCTGATATGTACCTTGGGCTACCAACAGCCTTGGGCCAATCCACCTCCGAGGCTTTTGATTTCATGACAGCAACAGTCAAAGGGATAGTTGGCACATGGAGTGGTAGGGAAGGTAGAGAAGTCCTTCGCAAGTCGGTTGCACTGAGCGGTGCCCACATATTGTGTGAGTTGTTTAATTTCTCTCATAAAAACAACTTGTAAGAAGATGTGATCCACCATTGCAAACTATTGGTGGGAGGTTCCGGAGATAGCCGTCGGATTCACTAGCTAAAATGGGAAGACTTGACACGTCACAAATCGGAAGGGAGGATGGGATTCCGAGACTTGCATCTGTTCAACAAGCTAGGCCATGTTAGGGAAGCAGGGTTGGAGCCTTATCACTTGACCGGACTGCTTGTGTGCCAGGGTGCTCAAGGGCTGGTAGTTGCGCAAGAAAGCTACACATGGAGATGGATCCTTGCTGGAAGGGAAATTCTGAGGGCTGGTCAAATGGATTGGTAATGGTAATTCAACCAATGTGTGGCGTGACCGGTGGATACTGATGCATTTTGATGCAAAACCGATGACCCCAAGGACTGACCAGGAGGTAGGCCAAGTTTTGGAACTTATGAAAAAAAACACCGGCTTGCCTTGTCATCAAACGACCAAGGTCACCACTCCAAGGATGCAACTCTAACAGCAGAAGTCCTATTTGCCTCGTCATGATACGGCCAAGGTCACCACTACTCCAATAATGCAACTCTAACTGTACCAAGTGTTATCTCGTAGCCCTCGGGCCTTATTCACTTGGCTTATTTAGCCTGACTTATCAGCGATTGTAAGTGTTTTTATCTCACAACAAAACAGCTAAAAACAACATCAGGGCTAGCTTATCAGCCGTAAAAACGATCAGCCAAACAGAGATGTGCTATCAGATGAATCTATATTGTTAAAGTTATTTCTTAAGAAGCGAAAATGATAAATATTTTGCGACAGAGGGAGTATAATTAAGTCAAGGCCATATATATATATATATATATATATATATATATATGGTATATAATTAGTATTGAGTAAATTTCAGTGGCGGTCCCTGAACTTGTCCCGCGTTCTCATGTAGGTCCCGGTACTCTGAAAATGTAGATTCCCAACACTAAACTTGGTTTAGTGTATGTCACACCCAGTTTTAAAGACAAAACGGGATGCATAAACCTTATGTGCACCCAGAGATCAGTCACACACATAAGCCGACAAATTATCAAAAATGTACCATCACAGGTGTTTATTACATAGCGAATAAGTATCTATTAAAGTCTATTACATAAAAGCGGAAATAAAAGGTAACTCTCGCGAAGCTCCATCGCACAGGGACGTCAACTGGTTGACCCTAAACCTAGTAGTCCTCTGGATACTCCTCATAACTCTGCACATACAAATGACTGGGCTCCTTGTGACTCTCTCTGCTGTTTCCAAGATCTTTATCGGGTATTCCACATAGGTGAGATCCTCCTTAACTGCCAACTCATCCAAAGGTATCTGCTCCTCTGGTACACGCAAACACTTCTTCAACTGTGACACATGAAAGACATCGTGTACACCTGCTAGACTCTCAGGCAACTCCAACTGATAAGCTACTTCACCACGTCGCTCCACTATCTTGAAGGGACCAACATATCTGGGTGCTAACTTGCCCTTCATATTGAACCTCTTTACGCTTCGCATAGGTGATACCTTTAGATAGACATAATCACCTACTTTGAAAACCAAATCTCTTCTACGGTTGTTAGCATAACTCTTCTGTCGAGACTGTGCAACTTTCAAGTTTTCTCTTATGATTGGCACTTGTTCCTCTGCGCTCTGCAATACATCAGGTCCAAACACTTGACTTTCTCCCGTCTGATCCCAGAACAAAGGGTTCTGCACTTCCTTCCATACAAAGCCTCAAATGGTGCCATCTTGAGACTCTTCTGGTAACTGTTGTTATAAGAGAACTCAGCGTACGGCAAACTCTTATCCCAACTAGTCCCATGTTGGAGTGCACATGCTCTCAACATATCTTCGAGTATCTGGTTGGTTCTTTCTGTCTGACCATCTGTCTGCGGGTGATAGGCTGTACTAAAGTTCAACTTTGTCCCCAGAGCGGAATGTATCTGCTGCCAGAAGTGAGATGTGAACTGGGTACCCCTATCAGAGACAATCTTCTTAGGTACCCCATGCATGCACACAATCCTTTCCATGTACAACTCAGCCAATTTCGGCCCGTGGTAGGTTGTCTTCACTGGTAGGAAATGTGCAACTTTAGTCAATCTTTCCACAATCACCCATATGGAATCATATCCTCTCGGAGTATGAGGTAAACCCACGATAAAATCCATACCAACTTCTTCCCATTTCCACTCGGGAACTCTCATCGGTTGCAACAATCCTGCTGGTCGCTGGTGTTCGGCCTTAACCCTCTGACAGGTATCACACAGTGCCACATACTCTGCAACATCTCTCTTTAATCCATACCACCAATACTTCTCCTTCAAGTCCAGGTACATCTGGTACTTCCGGGGTGTATAGAGTAAGCTGAATCATGAGCCTCTCGCAGAATCGTCTTACGAATCTCTTTCACTCTAGGCACACATAACCTCTTACCAAACCAAAGAGTACCGTTGTCATCCAGACTGAAACCCGGTGCCTTGCCAATCACGATATTCTCGGCAATCTCTTTCAATTTCTCATCTTCTAACTGACCCTTGCGTATCTCCTATTCCAGGGTAGGTTCCAAAACTAACTCCATAGCATTAATAACAAAACCCAAGTTGAGATGCGCTAACTGGGCACACAACTCTTTGGATTGTATCTCCAGGTGTACTTCATTGGCATAACTTTTCCTACTAAGGGCATCTGCCACAACATTCGCCTTTCCAGGGTGATAATGTACCTCCAAGTCATAGTCCTTGATCAATTCCAACCAACGGCGTTGTCTCAAGTTCAGATCTGACTGGGTGAATATGTACTTGAAACTCTTGTGATCTGTGTAAATATCACTCTTGTGTCCGACCAAGTAGTGTCTCCAGATCTTTAGTGCATGCACCACAGCTGCTAACTCCAAGTCATGTGTAGGATAATTCAACTCGTGCTTCCTTAACTGCCTTGATGCATAAGCAACAACTCTGCCTTCTTGCATAAGCATACAACCAAGACCCAGGCGAGATGCATCACAATATATGGAGAAGTTCTTGTCTAGGTCTGGCAAAATCAACACTGGCGCTGTGGTTAACCGCTTCTTTAATTCTTCAAAGTTAGTTTGACACTTCTCAGACCATACAAACTTAGCATTCTTCTCTAACAAAGCAGTCATTGGTTTAGCAAGCTTGGAGAAACCTTCAATGAATCTCCGGTAGTAACCAGCCAGTCCAAGGAAACTGCGAATCTCGGTCACACTGGTAGGTGGGTTCCAATTCAACACATCTGCCACCTTACTTGGATCCACTGCTATTCCTCCATTGGATATAACATGACCTAGGAAGGATACTTCCTTCAACCAAAACTCACACTTGCTCCTTTTAGCTTACAACTGATGTTCTCTGAGCTTCTGCAAGACCAACCTGAGATGTCCTGCATGCTCTTCCTCATTCTTGGAGTAGACTAGAATGTCATCAATGAACACTACCACAAACTTGTTAAGAAACTCCATGAACACCTTATTCATCAAGTACATGAAGTAGGCAGGTACATTGGTCAGCCCAAATGACATCACAGTGTACTCATATAGCCCATACCTTGTAGTAAACGCAGTCTTAGGTATGTCAGAGGCACGTATCTTCAATTGGTGATATCGTGATCGAAGATCGACCTTGGAAAACACACATGCTCCCTTCAACTGGTCAAACAGGTCATCAATCCTTGGTAGAGGGTATTTGTTCTTGATAGTTACCTCATTGAGCGAACGGTAATCCACACACATCCGTTGTGTACCATCCTTCTTGTCAACAAAGATCACTGGAGCTCCCCAAGGTGAAGAGCTAGGACGTATGAAACCCTTCTCTTGTAACTCCTGCAATTGTTTCTTAAGTTCTTCTAACTCATTAACCCCCATCCTATATGGACGCTTAGCAATAGGTGCAGTACCAGGCAAAAGCTCAATAAGAAATTCAATGTCGCGGTCAGGTGGCATACCTGGCAAGTCATTGGGGAAAACATCTGGGAACTCATCAACAACTGATTCGGGCTCATGATCACCATCATCTAGCTGATTCACAGTAGCTGTCTGAGGAGTTTTCAAAACAACTTCCACATTGATTTTGTCCCCTTTAGGTGAGGTCAGGACAACAACCTTCTCTTGGCACTGAATCACTGCCTTGTATCGTTTGATCCAATCCATTCCCAGAATGAGGTCAATACCAGCTGTCCTTAGCATAATGGGTTCAACCTCAAAGGCTACCCCCCTTAGGAGCACACTAGCTGAAGGACTATAGTAATTTGTAGATAAGGTCCCTCCCGGTGAGCTTACTATTATGGGGGTTTTCATGGTACGTAATGAAATATCATGCACTCTAATGAAAGCTTCAGAAATGAAAGAGTGTGAAGCTCCAAAATCAAAAAGTACAGTAGCAGGGATAGAGTTGATACTGAACGTACCCAGCATAACTTCAGGAGTCTCCTGTGCAGTATCTGCCGACACGTGGTTCACCCTTCCAGTGTTGGCTAGAGGCTGTTGCCTTGCCTTCTGTTGGTTGTTCTGGGTCGGTGGGTTCAGCTTTTCTGGACAGTTGTAGGACAGGTGCCCCTCTTTGTTGCAACGGAAACACCTATTGGGGTGTTGGGAGCACTGTTCTTCATTGGGGTAGCATTGGGGTTCCCTTGATGTGGCGCCTGCGGTACAGCCTGCTGCTGGTTCTGTGGACGCTGCGGGAACTGACTGCGCTATGGGTTCTGGCCACGGTTCCACTGGTTGTTCAGACCCTGGTACCTCTGTTGGAAGTTTTGTGAGGGGTTGGGACGCTGGCGGGTGTTGCTTCCTGATGCTGGGCCCTGAAGCTTTCTCTTCTTGGCTTCCATCTCCTTGCGCTTGTTGTCAATCACAATAGCGCGGTTTACAAGGGCTTGGTAGTTGGGGTAGAGATTGGACATCAGTTGCAACTGCAAGCCATCATAGAGACCCTTCAGAAAGCGGCGCTGCTTGCCAGCGTCGTTGGCAACCTCATGAGGAGCATATCGAGATAACTGTGCGAATTTGTCCCAATACTCCGTCACGGTCATGGACCCTTGTCTCAGAGCTCTGAACTCTTCCTGCTTGAGCTCCACTATGCCTTTAGGAATATGGTAAGACCTGAAGCTTTCCGTGAACTCCTGCCAAGATACCTCTGGTGCATTGTTGGGACGTCCATATATGTACGAGTCCCACCAATCTTGAGCAGCCCCTTGTAGTTGACCAGATGCATAGAGCAACTTCTCACGCTCATTGCATTGAGCGATATTCAGCTGCTTCTCCACGGCTCTCAACCAGTCATCTGCCTCCAGGGGTTCAGAAGCATGGGTGAACACTAGAGGGCGACTTTTCATGAACTCTCCACGTTTGTCCCGGGGCTGGACGGGTGGTGGTGGTGGTGGTGGTTGGGGTATAGGTGGATTCTGAAGGTGTTGCATCATCGTCTGCATCAGCTGTGCCTGCACTACCATGAACTGCTCAATGGTCATGGCCGAGGGTGCTGGTGGTGGTGGCGGTGGTGGTGGTGGTACTGGTGGTGCACACCTACCACGGCCTCTGCCTCTACCTCCTCTTGCGGCCATCTGTCATCCACAACACATAGTACGACCTTTAGATTCATTGATCATCAAAACACGTGTCTGAGCATAACTTTCTGGAATCGGAACATTGCAAGCGGTACTATAAAACAGTCATATCTCACGTTCCAGACGTCAAACAAATGCGAAATTTACATGGTTGGAAAGCTTATGAAATTTTCTACAATTTTCATAATTCTCACTTTTTCAGATTCAGATGCAAAAATAGGTGAAAACAGAAAGTTAACAAAACTATTCCTGAGTTCCAGACTGCACAGAAGCTTCAACTTGTAACTGTCATATCTCCCAAACCAGAACAGGTATGAACGTAATTCAAGATCCATTGGAAAGGTATTGAAGTATAGTTGTTACCATAAAAATTTCATGATCATTGGGTGAACCAACTTTGAGATATAACCGAAAGAGTACTGACTGCTCCAGAAAACAGCAAGATAGAAAAACAGGATAACCCACCCACTAGCAATTTTATTTATATCAAACTTATTTATTCCTAACTAAGGAACTTGTGGACAGGCCCACAATGTTCCAACACTCATAAAAAAACTCCAAATAACTCATAAGCATAATAACAAACCACTAAGCAAAACCAAGTTCACATGTCACAACAAGACTCGACTCCACTCACTCTCGCTGCTAGCGTTTTATTACATCGGAGTGGTACTCGACCTATGGGAGGAAAACTGGGGAAGCTTCTGATGAAACTTGGGCATCTTCAGGCGTCCTCTGAGCTCATCATTTTCTACACGGGCTCTCTTGAGAAGCTTGCGCTGACCTTCTAGCTCATCAGTCAGCACCTCTACCTGCTGCATCAACTCATGAGCAAAATCGATCATCACCTTGGTGACGTCGTCATACCCATCTTTCGCCTCGAACATGGACCAACCCTCACGAGTCTCGAAGGGTAGGTGCCGGTACTTATTCTCCATCATACGGTTACGACGATGAGCACGAAGATCAAAGAAGGCCATGCGAGCTGCATCCTCCATGCACTCCATCATGCTGGCACGGCTTATCTTGGGCTCATAGACGGCCTCCACTTGCCACGACTGTGTGGCGTCTTTCTGGATGCAGATGTAGAGGGTACACTTCCAGAAGGAGGGGTCTTGGAAGTGCCTGTTCTCATAGCACATGTACTTCACATCGGACTTCCAGTCAGCATAGTGGTTCTCCAAAATCCACTTCAACAAGCCATGGTAGTAATCCTCATCGTCTCCTTCCTTGAAGTGGAAGTGCTTGGTCCATCCCAAGCGTTCTCCACTGGCTTCGGAACCACCAGCAGGAGTCTTGGAGTGGCTGTTCACTTCTTGGACTTCCTCTTCATCCTCGCGGGGCTCCATTGGCACGTACCTCGGTGGGGACGAGTGGACTTGCGAGCAGTCTGCTTGTTGCGGGCCATCTATAGAAAAGCAAAGATGAGAATTAAGTTAGAATCAAGATAACATAATTTTGAGATGAGTAATAGTTTTAGCAAATAATAACAAGGTATAAAAGCATGAAAAGAGCATTCCTAAGAACCAGTTCTAACTAGGTTTGCGTCCTACAGTCAACATGGCTCTGATACCAATCTGTCACACCCAGTTTTAAAGACAAAACAGGATGCATAAACCTTATGTGTGCCCAGAGATCAGTCACACACATAAGCCGATAAATTATCAAAAATGTACCATCACAGGTGTTTATTACATAGCGAATAAGTATCTATTAAAGTCTATTACATAAAAGCGGAAATAAAAGGTAACTCTCGCGAAGCTCCATCGCACAGGGACGTCAACTGGTTGACCCCAAACCTAGTAGTCCTCTGGATACTCCTCATAACTCTGATAATCTGGTACCCATCCGGGATTTTTATCCAAATATGAAAATAAACAAGCGTAAGTACTTCTAGTACTCAACAAGTAAGCATGGGGTTCATGAGGCTCAAAAAGTATGACACTGGTTAAACTGCATCAGCTTTTATGTTTTCACAATTTTAGCGTATGGATAGCATCAATGACATCAAAAGCCCAATAACCATATGATCAAGTACACATGAATAATGAATAGCAAACTAGTAAATGGTAGATTTAAGTCATTCTATTCCATAAGAATTCCAGGCCGCTCGTATCCGTGAGCACGACTAATATATTAGTTTTAAGACACTCTGCAGAGGTTGTACAACTTTACCCATGAGTCGTGTTGCCCATATGCCCGGGTTAATTACTCCCAAAACACTGCCAAGGTGAGCGGCAGGGTACACTATGAAGTCTTTCAGAGGGGTTCGCTGACATACAACAGACACTATGGATCCACGGGCAAGGGGTTTACGGGGACCCCTCGATGGTACACACGCGCAGCGGTAGCCACTCCGGCCGTACCTGCAACCGCTCGACAATGGCAACTTTCATGAACCATCACATGCGAGAAAGTAACCCCCTTACTTAACTAAAGCTAGAGCCATGTAGCTCTCATGGTTGTACTGTAAATGTCGTGTGATCGCTTACAGAGGTTCTAGAGCATCTCAAAAACTGTGCTCTAGTTCACCTTAATCCATGTTGCTAAAAGGCATATTTTACCGTTGTTGCATAAGTCATTAGTCAAGGTTACATGATCATAGTTATCTTTCAAGAGCACTAGCTTGATCTACCCAATGCATAAATCCCAGGGTAACAAGGTATAAGGTACAAGTCTATGGTAAAACTATATAGGATGTCAAGGAAACACATGCATATCATGAATTAATGATTAATGTGATTAGGACAACAAGGATGATCCCATGAATACTTGCCTTGCTCAAAAGGTTCCTGCTGCTCCTGCTCAAAGAAAACCTCCTGGTCACCCACGTACTGCTCACCGTCTATACTCGATCCCACATCAACATACAATCATACCAGGGCATAACATGCAAGCAAACAAAGGATATAGATTAGAACAGTACACCAACCATAATAAAACAAGATTAAAAGTTTATAAAACTGATCTACGCCTCGCTACGATCACATAGACGTTTGAATCACGAAAAACGGAGCTATAACGAAGAAGATATGAACTAATCAAGTTTCATAAGTTAAACTAGAGATTAAAATAGATTAAGTGATTTAATGTTTTTATAAGTTCTCTAACATGAACTATGAACTAACTAACACGTAGATAACGTCGATACGAGGCTAACGCAATTTGAACGGATGAAAACGGAGTTAAAATGAACATTTTAGGAGCATTGGAAATTGAGTGGCAATTCTGTAAATAGGGTTTTCTATTTATTTTTGAATTAAAACAAAATAGAGAAGAAGTACGCTTTGCATCAGAGAAAACGGAGACTCGGAATACGCCAAATAACGGCGGGTTTATACATTAAAAAGGTCGGGTTTCTTTTGCAAAATTGCAGGCCGAACGGGTACGGGGCTTTGTGAGCCGTCCGACTCCAGATGAGCAGGTGAGATTAGATCTGGGAGAGGGAGTGGTGGTGCGTGGCGGCCGAAGGCGAGGCAGGCGGCGGCGCCATGGCCGGACAGTGGCGGCGCAAGGCAATCCGACGATGTGGTGCACGAAACTCGACGCAGGAAGGTCAGGGAGAGAGAGGGGGAGATGGCGAACACGACTGCGGGGTCGGTTGAACCGATTCGAAGACGCACGCGGCGGCGCTCGCAGAGCAACGGCTCGGCATCGCCGGTGAACGATGGACGGACGAACAGAGGGAGAAGAGGGGGAGAGCGAGCTCCTGGGGCTCTCCTTACGACAACGAGAGGCTCGGGGAGTAGCTCAAAGCGGCGGCGGTGTAACCCGACGGCGGCTCGGCGTTAGGGCTGCGTCGGCTCTGGTGGCGCTGGGGTGCTCCGAGGGGGCGGGGTGAAGGCGGAGGGGGTGCGGGCTCTGCTTAAATAGCTCGGAGGCTGTGTCAGCGAAGGAAAGGGGGGATCCTGCTCGGATTCGCGATCGACAGTGAAGGGAAGTCGTCGGCGCAGAGAAAAGAAAGGAGAGGGAGGAGGAAGAAGGAAGGTGGGAGGAGAGACCGACAGGTGGGGTCCAGTTGTCGGCGCCAAGCAGGCCAGCAGCTGGGCCTCTGCGCGGGGGAGGAAAGAAAGGGATGGGCCGATGTGCTTGGGCCGGGGGCAAGCCCACGCGGCAGAAGAGAGAGGGGGGAGTGCTGCTGGACCGGGCTGAGGGAAAGAGGCCTGCGGGCCCGAATAGGAGAAAGAGAGAGAGAGAGAGAGAGAGAGAGAAAGAATTGCATTTTTCTTTTATTTTCTGAAATTCCAAACCAAAACAAAGCACAAATTGAATTCAAATTTGAATTTTGAAAAAAAATGTCAAGCAATACAAAACTCTATGCATCAGCATGAATGCAACAAAAATGTTTCTCCTATTGTGATAATTTTTACTTTATGAAAACTTAATTATTTTTCCTAGGTTTTAATGTCCACCCAAAAATGCATTTAAATTATTTTTAAACTATTTCCATGAATGCAATTTTTTAGGGTGTTACAGTGTATCAATCAGGTCCAAACTGGACTCGGGGGCATTAGATTGCCGATGTGGCATGTCCAGCTGGACTCTGCTCGCCGTTTCCGTTTCTGTTGGTTGCCAAACATGTGAAACCCCCCCTGTGATCCTCACCCCTCCCTCATTCTATCCTACCCCTGACAAACACACATGCGAGCAGAGGGGTGACGGAAAAGGCAAGCAGAGGGGCGACGATGGTGGCGCGGACTGCGGAGCGGCCTTGACTGGTGGCGGGCGACTCAACTCGTCCCGTCCCACTCCCCAATGGCTCCACAGCGTCGAAAGGAAGGGGACCTCCCACCCAAATACTGTTAGTTTCTCCTCTCTCTTTTCCCCTCTCTCTCGATTCTGTTAGGGTTAGGTTGGATGGAACAAGATTCAGATGAATTGGTTGCAACATTGAAGTTGTAGTGATGCATGAGTAGGTTTTTGACTATATTTTTGCAACGCTAGGGTTTGATTATGGTGATGCTTTGGTTTGATTATATTAATGCTAGGGTTTTGCATACCATAGGTGTTGATGCTACTCATATTTCAATAGAAATTCATCATGGTGGATTTTTTTGTGGAGTTGGAGTCAACCGTGCCTATGTCGGTGGAAAAGTAGACTAGTTCGACCATATCGATGTAGATTTATGGTGCTACTTTTGGATTATGGAATTTGCGATGAAGCTTGGCTATGGGGTGTCTCCTCCCAACCTGAAAGTGTTTTCACTGTTGCCTGGAAAGGAATTGTCTGATGGTCTAAGGATTATATGTAGTGATGAGGACACAGAGGTAATGAGGGATTTTGCTCACAAGATGACAAGTTTTGTCCTATACATTGATAATGACTACCAAGGTCAGCCCCTTGAGGATGTAGTTATCAACCCAGTTAGTGTATTGCCCAAGGTCATAAGCCCAATGAAAGTGCAATACATGGACAAGATCCCTGGTGAGAGGCTCCTAGATATGTACAAGAACTTGCCAAAGGCAGATGAAGTATGTGAAGTTGATTTGACTGATGGTGGCTCTAATGCAGAATTCAACTGGGGCAGTGGATCTGATGACAGTGAAGAAGATCTAGACTTTGTGGACACTGACAATGAAGTAGATGATGGTGATGATGATTTGTTCATGGATAGTGTGGACTAGGAAGCTAGTATGACAGTGAGGAAGAGTAAGAAGGCAGTAGGAAGTAGGATGAAACAATCCTTGGCAGTGGTGAATGATGCAAATGATGATGAAGCTAGTAATGATGAGGAAGAAGAGTTGGAACCATCTGATGATCGTGATGCAGAAGGTGGGGTTAGATTGAAGTTTAAGAGCTTTATGCCTGAAGATCTCAACAATCCCCAATTTAAGGTGGGTATGGCTTTTCCTTCAATTGAGATGGTGAGGAAGGCAGTGATAGAATACATCCTGAGGCATAGGGTGGATCTAAAAATGCCAAGGAATGACAAGAGAAGAGTTAGTGCTCACTGTGCAGAAGGATGCCCTTGGAATCTATATGCCTCATATGACAGCAGAGCAAAAACAGTTCTAGTGAAGACATATGTTCCACAACACAATTGTAGGAGAGAGTGGCTTTGAGGAGATGCACTGCAGTTAGGCTTGCTCAGAAGTACTTGGACAGTTTTAGAGCCGACCCAAAAATGACATTAGGAAATTTTGGTAGAGTTGTGCAGAAGGATTGGAACCTAACACCATCTAGGAGCAAGCTTTGCAGAGCAAGAAGCCTGGCACTGCAAAAAATATATGGTGATGAAGTGGAACAGTACAATCATCTTTAGGACTATGGACAAGAGATAATGAGATCAAATCCAGGCAGCACCTTCTACCTTGGTTTAGCTGATGGTCATTTCAGTCATCTATATGTTTCTCTAGAAAGTTGCAAGAGAGGGTTCCTAAGTGGGTGTAGACCTGTGATATGTTTGGATGGATGTCACATAAAAACCAAGTATGGAGGCCAGCTACTAACTTCTATAAGTGTTGACCCAAATGACTATATACTTCCAATAGCTTTTGCAGTTGTGGAAGTGGAGTCCAAGTTAACTTGGAAATGTTTTCTAGAAACTCTGAAACAAGACCTCAAGATCCAGAACACATTTCCTCGGGCTATTACCCAAAGCTCGGTATTCCGGAGGCGTGCCAGTCGATTTGACCAATCAATCGACAAGGATGATAACTAGAACAAACTGAACGAGACGACAACGATGCGCCCGGACGTCAAGGCTCAGATTGATCAAGGATAACTAGAGCAGAGCTGAACGAGGCAAACAGCGATGCGCCCAGATTGCCAAAGCTCAGAGGTACTCCCACGCGGAACTAGAAAGGATTTGACGGAGATCAAGGTGATGCAGCCCGTCGAAAGCTTGAAGAACTCATTGATAGCTATAACTAATGCATAAAAAGGGTAAATTGCAATAAAAAGGTAGAGTAAGATAAAATTGGTTTGTTTTTGAATTGGATTGTATATTTTTCCATAGCCCTCGGGCACATATTTATACTCCCGCATGGAGAGTTGTACAAAGACACGACACATATCCTTTCTAAAACAAACTCCTACTTCTAAGGAAACTGACTCGCGCAGGAGCCGGATAACAATATTTATTTCCTAAACAAACACACCTATTTTAAAGGAAAATAAACGACTCATGCAAGAGTCGGACTCAAACTACTATAATAATACTGGTACAAAACACAGTTTCCTTATACTTTTCCTCGATGGAAGCTTTCCATCGGCAGACCCCTGCAACTTCCTTCTTTGGCCACCTGTAGTCTTCTGCCGCCACCAAGTGCTAAGTCACGCCCATCGGCATCGGCAATACTTTCCCGATCGGCAATCGGCAACATCTCCCAATTAGCGACCTTGTGCTGGTAACCGTCTTCACCGATCATTCCTAATCGGCAACCACCCTTTATCTGCAATCAACAATAACCCCTTATCGGCAATCGGCAATCGGCAAGGGCTCTTTATCACCAATCGGTAAGGACTCTTCATTGTCAATCGGCAATAGCAGCTCATCGGCAATCGGCAATGACTCTTCATCGGCCATCGGCAATGACTCTTCATCGGCAATCAGCTTCAGCAAGACTTCACCAATTGACCTTTGTCGGCAAAGATCATCCAGCCTCCATCGGCAAAACACTTAGTCTTCCCGTAGCACTCTTCCATCGGCACTATCGACTCCTGATGCCGATGGAGAACGGCCGCTGACCAGTCAAGCCTCAGCCCATTTGACACGTGTCGAAAAACGGTGTCAACACATGCCCCCCAGTTTTGGAGCGTATAACACTCTACGTGCCAAAATTCTCTCCACTGTAGCCGTTGCTGTAGCCGTTACCTCCGAGATAGATGTACGGTTTCCTCGATCCCCGCGTGTGGAATTGCAATTTTAATAATAAAATCCCTCGATTGTAGCATAAACAGTTGCAAACCACCTCGATCACCGCACGTATCTACCGCGGGCTTTTCCACATTCCTGCACAATGTGAAACAGAACCCCAAAACGCCCCTGAGCGGGCTTATAAAAGTTACCGGGGTCCACACTACTTTTCACCTTGAGCCCACTTTCACTTTCACCTTCCTGCCGTCGTCTTCAATCTCCAGCCGCTCCGAAGAACACGAACTCGAGCAACAGTACTCTTCGCAATCCAAGGACGAACTACAAGCACTCCTTCGACTCCAATGGCAATCCAAGTTGACATCCCCAAGGTGCGACCTATTTCCTTCGCAATCCAACCTTCTGCTGGTACTTTTCTCGCACAAATCTGGATTTATCCCCGTTCCTTTTTTTGATTCTTTCCTCTTCTTTCTTTCGAACTCTAGGAGCTGTACAACAAAGTAGTGATTCCACTTACTGGTTCCACCTTTAGCTGTTTAGGCCCCATGGGCAATCCGGATCCCAGCTACATAATCAACGCAGAAACCAACCGAATCCCCTTCAGATCTGAATGTTTCGGTTTAGGACTGTGGAAGCATGTTTTCCGATCATGGCCCAAGCCCACTAAGGGGTGGAAAAATTGGTATCTCAGGGTTGCCAGGGCGCAACAAATTTACTGGCAAGAGCGCAACTTGGACCAATGTATCAGGCTTTCCATTGCCGATATAGAGAAGAACGAGAACATGTTAATAGCTGCTTCTTACTTCTGGTCAGACACCTTGAATGCTTTCTTATTCCGACATGGACCAGCCACCCCCACTCTTGCCGATGTCCACATGCTGACCGGCCTAGACATCTCCTCTGCCGACACCTTCTCCTTATTCAATAGGAAAGCTGAGCACAGAGTAAATACTCGGAACATCGATGGTTGGACGGGTTACATTTAGGAATACCAGAAAACGGGATCGGTAAACCAGAGAGAGCATGCTACCTTCCTCAACATGTGGCTGGATAAATTCATCTTTTGTGGTAGGGGAGTTGGACCTACGACCATGTATCTTCCAGCAGCTGAGCTGCTTGCCGATGGGACAAGACTCCCCCTGGGCAGATATCTTCTAGGATCGGTATATCGTCTTCTCCATCAAGTATCCCAGAAGTTACTGCTAGGTGAGCACATCGGCAACCTTGGAGGCCCCTGGTGGTTCGTCAACATGTGGCTAAACGCACATATGCAGAAAGCACTTCAACTTGACTTGTTCGCCCAACGTTTCCCGAGAGACATACCAGAAGACCACCAGTGTGGGGAGGATGAATCGGCAACTCGCCCTCCACTCAACTTTGGAGAGGCCACTATAGTGCTGCCCGGGACCGATGCCGATGCGAAGCAATTCGGTCTATTTTTTCAGAAGTTTTACAATGGAATTCCTGCCACAGAACGACTCTGGTGGCCATATGCCGATGAAGACAGCCAGTTCCCACTATTGTTTAACCTTACCGATGGGAATGTACCCGAAAACCAGATAATCATGAAGGCCAGCATCACTCCTCGAGCTATCCCAGTGAACATCTTTGGATCGGGAAAGAATGCCCCTCCATCATTTGAGTTTTACTACCCATCGGTAGCGGCAAGACAACTGGCGTTCGGCCAACTGTCGATCAAGCTTTGTTACTCCAAGGTAGTGAAGCCCAGGCAGACATTCTCCAGTGCTCTGGACTGGAACAAGGTTGTCAACCTTCCTACCGATGCCGATGTATCAGATCTTGACTTGTCCTCCTGGTCACCAACCTCCTTTATTACAAATGAGTACAAGTCTTGGTGGCAAGAATGGAGGTGTCAACTGTTCGCCAAATCGTCGCACTACTATCGACACATGATCGATGCGGATCATATCATCCCCGACGACGCAGTAAGTCCTCATTCCGATGCATTCCTTACTTTTACCTTCGCCATCGGTATTTAACCTTCTTGCGTTTGACAGGTTGATGACCCGATTCCTCCAATGAGTAAGAGCGGCAAGCCCTTCAAGCTTCGAATGATGAGTCCCGTATCACTCATCGGCAATAAAGCTCCCTCGTTAGCTGCCTTCATTCCTCGACAGGTACCCACACCGACACGTGCAAAAGCCAAGGCTACATCGGCCGCTGCTGCTGCCCTGACGCGGGTGTTTGCAGTAAACTCATCTTCACTCATACCGATTATATACCGTTTAATCGGCAATATTTACCTTGTATAACTTGTATTAAATATTTCCAGGCTATGAGGTCATCGGCAACTGCTCCAAGCAAACAAGCACCTCCAAGTTCGGCTGCCGATGCCCCCCAATCCTCGTCTAAGCGGGCTGGATCTCCTGCTGCTGCGCCAAGGAAGAAGAGGCGCTTGAGGCTGGCTAGCCCATCGGCTCCTATCCCAGATCAACCAATGGACGACGTTTTTGGTAAGGAGGCAGTTCCATCCGCTGCAGCGGCAGAGGTGGAATCGACATCGGCACCGTCAGCCGAAGCTCCCAACAAAGAAACCCCCATAATGGCGGCGGAGGTGGCATCGGCATCAGTACCATCAGCCGATGTTCCTGATGAGGCGGTTGTACCTACAGCAGCCGAAGCAATAGTATCAGCGCCGTCAGCCGAAGCTGTTGACAAGACAACTCCCGTCGTAGCAGAAAAGGCAATATCGGCATCGGTACCAACCGAAGACCCCGATGAAAGAGCTGCATCACCGCCACCACCAAGTATCACACCGGAAGCAACGCCAGCGACAATACTATCATCACCGACGGCGTCGACTGCTCCTCTGACAGAAGCCCAGTCATCGGCAACTGCTGCCGATGTTCAAGATGAGACTGGGCCATCTAATATGCCAAGTCCTGGGCAAGAAATCCGTTTCAAGATGGTAAGTTAATACTTGAAAATTCTAGTATAATCTTTCGATCGGCATATTTTAACCCCTCTGTATTCAGGCCCAAGATTCTCCAGATAGTCTTTTCTCCTTCAGCCTCAACCCGCAGGACGAAGATAGGCGCCAAGACCCCCTCCAAGCAGACAGCCTATTTTTCTTCTCGGTTGACATACCCGATAACGAGGAGGAAGAGAGCTCTGTCTCAACTCTATCGGCAGAGATCAAGACCAAGCTCGAGGCACTGCTTTCCTTGCTGCTACAAGACACATCCCAGCTTATTCAAGACTCATCGGCAGCAAGGATTGCTTTCAAAGACATCCGAAGTCATCTCCCTGCCGATATGGCAGAAACCCTTCTCCAGGCAACCTTCCTCGACATCAAGCAAATTCAATACCAGCGGCTTTCCCGTCGCATTGCCGATAGGGCCGCTCAATCTAAGAGCGAGGAAGAGAAGCTTAAGTTCAAGAATATTGCCGATGAAAAGCACAAGGGCATCGGCCAGGCAGAAGCCTCCATCAATGGCCTCAATCAAGAAATCACTCGGCTATCGGCCAAAAAAGAAGACCTGTTGGCCGAGTTACAAAAGGTTGAAGAGGACCTAACCGCAGCCAACCAGCAGAGAACCCAATTATCCGATGCCATCAGGGTTCTGCGGCAAGATAGGGACCAGAACGCCCGGCAAGCCATCTCGTGGAAGAAGAAGATCAAGCCGGTTGAGGGCTCTGCCGATGCCGACGCCAAGGAGATGAACGAGATAGAATAGATTCGCCTGCGTGCGATATCGGTCATTCATTCCCTGCTATAATTTATTTATCGTATCGGCGAAAATGTAACTCTGATACTTAATTCTGGGCCTTGTAATATAACGTCTACACATTTTTTACCGATGTATTATAATTTTTTCCTTTCCTCGGCATCCAAACGAGCACGTCATATATCAACTCCTTTGAGAGTTCCTGGAATGTATGCTGTGATGGAGGCAGACCCTTACCCGATAAGAACTTGATTAGGAAACCACTCCCAGGCCTAGAATTCAATCCTGATTTATAAAATCAATCTCCATGCCAGAGTACCATCGGCAAACTCACTCACCCAGTCATCGGCAATCATCACCGATACCATAGCTCATCAAGTCGGCTAAAATCTTGATTAACCCCAACTTATTAACAGACCCTGGCATTTAGCAACACCGTAACAATAATCGGCAATGAGGCTCCATACTTCCATCGGATCAGAATTAGAACAATGCCGACAGACCCACCAAAGAGTACGAGTAACCCCCAGAACGCGTGCACCGCACACTTAGTCATCGCAAGCGTGGCAGAACCATTCTTACAACCATCTTCCGGCAGTTAACGAATCTATCGGCAATATGGCGTCCCATACACAACCATCGGTAGGTGCCCCCAAGTATAATAATCGCCAGTTTGCCGATTGCAGCCTTCAAGTCAACAGGTCCATGATTGACCTAGGCCACTGGCAAAATATCGCTGTTTGCCGATGGATCTCCATCCTTGCGCTTTGACCTCCACTACTTCTCCCTTGGGAGTTCTGCATCATCGTACAGATCATTGCGGCGTTGGCGCTGAATTCTTCTTTTCTGGGTTTTTGTTAAACCCTTAGGGCACCACTGAGGGAGTTTGGTTTTCCAGACAGGCTGGTGCTGCCTTTCATTACTTACATCGGTATGGCTTCCGATGTTTGAATTTCTGGAGAGCACTTCTTCATCGGGTATTTTTATCTTGGTCTGCTCCTTGCTCTCCCCTTGATCAACCTGCCCGCCAAGCCTGCTATGGGCAATAAGCTTGCCCCCCAGTTGGTCATGTACCGATCTCCTCTCTCTGAGCGGCTTGGCGCACCTAGATGCCCGATCACCCAAACAAGGCTTACCTGACTGATCGGCAGTGTGATACCCGTTGCATTCAGGACAGTCATCGGCAGTGGGCAGCTTAATGCCTTCTTCCCAACAGTGAATGAAGAAGGGACACCTCCAATGATTCTTCCGACGAAGCCACTCCTGATGTTCTTTTTCTTCCTGCCGATATCGTTCATCTCGTGATTGCCGATAGTTCCGCCTTGGTAGTTTGTGCGTGATTACTATACCAGGAGCCCTGCTGACACATGCATCTTTATCGGCAATTCTCTCGCATTTCCTGTTATCGGCAAACTTTCCGACGTCACGTTCAGCCACTTGATGATCAGGATCTACCGATGCACTCTTTCTAGCGGCGTCCGATGTCAGCACCTTAGTTTTTCCACCGGCTTCCATCATATTATTTGGAAACGGGCGCTGATCAATTTCCATCGGTTCTTGGACTTTAGGATTTTCAAATTGGATCCGTCCAGAGTTAATTTCTGACTGCAGCTGCTACCTGAACACTTTGCAGTCGTCGGTACTATGAGAAGTTGTATTGTGCCACTTGCAGTACCTGGTATCCTTGAGCTCCTCGGCCGATGGAATTACCTGATTAGGGGCTAGCTTAATTCGCCCTTCCCGAAGCAATAAGTCAAATATCCCATCGGCCTTCGTGACATTGAAGGTGAACTTTCCAGCCCCATTCTGGCTGAGCGCACGAGGCATTGGCTCCCCATCATTTACCCATCCAACAGTACCGACATTCGCCTCATCATCTGATTCAGAGTTTCCTTGTCCAACGAAGAGCACCCCCGTGCTCCGAGCCTTCCTATGCCTAGGTGATTTAATGTCCTGATCGGCTTCGATGATATCAAAGGCGAATTTCTCCAATTCGGCAGTGTCAAGGCTTGGCTCTTCGTCCAGCTCTGAGAGTTCTATCTTCTCGGTCAAAAACGCCTTTGTATCTGGACCTTGCCGATGCGCAGATTCGTTCTCTAGTGGGGCAGATGGATGTGCTCCTTCATGTTTCCGTGGTGAGCAAGTCGGAGAAATTGATACATCAGCAGCATCAATCTGTTGAACATCATGCATCGGCTGCCTAACCAATGAGCAATTCTAGACGCCTACTGTCTGAGTAGATTGGTGCATCTCTCCAGGTCTTTGCATTAGGCAGGCCAGAACGATCGGCTCATCGACGGTACCAACCTGTTGAATATCGCGCATCGGTTGATTGACCGATGGGCCACTCTGGATGCCCACTAATTGATGTATTTCATATCCCTGTGGCGAGCGACTCGGGGCAACCGATACATCAGTAACACCAATCTGATGGATATTGTGTATCGGCTGATCAACCGATGAGCAACTCTAGATGCCCGCCGGCTAAGTATGCTGACCTATCTCTCCAGGTCCTGTCATCAAAGCACTAGGGATGATTGGCGCGTGCACAACACTAGTCATAATAACACCGTGCATTGGCTTTGCTGCCGATGAGTAATCTTGCACCGTTGCTAGCTTGTGCTGTAGCATTATATCTATTGCATTCATCGGTTGCTATACCGATGTCTCATTGTGCGCTCTTTCTTGCGAGTATTGCAGTGTAGTACTTATCGGTTGATGTACCGATACTTTATTCGGAAGACTCGCTGGACGATGTTGTGGAACCCCTGTCATTTGGTGCTCAGGCTGCACGTATTGCTGCTGAATCGATGATTGACTGATCCAACCTGCGTTAGGTGTCATCGGTATGTGATTTACCGATGGCTGATAACCAGCTGACTCTTGCAACCCTTGTACCTTTAGATGATAGCGTTGATCTGCAAGTACCATAGGCTGAGCAACTATTGCCGATGCAGGTTGACTGGCACGTAACACGTTTTGCATCGGCCAGGAATTCACCATCGGTTGATCCCCGGCTGAGATCTGTCATTTTCGTCCCCTTGAATGATCGCCTTGACCTGTGGGCAGCACATCTTGAGCGGTTATTGCCGATGCAGATTGATTGGCAATCGGCACACCTTGTTGCATCGGCCAAGCAGTTGTCGGTGACTGATAGCCAGCTGAGGCTTGCAACTCTTGTATCCTGGGATGATAAATTTGATTTGTACGTACTATGGGTTGAGCAGCCATGACCGATGCAGGCTGATTGACACTCGATCTGCCTTGTTGCATCGGCCAAGAATTCGCCGATATGTGTTGATTAACTATTGGCACGTCTTGTTGCATCGGCCAAACATTTGCCGATAGCAGATAACCGGCTGATGCTTGTTCTCGTTGTACCCTTGGATGATCGCTCGGACTCATGGGTACCACAACTTGAGCAGTCATTGCCGATGCAGATTGATTGACCATCGGCGTACCTTGTTGCGTTGGCCAAGAAGTTACCGATGGCTGATAGCCAACTGATGCCTGTTGTCCTTGTGGCGCCAGATAATTAACAGCATAGCTACCTTGATTAGCAAGTATTTCAGTTTGAAGAATCATAGCCTCCATGGGTTGACTTGCAACTGCCGTGCCCTGTTGTATCGGTAAGTGACTTGCCGATGATTGGGTGTGCGGCCCTCTGGGCATTGCCGTTTGCAGATTCCCTGTTGGCGACTGCACCGTTGAAGAGGATATAGCATAATGCATCACTGGAACCATCGGCTGTACAGATGTTGCCGATGCCATGGGAGCCTTCCACCCTGCATGGTTACCTTGGACCGATCTGGAATCCGTAGATGGATTCGGAGACATACCATATCCCCACCAGCTGGCAGAAGTTGACTGACTCTGGATGACAGGTCCAGACATTGCTGAAGCCACCAGATTTGTATTCACCGGAGTAAAGCTTGCTGGGCTCGATCTTGGTGGCATGATCTCATCGGCAGATTGGTTCATAATCGGTGAAGACACCCTTGGAACCGCCGATGGAGTCGCAACAGATGCCGATCCGAGTTGACGACACTCTGGACCAACATAATATGGTGCCTGCCCCTTGAAAGTCTGCTTGACGGCATTGCATACAGCATCGGACAGCACATTGGATTGGCTAATTAATACATTATTGAATGCAGAATTAACTATCTCTTGTATTTTACCAGGATCGGCGTTGAAAGTGATCTGCCGCGGCGACGGCGGATCTTGCTTCTGTACTGCTTCGCCAATCTCGTTTAGGCTGAAGGATCTAAGATATGAGCGCTTGTATTCCTCCATTGCCTGCTCCAGAGCCTGTTTCTGATGACCTGTCAGATCTGTTGTGGAGACTTCAATGACACTCCTTGGATTAGTCATGATAAATATATTTGTATAATCGGGTCCCACTGGGCGTGCCAAAAGAGGTGTTGACACAAAAAGCGTCCGATCTGTGAACACCTCGGGCTATTACCCAAAGCTCGGTATTCCGGAGGCGTGCCAGTCGATTTGACCAATCAATCGACAAGGATGATAACTAGAACAAACTGAACGAGATGACAGCGATGCGCCCGAACATCAAGGCTCAGATTGATCAAGGATAACTAGAGCAGAGCTGAACGAGGCAAACAGCGATGCGCCCGGATTGCCAAAGCTCAGAGGTACTCCCACGCGGAACTAGCAAGGATTTGACGGAGATCAAGGTGATGCAGCTTGTCGAAAGCTTGAAGAACTCGTTGATAGCTATAACTAATGCATAAAAAGGGTAAATTGCAATAAAAAGGTAGAGTAAGATAAAATTGGTTTGTTTTTGAATTGGATTGTATATTTTTCCATAGCCCTCGGGCACATATTTATACTCCCGCATGGAGAGTTGTACAAAGACACGACACATATCCTTTCTAAAACAAACTCCTACTTCTAAGGAAACTGACTCGCGCAGGAGCCGGATAACAATATTTATTTCCTAAACAAACACACCTATTTTAAAGGAAAATAAACGACTCATGCAAGAGTCGGACTCAAACTACTATAATAATACTGGTACAAAACACCAGTTTCCTTATACTTTTCCTCGATGGAAGCTTTCCATCGGCAGACCCCTGCAACTTCCTTCTTTGGCCACCTGTAGTCTTCTGCCGCCACCAAGTGTTAAGTCACGCCCATCGGCATCGGCAATACTTTCCCGATCGGCAATCGGCAACATCTCCCAATTAGCGACCTTGTGCTGGTAACCGTCTTCACCGATCATTCCTAATCGGCAACCACCCTTTATCTGCAATCAACAATAACCCCTTATTGGCAATCGACAATCGGCAAGGGCTCTTTATCACCAATCGGTAAGGACTCTTCATTGTCAATCAGCAATAGCAGCTCATCGGCAATCGGCAATGACTCTTCATCGGCCATCGGCAATCAGCTTCAGCAAGACTTCACCAATTGACCTTTGTCGGCAAAGATCATCCAGCCTCCATCGGCAAAACACTTAGTCTTCCCGTAGCACTCTTCCATCGGCACTATCGACTCCTGATGCCGATGGAGAACGGCCGCTGACCAGTCAAGCCTCAGCCCATTTGACACGTGTCGAAAAACGGTGTCAACACAATGTGAGAGGCCGCTTGATCGTAGGTGTTTGTCTTGCTCTTCGCTGTCAATTTCTTGACATTTCCCTGCATGTAGATCTTGATGGCGACGAGTGTCGAGAAGCCGGAGTTCCTCCATCGCGAGGCCGGCCGGTGGGCCCCCGGTTCGTGGACGTCCGTCGGAGGGGCCGCCGTGGCCGAGGACCTTGTCGCAGCTCACCGTCACGTGGTGGAGCTGGAGGAGCAGTTGGGCGCTTCGGAGTCGAGGGCGGCGGACGCCGAGGCGTTAGCACAGCAGAGCGCTGCCAACGTCGAGCGGGTCGAGCAAAAGTGGAGCGCAGCTCGCGCCAACGCCAAGGCGGTCCGCAAGATGCTGGTGGACGAGCGCGGGCGCGTCAGGCCGAGGTCGAGTGGCTGGAGGCCGAGCGTGACGCCACGGCGGAAGCACGACGCCGGGCCGTGTCGGCGCTGGACTCCATGGAGGAGGAGCGCAACACGATGCGGCGCCAGCGCGACGTCAACCGCCGGGAGCGCGACGACGCGGTGGCTCGCTTCGAGGACCTTTCGGCCCAGGCACGCGACCATGGTGTCGATGCTGATCGAAGGATCCTGGCGTTCTCGACCCAGGTCGACAAGTTGACGGCGGTCACCTCACAGCTCCGTGCGACGATCCATGGCTTGGAGGGGGAGAACGCAGGTATGTCGTCTTCCTCTGCCCTTGGTATTATGTGTCTTTTCGCCCGGAGGTTGAGGTCCCCTTTTTGTCGCTTCAGAGCTGCAGGCCGGTGCGCAGGAGTCGCAAGCGTTGCGCGAGGCCGTGCACGGGGTGTGCGACCTTTTCGGCGTGCTAGTCGTCGGGGATGGTCCTTACGCGGCCAGGACCCGTGTCTGCCTGCTTTCGGAGCGGGGCCAAGCCAGGATCCGAGAGGCGCTGCGTGTCGGGATCCACCGCACAATGGCGATCACCGCTTGACACTACGACGCGGTGACTTCTGCACTTGTCAGCGACGGATACCCTCAGGACGCCCTGGAGAAGCTGCTGGACCAGATTGAAGCCGCCGCAGAGGAGCCCGCGGCTGTTTTGCCCGCCAAGCTTGACGACGAGGTCTTCCCACCGCCAGAAGAGTGACCCTGCGTGGTTGATAATCAGGGCCGAGGGCCCTTGTAACAAACAATTTAAGTTATCCTTTGGTACGATGCGCCCTGGTGGGCTTTGGACAAGTTTTTATTGCTCCTTAGTGAGCTTGTTTTAAGTTCGTTTGTTTTCTGGTCACCGCATTTTTTCCGTTTCGATCTACTTGCTTCACCTCTTCCTGGTAAGAGGTTTGATCTGCCCAGATGCATGGTCGGGTGGAAATACTTGGCTCCGGGGAGTCGGAGTACCTCGCGGCCCGTTGCCATGGTCCGGTAAGATTTTCTCCCTTGGCCGGGAGAGGCAAAGCTTTCTTTCGGCGGGAATAAGTGCGGATCTCTGCGCGAAAAAGCTTTTTTGGAGAGAAAAGCAGGGGGTTCCCCCCTTTCCAGCCCCCGAGCGAGGTGTGCTCTGGCATGCGCCGAGAGTGCACCTTGCTAAGTGATTGGTCGGGGAGTTCCCTTATTTTTATTCCTCAAACTTTTTTGCTTAAAGAAGGTTAGATGCGTATATACAATGCGCTAGAGTGCTTAATAAAAGTAGGTAAACCGACATAGCTGTTGGTGCTCTGGGTGTCCGAGCTTCTCGCGCTCTAGGGGTCAACGTCCATCTTGTCTGCGGCCTCGATCGCCGCCACCAACTCCTCGCTGCGCACGTCGGCCATGGCGCTCTCGCAGCAGTCCACCTCGCACTGGTACGCCACCTTGACATCGGAGGTGACTGTGATGATGCTGCACGGCCCCGACATCTTGAGCTTGAGGTAAGTGTAGTTGGGGATGGCCATGAACTTCGCATAGCACGGCCTCCCCAGCACCGTGTGCTAAGTTCCGCTGTAAGCTACGACCTCGAAGGTGAGGTGCTCGCTCCGGAAGTTGTCCGGGTCCCCGAACGTGACGGGCAGGTCGATCTGCCCCAAGGGTATCGTTTGTCTTCTGGGGATGATTCCCTGGAAGGCAGCCCATGAGGATCGGAGCTTCTCCCTGCGTAGGCCGAGGGCCTCGAAAGCGTTGAAGTACATGATGTTGAGGCTGCTGCCCCCGTCCATTAGTACCTTGGTGAAGCGCACGTTCCCTATGACCGGGTCCACGATGAGTGGATAGCGACCCGGGTGGGGAACGTGGCTCGAGTGGTCATCTCGACCGAAAGTGATGTCGGGCTCCGACCAGTCGAGGAAAGCCGGAGTTGCTGGGGCGGCTGCGAAGACCTCGCGCCGCTCCTTCTTCTGTCGGCGTTTGCAGTCGTAGGCCTCCGAGCCTCCGAAGATCATGAGGCACTTGTTTACGTGGGGGTAGGAGTCATTGTGACCCCCATCCCCGTCCTGGCCTTCCGACTGCTTCGGCTCGTCCTTGTCCGGAACGGCCTTGAAGTATCGGGCCATCATGTCACACTGCTGGGGTGTGTGCTTAACTGGCCCGTTATGCTATGGGCATGGCTTGGTGAGCATGACGTCAAACTTTCCCGCCTTCTTCCCGCCCTGGGGACGGGGATCCTTGCGGTCTGCCGCTGCGACAACGTTGTCACCCGCCGCCGCGCTGCGACTTGCCCTTCTTCTTGTTCCTGTTTTGGGCATGGTTGGAGCCGCCTTCGCCGGCGTTCTCCACTTCCTTGCCCTTCCCCTTGTCGGGGTGGAAGATTGCACCAACCGCCTCTTCGCCCGACGCATAGCTCGTTGCGATGTCGAGGAGTCGCTCGGTGGTGCGAGGGTTGCTGCGGCCCAGCTCGTGGACTAGCTTTTTGCAGGTGGTACCCGCGAGGAACGCCCCAACCACGTCCGCGTCGGCCGCGGTCGGGAGCTTCATGCACTGCTAGGAGAAACGACGGATGTAGTCCCAGAGGGACTCGTCTGGCTTCTGTCTGTAGCTGCAGAGGTCCCAGGGGTTCCCTGGGCGCGTGTAGGTGCCCTGAAAGTTTCCGACAAAAGCCTGTCACAGGGAACTCCACCCATCGATGGTGTTGGGAGGTATATGGTCGAGCCATGTGCGGGTCGAGTCCGAGAGGTGGAGAGGTAAGTTGCGGATGATGAACTCGTCATCGTCCGCGCCACCGGCTGGCAGGCAAGGTGGTAGTCGTCGAGCCAGAGCCTGAGGTTCGTTTCCCCGGAGTACCGGACGATGTTGGTTGGCTGCCGGAACGGTTGCGGGAACGATGCGCGGCGGATGCAGCGAATGAACGCCAAGGGGCCCGGCGGCTCTGGGGTGGGAGGCCGGTCTTCATCGCTGTCGTATCAGCCGCCACGACGGACGTGGTAGCCTTTGCTTGCGCCATCCTGCTTGGCGTGCTTGCGCGCGTCAAGCGTGTCGCGCACGTCACTCTTTTCGCCTACACGAGCATGCACTGTCGGACGCCGTCGTTCGGCCGACGTGGGGTCCTGGTGAACCAACCCCTCGCGGTCGTTAGGCGCCAGGTCGTCCTGATGACCGGTGCTGAGCCCGCGCCTCCGCGGCGCGGAGCTCTCGGCCTGCTGAGCCGCGGCGCGCCCCAGAAGGGACTTGAGCTCGTCATGTGCGAGCCTCCCCTCGGGGGTGTCTGGGACCGGGAGGTTGCGGAGCAGCATTGCTGCCGCCGCGATGTTCTGACTAGCCCGCGTGAACTGCGGTGGGTCGTGTCCGTCGTTGATGATGCGTTGATGCACCGCCCGGGCTTCCCTTCGAGCGCGGGGCTTTTCGGGAGCCCTAATGGCATCGCGCTCGAGCATTTCACACTCGAACGTCACCTTTCGCTGGCGTTCCACGAGTTGTTGCTCCATTTCTCGAAGATCGTGCAGCTGTCGCTGTCGGGGATCTGAAGGTTGCGGATCATCCCATGGCACGGGTGCCGGGACGCCCATCTCGTGCACGGGCGTGTGTACGCCGTCTTCGTCCTCTTCGTCCACGAGAGTGGGGTCAACAACGGCTCTAGGTGGTGGGGTGTCACACATGAAGCACTCGTGGCCGCAGCCGGCGCTGTGGTCGCTCGAGCCGGAGTCGAGCAAGTAATCGCGGGCGTGCAACAAACCATAGAAGGCCTCCTTGTCCTCTAGACCGTCGAAGTCCAGGGGCTCCCAGGGATCGACGCTCCCGCGGCTGGAGTCGGCATAAGAGGTGGCCTCCGAGCTCGTGAGGAGGTCGGAGACGAACCAGAGGTGGTGGGACGCGAGCCCAATGCATGTCCCCTCCGCGGGGTCAGCATGGAAACCCGCAGTTATCATCTCCGAGTAAGTCGCGGCGGCATTCCGCATGTCGTGCGGTAGCACCTTCGGGACGGGCGCATTGATGAGCTCGAGAGAGAGAGCGGCTGTCCTCCAGCGAGCTATGCCGTCACGCTGGCGAATGCAAAGTAGAGGTTGTGCAGGGACTCCTGAGTTGGCTGGGGCCCCATCAGAGTGTTGAGCTGGCACTCGAACTGGGGATAGTCAGCCTGCGGGACGGCTGTCCCCTGAGCGACTTGCCCCCCGGAGGGAGGCAGGTTGAGGTGGGCCATGGACGCGGAGACGGCGTCCAAGGCTACCTCGGATGATGCCGCGGGGCGACAAAGGACCAGGTCGGCCCCCTGCCCGTGGCACTGGAAGTCCAGGCTACCAAAACAAATAATGGAGCCCGGAGCGAAATCAACGTGGCGAGAAGCCATCCGATACTCGAAAATATGGGTGACACGCAAAGTTCCGCTACCTGGCGCGCCAACTGTCGGTGTCTAAAATGGCGGGGTCTAGACGGCCAACGAGTAAATTTCTAAGCGTGTCGGAGATCGGATGGTTACGCTCGAAGAGCACACGGTTTATTTTGGTTCAGGCACGAATGCCCTACATCCAGTGTGTTGCAGGGTCGTGTTACCGAGCGTGGAGAGCTCGTAGAGGGGAGCTACAAGCAATGGTGAGAGAGGGAAGTCGGTTCCCAGGTCTCATGCGTATGAGGTTCTTGGTTCTGGTGAGAGCTCGCATGAATGCGAGTATGAGTGTGTGTGAATGAGTTGAAAAGAGTTCAGCGAGAGAGATTGGGGGTCCATTCTCCCCCTTTATACATAGGGAGAGACGGAGGAGTACAGTAGAGAAAGAGAACGTGGGCCCGGCGTGGGCTGTTGACTCGGGGCGCCTTTGGCTTCTGTTCACCTTCCTTACCGAGGAAGACTCCTCCTGTTGGCACGCCACCTAGGTCCTGTTCATCCTTGATGCGACTATAGCCACGCGCCTTGTGATTGGTGATGTCCCTGGTGCCATATTTGGGCATGGGCAGAGGTTGTCCGAACAGGGGCCGGCACCCCTATGTTTCGTCGGATAGGGCCGAGTACGCCTTGATCCCTGTTGGGATGTCCGTTGGAGGGATGGCAAGAGTCAATCGGTGGTCCGATTAGTACTGGAGCGTGTCCCACAAGGATTCTATAGGGGTAGGCATGGTGTTCCACGCCTTCGACCCCCATCCCTAAGGACGAGCCTGTTCTGTGGACCTTTTGACTATAGGATAAAGTGCGCAGGGGGTTGGCGCAAGAGCCCCCGAGGGTCAGTGACGTCACGGATGACGTCATCCTAGCTCGGACGAGGCGGAAGAGCCCCCGAGGGTGTACTGTTACCTTAGCTGGTTTTGAGCAGAAAGCCCCCGAGGGTCGGTGACGTCACAGATAACGTCGTCCTAGCTCGGACGAGGCGGAAGAGCCCCCGAGGGTCGATGGCGTCACGGATGACGTCACCTTAGCTCGGACGAGGCGGAAGATCCTCCGAGGGAGCGCTGCTAACTTAGATGGTTTGGGCGAAGAGCCCCCGAGGGTGATGACGTTACCCTGCTTGGGCGAGGCGAAGAGTCCTCGGGAATGATTTTGTTTTTGTGAGGCATGGACTTTGGGTACCCTATTCTTAGGTATCCGACATCATGTACCACTAGGTTCATCGTATTGCATTTAAAATCAATTGAACTAGTGAGCAGAACCAACTAATTCCAAGATAAATATGAACTAAAAGCTAACACATGTGCACAAGTGTTGAGATCACTTAGTGTTGGCTCTTGGAAGCTTGGAGAAGTTGGAGAAGTGTTTGGGCAGAGAAAGGTAGCCCGGACGCATGGTCTGGATGCTAGGGCATATGTCGTCCGGACTAACGCGTGTGCGTCCGGAAGCATGCCCTAGGTCAGCTCGGCTGAGAAGAGCAGTCCAGACGTTGTTGTTGGTCCAGACGCAGGGCTTCGGATGCGTGTCCGGAGTCTTGGCGCTCTCTGTTGTTTTTGGAGGAAGTGATCCGGACGCAGGCGTTTGTCCGGACGGAGACTCCGGACTAGCGTCCGGAGGTGTTGGTTGCTCTCGGGTGCGCTTGGGAGGCCCTAGAAATATTTCCAGACCGGGGTCCGAATTCTGTGAACAGTAGCGATCGGAGGCACGTGGCAAGCTGAGGCGAAGGCGCGAAGTGGCCATTTGAATCGACAGGGGCACCGGACGCATGGCTGATGGTCCGGACGGCGCCTTGCGCGCGTTCGGAGTCAGCGACCAGAGATTCTCTCAAAGACGTTGGCTCTCGGCTTGTGAAGGGTCCGGACGTAGCTGTTGGTCCGGACCCCCTATGAAAGTTACGTTCGGAGTGGACGCAGAGGCTCAGTTTGAGGGGCAAAACGGCTAGTTTGTGAGTGAGGGCTATGTAAGGTGGTTTGGCCGGCCCTTGGGGGTCTCTCTTGCACTTTTTCATTACTCACACACTAGTGCTCATTTGTGAGAGCCTCCACCACTCATCTCTTTGATACACTTGACAATTTCATGAGAGATTGAATGAATCCAAGTGCATTGCTCTTTGATTGCATACTAGTGGCACTTGGTAATCGTCGTCATCACGGAAGCTCTTGTTATTCTTGGAGGTTGCCACCTCCTAGACGGCTTGGTGCGACGAGGATCGTTGAGCGGAGGAAGGTGTGTGTCTCCGGCTCCGATTGGTGGATTGTGAGGGGTTCTTGAACCTTCCCCGCGGGAGTTCGCAAAAGGTATCTCTAGTGGATTGCTCGTAGCTTGTGGATCCCTATCTTGTGTTGGTTTTGCGGCACCTGGTGACGGGTTTGGCATGTGATGCCAATTAGCGCGTGAACCTCCAAGTAGGTGTATCGCTACAACGGGGACTAGCTTGTTGGCAAACAAGTGAACCTCGGAGAAAAATCTTGTGTCTCATTGTCTCTCTCCGAGGATCTCTTTTGTGATTGATTGGCTCTCCATTGTTGATCTATTAATTGATTGGTTCATCTCTCCGCATCGGTATAATCTTCCTAACTCTAGCTTTGCATTACTTTCCTTACATTCTTGCAAAGTAGAGCCTCTAGCTTAGCTTGTGTAGCTTAGTCTAATAACACTAGTTATCTAGCTCTTGTGTGTGACATAGTATATATCTTGCTAGTAACTAGACTTGTGGTAGGTGGCTTGCCGACCCTAGTAGTGCTAGTGCAAACTTGCTTTACGCCGTGTTTTTATTCTAACAAGTTTGCTTAGTGTTGTTGTAGAATTTTTAATAGGCTATTCACCCCCCCCTCTAGCCATATCTAGACCTTTCACCATCGATACACGAGCTAATGATAATGAGGAGGGAGCGAAAGCACAGAAACAAGAGTGGCCCGTAGTGCTTGAAGAGCTCATGGACGGACGTGTGAGGGAGAGGTCCGATCAGGTTCAGGTTGCGATCATCGGCCACGGTTGAGGGACCAGTGGGAGGTTTTGTACTTGTGAAATGGGTGATCTAGAGGCGTCGGTGGAGAGTGGATACTAGGAAGAGCGCGATAGCGAGCACTACGCCGAGGAAGGAAGCTGAAGGTGGTAGATCCATCTTGGGAACTTAATGATGAAGTAATGAACGTGTTTGAAGTGAGGCGGACCAAGGGATGGAGGCGGACCAGGGCACAACGATGGATGTAGGGCATGGAGACGGTGGCATGAGATTTGGGCAGCTTCCCGATGTCAAAAGAGGAGAATGAGCACTCTAACAAATTTGTAGGGGTGGCTTATAATGCCAGCCGCCCCTACAAATAGATTTGTAGGTGCGGTTCTTGATAGACCCGCCTCTACATTTATTTTTCAAAAGAAAACAAAAAACCAAAAGCCAAGCTTGGTAAATATTTTTAAGGTAGTAAATGATGTAAAAATGAATATGTTGTGAACATCAAAGTTGTGTAACTCCACAAGATATACAACTTTAATTTTGATAGTCTTTTCATGTGATAAAGTTTGAACAATTGAAAATTTTGAATTCCAAAAAAATTCCAAATTCAAACTAGATTCTAAAATATTAAATGGTTTTAGCTATAAAATTCATGAATATAAAAGTTGTAGAACTAAAAATATCTACAAATTTTATTTTGGTCATTTTGTCATCCCACAAAGTGTTAGTAAACATTATTCACAAATCAACGAATCTCTCATATAGTTTCATAAAATATGCGAGAGATTTATGAATTTTTGAACAATGTCTAGTACCACTTTGTCAAATAAAGTAATTACCAAAATAAAAGTTGTAGAACTTGATGAGTTCTACAACTTTTGAATTTTAGTATTTATAACTTTTTCAGTTGAAATTATTTAGTGTATTAAAATCTTGTTTGAAGTTGTCAAGATTTGAATTGGTCAAACAAAGTCACATGAAAATATTACAAAAATAATAGTAGTAGCAACATAATACCTTGATAAAACATGATTTTACATGTTGACACAAAAAGCGTCAGGATTTGCGAACACCTCGGGCTATTACCCAAAGCTCGGTATTCCGGAGGCGTGCCAGTCGATTTGACCAATCAATCGACAAGGATGATAACTAGAACAAAACTGAACGAGACAATGGCGATACGCCCAGATGTCAAGGCTCAAATTGATCAAGGATAACTAGAGCAGAGCTGAACGAGGCAAACAGCGATGCGCCCGGAATGCCAAAGCTCAGAGATACTCCCACGCGGAACTTGCAAGGATTTGACGGAGATCAAGGTGATGCAGCCCGTCGAAGCTTGAAGAACTCGTTAAAAAGCTATAACTAATGCAATAAAGGTAAATTGCGATAAAAAGTAGAATAAGATAAAATTGGTTTGTTTTTTATTGGATTGATTGTCTTTTCCATGGCCCTCGGGCACGTATTTATACTCCCGCAGGACACGACTCATATCCTTCCTAAAACAAACTCCTAACTTTAAGGAAACTGACTCGCGCAGGAGCCGGATCTAAAACAATAATATTTATTTCCACTCTTCATCGGCAACCACTCTTCATCGGCGATCGGCTATGATCCTTCATCGGTAATCGGCAATGCCTCCTCATCGGCAATCGGCAATGTCTCTTCATCAGCAACCAGCATCAATAAGACTTCACCGATTAACCTTTGTCGGCAAAGAACATCTAGCCTCCATCGGCAGCGCACTTGGTCTTCCCGCAGCACTCTCATGGGCAATACCGGCTCAAGATTTCCTGATGCCGATGGAGAACGACCACTGACCAGTCAAGCCTTCGCTCATTTGACACGTGTTGAAAAACGGTGTCAACACATGCCCCCCAGTTTCGGGACGTATAATACTTTACGTGCCGAAATTCTCTCCACTGTAACCGTTGTTGTAGCCGTTGCCGTTGCTGTAGCCGTTAGCTCCGAGATAGATGCACGGTTCCCTCGATCCCCGCGTGTGGAACTACAATTTAATAATAAAATCCCTCGATTGTAGCACAAACAGTTGCAGACCACCTCGATCACTGCGCGTATCTACCATAGGCCTCTCCACATTCCTGCACAGTGTGAAACGGAACCCCAAAATTCCCCTGAGTAAGCTTATAAAAGTTACCGGGATCCACACTGCCTTTTTTACCCGAGCTCATTTTCACTTTCACCTTCCTGCCTTCGTCTTCAACCTCCAGCCGCTCTGAAGAACACAAGCTCGAGCAACAGTACTCCTCCGCAATCCAAGGACGAACTGCAAGCATTCCTCTGACTCCAATGGCGATCCAAGTCGACATTCCAAAGGTAAGGCTTATTCCCTGCCCAATCCAACCTCCTGCATGGTTCTTTTCCTCGCAAAAATCCAGATTTATCCCATTCTTTTTCTAATTCGTCCCTTTTTCTTCGAACCCTAGGAACTGTACAACAAGGTAGTCATCCCACTCGCCAGTTCCAACCTTAGCTACCTAGGCCCAATGGGCAATCCAGACCCCACCTTCATCATCAATGCAGAAACCAACCGGGTACCGTTCAGATCTGAGTGTTTTGGTCTAGGACTGTGGAAGGACACATTCCGCTCATGGCTCAAGCCTGCCAAGGGATGGAAGAATTGGTACCTGAGAGTAGTCAGATCACAACAAGTGTACTGGCAAGAACGCAGCCTGGATCAGTGTATCAGGCTTTCAATTGCCGATATGGAGAAGAACGAGAACTTGTTGATGGCAGCCTCATACTTCTGGTCCAATAGCATGAACGCCTTCCTCTTTAGGCATGGACCAGCCACCCCAACCCTTGTCGATGTCTACATGCTGACCGGCCTGGACATCACCTCTGCCGATACGTTCACCCTTTTCAATAGAAAAGCCGAGTACAAGGTGAATACCCGGAACATCGGCGGTTGGACGGGTTACATCAAAGAGAACCAGAAAACCGGATCGGTAACCCAACGGGAGCACGCCATATTCCTGAACATGTGGTTGGAGAAGTTCGTCTTCTGCGGCAAAACCATCGGCCCAACCACCATGCACCTTCCAGCGGCTGAACTACTTGCCGATGGAACAAGGCTCCCTTTAGGCAGATACCTTCTTGGATTAGTATACCGATTGCTACATCAAGTGTCCTAGAAGCTACTGCTAGGAGAGCCCATCGGCAATCTTGGGGGGCCCTGGTGGTTTGTCAATCTGTGGTTGAACGCACACATGCACAAGGCCCTCCAGTTTGATTTGTTTGCCGAACGATTCCCAAGGGACATATCGGAAGATTACCGATATGGGGACGATGAATCGGCAACTCGCCCTCCACTTAATTTTGGAGAGGCTATCATAGTGCTGCCAGGTACCGATGCCGATACAGAGCACTTCGGCTACTTCTTCCAGAAGTTCTACAACGGACTTCCCTCCACGGAGCGGACCTGGTGGCCATATATTGATGAACACAACCAGTTCCCGCTGCTATTCAACCTGACCGATGTGAACCTGCCCGAGAACCAAGCAATCATGAAGGCCAGCATCACTCCCCGAGCTATTCCAGTAAATATCTTCGGGTCTGGGAAGAATGCCCCACCATCCTACAAGTTCTACTACCCATCAGCAACAGCGAGACAACTAGCATTTGGCCAACTGCCGATCAAACTCTGCTACTCTAAAGTAGTAAGGCCCAGGCAGATAATTTCCAGTATTCTAGACTGGAACAAAGTTGTCAATCTTCCTGCCGATGCCGATACGTCAGATATTGACTTGTCTTCCTGGTCGCCAACCTCCTTCATCACTAACGAGTACAAATCTTGGTGGCAAGAGTGGAAGCGTCAGCTACTCGCCAAGTCTTCGCATTATTATCGGCACCTGATTGACGCCGATTACATCATCCCTGATGACGCAGTAAGCCCTCCATCCGATGTGTTTTTATTACTTTACTTTTATCATCGGCACTTAACTCCTTTGCGCTTGATAGGCCGATGATCTGATCCCCACAACGAGTAACAGTGGCAGGCCCTTCAATCTTCGGATAATGGGCCCCATATCAATCATCGGCACCAAAGCCCCAACGCTGGCTGCCTTCACGCCTCAACAGGTACCTACACCGACACCTACCAAAGCCCAGGCTACATCGGCCGCTGTTGTTGCCCTGACGCGGGTCTACGCAGTAAACTCATCTTTACTTGTACCGATTACATATTGTTTTTATCGGCAACATTTTATTTTATATGACTTGCTTTATATTCTCAGGCACTATGATCATCGGCGGCCGCTTCAAGTAGGCAAGCACCTTCCAGCCTTGCTGCCGATGCCCCCCGGTCTTCGTCGAAGCGGGTTGGTTCTCCTGCTGCTGCGCCGACGAAAAAGAGGCGTCTGAGGCTGGCTTCTCTTTCACCACCGGCTCAACTTGCACCACCAACTGCCGGCATGTTATCGGCAGAAACTCCATCGGCTCCTATCCCTGATCAGTCGATGGACGAGATCTCCGATCAGGAGACAGTTCCACCCGCGGCAGCGGCGGAGGCGGCATCGGCATCGGCACCGTCAGCTGAAGTCCCCGATGAAGCGACAACACCCACTATGGCAACGGAGGCGGCGTCGGCATCGGCACCGTCAACCACAGTTCCCGATGCAGAGACGACTCCACCCGTCATGACAACGGAGGCAATATCAGCATCGGCATCGGCCGAAGCTCCCGTCGAGAGAGCGGTGTCGTCACCACAAGGACCAGGCGCAACATCGGAAGCAACACCAGTAACAACATCACCAGTACCGATAGCGCCAAGTGCTTCCCCAATGGGAACTCCTTCAACGGCAATCGCTGCCACTCCTCAGGATGAAGCTGGGCCATCCACCATGCCGAGCCCTAGGCAAGAGATTCACTTCAAGATGGTAAGTTAACCCCTTAAAAATTCTAGTATAATCTTTGGATTGGCATATTTTAACCCCTCCGCTTTCAGGCTCAAGATTCTCCGGACAGTCTCTTCTCCTACAGCCTAGATCCCCAGAACGAAGATGAACGCCAAGGCCGCATTCAAGCGGACAGCCTGTTTTCCTTTGCAGTCAACGTCCCCGATGACGATGAGGAGGAGACCTCTGTCCTAGCTTTATCGGCAGAGATCAAATCCAAGCTGGAAGAGTTACTTTCCTTGCTGCTACAAGATACGTGCCAGCTCATTCAGGATTCATCGGCAGCAAGGATTGTGTTTAAGGATATCCAAAGCCATCTCCCTGCCGATATGGCAGAAGTCCTTCTCTAGGAAACCTTCCTTGACATCAAACAAATTCAGTACCAGAGGCTTTCTCATCGCATTGCCGATAGGGCCTCCCAATCCAAGAGCGAGGAAGAAAATCTTAAGTTCAAAGCCATTGCCGATGAGAAGCACAAGGGCATCGGCCAAGCTGAAGTCTCCATCAATGGCCTCGATCAAGAAATCTCCCAGCTATCGGCAAAGAAGGAGGAATTACTGGCGGAGTTACAGAAGGTCGAGGAAGCCCTGACTGTAGCCAACCAGCAAAAAACCCAACTGTCTGATTCCATTAGGGTCCTACGGAAAGAAAGGGATCAGAATGCTCGGCAAGCCATCTTGTGGAAGAAGAAAATCAAACCGATCGAGGGTTCTGCCGATGCCGATGCCAAGGAGATAGACGAAATAGAGCAAATTCGCCTGCGTGCGATATCGGCTATCCACTCCTTGCTGTAATTTGTTTGTTGTATCGGCAAGAATGTAACTCTGATATTTGATTTTGACTTGTACTATAATGCGAGTTTGTTTTTACCGATGTTTATATAACTTTTCGTCCATCGGCATTCAACTGAGCACTATGCATCCACCCATATACTAGGGTAGTACCTCTTTAAGTATTTGCCGTTAATCGCTCTAGAGAACGCCACTCCTTCGAGAGTTTCCAGAATGTAAGCATTGCCAGGAGCAGACCGTTTTATCCGATAAGGACCCTCCCAATTAGGGACCACTTTCCAAATTTAGAGCTCTTAGTCCCAATCGGTAAAATCAACTTCCATACCAAGTCGCCATCGGCAAACTCCTTTGCCTTTACTTTCTTGTCATACCATCTGGTAACCCTCTTCTTATTCTCTTCAATGCTAATCAATGCCCTCAACCGATGACCTGCCAAGTCTTCTAGCTCATCTTTCATCAGAGTAGTGTAGTCATCGGTCGTCAGTTGATCTTGAAAAGACAATCGCCTAGAACCAGTTTTAATTTCCCAAGGTAGGACAACATCATGTCCATAGACCAACTGGTACGGCGATACTTTGGTTGCACCATGACAAGCCATCCGATACGATCATAAGGCTTCGTTTAGCACCACATGCCACCTCCTAGGGTTTTCTTCAATCTTGCGCTTAATAAGCTTGATAACCCCTTTATTAGTAGCTTCAGTCTGACCATTAGCCTGGGCATAATAGGGAGAAGAGTTTAACACCTTGAAACCCATACTAACAGCAAACTCATCAAACTCTCCCGATGTGAACATGGTTCCCTGACCGGTAGTAATAGTCTGAGGAATCCCAAATCGGTAAACAATGTGCTCTTTAACAAAATCCACCATGTTTGCCGATGTCACCTTCTTCAAAGGAATTGCTTCAACTCACTTAGTGAAATAATCGGTAGCAACAAGTATGAATTTATGCCCCTTGCTTGATGGCGGATAAATTTGGTCGATAAGATCAATAGCCCATCCTCTGAACGGCCAAGCCTTAATTATAGGATTCATTGCCGATGCAGGTGCCCTTTGCACATTACCAAACCTCTGACAGTCCTGGCACCCTTTGAAATAGTTGAAGCAATCTTCAAGGATTGTTGGCCAATAATACCCATTCCGCCTAATCATCCACTTCATCTTGAATGCCGATTGATGCGCTCCACACACACCTTCATGGATCTCACCCATCAACTCTTTCGATTCCTCTTTGCCAAGGCATCTAAGCAAGACCCCATCAATCATCCGATAATACAACTCATCGTCGAGGAGCACATACTTAGTAGCTTGAAACCTTAGACACCTTTCAACTTTCTTAGATGGATCCCTCATGTAATCGGCAATCTCCTTTCTCCAGTCATCGACAACTGTTACCGATGTCGTGACTTCTTGAATTGGTTGATATCCTGAGGCATTCTGTGCTAACCGATTAGCCTCTTCCTTATGCAGCCTAGGGATATGCTCAAGGCGGTATTCTCTAAACTCTTTCAACAACTGCAAACACCGTTCATGGGCCGCAATCAACACTTCACTTCGGCATTCATATGTCCCGATCAATTGATTAATCACCAACATGGAATCACCGAAGACCTCAACAGCATCGGCACGCACCTCCCTGAGTAATTCCAATCCCTTAAGTAAAGCTTGGTATTCAGCCTGATTGTTTGTCGAAGTAGCAACAATCGGCCATGAGATTTCATACTTCTGTCCTCGGGGTGAAATCAAGAGGATACCGATACCTGCTCCATCTTTACAAGTAGACCCATCAAAGAATAAAGTCCAAGGAGCAATTTCAACAGAGCTCACCACGTTACAATGCTGAGTAACAAAATCGGCCATTACCTGCCCTTTAACAGCCTTAGCCGATTCATACCTCAGGTCAAACTCTCATAGTGCCGAAATCCACTTACCGATTCGTCCGCTCAAAATCGGCATTGACAGCATGTATTTGATCACATCATCTTTGCAGATAACAGTGCATTCAGCCGACAGTAAATAATGCCTCAATTTAATGCAAGAGAAATATAAACATAAGCACAATCTCTCTATGGCCGAATACCTGGTTTCAGCATCTACCAACCTTCTGCTCAGGTAATATATTACACGTTCCTTCCCTTCAAACTCTTGAATTAAGGTTGATCCGATAACACCGTCATCGGCAGACAAATATAACTTGAAGGGCTCCCCGTGTTGAGGTGGAACCAAGACTAGAGGATTCACCAAGTATTTCTTAATCTCCTCTAAGGCTGACTGCTGCTCTTTCTTTCCATATAAACTCTTGATCGGCTTTCAATTTTAACAGGGGGCTAAAGGATTTAATCTTACCAGACAGATTAGATATAAACCTTCTGATGAAATTAATCTTGCCGATCAAGGACTGCAACTCAGTTTTGTTCGTAGGAGCTACTACCTTGTTAATTGCATCGATAGACTTTCTGCCGATTTCAGTGCCTCTTTGATGCACCATGAAACCCAAAAACTGCCCTGCCGATACGCCGAATGCACACTTGTTAGGATTCATCTTTAACCCATGTTCCTTTGTGCACTCCAATATTTTCCGCAAATCGGCAAGATGCTTTTTGAAGTCTCCAGACTTAACCACCACGTCATCAATGTAGATTTCAACTATTGTGTCGATATACTTATAGAAGATAAAATTCATTGCCCTCTGATAAGTAGCACCGGCATTTTTCAAGACAAAAGTCATGACTACCCATTCAAACAAGCCAACGTGACCTGGACATCGGAAAGCGGTCTTGGATATGTCTTCTTCAGCCATGAATATTTGATTATACCCAGCATTACCATCCATGAAGCTGATAACCTGATGTCCAGCAGCAGCATCGATCAGTAGATCGGCAATAGGCATCGGATATCCATCCATCGGTGTAGCCTTGTTAAGGTTCCTGAAATCAATACAAACACAAAGTTTTCCATTCTTTTTATACACAGGAACCACGTTAGAAATCCAATCGGCATATCAACATTGCCGAATAAATCCAGCTTCGATTAACTTTGTAATCTCAGCCTTGATGTCGGGCAGAATAGTAGGATTGCATCGGTGCGCAGGTTGCCGATGTGGTTGGAAACCAGACTTGATGGGTAACCGATGTTCAACTATCGATCGGTCTAAACTAGGCATCTCTATATAATCCCAAGCAAAACAATCTTTATTCTCCTTTAATAAATCGGTTAACTGTTGTTTACATTGGGAATCTAACTTAGCACTAATAAAAGTAGGCCTAGGTTTACTACCATCGTCGATGTCGACCTCAAGTAAATCATCGGCAGTCGTGAAGCCCTGCCCCAGCTTTCCGTCGTCAGCGACCGATCCATTACACTTCTTCCTTAGGACCGACTGCTTGGATCGGCTTAATGCGGTAATCGGTAACTCTGAGGAATTCCTTGTCCCAGGCTTCACCGGATATGCACCTGGTCTGTTCGTAGGTTTCCAATTCTGCCGATGCAACAGTAGATGGGGCTTCACTGCGGATGACTTCAATTCTGTCCCAGATCCACTTTACCATACTTTGATGCATAGTAGAAGGGATACAACAATTGGCATGGATCCAATCCCTTCCGAGGAGCAAGTTGTAAGTGCCTTTGCCGCTGATCACAAAGAACGTTGTCGGCAAAGTCTTACTGCCGATGGTTAAATCAACACATACGACCCCCATAGCTGTTGACACGTTGCCTTCGAAGTCCTTGAGCTTCATGTCGGTCTTGAATAAGTCCTGGTCACCTTTACCAAGCTTTCTGAACATGACATATGGCATTATGTTGATCGACGCGCCACCATCTACCAGCATCTTGGTCATCGGCTGACCATCCACTTTACCCTTAACAAACAGAGCCCTCAGATGCTGCCTCTCATCATCGACAGGCTTTTCAAAGACTGTCGTCATCGGATCTAGCACCAATTGCGCCATATCGGCAGCCTCTTCATCATCGCTGACGGGTGCCATGAACTCCATCGGCAACATGACGACCATATTGATATCTGCCGATGGATCCCTGTCCTTGCGCTTGGGCCCCCACTGCTTCTCCGTTGAGGGTTCTGCATCGTCGTATAGGTCGTCACGGCGTTGGCGCTGAATCCTTCTCTTCTGGGTCTTGGTCAGACCCTTAGGGCACCATTGCGGAAGTTTAGTCTTCCAGACGGGCTGGTGCTGCTTTCCCTTGCTGGCATCGGCACTTCTCCCGATGTTGGGATCTCTGGAGAATACCTCTTCGTCAGGCACTCTGGCATTGGCCATCTCCTCCAGCTCTCCTTGATCAACACGCCTGCCAAGCCTGTCATGGGCACTGAGCTTGCCCCCCAGTCGGTCATGTGCCGATCTGTTCTCTCTGAGCGGCCTGGCGTACCTAGGTGCCTGATCATCAAAACAAGGTCTCTTACCTGACCGATCGGCAGCGTAATACCCGTTGCACTCTGGACAATTATCGGCAGTGGGCAGCTTGATGTCTTCTTCCCAGCAATGAACGAAGAAGGGGCACTTCCAGTGGTCTTTATGCCGAAGCCACTCCCGATGCTCCTCTTCTTCTTGCCGATACCGTTCTTCACGTGATTGCCGATGATCTCGCCTTGGCCGGTTGTGTGTGATCACAACTCCAGAAGCCCTGTTGGCGCTGCTGCCTCCATCGGCAACCTTCTTACCCTTTCTGTCATCGGCAAACCGTCTTGCGTTGCGCTCAGGTACTTGGTGGTTAGGATCTACCGATGAACTCTTCCTGGCAGCGTCCGATGTCAGCACTTTGGTTTTTTCGCTGATTTCCACCATATTGTTTGGGAACGGGTGCTGATCTATCTTCATCGGTTTCTGGACTTTAGAGTTTTCAAACTTAATACGCCTAGATTCAATCTCTGACTGCAACTACTGCCTGAATACTTTGCAGTCATTGGTACTGTGTGAGGTTGCATTATGCCACTTGCAGTACCTAATCTTCTTGAGCTCTTCGGCCGATGGAATCACTTGGTTGGGCGCCAACTTGATTCGCCCTTCTTGCAGCAATAAGTCGAACATCCTATCGGCCTTGGTGATGTCGAAGGTGTACCTTTCGGTCTCTTTTTGGCCGAACGGACAAGACACAGGCTTCTTATCCTTCACCCATTCGGCCGCATCGATATTTAGCTCTTCATCCGATCCAGAGTCTTCCTCTTTCCCGATGAAGGTCACCTTCTTGTTCCAAGTCTTCCTGGGTTCAAAGGTTTTGATATCTTGATCGGCAATCCTCTGCACCAGGTGACTTAGGCTCTCAAACTCTTGGGACGCATACTTGTCCTTGATGTACGGCAGTAATCCTTGGAAGGCCAAATCTGCCAGCTGCCGATCATCAAGCACCAGACTGTAGCACTTGTTCTTCACGTCCCGTAGCCTTTGCACAAAGCTCTCTACCGATTCTTCATTGCGTTGCCTCATTTTGACCAAATCGGTAAGCTTTTTCTCATGTATGCCAGCGAAGAAGTACTTGTGAAATTGCCTCTCCAGATCGGCCCATGTAATTATAGAATTTGGAGGCAACGATATGAGCCATGTGAATGCCGATCCAGACAATGACGAAGAGAACAATCTCACCCTTAATTCCTCCCGGCTGGCGGCTTCTCCGCACTGGATGATGAAGCGGTTGATATGCTCCATTGTTGACGTGTCGTCTTGGCCGGAGAACTTGGTAAAATCGAGCACTTTGTACCGATTTGGAAGAGGAATCAAATCATACGCAGGAGGATACGGAGTCCGATAAGAGTACATGTTGACTTTGGGTTTGATGCCGAATTGTTCTTTCATGACTTCGGCAATCTTACCAACCCAGTATGCTTCCTGCTCTTGCCGACTCATTGGCTGGTTGTCGACTGGTGGAGTCGGCTGACGCGCCTCTTGAAAATGATGCGGAGTAGTCACGGGCGCAGCACCAGTCATCTGAGCACTATGCATCGGTTGACTCACCGATGGATAATTTTGCACACTTAGATTAGGCTGATTCGTCGCATTCAACGTTTGCTGTACCGATGGTTCGCTCTGAGTGTACGTTGGGCCTCCATAATGATACGTCGACACGCCAGGCTGTTGAGCCGGCGGGTGGTTGACCCAACCAGGATTATAAATCATCGGCATATGGGTTACCGATGGCTGATAGCTGACCGGAGCATGCAGCTCTTGTATTCTGGAGCAGTCAATCACCAAATTACCTTGGGGAATCGGCACTCCAGCCTGTGAATTTGCCACCAGAGATTGACTGCCGGTGGTTACAATATGTTGCATCGGCACCGAGCTTGCCGATGGTGGCATCAGAGGTATCTTTGGGACCATCTGAAGATCTTCCGATGGCACTTGCATGGTTGGAGCAGGCGCAGAGTTGTGTATTATGGGGGCCATCGGCTGTGACGGCGTTGCCGATGCCATAGAGTTCCTCCAAGCTGAACTGTCCCCCTGCACCAGATTAGAACCAGCGTATAGATTCGGAGGCACACCGTATCCCCACCAGTTAGTAGGGGCTGGTCCTGAAGTTGCCGACGCGGCTGGATCTGGGTTGAGCTTGGTGACGCCGCCAGCGTTCGGTCTCGGTGATGTAGCCACATCGGCAGACGGTTCCACAGGGGTGGAAGACGCCATTAGGGCTACCGATGGGCTTGTAGATGCCAATCCAGGTTGATGGTACGCTGGACCGACATAACGTGGTGCATGCCCTTCTTTGAATGATTGCGTGACAGCATTGTAGACAATATTGGACAACACGCTAGAGTGGCTAATTAATGCTCTACTTACAGCAGCATTAACCATCTCCTGTAGCTTGCCAGGATTGGCATCGTACGTGACCTGCCGTGGCAACGGAGGATCTTGCTTCTGGATCGCCTCGCCGCTCCTGCTGAGGCTGAAGGATTTGAGATATAACTGCTTGTATTCCTCCATATCCCGCTCCATGGCCTGCTTCTGATCGTCCTTCAGATCGGCCTCAGAGACTTCAATGACATTCCTCAGGTTGACTTCGGCGTGATCACCCATGATAGATGTGTAGATTTGTATAGTCGGGTCCCACCGAGCGTGCCAAAAGAGGTGTTGACACAAAAAGCGTCAGGATTTGCGAACACCTCGGGCTATTACCCAAAGCTCGGTATTCCGGAGGCGTGCCAGTCGATTTGACCAATCAATCGACAAGGATGATAACTAGAACAAAACTGAACGAGACAACAGCGATGCGCCCAGATGTAAAGGCTCAGATTGATCAAGGATAACTAGAGCAGAGCTGAACGAGGCAAACAGCGATGCGCCCGGAATGCCAAAACTCAAAGATACTCCCACGCGGAACTTGCAAGGATTTGACGGAGATCAAGGTGATGCAGCCCGTCGAAGCTGGAAGAACTCGTTAAAAAGCTATAACTAATGCAATAAAGGTAAATTGCGATAAAAAGTAGAATAAGATAAAATTGGTTTGTTTTTTATTGGATTGATTGTCTTTTCCATGGCCTTCGGGCACGTATTTATACTCCCGCATGGAGAGTTGTACAAGGACACGACTCATATCCTTCCCAAAACAAACTCCTAACTTTAAGGAAACTGACTCGCGCAGGAGCCGGATCTAAAACAATAATATTTATTTCCCTAAACAAACACACCTATTTTAAAGGAAAATAAACGACTCATGCAAGAGTCGGACTCAAACTACTATAATAATACTGGTACAAAAACACCAGTTTCCTTATACTTTTCTTCGATGAAAACTTTCCATCGGCAGATCCCTTCAATCCGCGACTTTCTTCTTTGGCCACCTGTAGTCCTCTGCTGATATCACACGCTAAGTCACCCTGTACTCATCGGCATTCTATACCCATCGGCATTGGCAACACTTCCCGATCGGCAACTTTGCACTGATAACTGTCTTCACCGATCAATCTCTATCGGCAATCGGCAACCACTCTTCATCGGCGATCGGCTATGATCCTTCATCGGTAATCGGCAATGCCTCCTCATTGGCAATCGGCAATGTCTCTTCATCGGCAACCAACATCAATAAGACTTCACCGATTAACCTTTGTCAGCAAAGAACATCCAGCCTCCATCGGCAGCGCACTTGGTCTTCCCGCAGCACTCTCATCGGCAATACCGGCTCAAGATTTCTCGATGCCGATGGAGAACGGCCGCTGACCAGTCAAGCCTTAACTCATTTGACACGTGTTGAAAAACGGTGTCAACATTATAAAATTAAAAAAAATCATCACATTTGCAGTTAGTACGAGGGAGAAAGACTATTTACAAGCTTTAGCGAGACTTGTAACTAGTCTTTCTCCCTCGTACTTACTACAAATGTGATGATTTTTTTTCTAAAAACTGTCTAATATCATGCTTTATCAACGAAGGTGGCTGATTTGTCTGTCTCCAAAAATTGAGAAGGCCCACCTCCGTTAAGTTTACTCTACTAGTGGTAGCAAATGTTTGGTTTAGGGAATCAACCTAGATGGGATGATGCATTGAATTCATTCATCAAATTTAGTGAAATGATTTCATTTCTTATACTATACTAATTATTAGTTTATGAAGAATGAGATAGTAATGGATCAACTTATTTTATTTCTCAAAATAAAAAAAACTCGTGAGTAAGATGATGATGAACCACTCCATTCTACAAACCAAGCATCCCTAAAAAACCCAACAAACCAAAAACGCGATAGCCATACCATGAGACTACCTCACAAATCTTATCACATATTTGCCGCCTCATCAAACCGCAAAAACCAACAAACCAAGAACGTGACTATCGTACCATGAAAATACCTCACAAATCTTATCATAGCTTTACCGCCTCATCAAACGGCGCACCAAATTAACACAAGATGTGTTATCAGGTAGACTATTATGACCTTGACCTAGACAAAGCAGCCACTATCTTCATGTCACCTCTTCATTGTGACATCGTGCATGTGTCCAAATGTGTTATATATGTCATCATTAAAGCATTGGTAGGGCCCTATCCAGTCGCATCCACATATTTATATAGGGCACGTTTAGTTTCAGATGATCTATCATGTTTTTTTATTGTTCGAAAAAAATCAAAGGACAGAGAGGCTTTGGTTCTACTCCCTCTATTCTAAACCATAGGATGTTTTGGTTTTACTAGACATATGGTTTTTTATGTATTTTGATATATACACCATATCTTTAAATATATTGTAAAAACAATTTATCTAAAATCACTAAAATGTCTTACAATTCAAGACAGAGACTAAAATGTCTCTGTTCTCTATTGACAAGCTAGGTTTGTCTTGTTGCACTAGGTGAGGTGAGCAGAGCCGACTACTAAAGAACAAAACTTGGCCTATGTTCCGGTGGCCACAGATTTGTTATAGCTAGCTCTACCTTGCTTGATTATGACGTTAAATTAAGCAGCAAGTTTTAGCTTTGAAAAGTCATGACGTTATTGATTCCGACTTGACGTTAAAGCAGCACGTGTTTTAGCTATTCATGTCATCGGTCATGGTCCAATGAGTGTATCCATGTGTAGCTTTGTAAAGTCGCGACAGGGATGTCTTCTCCTTGCAGTTGCAGATTCTTCGACACTACAGAAAGGTTAATTGTACGGGTGTGGTATAGAAACGTCTACAAGTTCACAGGTGACCTCAAATATATATTGGGAACAGTAGAGTATTTTCTTTTACAGCAGTTGTAAATGGCTAATAGCCCATGCAAATAAAAGTTACCCGTACGTTACAACGGGAGAAAAAAACCAAACCTTAATTAAAAACGTAGGTAAGGGTATTGAATATTTATTCATATTTCAACAAAAAAAATTTATCGTCAACTCATATATTGTTATTTTTCAAGCTAAATACATGTTCTTTTCACAGTCTCAAATTAGAGGAGTCCGAGCTAGAGTCAATTGTTTTTTTATTTCTCTTTTCTCAATAATATATGCATCATTGCTTTTCCCCGTAAACACCGGAGGATTCTGTGACGGGTCTATTGCTATCCTTTTTCCTTTTATGCGTCATTGATTTGTATTCGAAAACTATTTTTTAAAAGAACCAGCCTACAAAAATATAATATAGTCTTCAGTCATGAGTCATGTCGGAATATAATTTGTATGGAATGCTGATTATTTTCGAGTCTAGGGCCATGTTTGATTCTTACCTCCTAAACTTTAGTGGACTAAAACATTTTAGTTATCTTTTAGTACCTATTGAATGAATAGTGCAACTAAAGTGTTTTAGTTACCTTTTAGTCAGTTTGTTTGGTAGGTTTAGTCTACTAAAGTTTAGGAGGTGGGAACCAAACACCACCTAGATTACATACACGACTTAATATGTTTTGAAATTGTAAGAGCACTATATAGAATTAGAAATAGATCCCTGCTATATAGTTTTTTTTAAAAAAAAAACATTATACAGTACAACAAAGACGTATGCATGGACATTCATCCAACACACGTACGCTAGTTTATCTCTATGAGCACATTTAAATAAAAATCGCCTTGATTAACCATTTTTTAACCGCCATGGTTAAGATTGTTGTAGCAGTGAAGCTAGATAGAGTTTATAGTTCAACCCTGTTTGGATCCTCAACTAATTGTTAATCCCTGATAATTGGGTTGGATTCCATGAACTAGTGAGCTAATAATTAGTTGGGATGTTAGTTAAATTTTAGTCCACCCTATTCGAACCCCTATTTGGATCCTCCATGATTAAAGTAACTAGTTGTTACATTAAGAGATCTAAACATAGCCTAAGTCGTGGAGATTTGTCTATAATGGTTCACTGGTTTTGAATGAAGCGAAAATTTGGAGACTAGTGGAGTCACCTAATTAAGCCCCTGCCTGCTATATACAACAGCCTCCTCCGATGCAGCAAGAGCTCCATTTTTCCTAGAAGAAGAAGAGCTTCCAATTCCTCCACGTACAGCGTCTGGAGCTCTTTCCACCACCGCACTGCACAGCTGCAAAAAAAAAAAAAAAAAAAAAAAAAAAAAGAGTCCTCCTTGTTGTACAGTGCGTAGATGGCAAGCAACGGAACGGTGATGGTGGTGAGCGACCCGCTGAACTGGGACGAGGCCGCGGCGGAGCTCACGGGGAGCCACCTGGACGAGGTGAGGCGCATGGTGGCGCAGTCACGGGAGCCCGTGGTCAGACTCCGGGGCACCAAGCTGCGAGTCGGCCAGGTGGCGGCCGTCGCCGCGGCCAAGGACGGCTCGGGTGTCGCCGTCGAGCTGGACGAGACACTACTACAGATTTCAACATCACTGCCGACCTATTACTGTCGGGTCTGGTAAAACCGACAGTGATGAATCTTCACTATCGGTTCTAGCCACGAACCGGCAGTGAAGGTCTCCATCACTGCCGGTTCATAATTTGAAAATTCAGATTTGTAAATTGATTGTTTGAGCCACTAAACAAATTCAAATGAAAAAGTTGTAAACTACAAAGTTTCATAACTTTTCAAGATCTACAACTTTCATGTAGCAAGTTTTTTCATCCGAGATCGTTTACAAAAATTTGAATTTCAAATTTGATACATTCGAACGTATTTTTCGGCCACTAAACGATTTCAAATGAAAAAGTTACGAACTACAAAGTTTCATAACTTTTCGAGATCTACAATTTTGTAGAAAGTTTTTCCATCCAAGGTCGTTTACAAAAATCAAAAAAGTTAACTCTACACGTATATCAGTGCCGGTTCCAGCTACGAACCGGTACTGAAGCTCCTCATCACTGCCGGTTTGTGGCTGGAACCGGCAGTGATATCATGGCCACTTTCACTGCCGGTTCCAGCCACGAACCGGCAGTGATGAGGAGCTTCAGTGCCGGTTCGTGGCTAGAATCGGCACTGATATACCTCTAGAGTTAATTTTTTTGATTTTTGTAAACGACCTCTGATGGAAAAACTTTCTACATGAAAGTTGTATATCTCGAAAAGTTATGAAACTTTGTAGTTCACAACTTTTTCATTTGAAATCATCTTGTCATCGAAAAATAAGTTTGAATGTGTAAAATTTGAAATTCAAATTTTTGTAAACGACCTCGGATGAAAAACTTGCTACATGAAAGTTGTAGATCTCGAAAAGTTATGAAACTTTGTAGTTCACCACTTTTTCATTTGAATTCGTTTAGTGGCTCAAACAATCAATTTACACTCGGTTTAGTATAGAATATGAAGAAGTACTAACAAATCTAGACACAAGTGAGTCATGGATGGAGTGGTAGAGGACGTACCGCGCGAGGATGAGGTCTCAGATGAGGTCTCAGGTTCGAATCCCCGGCAGAGCGCGTTCGCGAATTTTACGCGAAAAAAATGCGCGACTTGAACCTCTTAGGTTCGAAAGAAGAGGTGGTTAACAGACTTAGTTTCAGTACAGAAAAGACAAGATTGATCTAGAACTCTCTACGTTTAGCAAGATATTGTCTCTTATAATTAATCTGTTTTTTTTATAAAATCCACGAGAGCTATACTACGACAGCGGAGCGTGCCAACGATGACACAATCCGTCATTGCAAGTTGCAGAAGGGAAACGACATACATGGTGCGAGACCGTGAGGCATGTGGGGTAATAAATATGGTCATGTGTGTCACTCATGGGGCAGTGTTGGACCGTCACGTCAGAACGGGACAACCTGCGGGCGTGTCGTGGATTACTAGTGGGCCTCTCCCACGTTTAATTTTTTTTTATTTTTAAAATCCAATTTCTGAACAAATATTTACACAACCGTTTGTAGGAATCGGTTTCTACATCGTAAGAAACCACATGTAGAAATGCCTCTAGCGCAGGTGGTTCGAAAAAGCACATGTATAGTATCGTTTTGTACTAGTGACCCTCTGCCCAGTGCTAACCGCCAGAGATGGCCCCGTGCGCCTAAGGTTGGCCACTTCCGCCGGCGGCCGTCGCTGCTGCTCCGCCACTCGCCACGCCTGAGGCTGCCCGTCGTGCCGCTTCTGCTCCACACTCTGCTCCATCTGACATTGTCGCTGCCCCGTCCTTCGTCGTTGCTTCTCCACCGCTGTGAGCAAACGGCTGGATCCCGCCGGATGGAGCCTAACCTCCATGGGTCTCGCCGATGGAACCCAACCTCGCCAGAGAGAAGGGTGGCAGAGAAGAGGAAGAAGAATAGTGCCGGGGAGAAGACAACGTCGAGGTGGAATGCCCACGTCCGCACATTTTTGTGGGACGAGGTCGCTCCTCATTCAGGCGAATATTCCGAGCATTTTGGTGGGTGTGACATCCTGGTTCTACTACAACTCTGAACCAAACGCTTCAAAAGGAAGACTCGTCCCGTCCTGTCCCACCCCAACCAAACGCATGCTTAGGGCGTCCGCAATGGTTAGCTATTTCGCTAGCTAGATATGACGTGGCAAGAAAAAAGTAGTAGAGAGAGTAGTCACTAGCTACGAGCAAATAACCTATCTAATTCACGTAGTCCAAGACTATGTGAGAGGAGTATGTGAGTCTAGTACTATATATTAGTCTTTTTTATTATCTCCCACCTTCACATCAACTAACTATATAGGTAGTACTAGCTATTACCATTGCGGACACCCTTAGATGCTGGCAGGGAGGAGATTCAGCGGAGACATTTCTTAGGGAGCAAACTTGGTTACCTACTTACTCCATCGATCCCAAATTACAAGTCATTACAAGAATCTTGAAGAGTCAAATTAAGTTTGACCAAACTTATATTATACTAAGTATTATTAGATTTTTCATCAACTATATTTTTTTATAGTATATCTCTTTTATAGTTTTATACGATAAAAAGGTGGTGTTGCTACAAATGCTACAACCTGCGGGCCGTTGATTGAATTGTGCAACATGTTAGATACTATTAATTTGAAACTCTAGTGCATATTAACGTTGAGATATCCAATAATTAGCAATACTAAAAGATTCATGTTAATTACCCTGCTGAAACTGAAATTAAGCTCTAGTTTAATCATATATCCTTTTATACCAATGCAACTAGGTACCTCAACGCGGGAATCTTCGGCACCGGCACCGACGGCCACACACTGCCGTCCCAGGTGACACGGGCGGCGATGCTTGTCCGCGTCAACACCCTCCTGCAGGGCTACTCCGGAATCCGCTTCGAGATCCTGGAGGCCATCACCAAGCTCATCAACTCCGGCGTCAGCCCGTGACTACCGCTGAGGGGCAGCATCACCGCGTCCGGCGACCTTGTGCCCTTGTCCTACATCGGCGCGCTCATCACCGGGCGCCCAACGCACGGGCCATCACGCCGGACGGCAGGAAGGTCGACGCCGCCGAGGCGTTCAGGGTCGCCGGCATCGAGGTCGAGGGCGCGGGCTTCTTCACGCTCAACCCCAAGGAGGGCCTGGCCATCGTGAACGGCACGGCCGTGGGCGCCGCGCTCGCCGCCATGGCGTGCTTCGACGCCAACGTGCTCGTGATCCTGTCCGTGGTCCTGTCCGCCGTCTTCTGCGAGGTGATGCACGGTAAGCCCGAGTTCGCCGACCACCTGACCCAAAAGCTGAAGCACCACCCGGGGTCCATCGAGGCCGCCGCCATCATGGAGCACATCCTGAACGGCAGCTCATTCATGGCGGCGCACGCCAGGGACGACGTGAACGCCGCCGCCATGGACCTGCCGCTCCGGAAGGACAGGCAGGACCGGTACGCGCTCCGCAAGCTCATGTTCGCCCAGTTCACCGAGCTCGTCAACGATCTCTACAACAACGGGCTGACCTCGAACCTGGCCGGGGGACGCAACCCTAGCCTAGACATTGGGCTCAAGGGCCTCGAGATCGCCATGGCGTCCTACTGCTCCGAGCTCCAGTACCTCGCCAACCCGGTCACCAACCACGTCCAGAGCGCGGAGCAGCACACCCAGAACGTCAACTCCCTCGGCCTCATCTCCGCCAGGAAGACGGCGGAGGCGCTGGACGTGCTCAAGCTCATGACCTCGAGGTACCTGGTCGCGCTGTGCCAGGCCGTCGACCTCCGCCACCTCGAGGAGAACCTCAAAAGCTCCGTCAAGAGCTGCGTCATGGCGGTGGCCAGGAACGCGAGCTTTAGCGAGAGGATCAGGATCCTTCTCGCCGCCGCCATCGACCGCGAGGCCGTGTTCAGCTACTACGACGATCCGTGCGGCGCTAAGTCCCCGCTGATGGTGGCGATCCGCGGCGTGCTGGTGGACCAAGCCATTTCCGACGAAAGAGAGGCGGGCGGCGAAGAGGCCATGGCTGTTGGCCAAGAATCAACGATCAAACACAATTTACACAGTGGCTACACCTAAATCAAGATTGCGCACACGAACAAAGAAGAAACACAGATGAACGCAGAACTGGCAACTGTCTACAGGGATGACAGTGCCCCTTTTCACTTAACACAAGTTCAAGTACAGAGTGAATTACACAATCACAGAGACTCTCACACGCTCCTCTAACTCCCAGCTATATGTACCTAGAGCTGAGATTCACAAATACACCCTTACAAACTTTTTAAAACCCGATACAAACTCACCCAAAACACACTGCATCTGCTGAACCGTTCTGTGGACGCGATCACCACGTTCCCATCTCAGTGCCAACCGTTCCCGCTCTGGGTTGATTCAAAATCCTCCCTTCCTGCTGACTTGGCTGTCACCTCGACTCTCCACATCACCCTCAGCAGACTTACACCAACAATGGCGGCGCGGCCCGTCTTCTCCAAGATCGGCAAGTTCGAGGACGAGCTGCGCAAGGCGCTGCCCGGAGAGATGGAGGCGGCCCGTCTGGCCTTCGTGCCCTCTGTATCGCTTCGTCCACGAGGACCTCGGCGCCGTGTACCTGACCGGCGAGAAGCTCAAGTCCGCCGATGAGGACTGCAACAAGGTGTTCCTGGCCCTCAGCGACGGGAGGCTCATCGATCCCGTGCTCGAGTGCCTCAAGGAGTGGAACGGCGAGCCGCCCCTGGCCCGCTACCTGAAGTCCTGAATTGAACACCGGCGACAAGAGGAGGTCGTACACACCACGCACCGTCCAGGAAGGTAAATTGGGTTAGACGGTTTTAAAAAAGATTGAAAATTTCAAACTCGTGTATTGAATCACCGGAAAACTATAAACATAGATACTGGAAATAAATTAGATCATTAGGATTCCATTCAAGATTGTTGTAAACCGGACGGATTAATAGTTCCTATCCCAACCACCGTTGGAATAAAGTTCAAAACAAATTAGTAACTATAAATAAAAGAAGAAAAAAAAAAGTTTTTTATTGAATCATTCAAGAAAGGTCAGACAAACTGAGTTCGAGCTTGACTGGATCAAAACAATTCTACGATCATCAGAATTCAGAAACATAGACCAGCATCCAATAAAACATTGTGCTCAACGACCATATATAGGCCAAGCCAACTCTACATGTACGTGCAGCATGCAAGTGTTAAGTCCTCCATGGATAAGTGTCCAGCATGTATGCATGTACCACGTACAATGTTTTTTTTTTTGTTTTTTTTACAGGAAGCACGTAGTACAATGTAGTCTGCTGACAAGTCACGAGTACAAGGAAACAGCAACCTGGCCTTTTGTTGGCACTCACGTATATCTACTACATTTTCTTCAAGGACATGATGATAAAGGCAGTTTTTGTCTTCTCTTGCTCAAGGTGCTTGGACACGAGATATGCATAATCTGCAAACAGCAGGTTAAGTATGTTTTCTCCAAAATGACTTGCAATCAAAGGCTCCAGCAATGCTCTAACAAGCTTAGAAACATTCATGCCACTATGGACGCTGTCATGGACAACATCGCCTTCTGTATCATCATAAGGATCCCAATTTAGCTCAAGTAATTTGATGCAATCCAATTTGAACATGTGACCGTCCATGACTATTTCCTTCACTTCAGCAATTGATGGCCCATATAAGGGTAGATTGAAAGCGTCTAGTCTTTCTTTCTCCACAAGGCCCTACAGAGATTATGATCATTATCATTGTTTATTTGACATCCCAACAAATTTCTAAAGTTTAGGCCATACAAAAAGGTAAAACTAAGTTTTATATATATATATATATATATATATATATATATATATATATATATAACTTACCTTTGCAACAAGTGATTGCAGTGATCTTGCAAGTAACCCATAAAGTTGGCTGCTATCTCCACTGTATACATCCTCATCCTTCCTCCCAACAAATGTTAAAACCATTTTCCCTCCACGTACAAGTTCTTCATGACGCAGCTTGAGGAACAGGGAGAAGTCCTTATAGAACTGCTCCTGGAAGCACTTCACTACAATTGGTGATGTGGTCTTTGCGATGTAAATATTATCTTTGTTTAACAGAATTCCATTTCTTGCATGAAGTTCCTCAGGTACCTATCATACATGGCATTTCAGAACATCACTCTGAACTCTAAAGAACTGAAAGAATATTGCTATTGGCAAATGTATGCGTGCATAAATGACTTCTTGCAATAAGCATTGATACAAATACCTGAGAGCGCCAATGAAGGCAGCAAGCAGAGTGAAAGAGGTGGACACTTTGACGAGGAAAAAGCCTGTTGTAGTATGATTTTGGTAACCCAGAAATATAGTACAAAGGTGGTGTGTACCCAGTTTGTTCCATTATTGTACCATGCTTCAAGTTTTCGAGTGAACTGAAGAGCTGGTTGAAGTCATTACCAGGTAAGTCGTTCAGGAAGATCTGAAGTTCCATAGGATCACATCCTTCAATACATTTATTTCTTTGGCTAGATATGATGTTTATCACATTGGAGATGAAGAGTAATGTGTTTGGTCCAGAAGAACATCCTAGGTCAGCAATGATCATGGTTTTGGGGACAAGAGCAGTACATGCTTCCTTTATAGCATTCTCAATGATGGGATGAGTTTGTACCATAAGCTTCTCCTGGTAATATGCACAGAGGGAAAAATATATAGTAGCTCTTAGATACATGTTATTTGTCCTACAATCTCCGACCATATGTTAAAAATTCAAATTTTCAGGTGTTACAATATATATCTTAGAACATGTTAAAGGTATTCAATAAAATGTAACTATGTATATGCATATTCAACTTTTGGTGGGGATTACAGTATCAATATATAATCCACTCCATCAACAAACAATGATAGCAAACTATATTGTTATACATACACCAAAGAAATTCATACAATAAATACCATAAATGGTTTAAGTGGAATATATAATAACAAGATATTCATGATAGAAAAATGCATAGCGCACAGTTAGATTTGTGCATGCATGCATGGTAAAAAGGGATAGAAGAGTCACTTGAGCCCTCGAATTCTTCGCGTAGCTATGTTCTCCTTCCCCTTTAGCCATGTGAAAGTCGCGTTGTAGATTTATCATCGTCGCTACAAATTTCGTGGGTATAGTTTTCTGGTTGTTTCAAAAGAAATAATGAAAGCACCCAATGAATCTGCATGCTCTTCGTCACAGGGTACTATTTATAGTACCTAAGCTACTACTATAGAGAGCCATGGCACCCCGCAATTAACGTCTGTCATTTGTTCACCGCTGCAGTTCGGTTTCCAACTAACGCTGCTTGTCTATAACCATCGGTGATCAATTCCTGTACACGTGGGTGCCATAGGATCTTCACCATACGTCGTGGATGCACCTAGACATGCTGGCGGCTAATGCACAACGACTTTTGAATGATGCTGCCGGCGGCTAATGGACAGGCGACAACTAACCAGCAAAGCAAGTAGTAGTACGTATGACTTTTCAATTATCTACGTCAGCCTCAACGCTCTGCCATGTTATCATGACCTTCAGCTCTAGGGACTCACGTCGGCACTGGAAGGCAGTTTTTTTTTCCGCTAAAGACAAATACATATGTGGTCGGTTTCTCATTAAGATATGTGCACAACACATATTTGTATTAAGATGTGTGTTAACACTTAATTTTGGTGCGCTTAGGAAGATGACAGGTGGGCCAATTTGCAGAGACGGTTGTTCGGAACATTCGGCAAATGTTCGTGCGGTCGGCTGATTTCTAAAGCATTCGGCAGATATCCGTGCGGTCGGCTAATTGCTAATGGTTCGGCAAATGATCGTGCGGTCAGCTATTCTGATAATGGGTGGTTTTCGGTTAAGGAGAGGTGACAAAAACGACAAGAGCCGAATCAGGCAACAAAGATCGCGACAATTAAGGAAATAAAGACTCTGAAGGGAAGACTAGAGTCAAAGATGTCATGTTTTTCCTTTAATATTTTGTAGTCGTGTCCTTTTAGGACTCATGCCATGACCAGGGTATAAATATAAATCTTTGGCCATTGTAAAAACTGTTCACAATCAATAGAATACAACCGGCCCTGTTCCAACTTCGAGTCCTTTGTCGTGTCGTCGAGTTCTTCAAGAGGAATCATCGATCCGTCGACCTCCGTAAGTCCCGACAACCTTGTTATCATGTCTAGTATCATGCGGTGGATTTAGATGTTGATGCAAGTAGTCTTGTTTGTTTTCAATGATCGTGCGGCGGGCTTGACAATCAAGAAGTCTTCGCTTATGTTTCGTTTATGAGTACACACCATGCGGCAGGTGCTTGCTTGATATACTTAGGAAAAGCAAGATAGTTATCGGCTTTATTAGACTTGGCAAGATCTAATAGATTCATTAAGTTATTATGTGTTGCATATTTTATATATGTTATATATTTGTAACACTATTTTGCCCGATCTAGATCTAATATGGTTCGGCTCTGTTTTTTTCCTTATAGATCTATCTATGCTTTAACAGTTATTACTTTTACGTTATTTATACAAATGGATCTTGTGTTCATAATAGCCGGATTAGTTTAAATCTAGATTGTTACGTGTTGCGGGTTCATGCATGTTAATCACGTTTAAGCTTCGATAAAGCTAGGTGTCGTGCGGCAGATGCAGGCTTTAGATTAGTTTGATCGTGTTTACTTACATGTTTCTTCATCATGGATCCCATCTCGGTTAGGTTGCCGAGCTTGGTTATGCTTAAACTTACAGTTAATTATCATTCGTCCATACGTACTTTTTCATGCATGCACGTTCGGCTATCAACTTTTCACATGCTTTGCGTTTGCTTTAGCCGAACGATCTATAAGACCTGTTGACAGATAGCTTCTATAACTATATGTCGTTGTAAGTGGCCTCAGGGCCGTATATATGGAACTGTCTGGTCTTACCCGGTATGTTCCAGATTATATCTAATGATTTTCATCCCTCGTTAGTTTCAGGTTAAACTGACTGGCACGTTCTCGGATTTCGAAACACCCGGGCACCCGATTGAAGCCACGCTTTCCGGCTTGCTGTGTGTGAGGCACAGTACGTCATATTTTGTGTCAACAGTGTGTATGCACGCATCTTAATACGAATCTAATAATGACAACGTATCAGGTGTAAACCACAACAACCTTTGTGAAAACCCGTGCAAACCATGGCAAAAAATTCGTCTAAATTCATCAAAAAAATCACACGTGTAGATGATATGATGATACACAACTTTGTAAAATATCTTTTCAAACTTGATTTCATTTGTGAGATATAAAAATAAGAAATTTCAAGCCAGAAAGATGTCCAGATGATTCGTTAGAAATTTATTACTTTTATATCTAACAAACGAAGTCGAGTTTGGACAAGATATTTTACAAGGTTATGTATCATCGTATCATCTATATGTGTGATTTTTTTATGAATTTAGATAACATTTTTGTCATAGTTTGCACGAATTTTTACGAAGTTGTGGTTTGCACACGTACGATACGGTCCTAATAATCTATGTGCCAAGGACACATTTAACTTTATCGTCGGCAATGGTGTCAATTCCACCGACTTCAGCTCTGTCTCACCGTCATCTTCAGGTACAGGACTTTTCGTCTACCATTGACGGAGCTCCGCCCCCGGTAGCCAGCTTATTCAGTTCATCCATAATCCAATTGCATCTTTGTATGTATGGTAGAGAACTAGAGACGTACGTGTACAACCTCACAGGCGGCTTCAAAGATATTGGATTGATTAGTTCGAGACGGTCAGCGATGGTTCTGTCCAGAAATCCATATCTGTACATGTGGAGGAGAAGCTCAAGGCCGCTGATGAGGACTGCGACAAGGTATTCCCTGGCCCTCAGCGACGGGAGACTCATCGATCCCATGCTCGAGTGCCTCAAGGAGTGGAACAGCGAGCCACCCCTAGCCCCCTACCTGAACTGAACACCGGCGCCAAGAGGAGGTCGTACACCATGCACCGTTCGGTGGGAAGATGAATTGGGTTAGACGGTTTTAAAAAAGATTCAAATTAAATTTCAAACTCGTGTATAGAATCACCGGAAAACTATAAACATAGATAGTAAAAAAAATTAGATCATTAGGACCGGACGGATTAATAGTTCCCAACCACCGTTGGAATAAAGTTCAAAAAACATAGTAACTAAAAGAACAAAAAATATTGAATCATTCAAGAAAGGTCAGACAAACTGAGTTCGAGCTGGACTGGATCAAAACAATTCTATGATCATCAGAATTCAGAAACATAGACCAGCATCCTTGTCGTGCTCAAGGCCATATGTAGGGCTACATGTACGAGCAGCATGCAAGTGTTAACTCCATGGATAAGCTAGTGTCCAGCATGTATAATGTTTTTTTTTACGGAAAGACTGTATACAATGTAGTCTGCTGCCAAGCAGTAATGTCTGACAAGTCACGAGTATCAGGAAACGGCAACCTGGCCTTTTATTGGCACTCACGTACGGTGCAAGTGTTAATAATATCCTTGACTAAACGAGTATCAGGAGTATATCTACAACAGCTTCTTCAAGGACATGGTGATAAAGTCGTTTTTTGTTTTATCTTGCTCAAGGTGCTTCGACACGAGATATGCATAATCTGCAAACAGTAAGTCAAGTATGTTTTCTCCAAAATAACTTTCAGCAAAGCTGGGTAACCGAGGCTAGGTTAGGCCAATTTTAAGCTTTGCCGAGAGCCTTTATCATGGCTCTCGACAAAGAATTTTCAAAAATACAAAATAAAATAATTTTTACCGAGAGCTGACAGGTTTGGCTCTGCAAATAGTAAGTCAAGTATGTTTTCTCCAAAATGACTCTTAGCAAAGCTGGGAAACCGAGGCCAGGTTGGGCTAATTTTAAGCTTTGCCGACAGCCAAACGTGTCAGCTCTCGGCAAAGAAGCATTTGCCGATAGAAGCTTTATCGAGAGCAGCTCTTAGCTAAACCTTTGCTGACAGTTAAACCCTCTTTGTCGAGTGCCTGATGTGTTTTCGGTAGTGTCACTACTACATAAATGAATTTGCACAGCGTCACCATTTTAGGCTCTGTGGGCCGGCCACCTAGGCACCCGTGTTGCAAATCATTTACCATGGTGGGCAATATAACGCGCCCGCCGTGGTAAATTGACATTAACCGAAGCGGGCTTCTTTAGCATGCCCGCTTCCGTTAATAGTTTAACTGCGACGGTCGAGTTAGGCCGTCTTCCGCAGTTCATATATATTTACCGTGGTGGTCACCTTATGTTGTTGTCGACAAATATCGTCGGCAGTGCACAGAGGGGTATGCCCACGGTGGTCGATAAATCGGTGAAGGTGCATGTGATCCGAACCAGATGGTAATACAAGCACCAAGACACAAGATTTTAGACAGGTTCAGGCCGTCAGCGTGACGTAAAACCCTACATCCTATGTTCTGATGGATTGTATTGATGTGTCATGAGGTATGACGTATAAAGGTGTATGATGATCTATGAGAGACCTATGAGCTATGAGGTGTGTAAAGATGTGTCCTCCAGGGACCCAGCCTCTCCTTTTATACTCTAAAGAGGTTGGGTTACGCGTAGAATATCCTATTTGGTACTATCTTTTGTAGCCTTACGGTGCACACCGGGTAGCGTCATGCACCATTGTAACACCCCAAAATTTTGTTTATAGAAAATAGAAATAAAATGTTTTAATTTTGAATTTTGGTGTTCATGAAATCATAGGAAATAAAACTTTTTGTGAAATTAAAATTTATTAGGTACAAACATGTTTGAGCACTCATGCCTTTGCATTTGTTTACTTGTATTGTCTGGCTTTTCAAATGAGGTTTCAAGTTTGAATTCAAATTGGTTTGGAAAATTGCTTTGAAATAAAAAGAAAATAAAAAGAAAAGGCAAACTCCCCCTCTTCTCTGCTTCTGGCCCAGAGGCCTGCTCGGCCTTCTCTTCCCTCCCGCAGGCCGACCCCTCCCTCTCCTCCCACCCGGCCCAAGTGCCCCGGCCCACTCTGCCCCTCCCGCTCTCTCTCTCTGGCTCACTGACGGCCCGACCCCGCCTCTCTGCTCGTTTGGAAGCGCCGACAGGTGGGACCCACACGTCAGCCGCTGTTCCTCCGCGCTGCGCAGACGCACGCGCCTTCCTTTCCCTCTTCTCTGACTGACAGGCCGACCCCGTCTCTTATCCCGCTGACAGGCCGACCCCACCTGGCAGATCCGTCTCCCTCCTTTCCTTTCCTTCCTCCCTCCCCTTTCCTTTCTCCCGCGCCGACGGAATCCTCCTCGCCGTGTGCGTATGGAGCCCGGGTTGATCTCCTTTCCTTCTCTGCGAAACTTCTGAGTCGATCGCCGCGCACCACATCTCCCTTACCTTTCTTTCCCCTCGGTCCCCTTCCTTCTTCGCGCGCCGCCGCCTTCCTTTTCTGCCGCAACGCGAATTGCGGCCGCGACTGCCCTTTCCCATCTTGGCCGCGTCCAGGGGCTATTTAAGCAGAACCGCGCCTCCTCCGCCCTCGTTCCAAGTCCCCTGGCAGCCGCAGCAGTGCACCAGAGCCGCCGCCACGAGCACAGACCGCCGCCCAGCGCCGCCGCCGTTGCCCCTCTGCTGCCAAGCCCCTCCACTGCGTCTAGCCGCACCACGAGCCTCGAACCGGGGTAAGAAAAGCCCCAGATGTCCGATATCTCTCTCCCTCGCTCTCTGTTCCCCTGCGCTCGAACGCCGGCGACCAGAGCCGCTATATCGCGGGCACCGCCGCGTCCGTCGCTCAATCGGTCCAACCATGGGCACCATCGTGCTCGCCCCGTCTCCCTCTCCCTCTCTGCCCTGCTCCCGTCGCGTTTTGAGCCCTGAAGCGGCGGATTGGCTTGCACGGCCGCGTTCCGGCCATGGCATCGTCGTGGGAGCGCCGCCTCGGTGACCTTGCCTCCCTCTCTCGTCCTCCCTTCTGTCCTACGCCGTTCGATCTCGCGCCGACGGCTTAGATTAGAGTTACCGAAGGGGTACGCCCTCGGTCCACCGTGGACCCGTGGACCGAGCTTCTGTACGCGGTCCACGGCCACGTGATACACCGCGCCAGTCACAACACGCCATGTGGCACCCGTCAGCCCCCACCGCAGATCCTCTAGCGCTTTCCTTCTTTGCGCTTTCCCTTCTCTGAAAACGTAAACCCCCTCTGTTTAACCCAAATACGCTTTCTCTTTTTACAGATCTGCCCCTCCTTTTCAAATGCTTATGATTTCCCCGTTTCAACTCCGTTTTGACCCAAACGAGTTGCGTTAGATCCATAATTTCATGATCTATCTAATGGTACAGTTTTCATCTATGTTAATTACTTTTGAAAATCAAAGTTAATTAATTTGTTAATGCTTTAACCTGCCCTTTTCAAAATCCTGTTTAATCTATATCTTCTCCATTTTAAATCCATTTCGTTCCGTTCAAGTTGCGTTGGCTTCGTATCGGCGTAACCTTTCTCTTAGTGATCTTTAATACCATGTTAATAGTTCTGTATTTTCATGAGATAAAATCCTAATTTGATTAACCACTTTGTAACCTGTTTTATACATGAAATGATGACAGTTTCAATTCCCGTTTTCAATCCAAATACAATTTTTGACCTAATCTAACTAAAGTATTTCAAAGAAATACTTTATCCACTCTTTTATATAGTTATAAAATTGATAAAGTCCGTAGTTCTCTTTTGTAAAAGCAAATCTTCCGTTAGTTGTATCTTTCTAATCGTAGCTCCGTTTAGTGTGTTCTTCGCGACTGTGTGATCGTAGAGTTGCGTAGGTTTCTTTTAAATCCTTTTTATTGATTGGTGTATTGTTCTAATTTTAGTCATGTTTGTATGCTTTGTATGATCAGAATGCTTGCGTGGTGATTTGTTAATTGTTGTCCAATCGGTGAGTTTTGCGTTGGTGATCAAGAAGAAGTCGTCTGAAGTTGAGAAGCAGTTGAGCAAAGGATCTAAGCTTTTAAGGCAAGTATCACATGGGATTATCCTTGTTGTCCTATTCATGATAATCACTCTTTAATCATATGCATGTGTTTCCTTGTTACCCTGTAAGGTTATCCTAGTTTTGTACCTTATACCTTGTTACCCTGGGAATTTATGCATTTGGGTAGATCAAGCTAGTGCTCTTTAAGAATAACTATGATCAGGTAAACTTGATTAATGAATATGTGAATCGACAATAAAAGATGACTTTTTAGCAACGTGGACCATAGGTGGAACATTAGGAACTCACACCTGTGTTCTCACTCATAGGGATATTTCTGTAAGAGATTACCCCGAGAAAACAGTACTACCATAAGCTAATGGGCTCTGGCTTGACTCAGTATTAGGCTTTTGCTAGTTTGTGGCAACTTACCTGAGAGGGCGCAAGAAGTGCTCTGAGATGTTTGGAAGCGCTACGGTGACTTCTGGGATCTCGTTGAGGGAACTTGTAGCGGGTTGTTACCTTCTAGTGGAACTTGTGAAAGGTCTCGTAGTGAACCCTGTCGGCCCACCTTGGAAGTGGGTAAGAGACTAGCTACCTCGGGAAAAAGGGCAATTCACGACTTATGGGTAAAGATGTACACCTCTGCGCAGAGTTAAAAACTATCATGATAGCCGTGCTCACGGTTACGAGTGGCTTGGGCTCCTTGCTATGTGATGTTCTTATGTCATGGCTCATCAGTTGTTATCGGTGATTTATTATTGTTACCGTTCATATAAGCATTACATCCTGTTAATTTGATCATATGGTTATTGGGATGTTGATAACATTGATGCTACTATAATGCTAAAATTGTGACAACATAAAAGCTTGTGCAGTTAAACCAGTGTCTATCCTTTTTGAGCCTCATGAACCCCATGTATATTTGTTGAGTACGAAAGTACTTACACTTGCTTTATCTTTTCAATATTTGGATAAAAATCCCAGATGGGTACCAGTTTGTAAGAGTTGGAAAAGATAGGCTTGTGATCAACCAGTCAGTTTGGTCCCTGTGGAGTGGAGTCTTCACCTGAAGTTCGGAGTGTCTTACCGCTGTTTGCTTTCTCAAGGTTATTCCTTTGACCATATGTGTTATATACTTAAGTATTGTCTTTTGATATTACCTTGTTCTGTGACTATATGTGAGATTTGACTTCCTGGGCTCACATATAGGGTATATCTGGTTTTGTTCTTAAAACCGGGTGTGACAACCATACGCCTATCTTGTGGGTTGGGCCATCCTGGATGGTGCGGTCCATGTCTATCTGTGAGGGTATGGGGGTTTTATTCCCCTATAGTTGCCCGCCACGGTAAATCCTAGATCTATGTAATACAGCCAGCCGCCCCTCTTCTTCTCATAGGTCTTCCTCTTCCAAATTGTGGAGGAAGAGAGTGCCCTAAATTTTAACCAAATATTTGAATTAAGGTTTAGATCTTGGATTGGGAAGAAGAGGACGCAACAAGAGGTACATGAAGGCTCTCACATCCTTTTATGTCTCTTTTATTCATATTTGGTCTCTCTAGCTAATTCTAGATCTAGATCTAGAAGTTTTTAAATGAAGAGAGAGAAAGCTTGTGTTTTTTCTTTTATAATGCTTCTTATTTGTTACTTGTGATGTTAACTCAATGTCGATTTGTAGACACGACAATGCATAGGTCTGAATAGATCTACCAGATGAATAGAGTTAGTGATCCGTGGTATACTTGGATGTTGTGAGGAATTTTATTGCCATGGCGAAAGCTCATCGTGAGAGGTTGAAGCGAAAAACAACCATATGTCCACGTTCGTATTGTGGGAATCCGAAAGCCTACATAGACAGCACGGTGAAAACTCATTTGATTATGTATGGTTTTGTCAAGGATTACACCGTCTGGACTTTTCATGGTGAAAGAGTTGATGCGAGTGGCGGTGCATCTAGAGTGAGCTCGTCGTCGACGATGGCAGTGAAACAAATGAACATGTCTCATCTTCAGCACCAACGGACAACGACAATAGTGGTCGTGATTACTACATAACGGTGGAGGATATAAATCGTATCAGGACATGGATGATGACAGCTGGTGGCAGTCGGGGTGGCCACGAGGCTACTTTCAATGAACCTGAGGATGTACATGTCTTTGAGGGCTTGCTCCACCACATCAATGAAGATGACCATATGTTTGGCAGCTCGAAGTGGTTGGACAATTTCAGAGCGATGAAGCAGGCTGCGATTGATCCTCTCGATGACAGTTGTCCGAAGGAGTGCACAACCCTCTGTTTTAACCTCCAAATGTTGATGTTGAAGGCTCGGCATTGTTGGTCTGACACTAGCTTCAACGAGTTGTTAAGTATCCTTGCTACCATGTACCCAATGGCTAACAACGTGGCCGCCAATACCTATCGGACAAAGAATCTGATCTGGCCAGTGGCGATAAAACTTATAAAGTTTAATGTCATCCCTAACGATTGCATCTTATATCAAGGCAAGGAGTATGAGAGTTTGAAGAGTTGTCCACATTGCTCCAAGAACGCCCACACTAATCTTAGGGTGGTTGACAGGAGGCCACTTCTCTAGCTTGAGATTGTGCTAACGAGGATCAGGTATGTCAATGTATTCAATTGCTAGTAATGGATGTCTTGACTGAATTGGATCAAGTCTCCAAGTTTCCTGCAATGACTACACTGTACGATTATGTTTCCTCTAGTTTCAAAAGTAACTGCTTGATGGACATCCCAATGAAGATCTTCTATCGTTTCTTCACAAAATGGTTCATTCAATCATGATATGCATCACATGATGAAGTTTTTACGACTGCAATTCTATCTCTACAAAGACTTCTGCTGATCAACCAGCCTTTCTTGTGTAGGTTGGAGATATGAATGCCATAATGGTACCCAATCTTTATGTCAATGAAGCATGCAAACATAGCGCTTCACTGGTGCCTTAGTGGTGTTGGCTCAAGTACACAGGAACCAAGGTGGTCATCTTAGAAATTGTGTTTTCCTAACCATTGAATTATAAGATTTTTATTGTCTTGTTTGACCTTGTCTTCTTCTGTCTTTGTGCAGGTTTGTGTGGCTCCTGCTCAAGAATGATGTCAGACTTTTCCAGTGGAACAAATCAAGGCTCACACTAGTACATAGAGTTATTGCTAAGGGTCTCCAGATAGCCTTTTGTAACTCCTTTACACTGGTTTGAGTTGTGTGACTAACTAGATTCATTTTTATTTTCTTTGGAAGACACTTCTGCTTCATGCCCAAGGTTGTGTTGATGTACGACAAAAAGATCTCCATTATTCTTTGAAGAAAAGGATAGTTCTATCAACCGTGTCATCAAACTCCTTTTGCATATTTGAGCTGATACAAAGCCTGGAACCTGAGGTGCGTAAATCTTCAGAGTACATCCAAATGATCAAACTAGAAAGAATGAGATGCAAAAGCAAAGAATGGTTTTACTTTATGGTCTGATGTAATTAACATGCTGCAATTGTTTGAGCAAGGAACAATTGATGATGTGGCAACATCCAAGGACACGTGTTTCCATCCTAAGAGTAAGAGCCAGTATGTTTCAAAACAAGTAAGCATGCTACCTATTAAAGTTTATTTATATGTGTCTATTGTTTTATTTACATGTTGTGCATAAGGGGAGGAGTTAGGATCGATAACAGGCTGATACCACGATATTCTAATAAATGTTTATGTTGTTGTGTCTATTGTTTTATTTACAAGTTTTGTTTACTACTTTTGTTTACTACTTTTGTGCAACACTAATAGAGTTAGATGCTTTTGCTTATGATCGGAACAAAAAAAGACTATATCATTTTGACTATCTCTTGATGTTGTTGACTAGTTCAACTGTTGATCTCAGGCACAGTAGGTTGTTTGTGCTGTTCTTGGTTTGTCATCCTAGTTTGCTCATCTACTGTGAAAAATATAAACTCTATGGTTTGGTAGAATTGCTTCTCAACCAACTAACATCCAATGAGGATACTGACTTAGACAGCTGGTTACAGCTATATAGTGTTGGACATGATCAATGACATTCACTAGTGGCACCTAATACATTGTTTCATAACACTTTCATGTACAATGCCAAGAAGACTGGTTAGAATGGGACGAAAGTGACTATTTATAGATCTGGGTTAAGGTAGAGTTTCAAGTTTGGTCGTAATTATGAAGCACACCCACCTAAGGTTAGTGCCACTTGAAATATACTTGTGTTACTATGTACCTATGAATTTTAATTATGAAACATTTGCTTGTACTACTAATTTATGTTAGGGCATTCTAAATTCGTTAGCTGAGGATGCTTTGGACCATATTTTATTCTTCCTCTTGACTATTGTCCTTGAAGTGCTGGTAAAAACGTTGCAACCTGGTCAATCTATTGATGATTTGGCAGATATGTGAGTAAATATTTTCGTAATCAATTCTGCAGAGTATTTGTATATACAGACTATGTGTGATTTGGCTGACATTACTATTAATATTGTGTTATACAGACTTTCTAACATGGAGAACTTGAGGAACTCCTGGGCTTTAGCACAACAAAAACCTATTTATGCTCAACTGTTTAGCTATGTTTGTAGTAATTTTCTTGGATCCCAAAAATCGTCGGGGAACTGTCAGATGTCTATTTTTAGAGTATTTTGCTCCCTTTTAGGACAGGGTAGTGGAAGAACAAACTGCACCTACCTTCTGAAACCTCTATGTTTGTGTGACTTGTATAACATTGGCATTATACATGAAAGGGCTATGAAACAATGTATTAGGTGCCACTAGTGAATGTCATTGATCATGTCCAACACTACATAGCTACAACCAGTTGTCCAAGTCAGTATCCTCATTGGTTGTTAGTCAGTTGAGAAGCAATTCTACCAAACCATAGAGTTTATATTTTCATAGTAGATGAGCAAACTAGGATGGCAAACCAAGAACAGCACAAACAACAAACTACGCCTGAGATCAGCAGTTGAACTAGTCAACAACATCAAGAGATGGTCAAAATGGACTCGTCTTTTTTTTTGTTCCAATCATAAGCAAAACCAAGAGCAATCAAATTTATGACAGCATAATCCTATTCTCCTTCTAGATCAGTGTATTCCACTAGCACAATAGTAGGATCAATCATAACGTGGCCATCGACAGAAATCAAGACGTCATTGGTAGTGAACCGATCACCCCACGTAACTCTACGAGGTGACCATCACTTAACACGTGTGCTTGTAAGCCATGCAGCATACTCTATGATAAAGGGGTTAAACATTGCATTAGAAGAACCATTTGGACTCATCAAGTTCTGGGGAATGACCATATAACGATATAGGTTGGCACTATTATTGGTTAAGATGGCATGAAATCTCTCATATGTGCACTCGTACAAAGGATGACTGGAAAAAGAACATTAATTATTAATTTATTATTAAGAAATTGAATACAAAGATATAAGCAAATAAAATAAATATATTAGTTAACTAAACTATTTGAGAAACATAGAGTAAGAAAGACATCATATAACTCTAGAAACATAAAATAAAGATACATGTCTATTAATAGAACGACATTATTAGCATGTAATTCTAGAAAAATAGAGTAAGAAATACTACGTACACCTCTCCTCTTAATCAACTAAACTGCTTGAGAAACATAGAGTAAGAAAGACAACATATAACTCTAGAAACATAGAGTAAAGTCACATGTCTATTAATAGAAGGACATTCTCAGCATATAATTCTAGAAACATAGAGTAAGAAATATGTACACCTCTCCTTTTAATCTTGGACAAACATCAGTAATAGGTTATTCCAATGAGATTATTGTATTCACCATAATAGTGTCATCTAACATCTTCCCATTCATACTCAAATAGAAGTCCTTGGTGGTTATTTTGTTTTCCAATAACACTGAATAAACAAGGTTAATCACATTTGTATCTTTGGTGGGTGGAATCCAAAATTTTCGGTCACAAAAATGAATATTAACCTACAAAAGTAGTAAACAAAACTTGTAAATAAAACAATGGACACAATGGCATAAACATTTATTAGAATATCGTGCTATCACCCTGTTACTGATCCTAACCCCTCCCCTTGTGCACAACTTGTAAATAAACAATAGGCACTTGTAAATAAATGTAACACCCTAAATTTTGCATTTTTCCAAATAGATCAAAAGTAAATTTGTTTTGCATTTTTGGTGGACATTCAAGCATAGGAAAATTAAATAAAGATTTCATAGAATAAAATTATCACATCTAGAAACATTGTTGTTGCATTCATGCTGATGCATAGTACTTTTGCTTTGTCTGGAATTTTGCAAAGTTCAAATTTTGAATTCAAGAGTTCTTTTGAAAAGGTGTTTGGAATTTCAGAAAAAGAAAATAAAGGAAAAAGCTTTCATCCCTCCCTAACCCTATTTGGCCCGAGGCCTGTTTCCCCCCCCCCCCCTGGGCCCAATCTCCCCCTCTCTCTCTCTTGGGCCAACTGTCCAGCAGGCCGGCCCAGTTTCCCCCCACCCCCGCATCACAGCCCTCCCTCTCTCACTGACAAACCCGCCCCACCGGTCAGCTCTCCCGCCCCCGCTGACAAGCATGTCCCGCCTGTCAACGACTCCCTTCCCCTTTCCTTCTTCTCCCCTTCCTCCCTTCCTTTTTCTGTGCCGACGAACACCGCCGCCGTCGAGCATATCCCGAGCAGGATCCTTCTCCCTTTCCTTTCTCCGACACCAAACCGTGTTTAGCAAGGCGAGCGCCGTACATCCCCGACCCCTTCCTTTCTTCTCCTCCCTCTCCTTTCCTATCTGCGCCGCCGCCTTCTCTTTTCAACCGAGCGCGAATCCTCGTCGGATTCCGCCCTTCCTTCGAAATTGATCTCCCCCGAGCTATTTCAGTGGGGCACCGCACCCTTCCGCCCTCACAGTGCCCCTCGGAACTCCCTCGGCGCCACACAGAACACCCCGCGCCGCCGCAAGCTCTGTTCCGAGCCGCCGCCATCGTTCCGCCGTGGGCGAGTCTCTCTGCTCCACCCGATCGATTTCCGGGCCTCGCAACGTGGTAAGCCGAGTTCCCCGACACCGCCAACCCCTTCTACCCTCACTGCTCCACCCGTTTGGGCCCTTTCCGCACTCCCCGTCGCTGCAGCGCCGCCGCGCCACGTGGACACTCCGCCACCGTGCACAATCCGTTCAACCAACCCCGTCAGCGTCTTCTCCGTTCTCCCCTCTCTCTCCCGGTCCTTTCCGCATCGAAAATGGCGCACTGATGCCTCGGGTGGCGTTGTGCCGCCGCGTCTTTGACTCCGGCCGCCGTGCGCCACCTCTCTCCTCCCCCGATCTAATCTGGTCCGTTCATTTTGAATCCAACGGTCAACCGAGCCCGATACCGGTTCGGCTGGCAGGTTTGCAAAAGAGACCCCGCCCTTTTCTAAGTCTAAACCCGCGGTCCAGAGGCGTATTCCCTTGTTACGCTTTCAGTTCTGGAAGGCGCATTTCTTTTCTGTTTCGTTTTAATTCAAAAATAAAAAGGAAAATCTTATTTACAGTTTTGCCACTCTATTTCAAATGCTTATAAATTGCTCATTTTAAATCCAAATCGACCCGTTCAAGTTGCGTTAGATCCGTAATTTCATGCTCTATCCAGTAGTATAGATTTCATCTATGTTAATTACTTCTGAAAATCAAGGAAAATTAATTCCGTAATGCTTTAATCTTGCCCTATTCAAAATCTCGTTTAATTCATATCTTCTTCGTTATAGCTCCGTTTTTCGTGATTCAAACGTCTATGTGATCGTAGTGAGAAGTAGATCAGTTTTATAAACTTTTAATCTTGTTTTCTTGTAATTGGTGTACTGTTCTAATCTATAGCCTTTGTTTGCTTGCATGTTATGCCTCTGCGTGATTGCATGTGATGTGGTGATCGAGTACAGACGGTGAGCAGTACGTGGGTGACCAAGAGTTTCTCTTTGAGCAGGATCAGCAGGAGCCCTTTGAGCAAGGCAAGTATTCATGGGATCATCCTTGTTTTCCTAATCACTTAAATCATTAATTCATGATTGCATGTGTTTCCTTGATATCCTATTTAGATTTACCATAGCTTTGTACCTTATACCTTGTTACCCTGGGATTTATGCATTGGGTAGATCAAGCTAGTGCTCTCGAGACATAACCATGATCATGTAAACCTGACTAATGACTTATGCAACAATGGTAAAATCTGCTTTTTAGCAACATGGATTAGGGTGAACTAGAGTACAGTTTTTGAGATGCTCTAGAACCTCCGTAAGCGATCACCCGGGATTTACAGTACAACCATGAGAGCTATATGGCTCTGGCTTTAGTTCAGTATTAGGGTCACTCTCTCGCATGCGGCAGTTCACGAAAGTTGCCATTGCCGAGCGGGTGCGGAGCGGCTGGAGTGGGGACCGCTGCGTGTGTGTACCATCCCGGGGCTCCTATATACCCCTTGCCCGTGGATCCGTACTGTCTGTGGTATGTCAGCGAACCCCTTTGAAAGACTTCATAGTGTACCCTGCCCGCTCACCTCGGTAGTGTTAAGGGAGTCATGATCCCGGGGCATTTGGGCAAACACGACTCATGGGTAAAGTGTACAACCTCTGCAGAGTGTTAAAAACTGATATATTAGCCGTGCTCACGGATACGAGTGGCCTGGAATTTTTATGGAACAGAATGACTTTAATCTATCATTTACTAGTTTGCTATTCATTATTCATGTTTACTCGATCATATGGTTATTGGGCTGTTGTTTATATTGATGTTATCCTATGCTAAAATTGTGATAACTTAAAAGCTAATGCAGTTTAACCAGTGGCATACCTTTTTGAACCTCATGAACCCCATGTTTACTTGTTGAGTACGAAAGTACTTACGCTTGTTCATTTCTTTCACATTTGGATAAAAATCCCGGATGGGTACCAGATTATCAGAGTTATGAGGAGTATCCAGAGGACTTCTAGGTTTGGGGTCAACCAGTTGACGTCCCTGTGTTATGGAGCTTCGCGAGAGTTATCATATATTTCCGCTGTTTTGTAATAGACATTATTTAAATACTTGTTCGCTATGTAATAAACACTTGTGATGATACAATTTTGATAATTTATCGGCTTATGTGTGTGACTGATCTCTGGGCACACATAAGATTATTGCATCCCGTTAGACAAAAACTGGGTTTGACAATAAACTTTAATAGGTAGCATGCTTATTTGTTTTGAAACATACTGGCTCTTACTATTAGGATGGAAACACGTGTCCTTGGATGTTGCCACGTCATCAATTGTTCCTTGCTTTCTGTTCAAGTCAAACAATTGCAGCATGTTAATTGCATCAGACCATAAATTAAAAACCATTCTTTGCATTTTGCATCTCATTCTTTCCAGTTTGATCATTTGGATGTACTCTGAAGATTTACACACCTTAGGTTCCAGGCTTTAGTATCAGCTCGAATATGCAAAAGGCGGAGTTCGATGACGTGGTTGTTAGAATTATCCTTTTCTGCGAAGAATAATGGAGATCTTTTTGTCTCGACGGGTACATCAACACAACCTTGGGCATGAAGCAGAAGTGGCTTCCAAAGAAAATAAAAATGAAGCTAGTTAGTCACACAACTCAAACCAGTGTAAAGGAGTAACAAAAGGCTATCTGCAGACCCTTAGCAATAGCTATATGTACTAGCGTGAGCCCTGATTTGTTCCACTAGAAAACTCTGACGTCATTCTTGAGCAGGAGCCACACAAACCTGCACAAAGACAGAAGAAGCCAAGGTCAAACAAGAAAATAAAAATCTTATAATTCAAAGGTTAGGAAAACAATTTCTGAGATGACCACCTTGGTTCCTGTGTACTTGAGCCAGCACCACTAAGGCAACAGTGAAGCGCTATGTTTGCTTCATTGACAAAAAGATTGGGTACCATTATGGCATTCATATCTCCAACCTACACAAGAAAGGCTAATTGATTAGCAGAAGTCTTTGTAGAGATAGAATTGTAGTCGTAAAAACTTCAGCATGTGATGCATATCATGATTGAACGAACCATTTTGTGAAGAAATGATAGAAGATCTTCATTGGGATGTACATCAAGCAGTTACTTTGGAAACTAAAGGAAACAGAATCGTACAGTGTAGTCATTGCAGGAAACTTGGGGACTTGATCCAATTCAGTCAAGACATCCTTTACTAGCAATTGAATACATTGACATACCTGATCCTCTTTAGCACAATCTCAAACCTTCTATCAACCACCCTAAGATTAGCGCGGGCGTTCTTAGAGAAATGTGGACAGCTCGTCAAATTCGCATACTACTTGCCTCGATATAGGATGCAGTGGTTAGGGCAAGCATTGAACTTTATAAGTTTCATCGTCAATGGTCGTATCAGCTTCTTCGCCTGATAGGTATTGGTGGCCACGTTGTTATCCATTGGGTACGTGGTAGAAAGGATACTTAACAACTAGTTGAAGCTATTATTAGACCAACCATGCCGAGCCTTCAACATCAACATGTGGAGGTTAAAATAGAGGGTCGTGCACTACTTTGGACAATTGTCGCCATCCTTATAGAGAGGATCAACTGTCGCCTGCTTCATGTGACAGAACCTCTTAAGAACAGAGCCCACTTGCCAGGATTAATGTCCATCCGACTTAATCCAAGACAAATGATCCAAGTCTTAATTAGCCCGTCAGGTGTCACCACTTTGCAGCGGGTCATTCACCTCTTTCCGAACAGGATCTCCTCATTACAAACATTGCAGAAGTAATACAATAATTTAATTTACATCAAAGTAGCGGAAGTTTAAAGTCATATTACAAACCATAAGTTTTGAAACATAACTTAAGTGTCATACGATAATATTACATCAAGCTGCTGATAGAGTATAAACAAAGCAACCGAGGTACTCTTGCCCAAGAGTCCAGCAAAGGCAATTTACTCCTCATCTTCATCCACAGTAACCACGGTCATGCAGCACGAAGCCACACACACCGGGCTGTGACCCTCATCTGCAACAGGGGTTAACAAACCCTGAGTACGGGAGTACTCAACAAGACTTATCTGACAAATAAAAAATATTTGGTGGACAAAAGATATGCAAGTCATAGGTATCAAGGTGTGGTTTTCAAGAATCAAGTATTTTGCATAAATGAGCATTTCATAAAACAATTAAAGTTCAATTATTTTGTTCATAAGATTACTCAGGTACCGATCTAGATGTATAATCGATAACAAGGTAATAAACCATCCATGGAAAGGACCAACAAGTATCCAATTTAAGTTTCATTAACTACGTTGAAAAAGAATGAGTCGAGTCTCCATAACCGAGGAGCACGATGATTCGAATCGATTAAACCCAGCTGGGGATTCCCGATCACACGACATATGTAGCACTAAAGCACGCATATATCTACCTTTCCCCGGATCCTCCATCCAAGACCGGGGTTCCGCCACTTGAGAGCACAGTACACCTCCATCCAGTTCCTCGAACTTGGAGGGTACACACTACTCTCGCCATCTCTCCACTCCCAGTGCGGATTAACCGTTCTTAGACTGGAATAGCCGAAGTTCAGCTTCCAAAAGTATGTGACCAGTACTCCAAATTCTCGCTTAATGCCAAGATCAACAGACGGTCCCTAATGACACAGGCGGAAAGAACCCGCTCACCAGATATCCACATCTGGTGGCTCCCAAACACCGTGTCCGCCCGGTCCCGTTTATTACTTCCATCAACAAGCCTTTCTCAAAAGAGCATAACCAAATGCAGAAGCACTACGCTATATGTAGGTGACCGGAAATCACCTGCTATAAAGTACTAAGCATACTAAGCATTTTACCAAAAATTTGCATCTTTAAACAAGTGTCAAGGTTAAAGGTACAATTAACACAAGGATAAGGCTATGCATCAAGTAGGAATTTAATAAAGTACCACAATGCAATAGAATAACCATAAGTGTATTTAAAGCAATAATTTTAAATACAAGGAAAGGTTCGAATGCACCGGGGCTTGCCTTGGGTGGAGGGATATACAAATTCGGGCTCAGATTCAACAAAAGAAAAATACCCCTTCACCAAGGTGATTATCCAACCCAACCAACAAACAATCTACACGATATAATGATATGCTTAGATGATGATTGCAATGATAGACATGATGCTTTGCAACACACAAACATGTACTTAAGAGATGAATAAAATAGATTAATACCTTGAGTACAACTTCCCTTCATGAAGGAAACAAAACTAGAGCATAAAGCAAGTTAATTAACCCTATTTAACTTGATTATCTAGGTTAATAATTACATCCAAAAGAACTGAGCAAACAACATCACATCAAGCATGTCCAACTTGTGGTTGTCACTTGACAAATGACCATTAGCATCAAACAACACAAAATCACACAAAACCTAAAAGGATTAGGGTTTCTATTTAATTAAAACCTAATTAACTAATTAGCCATGTATAACAGTTCATCCAAAAATTCCCAAACTTTTTGTATAGCAAGGTATCAGTGTATAAAGATTACACAAAAATTCCCAGAATTTTTGGAGCAATATACGGAGCATGAAAAATCATGGAAAAGTCATTTTCATTTACTTTGAACATTTTTACAGGATTAAAAAATGTACTAAACATGCACATGTTATATTTTTCTTAAATACTAAACATCACATAGAGCATACACAAATTTTTGCAAAATTTAAACATGCACAGATTTAAGCATATGAAAATAACAAAAGTTACTACTGTGCAAAACAGGGAATTAGGAAACCCTAGCTAACAGAGACTGACAGGTGGGGTCGGCCTGTCAGCCACAACCCAAACGACGCAGCGGCGCCAGCGACCACAAAACACGGTGGCGCGTCGCCGTCGGCGACCAAACGGCTCAACCAACCCGCGCATCGGCTTCTATGCTTCACCCCGAACCCAACGAGGTGCAACACAACACGAACTATCCCTCGCATCGACATCACCGGCGACGATGGCGGCGACTCGAGCTCGGTCGCACGCACGCCGGCGACCACAAGCCATCTCAGGCTCAACAAAGCGATTCAATGGACTCAGGAAGACAACGCGCAAGCAAAACAGTAGAAAAACGACACGAAGCGCTAACGGAGAGACCTCGCCGACGGCCATGGCGGGCGGCGAAGATCTGCGCTTCTTGCGCCGGACAAAACAAGCATCCGCTCGAACAACCAACACCCATACGATGCATAGCAAGGCTAGGCGAAGCTAGCGCACCCATCAATCGAAGAAACGATCCACCACCGAGCTCTCACGGCGGTGAGCACCGACGCGGCGGCGCCAAAACATGCTGGAGCAAACGAACACAGCCAACCGGCCAAAATTGGCGACAACCATCTACCCTACGAGCATCAGAAGCTCACCCTGGTTGCGAGGCGATCGCTAACATGGCCGGAGATGAAGAGGAAGACGCTTGCAACGAAGTCCGTGCCGGTGGAAGCTGGAGCCGAGCGGCAACGACGACGTTCCCGAGGCTGTGGTTCACCAAAGAAGAAACGGCGAAGCCGACGAGGTTCAGCGATGGATGAAAAAGATGAAACAAGAAAGAGAAAAGCAATGTGGCTCCTGGTTAGCCCGGACGACGACGGACCAGAGAGGCGGCGCTCTCGCCGGAGCCGAGGAAGAAGACTTTGCGTCGGGCGATTCACGCGTTCGTAGCTTCAACCGACTAGCGCGGGAGGTGTACTAGGTCACGGCGAAAGCCATTGCGGTGGATGGGGAGCTTGGCAGTGGCTGGAAATCTCGCGCGAGCTCGACGATGACGGTGGTGCACTCGGCGGAGCAGAGCAGAGCGATGGGAAGGCGTGGAAAGGGAGTAAGGGGTGGACACTGTCCCGTTTTGACGAGTGCGGAGTGTGCGTGACGACGCCACGCACACGATAGGACGTGCGTTGAGGCCAGGAGGCGCGCGGTGGCGTCGGTAGGTGGCCGGCCAGGTGTCGACGCCAAGCTCCACGCCTCCATGCAACTGTTTGATGAAATGCCTGAACTGCCCCTGGGATTGATTTGCAAATTGCTCAAGCATCCAAGGGTTTTCATGAAAAACTTTGAATACCAAAGTTGCTCAAACTTTCATGATCTACAACTTTGACAATACACACTTTTCAAATTTGGCCTAGAAATGAAAGTGCATTTTTGAAATTTAAAAACCCTTTGAAAAGGTTTACCCCCTTTTTAATTACTCTAAAAACTTGAATAACACTTGAAAAACTGTAAACACAACAAATGCAATTGGAACAGAGCTCTACAACTTTGCTTAAACAACCATATGCAAATTATTTTTAGATTTTGAAAATCATGTTTAGGGTTTGATTTAACCCCTCTGGGAATTAGGGTTTAAAATAGAATTTGAAAATTTGAATTTGAATACATGGTCAGCATTCAAACAATTGAATCAAACTCAACCAAGTAAACTCATTTTAGTTCAATGCATAGCAAGGTTCTCAATCAATCAAATGATGCTTAATGCATATGATGGCATGATTAAGTTTTAATTAAGTGCTTAAGCACCAGGGGTGTTACACTTCATCTCTCTAAAATTGTTCAACCACTTCGAGTTGTCAAACATAAGGTCATCTTCGTCGATATGGTGGAGCAAGGCCTCAAAGACATGTACAACCTAAGGTTTATTGAAAGTAGCCTTTTGACAAAAAGTGGACCATGGCAATGTACATACTAGGAGCAATGAGGGAGATCAAAGAGGGATCAAACCAGTGTGTCCTCGCTGCCTACAACTTTGGGTAAGTCCAAATTTGCATGTTAGTAAAGATTAGTTTTTACGATCATCCATTGTCATCGTAATCTATATTTTGTTTGAATGGTGCATCATGGGCTTCACAGGCCATTGGGTTACATTTATCATCTATCCTCAGGACGATAGGGAATGCATATTTGATTTGCTGCGGACAACAAATAAGAAAGCGTACAAGCACTTTGAAGATTGCATTAAAGTGTAAGCGCTCGAACTTACTATATATATACACATATTCATGTACAATTTTAGTACGTATTCAAATTGTTACTAACACTAGTGCATTTCGTATAGAGCTTATCTCAGATTCTACGATCGAAGAACACAAAACTTTAAGAAAAAACATGGGAATAAAATTGTAACACCCTAAAATTTGAATAGTAAATTAGATTTGAATTTGAGTTTAATTTGATTTAATTTAAAGCATTTTGTATGAAGCATAGAATTAAATAAATAAAAATTAAAATTAATCATCATGTTAGGGTTCAACATGTGTGATGCATCCCATGCCCTGCATTTTCTTGAATTGTTTGATGTTGGTAAACCCTAGAAAAATCATTTCAAAATTCATTTGGAAATTCAATTTGCAAAATCAGAAAATGGAAATCTCTTTTCTCCCCTTCTTTCTCTTTCTGGCCTAGAGAGCCCGCAGACCTGCTTCTTCCCCTCCCCCTTATTCTCTCCGAGTGGGCCGACCCCTTCACCGGCCCAGTCCGCCGCGGCCTCCTTCCCCCTCTCTCCCTCTCGCTGACACCCGGGACCCACCTGTCGGCGCCGTTCTCCTCTCTCTCTGTCTTTCACTGAAGAAGTGGTCCCGCCTGTCATCTCCTCCCCTCTACTTCCCGTGTCCGACCCGGACACTGTCCGTGTCGCGACGCCGCGTCCGCAGCTGCTCCCCCGCGCGTTCCGCGCCCGCGCTCGAGTTCGGGTGGGACTCTACCCCCTCGGCCGCAATAAATAGCGTCGCCCTGCGCCGTTCTCCCCCATCCATCGCCTCGCAACCGCCATAGCAGTGCCGCCGTCGTTCTGCTCGAATCCGACCGCGATAAGCCTCCTCGACCCGCGCATCTTCTTCGCGACGCTTCCGAACACCCAATCTCCCTTCTCTCCCTCTCTGATGTGCACTGGTAGCCCGCGTCACCGTGCACCGAGGTTCCGCCACCGCGGTTCACCGTCGTCGGACCTCTCCGTCCTTCTCCGAGCCTCGGCTTTGCCCTAGTGGTGTTTGCCTTGGCCCCCGCTTGCTTCCCGAGCCGTTTCCCGGCCGGATTAGCCACCTGAGCCCTTAACTGCCTTGCACCGCCGTACTCTGAGCACCCGCTGCCGCTATTCCGCGCCGTCGAGCATCCTCCGTCTGTCCCCGTGCCTCGCTGTGGCTCTGGACGAGTTCGCGGTGTCGCTCTCTCTCTTCCGGTGTTTTCAGATGGGAAAACCGAGCACCATAGCTCGGGATCGATCTACGCCGGCGAGGTTTCGCCTCAGCCGGCAATGGCCACCGCCGTGCGCCGCCTAGCCCAGCCACCGCGCCGTCCATCCCCTCTTTCTCTCACCCCTGGATCTAATCTGATCCATCCACTGCAGATCCAACCGCCCAGATTACCCCATACCCCTTCGTCTGGCCTTTTTACTAAAGAGCCCTCGGGTTTTCCCCCTCTGAACCCGCAGTCCTATGGCGCCTTTGATCTATACGCTTTCCCCTCAGGAAAACGTATTCCCTTCTTAATTCTGTTTAATTCGAAAATAAAAGAAATTCCTATTTTATAGTTTTGCCACTAAACTTCAAATGCCTATATTTTCTTCATTTTAAATCCAAATCGACCCGTTCGAGTTGCGTTAGATCCGTAATTTTATGCTCTATCCAGTAGTATAGATTTCACCTATGTTAATTACTTTTGAAAATCCAAGAAAATTACTTTGCTAATGCTTTAATCTTGCCCTTTTCAAAATCTCGTTTAATCTATAACTTCTTTGTTTTAGATCCGATTAGCGTGGTTCTCGTGTCTGTGTGATCGTAGTAAAGTATAGATCTGTTTTATAACCTTTTTTGAAGTCTCTTTATTGTTTATGGTGTAATGTTCTGATCATGTCTTATTTGCTTCGTGTATGATTGTTCGGATGATTGCGTGGTGATGTTGATCGAGTTCAGCCGGTGAGATCTTCGGTGAGCAAGAGTTCTTTGCAGCAGATCAGGATCACCAAGAGCTTTGGGATCAAGGCAAGTTTAACATGGGATCATCCTTGTTACCTATTCACCATAATTCAATCTAGTCATTATTGCATGTGTCTAATTTGATTCCTATTAGATCTATTCCATAGCTTTGTTATCCTTTACCTTGTCACCATGGGTTTATATGCATATGGGTAGCTTTGCTATGCTTTACAATAATGGATCTTGAGACGAATCTTGACTAAAGATATATGCAACAATGAGATAAAACTAGCTTTTGCAGCAACATGGAATAGGACCCCACTGTAGGGCAAAAGCTGGGATTTCTAATACAACCACGAGTGCTATATGGCTCTGGCTTTAGTTGAGTATAAAGTTTGGACTAGCATGCTTGTGGTTCGTGAAAGGCACCTTTGCCGAGCTGGTTATGGGGTATAGCTTGTGTGGGGACCGCTGCGGGTGGTACCATCGGGGTGTCCCATATTCCCCTTTGCATTGGGTCCATAGGGTCCGCTACATGCTAGAACGAGCTTTTGAAAGACTTCATAGTGTTCCCTGCCCGCTCACCTTGGAAGTTGTTGACACCGTTTTTCGACACGTGTCAAGTAGGCTAAGGCTTGATTCTGAGCCAATGTTGCCGATAAGACTGCTGCAGAGGGCCAAGTGTGTTGCCGATGAAGGCTAGATGATCTTTGCCGACAAGGGTTAATTGGTGAAGTCTTACTAAAGCTGATTGCCGATGAAGAGTCATTGCCGATTACCGATGAGATCATTGCTGATTGCCAATAGAGGGTGGTTGCCGATTGCCGATGGGGATGATTGGTGGAGTTACCAGCACAAGGACGCTAATCGGAAATGTTGCTGATCAGGGAAGTGTTGCTGATGCCGATAGGCGTAACTTAGTGCTTAGCGGCAACAGAAGGTTGCCCGTGGTCGAAAGAAGGAAAGTGCGGATTAAAGGGATCTGCTGATGGAAAGTTTTCATCGAAGAGAAAGATAAGGAAACTGGTGTTTTATACCAGTATTATTATAGTAGTTTAAGTTCGACTCTTGCATGAGTCGTTTATTTTCCTTTAAAATAGGTGTGTTTGTTTAGGGAATAAATATTGTTATCCGGCTCCTGCGCGAGTAAGTTTCCTTTAAAGTAGGAGTTTGTTTTAGGAAAGATACGTGTCGTGTCTTTGTACAACTCTCCATGCGGGAGTATAAATATGTGCCCGAGGGCTATGGAATAAACAATCAATCCAATTCAAACCAAACCAATTTTATCTTATTCTACTTTTTATCGCAATTTACCCTTTCTTTGCATTAGTTATAGCTTTTAACGAGTTCTTCAAGCTTTCGACGGGCTGCATCATCCTGATCTTCGTCAAAATCCTTGTTAGTTCCGCGTGGGAGTACCTCTGAGCTTTGGAAATCCGAGCGCATCGATGTTTGCCTCGTTCAGCTCTGCTCTAGTTATCCTTGATCAATCTGAGCCTTGACGTCCGGGCGCATCGCTGTCGTCTCGTTCAGTTTGTTCTAGTTATCATCCTTGTCGATTGATTGGTCAAATCGACTGGCACGCCTCCGGAATACCGAGCTTTGGGTAATAGACCGAGGTGTTCACAGATCTGACGCTTTTTGTGTCAACACCTCTTTTGGCACGCCCAGTGGGACCAGATTATACAAATTCACGTATTCGGCATGGGTGATCACGCTGATGTCAACTAGAGGAATGTCATTGAGGTTTCTGAGGCCGATCTGAAAGATGATCAGAAGCAGGCGATGGAATGGGCTATGGAGGAATACAAGCAGTTGTATCTTAAGTCCTTCAGCCTCAGCAGGAGCGGCGAAGCAATTCAGAAGCAAGATCCGCCGTTGCCACGGCAGGTCACGTACGACGCCAACCCTGGTAAGCTACAAGAGATGGTTAATACTGCTGTAAATCAGGCATTGATCAACCACTCCAGCGTGCTGTCCAATATTATCTACAATGCCGTCGCGCAAACATTCAAAGAAGGACATGCACCGCGATATGTCGGTCCAGCGTATCATCAGCCTAGATTGGCATCTACGAGCCCATCGGCGGCCCCAATTGCGTCTTCCACCCCTGTGGAACCATCTGCCGATGTGGCTACATCACCAAGGCCGAACGCTGGCGACATCACCAAGCTCAACCCAGATCTAGCCGCGTCGGCGACTTCGGGACCAGCCCCTGCTAACTGGTGGGGATACGGTATGCCTCCGAATCTATATGCTGGTTCTAATCTGATGCAGGGAGATAGTTCAGCCTGGAGAAACTCTACGGCATCGGCAATGCAGTCACAGCCGATGGCCCATATGATGCACAACTCTGCGCCTGCTCCAACAATACAAGTGCCATCGGATGATCTCCAAGTAATCCCCAAGATACCTCTGATGCCACCCTTGGCAAGCTCTATGCCGATGCAACACATTATAACCACCGGCAGTCAATCTCTGGTGGCAAATTCTCAAGCTGGAGTGTCGGTCCCCTAGGGTAATCTGGTGATTAATTGCTCTAGAATTCAAGAGCCGTAGGCTCCGGTCAGCTATCAGCCATCGGTAAGTCATATGCCGATGCTTTACAATCCTGGATGGGTCAACCAGCCGCCGGTTCAGCAACTTGGCGCGCCAATGTATTATTATGGAGGCCCAGCTTACACTCAGAGCGGACCATCGGTACAGCAACCGATGAATGTGACAGTCCAGCCAAGTCCGCCAAGTATGTCAAACTATCCATCGGTAAGTCAACCGATGCCTAGTGCTCAGATAACTGGTGCTGCGCTCGCAACTACTGCACATCTTCAAGAGGCGCGTCAGCCGACTCCACCAATCGACAATCAGCCAATGAGTCGGCAGGAGCAGGACACGTACTGGGTCGGTAAGATTGCCGAAGTCATGAAAGAGCAATTCGGTATCAAACCCAAGGTCAACACATACTCCTATCGGACTCCGTACCCTCCTGCATATGACTTGATTCCTCTTCCAAATCGGTACAAGGTGCCCGATTTTACCAAATTCTCCGACCAAGACGACACGTCAACAATGGAGCACATCAACCGCTTCATTATCCAGTGCGGAGAAGCTGCCAGCAGGGAGGAATTAAGGGTGAGATTGTTCTCTTCATCATTGTCTGGATCGACATTCACATGGTTCATATCGCTGCCTCCAAATTCTATAATTACATGGGCCGATCTGGAGAGGCAATTTCACAAGTACTTCTTTGCTGGTATACATGAGAAGAAACTTACCGATTTGGTCAAAATGAGGCAACGCAACGACGAATCGGTAGAGAGCTTTGTGCAAAGGCTGTGGGACGTAAAGAACAAGTGCTACAGTCTGGTGCTTGATGATCGGCAACTGGCAGATTTGGCCTTCCAAGGGTTACTGCCGCACATCAAGGACAAGTACGCGTCCCAAGAGTTTGAGAGCCTAAGTCATATGGTGCAGAGGATTGCCGATCAGGATATCAAAGCCTTTGAGCCCAGGAAGACGTGGAACAAGAAGGTAACCTTCATCGGGAAAGAAGAAGACTCTAGATTGGATGATGAGCTGAATGTTGACGCGGCCGAATGGGTGAAGGATAAGAGGCCTGTGTCTTGTCCGTTCGGCCAAAAAGAGACTGAGAGGTTCACCTTTGACATCACCAAGGCTGATAGGATGTTTGACTTATTACTGCAAGAGGGGCGAATCAAGTTGGCGCCCAACCAAGTGATTCCATCGGCCGAAGAGCTCAAGAAGATTAGGTACTGCAAGTGGCATAATGCAACCTCACACAGCACCAATGACTGCAAAGTATTCAGGCAACAGTTGCAGTCGGAGATTGAGTCTGGGCGTATCAAGTTTGAAAACTCTAAGGTCCAGAAACCGATGAAGATAGATCAGCACCCGTTCCCAAACAATATGGTAGAGACCAGTGAAAAAACCAGAGTGCTGACATCGGAAGCTGCTAGAAGGAGCTCATCGGTAGACCCTAACCGCCAAGTGCCTGAGCACGATGCAAGGAGATTTGCCGATAACAGAAAGGGTAAGAAGGTTGCCGATGAAGGTAATAGTGCCAACAGGGCTCCTGGGGTTGTGATCACACACAAACAGCCAAGGCGGAATCATCGGCAATCACGTGAAGAGCAGTATCGGCAAGAAGAAGAGGAGCATCGGGAATGGCTTCGACACAAAGACCACTGGAGGTGCCCCTTCTTTGTTCATTGCTAGGAAGAAGGCATCAAGCTGCCCACTGCCGATGACTATCCGGAGTGCAATGGGTACTACGCTGCCGATCGGTCAGGTAAGAGACCTTGTTTTGATGATCAGGCACCCAGATACGCCAGGCCGCTCAGAGAGAACAGATCGGCACATGACCGACTGAGGGGCAAGCTCAGTGCCCATGATCGGCTTGGCAGGCGTGTTGACCAGGGGGAGCTGGAGGAGATGGCCAATGCTAGAGTGCCCGATGAGGAGATATTCTCCAGAGATCCCAACATCGGAAGAAGTGCCGATGCAAGCGGTGGGAAGCAGCACCAACCCGTCTGGAAGACCAAGCTTCCTCCGTGGTGCCCAAAGGGATTGACCAAGACCCAGAAGAGGAGGATTCAGCGCCAGCGTCGCGACGACCTATATGACAGTGCAGAACCCTCGGGAGAGATGCAATGGAGGCCGAAGCGTAAGGACAGGGACCCATCGGCAGACATAAACATGGTTGTCATGTTGCTGATGGAGTTCATGGCGCCCGTCAGCGATGATGAAGAGACTGCCGATATGGCGCAGTTGGTGCTGGATCCGATGGCAGCCGTCTTTGAAAGGCCTGCCGATGATGAGAGGCAACACTTAAGGGCTTTGTTTGTCAAGGGCAAAGTGGATGGTCGGCCAATGACCAAGATGCTGGTGGATGGTGGCGCGTCGATCAATATAATGCCCTATGTCGTGTTCAGAAAGCATGGCAAAGGTGATCAGGACTTGGTCGAGACCGACATGAAGCTCAAGGACTTCGAAGGCAATGTGTCAACCGCCATGGGAGCCGTATGTGTTGACTTAACCATCGGCAGTAAAACTTTGCCGACAACGTTCTTTGTAATCAGCGGCAAAGGCACTTACAACTTGCTCCTCGGAAGGGATTGGATCCATGCTAATTGTTGTATCCCTTCTACTATGCATCAGAGCCTGGTACAGTGGATCGGAGACAGAATTGAGGTCGTCCGCGGTGAAGCCCCATCTACTGTTGCATCGGCAGAGTTGGACACTTATGAGCAGACCAGGTGCATATCCGGCGAAGCCTGGGACAAGGAATTCCTCAAAGTCGCCGATTATCGCATCAAACCGATCCAAGCAGTCGGTTATGAGGAGGAGTCTTAATGGATCAGTTCGCCGATGATAGAAAATTGGGGCAGGTCTTTACATCTGCCGATGACTTGCTCGAGATCGACATCGGCGATGGTAGTAAACCTAGGCCTACTTTTATTAGTGCTAAGTTAGATTCCCAATGTAAGCAATAGTTAACCGATTTATTGAAAGAGAATAAAGATTGTTTTGCTTGGGATTATACAGAGATGCCTGGTTTAGACCGATCGATAGTTGAACATCGGGTACCCATTAAGTCTGGTTTCCAGCCACATCGGCAGCCGGCGTGCCGATGCAATCCTACTATCTTACCCGATATTAAGGCTGAGATTACCAAGTTAATCGAAGCTGGATTTATTCGGCAATGCCGATATGCCGATTGGATCTCTAATGTGGTTCCTGTGTATAAGAAGAATGGAAAACTTCATGTTTGCATTGATTTCAGGAACCTTAACAAGGCTATGCCGATGGATGGCTACCTGATGCCTGTTGCCGATCTGCTGATCGATGCTGCTGCCGGACATCAGATTATTAGCTTCATGGATGGTAATGCTGGGTATAATCAAATATTCATGGCTGAAGAAGACATATCCAAGACTGCGTTTCGATGTCCAGGTCATGTTGGCTTATTTGAATGGGTGGTCATGACTTTTGGCTTAAAAAATGCCAGTGCTACTTATCAGAGAGCGATGAATTTTATCTTTCATAAGTATATCAACACAATAGTCAAAATCTATATTGATGACGTGGTGGTTAAGTATGGAGACTTTAGAAAGCATCTTGCCAATTTGCGGAAAATATTGGAGTGCACCAGGGAGCATGGGTTAAAGATGAATCCTAACAAGTGTGCATTTGGCGTATCGGCAGGGCAGTTTCTCGGCTTCATGGTGCATCAGAGAGGCATTGAAATCGGCAGAAAGTCTATTGATGCAATTAACAAGGTGGTTGCTCCTGCCAACAAAACCGAGTTGCAGTCTCTGATCGGCAAGATTAATTTCATTAGAAGGTTTATATCCAACCTGTCTGGTAAGATTAAATCTTTTAGTCCTTTGTTAAAATTGAAAGCCGATCAAGAGTTTATATGGGAAGAAGAGCCGCAGTCAGCCTTAGAAGAGATTAAAAGATACTTGGTAAATCCTCCAGTCTTAATTCCACCTCAACACGGGAAGCCTTTCAAGTTATATTTGTCTGCCGATGACAGTGTTATCGGATCAGCCTTAATTCAAGAGTTTGAGGGGAAAGAACGTGTAATATATTACCTGAGCAGAAGATTGGTGGATGCTGAAACCAGGTATTCGGCCATAGAAAGATTGTGCTTATGTTTATACTTCTCTTGCATTAAATTAAGACATTATCTACTGTCGGCCGAATGCACTGTTGTCTGTAAAGATGATGTGGTCAAGTACATGCTGTCAATGCCGATTTTGAGTGGACGAATCGGTAAGTGGATTTTCGCACTGTCAGAGTTTGACCTAAGGTATGAATCGGCTAAGGCTGTTAAGGGTCAGGTGATGGCCGATTTTGTTACTCAGCACTGCAATGTGGTGAGCTTTGTTGAGATTGCTCCTTGGGCTCTATTCTTTGATGGGTCTACATGCAAGGATGGAGCAGGTATCGGTATTCTCTTGATTTCACCCCGAGGACAGAGGTACGAGATTTCGTTGCCGATTGTTGCTACTTCAACAAACAATCAGGCTGAATACCAGACTTTACTTAAGGGGTTGGAGTTACTTAGGGAAGTGCGTGCCGATGCTGTTGAAATCTTCGGCGATTCTATGTTGGTGATTAACCAATTGATCGGGACGTATGAGTGCCGAAGTGAAGTTTTGATTGCTGTTCATGAGCGGTGTCTGCAGTTGTTAAAGGAGTTCAAAGAATACCGCCTTGAACATATTCCAAGGTTGCATAATGAAGAGGCCAATCGATTAGCACAGAATGCCTCGGGATATCAGCCGATTCAAGAAGTCACGACATCGGTAACGGTTGTCGATGACTGGAAAAAGGAGATTGCCGATTACTTGAGGGATCCATCCAGGAAAGTTGAAAGGCGTCTAAGGTTCCAAGCTACTAAGTATGTGCTCCTTGATAACGAGTTGTATTATCGGACGATTGATGGGGTTTTACTTAGATGTCTTGGCAAAGAGGAATCGAAGGAGCTGATGGGTGAGATCCATGAAGGTGTATGTGGAGCGCATAAATCGGCATTCAAGATGAAGTGGATGATTAGGCGGAATGGATATTATTGGCCGACAATCCTTGAAGATTGCTTCAATTATTTCAAAGGGTGCCAGGACTGTCAGAAGTTTGGTAATGTGCAAAGGGCACCTGCATCGGCAATGAATCCTATAATCAAGCCTTGGCCGTTCAGAGGATGGGCTATTGATCTCATCGGCCAAATTTATCCACCATCGAGCAAGGGGCACAAATTCATACTTGTTGCTACCGATTACTTTACCAAGTGGGTCGAAGCAATCCCCTTGAAGAAGGTGACATCGGAAAACATGGTAGATTTCGTTAAGGAACACATCGTTTACCGATTCGGTATTCCTCAGACTATTACTACCGATCAAGGGACCATGTTCACATCGGGAGAGTTTGATGACTTTGCTGTTAGCATGGGTTTCAAGGTGTTGAATTCTTCTCCTTATTATGCTCAAGCAAATGGTCAAGCTGAAGCGACTAATAAAGGAGTCATTAAGCTTATAAAACGCAAGATTGAGGAAAACCCTAGAAGGTGGCACGTGGTATTAAACGAAGCCTTGTGGTCATATCGGATGGCTTGTCATGGTGCAACTAAGGTCTCGCCGTATCAGTTGGTTTATGGACATGATGTTGTCCTACCTTGGGAAATTAAAACTGGTTCTAGGCGATTATCTTTTCAGGATCAATTGACAACCGATGATTATATTACTCTGATGAAAGATGAGTTAGAAGATTTGGCAGGTCATCGGTTGAGGGCATTAATTAGTATTGAAGAGAACAAGAAGAGGGTTGCCCGATGGTATGACAAGAAAGTAAAGGTGAAGGAATTTGCCGATGGTGATTTGGTTTGGAAGTTGATTTTACCGATTGGGACTAAGAGCTCTAAATTTGGAAAGTGGTCTCCTAATTGGGAGGGTCCTTATCGGGTAAAACAGTCTGCTCCTGGCAATGCGTACATTTTGGAAACTCTCGAAGGGGTAGCATTTTCTAGAGCGATCAACGGCAAATACTTAAAAAGGTACTACCCTAGCATATGGGTAGATGCATAGTGCTCAGTCGAATGCCGATGAAAGAAAATCATAAGAGCGTCGGTAAAAACAAGCTGGCATTATATTACGAATCAAGATCAAGTATCAAGTTATAATTCGCGCCGATACAACAGACATTACAGTAAGGAGTGGATGACTGATATCGCACGCAGGCGAATTTGCTCTATTTTGTCTATCTCCTTGGCGTCGGCATCGGCAGAGCCTTCAACCGGCTTGATTTTCTTCTTCCATAGGATGGCTTGTCGGGCATTATGGTCTCTTTCTTGCCGCAAGACCCTGATGGAATCGGATAGTTGAGTCTTTTGCTGGTTGGCAGCCATTAGATCCCCCTCAACCTTCTGCAGCTCCGCCAGTAGCTCCTCCTTCTTTGCCAACAATCGGGAGATTTCTTGGTCAAGGTTGCCGATGGAGACTTTTGCTTGACCAATGCCTCTATGCTTCTCATCGGCAATGTGTTTGAATTTGAGCTTCTCTTCCTCGCTCTTGGCTTGGGCGGCCCTATCGGCAATACGATGGGTAAGCCTCTGGTACTGGATCTGCTTGATGTCGAGGAAGGTTGCTTGGAGGAGGGCTTCTGCTGCATCGGCGGAAAGATGGCTTTGGATATCTTTGAATGTAATCCTTGCTGCCGATGAGTCCTGGACGAGTTGAGAGGTGTCTTGTAGCAGCAAGGAGAGCAGTTCTTCAAGTTTGGACTTGATTTCCGCCGATAAAGCTGGTACAGAGCTTTCTTCTTCCTCATCGTTGGGGACGTCGACTGCAAAGGAGAACAGACTGTCTGCCCGGATGCGGCCTTGGCATTCATTTTCGTCCTGAGGGTTCAGGCTGTAGGAGAAAAGGCTGTCCGAAGAATCTTGAGCCTGAAAACAGAGGTTAGAATTTGCCGATCGGAAAATTATATGGTAAGCTTTAGGATGATTAACTTACCATCTTGAAGCGGATCTCTTGCCTGGGACTTGGTATGCTAGATGGTCCAGCTTCATCATAGACGACGGCTGCAGATGCCGATGATTGGGCCGGAGAAGCAGTTGGCACCACCGGTGGTGTGATTATCGGCGCTACTTCCGACGCGTCGGCTGGTTCACGTGGTGGCGATGCTACCCTTTCATCGGCTGACGGTGCCAATGCTGATGCCACCGTTGCTACGGCGGGTGTTGTTTCTTCATTAAGCCCCGCCGGTACCGATGCCGATGCCGCTTCGGTTGTTGTAGCAGCTGCTGTCTCCTGGTCGGGGACGTCATCCATCGGCTGATCAGGCACAGAGGCCGATGGAGGTTCTGTCGACGACCCGCCGGCCGTTAGTGCGATTGGGACCGGAGGCAGTCCTACTGGCGGCGCATCAGCAGCTAATGGCGCAGTCAGAGCCGATGGTGGAGGAGAAGCCAGCCTCAAGCGCCTCTTCTTTGTCGGCGCAGCAGCAGGGGAGCCAGCCCGTTTGGATGAAGACCGGGGGCATCGGCACCTGGGCTGGAAGGTGTTTGTCTGCTGGAAGCAGATGCCGATGATCATAGTGCCTGAAAAGTATAGAAAAGTTATACAAGATGGAATGTTGCTGATGGAACAATATGTAATCGGTACAAGTAAAGATAAGTTTACTTCATAAATTCGCGTCAAGGCAACAGCAGCAGCCGATGTAGCCTGGGCTTTTGTAGGTGTCGGCGTAGCTACCTGTTGAGGCGTGAAAGCGGCCAACGTCGGAGCTTTGGTGCCGATGATGGATATGGGGCCCATTATCCGCAGATTGAAGGACCTCCCACTGTTGCTCATTGTGGGGATTGGATCATCGGCCTGTCGAGTGCGAGTTAAGTACCGATGACAAAATAAAGTAATAAAAATACATCAGATAGCAGACTTACTGCGTCATCGGGGATGATGTAATCGGCGTCGATCAAGTGCCGATAATAATGCGAAGACTTGGCGAGTAGCTGGCACTTCCACTCTTGCCACCAAGACTTGAACTCGTTGGCGATGAAGGAGGTTGGCGACCAGGAGGACAAGTCAAGGTCTGACAGATTGGCATCGGCAGGAAGGCTGATGACTTTATTCCAGTCCAAGTTACTGGAGATTGCCTGCCTAGGTCTTACTACCTTAGAGTAGCAGAGTTTGATCGGCAGTTGGCCAAATCCCAGTTGTCTTGCTGCCGCCGACGGATAGTAGAACTCGTAGGATGGTGGGGCATTCTTCCCAGATCCAAAGATATTTACTGGAATAGCTCTCCTAGCAATAGCTTATTGGATACTTGATGTAGCAATCGGTAAACTGATCCAAGAAGATACCTGCCTAAAGGGAGCCTTGTTCCATCGGCAAGCAGTTCAGCCGCTGGGAGGTGCATGGTGGTCGGACCGATGGTTTTGCCGCAGAAGACAAACTTTTCCAACCACATGTTTAAGAAGATGGCGTGCTCCCATTGGGTTACCGATCCGGTTTTCTGGTGTTCCTTAATATAGCATGTCCAACCGCCGATGCTCCGGGTGCTCACCTTGTACTCAGATTTTCTGTTGAAGAGGCTAAGCGTGTCGGCAGAGGTGATATCCAAGCCGGTCAGCATGTAGACATCGGCAAGGGTTGGGGTAGCTGGTCCATGCCTAAAGAGGAAAGCGTTCATGCTGTCGGACCAGAAGTATGAAGCTGCCATCATCAAATTTTCATTCTTCTCTACATCGGCAATTGAGAGCCTAATACACTGATCCAAATTACGCTCCTGCCAATACACTTGCTGTGATCTGACCACTCTCAAGTACCAGTTCTTCCATCCTTTAGTATGCTTGGGCCATGAGCGGAATGTGTCCTTCCACAATCCTAGGTCAAAACGTTCGGATCTGAGCGGAATCCGATTGGTTTCTGCATTAATGATGAATGTGGGGTCTGGATTGCCCATGGGGCCTAAGCAGCTCAGATTGGAGTCAGCAAGTGGGATGACTACCTTGTTGTACAGCTCCTAGGGTTCGAAGAAGAAGGGACGAATCAGAGAAAGAATGGGGATAAATCCAGGTTTTTGCGAAGAAAAGAGCCATGCATAGAGGTTGGATTGAGTGGGGAATGAGTCTTCCCTTCGGGATGTCGACTTGGATCGCCATTGGAGTCGAAGGAATGCTTGCAGTTCGTCCTTGGATTATGAAGGAGTACTGTTGCTCGAGCTTGTGTTCTTCAGAGCGGCTAGAGGTTGAAGACGAAGGTAGGAAGGTGAAAGTAAAAATGGGCTCGGGTAAAAAAGGGCGGTGCGGATCCCGGTAACTTTTATAAGCCTGTTCAGGGGTATTTTGGGGTTCTGTTTCACACTGTGCAGGAATGTGGAGAGGCCCGCGGTAGATACGCGCGGTGATCGAGGTGGTCTGTAATTGTTTGTGCTACAATCGAGGGATTTTAATATTAAATTGCAGTTCCACACGCGGGGATCGAGGAAACCGTACACCTATCTCGGGGGTAACGGCTACAGCAACGGCTATAGTGGAGAGAATTTTGGCACGTAAAGTTATACGCTCCGAAACTGGGGGGCATGTGTTGACACCGTTTTTCGACACGTGTCAAGTAGGCTAAGGCTTGATTCTGAGCCAATGTTGCCGATAAGACTGCTGCAGAGGGTCAAGTGTGTTGCCGATGAAGGCTAGATGATCTTTGCCGACAAGGGTTAATTGGTGAAGTGTTACTAAACCTGATTGCCGATGAAGAGTCATTGCCGATTGCCGATGAGATCATTGCTAATTGCCGATAGAGGGTGGTTGCCGATTGCCGATGGGGATGATTGGTGGAGTTACCAGCACAAGGACGCTAATCGGAAATGTTGCCGATCAGGGAAGTGTTGCTGATGCCGATAGGCGTAACTTAGTGCTTAGCGGCAGCAGAAGGTTGCCGGTGGTCGAAAGAAGGAAAGTGCGGATTAAAGGGATCTGCCGATGGAAAGTTTTCATCGAAGAGAAAGATAAGGAAACTGGTGTTTTATACCAGTATTATTATAGTAGTTTAAGTCCGACTCTTGCATGAGTCGTTTATTTTCCTTTAAAATAGGTGTGTTTGTTTAGGGAATAAATATTGTTATCTGGCTCCTGCGCGAGTAAGTTTCCTTTAAAGTAGGAGTTTGTTTTAGGAAAGATACGTGTCGTGTCTTTGTACAACTCTCCATGCGGGAGTATAAATATGTGTCCGAGGGCTATGGAATAAACAATCAATCCAATTCAAACCAAACCAATTTTATCTTATTCTACTTTTTATCGCAATTTACCCTTTCTTTGCATTAGTTATAGCTTTTAACGAGTTCTTCAAGCTTTCGACGGGCTGCATCATCCTGATCTCCGTCAAAATCCTTGTTAGTTCCGCGTGGGAGTACCTCTGAGCTTTGGCAATCCGGGCGCATCGTTGTTTGCCTCGTTCAGCTCTGCTCTAGTTATCCTTGATCAATCTGAGCCTTGACGTCCGGGCGTATCGCTGTCGTCTCGTTCAGTTTGTTCTAGTTATCATCCTTGTCGATTGATTGGTCAAATCGACTGGCACGCCTCCGGAATATCGAGCTTTGGGTAATAGCCTGAGGTGTTCACAGATCTGACGCTTTTTGTGTCAACAGAAGTGTTATGGGAGTAATTAACCCGGGCATATGGGTAACATGGCTTGTGGGTAAAGTGTATAACCTCTGCAGAGTGTAAATCTATCATGATAGCCGTGCTCACGGTTACGAGCGGCCTGGAAAACTCACAGTGTAGATGATCATGTTGTTTAATTATTAATGTGGTTTACTATTCTTATCATGTGGATAATAATTGGGTTATGCATAACTAAAGCTAAGTGTTGGTAAAACTTGACCAAGATAAAAGCAACCGCAGTACAGACAGTGTCAACCTTTTGACCTTCATAACCCTATGTTACTCTTGCTGAGTACGTAAGTGCTCACTCTTGCTTTCTCAACCCCTTCAGATGGCTATGAAGACTACCGTGAGGAGTATTAGGCTAGTGGTCAACTAGTCAGCGTTCCTTGTGAAGTGGAGCTTCGTCGCGAGAGTTATCTTTATTTTCCGCTGTTATGCTATTTAAATATTATTCGTTATGTAATAAGCACTCAGTGATGGTACTATTTAAAGATTTGTCGGCTTATGTGTGTGATTGATCTCTGGGCACACATGAGTTATTCATATTCAATTTTATCCTTAAAATTGGGTGTGACAAATTGGTATCAGAGCAAGTGTTGACTGTAGGACGCAAGCCTTGTTAGAATGGTCTTACCTTCTCTTTTCTTGCATACATCCTTGCATATATATTTGCTCAAACTGTTTATGCTACACTTGACTTATTCTATTGTGAAAATGTTGTTCTAATCTATCTCTATCTTTGTCATGGATAAAGATGTCTGCCCTTCGCCGATCAGCTCGTCTCAGTTTCAGTGAGCGTGTTCCTCCGTAGCAGTTTGTACCTCCTGAACCACAAGCGACAATGGTAGAATCTCAGGAAGAACCAGAGGAGGAAGTCCAGGAAATCTCCAGTGGCGAAGAGTACCATGGGGAAGAGAGCCCCCATGCCCCCAAGTGTTGATGTTAATTCCCCTACTTCCGATGCTGCCTTTGAAAACCTGCCAGAAGAGCCAGGGTGGATTCACACTAAGTATATCTGAGGAGGAGCGAATAGCAGTTACGCTCACTCCCAACTGGTGGATCTTGTGGGAGAATGCCACCCAGGACCTGAAGTGGCAACAATGTACACTTGCAAGGAATACAAGCACCCCCTCGCCAATACCTATTGGAAGGCGAAGATCTACATCTGTGGAAGTGCTGGTGTGCAAGCAGCGGAACGAGTGGACTATACCTTCCATAGCTGCGTTGCACATCCAACCATAGAAGCAAGCATGAAGGACGCCGCATTCTGTGCATACATGGCTATCCACAACAAGTTTAGAGAAAGGATTGCCAACACCTGACGTCGCTTCATCCCTCGCTTCGACGCGGAGCAAGGTTGGATCACCGCCGAACCTAACGGTGAAGGTGGCCCCGTCCTCAATGAGCTTGTCGACTTCGTCCAAGAGATGATGAGTATGTATGGACATCTCCTGGTGGAAACGATGAAGCTGCGCAAGGAGCTCAAGCGCAGTTACCAACAACAAGATGAGCTCCGTGAAGAGTTTGGGTTGCCTCCGAACTTCAAAAAGATCAAGAAGTGTTAGGGCTAGGAATCCCCTTAATAGTTATTCGTTAGATCGTGAGTCGTGTGTGTTAGTGTTCTTCTAAGTATTTAGTTGCTTGTGCTTTTGCTAATGTGTGAGTTGGTTCTTTGTAATGATTGTTAAGGTTGTGGACCTGTCCACAACACTCATAGCCTAGGTTGGGTTATCTGAAAGATAATAATAATAAAGTTGCAGTTTTTGCTAATCTGTCTTTTCAGACCTCCCTGTCTTGTTAATTTTTCTCTTTTAAATCTGAACGTCCTAAAATCACCAAAAATTAACTTAAAATAGTAGACTTACTTATCCTTCCATGGCCGCAAGAAGCACCTTCATATCTGTTCGGAGTTAAGAGAAACAATTCTTGCAAGTTGATGTTTTTGCGCAGTTTGGTAATCTGGACAGATCTGTTTAATTGCAGTTTATGACTAAGTTAATGTCAGAATCAGAAAAAGTCAGAATTACGCAAGTTGTAGATAATTTCTTTATCTTTCCAACCATGTAAGCTTTGCCTCTGTTTGAGTTCGGGAACTTCAGATATGACTGTTTTTCTAGACTGTTGTTATGCTGAAATCCAGAAAGGTTGCAGACTAGTCCCGTGTCAGGTTTTAAATTGTTCTTATGTTCTATATGACAGATGCCTCGCACCAGGACTAACTCTGGATCCAACACCAGTGACAACAACAATGACAACAACAATAACCAGCATCCTCTACCTCCACCACCTGCGATGACCCGGAACAGATGCAAGCTCAGATGATGCAGACAATGCAAGCCATGATGCAGTTCATGCAGAATCAACCCCATCAACCTGCTGGAGCTCCACCTGTCAACAAACGGAGGGAATTTTTGCAAGGACACCCTCCTGTCTTTTCTCATGCCAGTGATCCGTTGGAGGCGGATGATTGGTTGCGTGTGGTGGAGAAGCAACTCAACATCGCACAGTGCAATGACCAGGAGAAGGTTCTGTATGCTTCTGGTCAACTTCAAGGTGCGACTCAGACTTGGTGGGAAATGTATCAAGATGCTCGCCCCGGCAATGCCCCCGCTATCACATGGGAAGAATTTTCCCGGGACTTCAAGGCATGCCACATTCCAGAAGGAATCATAGAGTTGAAGCAAGAAGAATTCAGGAATCTTCGGTTGGGACAGATGTCAGTCAACGAGTACCATGACAAGTTCTCGTAGCTAGCTCGCTATGCTCCCAATGAAGTAAGGGATGATGCTGATAAGCAGCGTCTCTTCTTAAAAGGGATCTACTATGAACTCCGGTTGCAGCTGAAGGGTAATACTTACCCTAATTTCCAATCCCTGGTGAACCGTGCCATCGTCCTGGACAATGAACGCAGGGAGATGGACAAGAAGAGGAAACTTAGGGTACAAGCTTCTGGGAGCAACACTCGCCAGCATCCCAACTATCCTCAGCAGGGTTACCAGCAGAGGTACCAAGGCACATCCAACTTTGGGAACCGTAACCCGAACCAGCAACGTCCGCCTTTCCAGCAACAGGGTGGTTACTCAGGACCTCGTCAAGGCTCATCCAGCAGTACCCCAGTAAAGACGAATGTTCCCAACACCCCCACCAAGTGTTTTGCTTGTGGTGAACCCGGACATCTTTCCTGTAACTGCCCCAAGAAGCAAAACACACCAAACCCTCCAAGTCAGAACAGCAACAACCAGAGAGGAAGGTACCAGCCACCCCCTCATAATAGGAGCGTGAACCACGTCTCTGCAGAAGCAGCTCAGGAAGCACCAGAAGTGATGATGGGTACGTTCCTTGTCAACTCCATCCCTGCTACTGTTCTTTTCAATTCCGGAGCATCGCATTCTTTCATATCGCAAGCTTTTGTTAGAATGCATGGAACATCATTAGTAGCAATGCAAAATCCTATAATCGTAAATTCACCGGGTGGGGTTATGAGAACCGATTGTTACTGTCCATCGGTTACTGTCACCCTAAGGGGGGTAGACTTCAAAGCTCAGCTTACAGTTTTGAGGACCGTTGGAATTGATGTTATATTGGGTTTGGACTGGATGAGAAAGCAAGATGCAGTGATCAAGTGTGATAAGAAGATAGTTGAATTGTCTACACCTACAGGAAATAGGATCAGTGTTGAAGTGGTTATGCAACCTCCACCGACAGCCGCCGTCAATCAGCTTGAGGAGAATGACAACCCACCAGATAGGGTTGTGGATGAATTTCCAGATGTATTCCCGGAAGATTTGCCAGGTATGCCTCCTGATCGTGACATTGAGTTTATAATTGAGTTAATACCTGGAACTGCACCATAGCTAAAAGACCATATAGGATGGGAATAAAAGAATTAGAAGAACTTAAGAAACAAATTAAAGAGTTGTCGGATAAAGGTTTTATTCGTCCCAGTTCTTCACCTTGGGGTGCACCGGTTATCTTTGTTGACAAGAAAGATGGCAGTCAGCGGATGTGTGTTGATTATCGGTCACTCAATGAGGTAACTATCAAGAACAAGTATCCTTTGCCCAGAATCGATGATCTGTTTGATTAGTTGAAAGGTGCTTGTGTGTTCTCCAAGATTGATCTTTGGTCTGGTTATCATCAGTTGAAGATCCGTGCTTCAGATGTTCCCAAGACAGCATTTACTAGGAGGTATGGGTTGTATGAATATACGGTGATGTCATTCAGTCTTACCAATGCACCTGCATACTTCATGTATCTGATGAACAAGGTCTTTATGGAATACCTGGATAAGTTTGTGGTGGTATTCATTGATGATATCTTGATATACTCCAAGAATGATGATGAACATGTTGAACACTTGAGACTGGTATTGCAGAAGCTCAGAGAGCACCAGCTGTATGCTAAAAGAAGTAAGTGTGAGTTCTGGTTGAAAGAAGTTTCTTTTCTTGGCCATGTTGTGTCTAATGGTGGTATATCAGTTGATCCTAGTAAGGTGGAAGATGTACTGAATTGGAAACCCCCAACCAATGTCAGCGAGATTCGCAGTTTTCTTGGTTTAGCTGGATACTATAGGAGATTTATTGAAGGATTCTCCAAGCTAGCTAAACCTATGACCGCGTTGCTTGAGAAGGATGCCAAGTTTGTTTGGTCAGAAAAGTGTCAAGCTAACTTTGAAGAATTGAAAAAGAGATTGACTACAGCTCCTGTGTTGACCTTGCCAGACTTGAGTCAGAAGTTCTCTATCTATTGTGATGCCTCTCGTCTTGGTTTGGGTTGTGTGCTTATGCAAGAAGGAAGAGTTGTTGTGTATGCTTCGCGGCAACTGAGGAAGCATGAGTTGAATTATCCGACTCATGACTTGGAGTTAACAGCTGTGGTACATGCATTAAAGATATGGAGACACTATCTTATTGGTCATAAGTGTGACATCTACACCGACCATAAGAGCTTAAAGTATATCTTTACTCAATCAGATCTGAATTTGAGGCAACGTCGTTGGTTGGAGCTGATCAAGGATTATGATCTTGATGTTCACTACCATCCTGGCAAAGCCAATGTTGTGGTCGATGCTCTTAGCAGGAAAAGTTATGCTAATGAGATTCGGACAATACCTATGCCGGAAGAGTTGTGTGCGGAACTCGAGCATCTCAACTTGAGCATTGTTGCTAATGCTATGGAGATGGTAGTGGAGCCTACTCTAGAAAAGGAGATTCGTGAAGGTCAGTTGCAGGATAAGAATCTGCAGTTAATAGTTGAGAACTTGAAGGAAGGAAAATCACCAGGTTTCCGGTTAGATGATAATGGTACTTTGTGGTATGGAAAGAGGATCTGTGTCCCCGACATCAAGTCTATTCGACAAACGATTCTGCGAGAAGCTCATGAGTCAACCTATTCAATCCATCCTGGAAGCACTAAGATGTATCTAGATCTTAAAGAGAAGTACTGGTGGGTTGGATTGAAACGTGATGTGGCAGAATACGTGGCAATATGTGATACATGTCAGAGGGTTAAAGCAGAACATCAGAGACTTGCTGGACTGTTGCAACCGATGAAGATACCTGAATGGAACTGGGATGAAGTTGGTATGGATTTCATAGTTGGGTTACCACGTACTCAGAAAGGATATGACTCAATCTGGGTCATAGTTGACCGCTTGACAAAGGTAGCTCACTTCTTGCCAGTTCGAACCACATATACGGGAGCACAGTTAGCGGAGTTATACATGGAAAGAATAGTATGCCAGCATGGAGTTCCAAAGAAGATTGTGTCAGATAGAGGAACCCAGTTCACTTTGCATTTTTGGAGGAAAGTGCATGATTCCCTTAGGACAGTGTTGAATTTCAGCTCAGCTTATCACCCTCAGACAGATGGACAGACAGAAAGAACTAATCAAGTACTGGAAGATATATTGAGAGCTTGTGCTTTGCAGTATGGTACCAGTTGGGACAAGAGTTTGCCCTATGCAGAATTCTCATATAATAACAGCTATCAAGAAAGTCTTAAAATGGCACCGTTTGAAGCTTTGTATGGACGGAAGTGTAGAACTCCGTTGTTCTTGAATCAAACGGGAGAAACCCAAGTGTTTGGACTAGATGTTCTGAGAGATGCAGAAGAACAAGTCCGAGTAATCAGGGATAATCTGAAAATAGCACAGTCTCGACAAAAGAGTTACGCTGATAACCGAAGAAGAGATTTGTCTTTTGAAGTAGGTGATTATGTTTACTTGAAAGTGTCACCTATGAGAAGTGTGAAACGGTTCAATATGAAAGGAAAGTTAGCACCCAGATATATTGGTTCGTTCAAGATTCTTGAGAGACGTGGAGAAGTTGCTTATCGGTTAGAGTTACCGGAAAGTTTGTCAGGAGTTCACGATGTGTTCCACGTATCTCAACTCAAGAAGTGTTTGCGAGTACCCGAAGAACAGTTACCGTTGGAGGAACTAACAATTAAGGAAGATTTGACCTATGAGGAATATCCGGTTAAGATTTTGGAGACAGCTGAAAGAATTACAAGGAGTAAAGTCATCAAGATGTGCAAAGTGCAGTGGAATCGATATACAGAAGAAGAGGCCACTTGGGAAAGAGAGGAAGATCTAAGAAAAACCTACCCTCAACTCTTTAAGTAAGTAAAATCTAGGAATCTCGGGTTGAGATTCTTTTAAGGGGGGTAGATTTGTAACACCCTAAAATTTGAATAGTAAATTAGATTTGAATTTGAGTTTAATTTGAGTTTAATTTGATTTAATTTAAAGCATTTTGTGTGAAGCATAGAATTAAATAAATAGAAATTAAAATTAATCATCATGTTAGGGTTCAACATGTGTGATGCATCCCATGCCCTGCATTTTCTTGAATTGTTTGATGTTGCAAAACCCTAGAAAAATCATTTCAAGATTCATTTGGAAATTCAATTTGCAAAATCAGAAAATGGAAATCTCTTTTCTCCCCTTCTTTCTCTTTCTGGCCCAGAGAGCCCGCAGGCCTGCTTCTTCCCCTCCCCCTTCTTCTCTCCGAGTGGGCCGACCCCTTCACCGGCCCAGTCCGCCGCGGCCTCCTTCCCCCTCTCTCCTTCTCGCTGACACCCGGGACCCACCTGTCGGCGCCGTTCTCCTCTCTCTCTGTCTTTCACTGACGAAGCGGTCCCGCCTGTCATCTCCTCCCCTCTCCTTCCCGTGTCCGACCCGGACACTGTCCGCGCCTCGACGCCGCGTCCGCAGCTGCTCCCCCGCGCGTTCCGCGCCCGCGCTCGAGTTCGGGTGGGACTCTACCCCCTCGGCCGCAATAAATAACGCCGCCCTGCGCCGTTCTCCCCCATCCATCGCCTCGCAACCGCCACAGCAGTGCCACCGCCGTTCTGCTCGAATCCGACCGCGGTAAGCCTCATTGACCCGCGCATCTTCTTCGCGACGCTTCCGAACACCCAATCTCCCTTCTCTCCCTCTCTGATGTGCACTGGTAGCCCGCGTCACCGTGCACCGAGGTTCCGCCGCCACGGTTCACCGTCGTCGGACCTCTCCGTCCTTCTCCGAGCCTCGGCTTTGCCCTAGTGGTGTTCGCCTTGGCCCCCGCTTGCTTCCTGAGCCGTTTCCCGGCCGGATTAGCCACCTGAGCCCTTAACTGCCTTGCACCGCCGTACTCAGAGCACCCGCCGCCGCTGTTCCGCGTCGTCGAGCGTCTTCCGTCCGTCCCCGTGCCTCGCCGTGGCTCTGGACGAGTTCGCGGTCTCGCTCTCTCTCTTCCGGTGTTTTCAGATGGGAAAACCGAGCACCATAGCTCGGGATCGATCTACGCCGGCGAGGTTTCGCCTCGGCCGGCAATGGCCACCGCCGTGCGCCGCTTAGACCAGCCACCACACCATCCATCCCCTCTTTCTCTCACCCCTGGATCTAATCTGATCCATCCACTGCAGATCCAACCGCCTAGATTACCCCATACCCCTTCGTCTAGCCTTTTTGCTAAAGAGCCCTCGGGTTTTTCCCCTCTTGAACCCGTAGTCCTATGGCGCCTTTGATCTATACGCTTTCCCCTTGGGAAAACGTATTCCCTTCTTAATTCTGTTTAATTCGAAAATAAAAGAAAATTCCTATTTTACAGTTTTGCCACTAAACTTCAAATGCCTATATTTTCTTCATTTTAAATCCAAATCGACCCGTTGGAGTTGCGTTAGATCCATAATTTTATGCTCTATCCAGTAGTATAGATTTCACCTATGTTAATTACTTTTGAAAATCCAAGAAAATTACTTTGCTAATGCTTTAATCTTGCCCTTTTCAAAATCCTGTTTAATCTATAACTTCTTCGTTTTAGATCCGATTAGTGTGGTTCTCGTGTCTGTGTGATCGTAGTAAAGTATAGATCTCTTTTATAACCTTTTTCAAAGTCTCTTTATTGTTTATGGTGTAATGTTCTGATCATGTCTTATTTGCTTCGTGTATGATTGTTCGGATGATTGCGTGGTGATGTTGATCGAGTTCAGCCGGTGAGATCTTCGGTGAGCAAGAGTTCTTTGCAGTAGATCAGGATCACCAAGAGCTTTGGGATCAAGGCAAGTTTAACATGGGATCATCCTTGTTACCTATTCACCATAATTCAATCTAGTCATTATTGCATGTGTCTAATTTGATTCCTATTAGATCTATTCCATAGCTTTGTTATCCTTTACCTTGTCACCATGGGTTTATATGCATATGAGTAGCTTTGCTATGCTTTACAATAATGGATCTTGAGATGAATCTTGACTAAAGATATATGCAACAATGAGATAAAACTGGCTTTTGTAGCAACATGGAATAGGACCCCACTATAGGGCAAAAGCTGGGATTTCTAATACAACCACGAGTGCTATATGGCTCTGGCTTTAGTTGAGTATAAAGTTTGGACTAGCATGCTTGTGGTTCGTGAAAGGCACCTTTGCCGAGCTAGTTATGGGGTATAGCTTGTGTGGGGACCCCTGCGGGTGGTACCATCGGGGTGTCCCATATTCCCCTTTGCATTGGGTCCGTAGGGTCCGCTACATGCTAGAACGAGCTTTTGAAAGACTTCATAGTGTTCCCTGCCCGCTCACCTTGGAAGTGTTATGGCAGTAATTAACCCGGGCATATGGGTAACATGGCTTGTGGGTAAAGTGTATAACCTCTGCAGAGTGTAGATCTATCATGATAGCCGTGCTCACGGTTACAAGCGGCCTGGAAAACTCACAGTGTAGATGATCATGTTGTTTAATTATTAATGTGGTTTACTATTCTTATCATGTGGATAATAATTGGGTTATGCATAACTAAAGCTAAGTGTTGGTAAAACTTGACCAAGATAAAAGCAACCGCAGTACAGACAGTGTCAACCTTTTGAGCTTCATAACCCTATGTTACTCTTGCTGAGTACGTAAGTGCTCACTCTTACGTTCTCAACCCCTTCAGATGGCTATGAAGACTACCGTGAGAAGTATTAGGCTAGTGGTCAACTAGTCAGCGTTCCCTGTGAAGTGGAGCTTCGTCGCGAGAGTTATCTTTATTTTCCGTTGTTATGCTATTTAAATATTATTCGTTATGTAATAAGCACTCAGTGATGGTACTATTTAAAGATTTGTCGGCTTATGTGTGTGATTGATCTCTGGGCACACATGAGTTATTCATATTCAATTTTATCCTTAAAATTGGGTGTGACAAAAATCAAAATTAGGCATGACTTCCCGGTACGTACTTCATAGGTTCAATTGTGGTTTTCATGCATCGAGCATTCTATATCTCTGCATATACATGTGTTCTAATGGTTGTGATCTTGTGTAGTGCGCCAAACAACCGGACAATTCACTAATATGTGGCTTCTATAGTTCCAAGTACCTAAGGAAGTGCAAGAACTACAACAACAGCTGGCGACAGTTCAAGAAAGGATTGGATGAACCTGCAAAGCAAACAACACTCCTTTAAGAAAATAGTGGCGGATTTATGTAAGTTTGTCTTGGACAAATGGGTATATGAAGGGGAACCGTTCTTCAACACCAATAGTCCGTTAGGGCAGGAGAACGAGAAGCTTAGGAACTAGCCTACCATGCTACGTCTAACGGATTACACTTTTGAAATGGGTTTGACATAGAGCTAGCTAGTGATATTGTCCCCGTTAGTTAGTTTCATCAAACCTATATATATATATATATATATATATATATATATATATATATATATGTGTGTGTGTGTGTGTGTGTGTGTGTGTGTGTGTGTGAGAGAGAGAGAGAGAGAACTTAAACGATTTCGTCGGTTTTATGTGTATGGAATAGACAATGAATAACTAAGTGAATGCATGGATGTCTTGTGTGTGTGTGTGTGTATATATATATGAGTTGTATTGAAATATGTGAAATCTGTATTGAATTTGAATTTGAATATTGAAACTATTGGATCTTGTATTTTATTTTTTTAAGCAGAAAAAATAACTGAGGCAGGCATATTACAACGTTCGCCACAGTTAAAAGGTTAACCGATGCTGGCTCTTTACGTCAACCCTTGTGGTAAACATATTAACCGCAGCGGGTGCGTTACTCTGCTCGCTGCACTAAATCGATCGCGCCAGCTGCTGTTAATCGATTAACCACAGCGGGTGATGTTGGCCGCCACGGTGAATCCTAGATTAACGTTGACCTCGTCACCACAGCGGAGTCGTTTGCCCACTGCAATAAACTTAAAATGACCACCGCAGAAAAGATTTCTACAGTAGTGTGTATACATAATGATCAACATCGTTGCTTATTTAACATCCCAACTGATTTCTAAAGTTTAAACCACACAAAAGTAACATGGAATTAAAAGTAACATGGAATGACTATTTTACTTCGGGCACCGAATCGAACACTACGACAGCCTACGATAATTATACAAGTCTTTCAGGCTGTCTAAGGTGTTATGAACAAATATGACGTTGATGTTTGAGTTTCGTATTAAAAATATGGCTGTCTAAGGTGTTATGAACAAATATTACAAATATGTCGCTTGCTCCATGCTAAAATGGTTAGAGAAAAATCACACACCGAAGCGGAGACCGGTTGCACTTCGACGCGACCCGACCCAGGCATTAAAGGAGAACATAATTATTATTTTTTTGAGCAAAAAGCAGAACATAATTAAAGAAGGAAACATTTGGCGTTTCCGCCTCGGCCTCGCGTTGTTTCCACACGCTACGCGTTTCCAGGCTATAAATACGTTACGCGCCATATATACGTCATCATCGGATATTCAGTTGAGATCAGATTGAAAAGAGGGAGAAGAAAAACATGAGGACAAGAAAGAGCACCTGCGACTGCGAGTGCGACGCCTGCCGCCGCATCATCGGCCTCTGGCAGGCGGCGTTCACGTCGGAGTGCGCCCACACCTTCCACCTCCGCTGTGTCTCCGGGACCGCCGCATGCCCGCTCTGCGCCGCGCTGTGGAGCGACACGCCGACGACCGGTCCCGCCCCTGCGCCGGCCACCCCTTTCGCCTTCGCGTCGGCGACCAACACCGACTCCTCCTCCTGAGCATCATCATCTGGGACACCCCTGTTTGGGCAGCCGTCGCCGCCGCCGTCCACGGCTTCTCAGGACTCCGCCGCCTACTTCACCTTTGCGCCGTCGTCTCCACCGTCGTCGCCGGCGTGGACACCCCTGTTTGGACAGGTGTCGCCGTCGACTGCTTCTCAGCACTCCCCCTTCAACTTGTTTGGACCACATCCGCCGCCACCGCTGTCCGTTGGGACGAGGATCCCAGCGTTTGGACAGCCGCAGCAGCAGACACCACGGGCATCATCGCCGCCGCTCTGCCCGGTCTGCCACGCCGCCACGCGCCGCGGCCAGGCCACCGTCACGTCAGAGTGCAGCCACACTTTTCACCTCCGTTGCATAGCTAGCAGCCATTACTGGGCAACAAGCGTCTGCCCTGTCTGCAGCGCACGGTGGCGCGACTGCGTGTCCCTGGCGCCGCCACCGCAGCCCGCCGTGTTCTATGACGACGACGACGAGCCCGTCGAGGTGGAGCCACCGTCGCTTCTCGGCCAAATCCGTCCGCCCACGAACAAGCAGAACGGAGTAGTCGTGCTCACGACGCACTGCGAGCACCCGGCTGTCGCGAGGGACACGACCCTCGACAAGTTCGCCGTGCTGGTGCACGCCAAGGCGGCACCCACCGCGACCTCGGCGTCGCTAGATCTCGTCACGGTACTCGACGTCAGCGGAAGCATGGCCGGCACCAAGCTGGCGCTACTGAAGCAGGCCATGAGCTTCGTCATCGACCGCCTCGGCCCCGGCGACCGGCTCAGCATCGTGGCCTTCTCGTTCTACGCTCGCCGCATCCTACGCCTGGCACGGATGTCGGACGGTGAGAAGGCCATGGCCAAAGCAGCCGTCGAATCCCTCGTCGCCCAAGTCAGCAGCGGCGGCGGTGGCGGCACGGACATTGGAGGAGGTCTCCGTGTGGCTGCTGCGGTGCTCGAGGGCCGCCGGCACAGGAACGGCGCCGCCGTGGCCAGCGTCATCCTTCTCTCCGACGGCAAGGACAACCGTGCTGCTTACCACCACCATCCCAACAGCATCAGCAGATACAGCGGCCTTACGCCACAGTCGTTGAGGCGCACCTTCGCTAACCTGTACCCACCGCCGGTTCATCTGTTCGTGCTCGGCACGGCAGACCACGACGGAGGTGCCACCGCCGCCGCCATGAACGCCATCGCGGAGCGGACACGCCGGACCTTGTCGTCCTTCATTGAGAACGACGCGGCGGCGGCGGCGGTGGTGCAGGTGCAGGACGCGTTGGCGCAGTGCATCGGTAGGCTCCGCTCTGTCGCAGTGCAGGAGGCCCGTGTGGTGGTGGAGTGCCTGCACCCCGGCGTGCACGTCATGGCTGTCAACTCCAGCGGCGGCGCCTGCTATGACTATGACCCTAGCCTCATCGACATGGGCGGCCGCGCCGCGTCGGTGGACGTCGGCGAGATGTGCGCGGGCGAGGAGAGGCGGTTCCTGCTGTTCTTGGACGTGCCATCACCATCAGTCGCCGCCAACGACGGCGTGACCCGTTTGGTCAGGGTGAGCTGCACTTACAAGGACGCGGCAACGGGGCGGTCGGTGGAGGTTTGTTGCGAGGACGACGCCGCGGTGCAGAGGCCGACGGTGGTGGTGCCACTGCAACTGCCAGCGACGAAGGCGGCGGACGTGGAGGTGGTGGCACGGGAACGCTTCCGCGTTGAAGCTGCCGAGGACATTTGCGCGGCGCGCGGCGCTGCGGGTCGCGGCGAGCACGCGTTGGCGAAGCAGATGCTGGACCGTCGTCTGCAGGCGGCCGCGGGGCTGGCTGGCGACGACAAGTGCGCGGAGATGGTGGTGGAGCTGCGCGTGCTGAGCGCTCGCGTAGTGGCGGACCGGCGGGAGTATGAGCGGACCGGGCGGGCGTCCAGGGTGCCGCTGTTCGGGACACCGGCGGGATCCACGTCCGGGGCAACGGCAACGGCAACGGGTGTATCCTTGGTTTCGTTCGGAGGATCGATCGTGGCGGCGGCGGCGGCAGCACAGCCAACTCCGTCGTCGTTCGGTTTCTAGACCTAGGCACTACACGCTACACGGCGGCAATGCAGAGCATGGTGGAATGGAATCCTCAAGGAAGGAACGCCAGAAGCATCAGTCCCTCCGACGAGCAATCTGGTCACGAACATGTGGATACAAATCAGTACAGATAATTCATAATATCCATTATATTGTTTTGATCTCTCCTTGTTTGTAAGAAAGGTTAGCTCAATTTCTCACCGTGGAATAAATCTGTTGTAGAAAAGTGTGCAAGGCCATTACGTACATTGAGAAGTGATAAAAGTTTTACATCTCTGTCAGATCCCACTCGCCGCGCTGACAGAAATACGTTTCAACTAGACCTGCTGATGATTTCTTCACCAAACACGTACCAAAGCCTCTTGCCTCCTCCAGTCTTCCCTGACTGCGGCAACAAGAAAGGCTCGATGGGACCTCATTGGAGCCCTTGCTCTTCACGGATCTGGTCATGGCAGAGCTCCTCCGTGAGCTTCCGTTTGTTGGCCAAGGAATCCTAGCTTTGCTTGAATGGTTTTCAAACTTGTTTTGTTCATGTTTTTCTCTGTCTAAAATCTAAAATGTACCTGTGTCAGCCTAGGTTGGCTTCCACACATTTGAAACTAAAATGACTCAGTATTACTTCCCTTATGTTGATAATTTTTTTTCACAACTTTCTGAATTTATTTACAGAAGTTGCAAAAATTCGAACAGTAGGGCTGCTCAGTACGTGCCGAGGAGGTCCAAATGACATCGATTCTGTTTTGAGGGATTACAAAATACTAGTCATACCGATTCTTACCTTGCGGCACCAGTTGGCTCGAGAGAATCACGTCTGTGTGTTTGGTGTTTGTGTGTGTTTTGTGTTTTTGGTGGTGATTTTCAGACATCCGCTATCTCAAGAGAAATTTTTTATTGAACTTGTCTATACGTCACCCGTGTGTTTTACTGAGTTTCAACACACAGATTTTTTTAGCCATTGGATGAAGATCTAGCGGTCAGCAGCTCTTCTTCTACCTCCAAACGGGACAGCAGAAGCTCCCCCGCCGCGGGCGTTAGGGTTCGTCGGCCGGAACCCTAGCGCCCGCGGCGACCGCCCTCTTCCCCTCACCCCCACCGCCGTCATATTCTCCAACTCCGGCAAGCTTCCCCCGCCCCGGCCTGGCCCGACCGCCACTACCGCCGCCAGCTCCCCTAAACCGCCCATCGACCATACCCACCGCCTGGCCTACCTACCTCCCCCAGCCGGCCATCTATACCCCCACCGGAGTTGGAGAAGAAGGGGTGGAGCTCGCTGGAACCCTAGAAGAAGACTCAGGAGGAGGAGGAGGAGAGGTGAGGTGAGGAGAGGTGAGGTGAGGTGAGAGAGAGGAGGCCTACCTGGCGGATCCGCTGCCGCCGCTGGCAGCCCGCCGCTGCCATGGCGGGGCGCCGGAAGGAGCTCGGCGGTTGGCCGTCGCCCGAGAGACAGCACGCGCGGAGGGGACGAGTCGGGCGGGAGGAGATGTGAGGTTGAAGGCCCACAAATCAGAGGCAGAAAAAAAATCGTGTGTTTTTTGGGTTGAAACAACCGAATGTTGTGTAGCATTCCTTTTTTGATTTAGCTCCCGTTCATCCTCTGATTATGTAGTTCGGTCCTTTGCTACAGCCATCAGGCCTGGCCTGTTTTGTTATTTTTTTCCTCTAAATTTACATAGGTGGGTGGTTTGTCGAGAGACTACAAAGGAGAGGCGGACATACATCCCACTTCTGATAAATAGATACTCTCTCAACCGTGAATAAATTGGAGACCGGTGAGGGACTCTGACACTGTTTATCGATTTAATATTTTTTAAAAAAAATTCTTTTTAGTTTTTATTATATTTTTAAAATTTCATTTTTTTATTTTTTTTATTTTAAGTTCCTAAACAAGTGATAAAGAGCTTGTAGTATTTCTATTTTAATTTTTTTGTTTTAGATATGTACGATTTTATACATCGGAGTGCATGTAGTGTAGTAGTCTATATAAATTATAGCAATAAAAAATATGTAGTCTTTCTATCAGACCAGTATAGCTTTATATTGGACTGTTAGAGGATTTTTTATCTTTTTTAGTTCTTACTTCCCAAAAAAAATTATTATTATTAAGTTTTAAATTTATTTAAGCTTTTTAATTCTCTTCTTTTTCTCATTTATTTTTAAAACTTTTGTTTTATACAAACAACGATCACACGTCGTAAATTACGTGTAGTATGGTAATTCATATCAATCATGACAATAACAAGTTTGTATTATTTCTATCAGACCCATACATCTTTATATTAGGTTGTTATTAGACCATAACAACAACTTTTAGTACTTATTCATGCTATTGTATATATATTGTTTCAGTATATAAAAAAATTAACTCGCTTTATCGTTTACAACAAATGCTTAGCACGAACCGGCGCAGCGGAGCGCGTCCATCTATGCTAGTATTTTTTACCTGCTGTGATAATAGGCTCCGTGGTAGTTGTCTCTATCCAATTAACATTAAGATTGTGGACGATATATAACATTAAAACAAGGTAATCAAAAGCTGTACTTCGTCACTATTTTGCACACCATCGATCCTACTATACTTGTCAAATATCAGCAATTCCCATGCTCCTCATGTTTACCACGAAATTTCGTGATGATATGACACATGAAACTAGCAGGAGGAGACTGATCGATGCATCCGAGATTTTCCATATATACGATGAGCACTCGCTCTCTGAGCATCAACCGATCGAGGATAACAAAGCGCCCAAAACATGCTTCAACCATTGTTAACCATGCGCAATGATTAACGAATCATTCCATCTGCAGTTCTCCTGGTTGCCTTGACTTAGTCATGTTTGTTAGCTTCATTAGCTGTTGTGAGCTGTTTTATTAACACCTATTTTCAAAACAGTTTTATCTATGAAGTTGTTTTTCTCCTCTCATAAAGAGATGTGAAGTAGGATGAAGCTTTAAACAGCAGCTTATCTTATCTCTCTCCCTTAATTCTCTCTTATGTCCATGTATAAAATTGTTGATGAAGCTATTTTATCAAATACTTTTTCTAAAATAGCTTAACTTTACTTAGAGAGTTACTTATGATGAAGCTATTTTGTAAAAAAACAACTTCAGGCCTTTGTATATTCACTCAGTTCCCAAATTATAAGACACTTTGTCGCAGTAAGTATACGACAATATAATAGCTACACAAATGGTCAGCAGAGAACAACAGTAGACCATAGGATTTACTGAAGTGCTCAATGGCTTGGTCCAAGCAAGTGCTAGTTGTCGTCATCCTAGTAATCGCCACCGTACGTCTTCCGAGCACCGGCCCCGCACTACGGAAACAGCAGCATTGCCGAGTGCCAAATATCGAGCACTCGGCAAAGCGCTCGTTGCCGAGTGTAGATCAACGAGGCACTCGGCAAAGAAATCCACTAGGCTAAACCGCCTTTGCCGAGTGCCCGACACTCGGTACAGGCCGCACTCGGCAAAGCATATCCTGTGCCGAGTGTTTGCTACTCGGCAAAAAAATGACACTCGGCAAAAAGTGTCGGGCCTAACGGCATCCGTGGTCGTCCCCTTTGCCGAGTGTCTGCCGTTTGACACTCGGCAAAACATATCCCTTTGCCGAGTGCCACGCCCCGCACTCGGCAAAGCAATTTATTTATTTTTTGATTTTATCAACCAATTTTTTTTGTAGCTTTCACATATCACAATGGTCAACATGTTCAAGTTTTTATGTTTTTCAAAACTTTTTGTTATATATTTTGCATTTATTGGATTTTCTTCAATTTTCCCAAACGACGCAAGTTTGAACTGCGGGTGCATCGAATAATGGATTTCAATTAATGAAAAAATGATATTCTTGTTATTGAGTGTATGTTTAGGCCAAATCCAAAAACTAACCCGGAGTTTCGATCAATGTGCTCTCGGGGCAACTCCTCCATGTTACGTGCGGGGGGTTTTTAATTCTAAAAAATTCAAAAGAAATCCGAAAATCACGAAACTTGGCAATGTGTCGTTGCATCATATGCATATGCCATGAAAATTTTTTGAGAAAGTTTCGAGCACATTATCACGTACGATGCTCAGAAACCAGTAGTTCTCACATGTCGGGTCTGGCAAAACCGACAGTGATAGAATCTTCACTGCCGGTTCGTGGCAAAACTATAACACCCCAAATTTTGCTTTCTGGAAAAATAGTAATAAAATGATTTAATTGTGGTTTGGTGCTCATAAAAACATAGGAAAAATAAAAAAAAGTTTTTGTTAAATTAAAATTTGCCCTTTAATTAGCAACGTGGTTGTGCACTCATGCCTTTGCATATGACTTAATGTTTGTATGGTGTTAAAACTAAAAAGAATTTAAAAAGTGGATTTTAAAAAGGTTTATGAAAATACCTTGAAAAGAAATTTAAAAGGTTTTAAAAACTTTTTAAAATTTTAAATGGAAACTTGTTTTGAAAAGAGATTTGGAAATAAAACATATTTCATTTTGGTTTTGAAAATGTTTTGAAAAGAGATTTGGATTAAGAAAATAAAAAGGATTTTGGAAATGGATTTGAAAATGTTTTTGAAACAAAAGAAAAAAAAGAGAAAATAGAAAAAAAACCCTCCCTCTCCTCCTTTTGGCCCAAGGCCCAGCTCTCTCCCTCCCCCTCTCTCTTCTTCCTCCCCCTCGGCCTGCCCCAGCCACCCTTCCCGCCTGGGCCTCGCCCAGCAGGCGGCCCAGCGCCCCCCTCCCCTTTCCCCTCCCTCTCTTTTCCCCGGCTTGCGCAGCCCAGCGGCCGAGCAGGCCCAGCGCCCACCAGGCCGCCTCCCCTGCCCCCCAGCCCAGCGCAGTGCGCGGCCCACCCGAGCCGGCCGGCCCAGCCACCCGCGCTAGCACCCCCTCCCAGCCGGCCCACTCCCAACCCCGGCTCAGTGCCCCCCCCAACCAGCTCTCCCCTTCCCCCCCCCCCCCCTGCGCGCACGGCCCAAGCAGCGCACCAGCCTAGCTCGCCCCTGCGCGGCCCAACCGCCAGGAAACCCTAGGCCAGCCCCCTCCCCCTATAAATACAGCCCCTCAGCCCCCTCTTTTCCCCACGCCGAGAGCAGCCGCCGCCACCAAGCCGGCCCTGCTCCAACCGCAACCGGGCAAACCTAAAGTGCCTGCTGGCCTTGCGCTTTTTGCCTCGGAAAGCGTGTTTCCACGCGGTAATTGTTTTATTCCAAAAATAAATTTCGGTTCTACCATCAGTTTTCAACTGTTTATAAAATATTCGTTTTAACTCCGTTTTTCTCCATTCAAATTGCGTTAGATTCGTAGAGTTTTTATCTACATGTTAAAACCATAATCAAATCTGTTTATGAACTTTGAAAATATTTATTTATTTAATGCCTTTTAAATTCCAAGTTTAATCTTTAGATCTTGTTTAAATCCTATCTTCTTCGTTTTAGATCCGATTCGTTTCGTTCAAGTTGCGTTGGCTTCGTATCGGCGTAACCTTTTCATTAGTGATCTTTAATACCATGTTAATAGCTCTGTATTTTCATGGGTTCAAATCCTAATTTGATTTAACCACTATGTAACTTGCTTTATATATAAAATAATGTTTAGATCTACTTTTGTTTCGAGATCCAAATATAACTTTGACTTAATCTAACTTGGGTGTTTCTTTGAAATACCTTATACATTATTTTATATAGTAAAACTAATAAAGCCCGTAGTCCTCTTTTATAAAAGCAAATCTTTCGGTAGATGTATCTCGATCTCTGTAGCACCGTTTAGTGTGTTCTTCGCGTCTGTGTGGTCGTAGAGATGCGTAGTTTCTTTTAAAATCTTTTTAATTGATTGGTGTATTGTTATAAGTATATATGTGTGTATGCTATGTTTGGTCAGATGCTTGAGTGGTGTGTATGAACTTGTCCAATTGGTGAGTTTTACGTTGGAGATCAAGAAGTTGGCTTTCTAGAAGATCTTTTGAAGACTAGAGCTAGAAGAAGGATCTAAGCTTTTAAGGCAAGTATTATATGGGATCTTCCTTGATGTCCTAATCATGATGTTTTTGAATAAAATCATATGCATGTGTCTAATCTTGTTGCCATACGGATTACCTAGAGTTGTTACCTTGAACCTTGAAATTCTATGGGTTACCTTTGCATCTGGGTAGTTATTGCTAGTGCTCCATTTACTAAACATGATCTTTAATCTTGTTTATTGACTACATGAAATGATGAAGTAAAACTTGACTTTTTACCAACATGGAATCTAAGAGCTTATCTGTCAGCAAAAGCTGGGACATACAGTACAACCATGAGGGCTATAATGGCTCTAGCTTTAGTTCAGTATGAGGGTAACTCTCTCGCATGTGGCAGTTCACGAAAGTTGCCATTGCCGAGCGGTTGCGGGTTGCGGCTGGAGTGGCGACCGCTGCGTGTGTGTACCACCGAAGGGCTCCCGTATACCCCTTGCCCGTGGATCTGTAGTGTCTGTTGTTTGTCAGCGAGCCCCTTTGAAAGACTTCATAGTGAACCCTGCTGACCTTCCTTGGAAGTGGGTAAGAGGCTGATCCCATCGGGCGAAAGGGTAAATCACGACTCGTGGGTAAAGCGTACAACCTCTGCAGAGTGTAAAACTGATATATCAGCCGTGCTCACGGACACGAGCGGCCCGGAAAACTCACAGACTATTAACGGAAAACTCACAGAAACAATGTTTACATGTTGGTTATTACTTGTGAATCACTTTATCATGTTATTTGTGTTATTCATTCAATTGCTATATGATCATGTGGTTTAATTTGGGGGCTTAAGCATAACTTATGACACTTCAATTGTAAAGTTTTGAATCAATTAAAAATGCTTATCGCAGTAAACCAGTGTCAACTTTTTTAGCCTCATGAACCCCATATATACTTGTTGAGTACGAAAGTACTTACGCTTGTTTATTCTTTTCAATATTTGGATAAAAATCCCGGATGGGTACCAGTTTGTAAGAGTTGGAAGAGATAGGCTTGTGATCAACCAGTCAGTTGGTCCCTGTGGAGTGGAGTCTTCGCCTGAAGATCGGAGTGTCTTCCCGTTGTTTGCTCTCTTAAGGTTATTTCTTTGGCCTTATATGTTATGTATTTAAGTGTTGTCTTTTGATATTACCTTGTTCTGTGACTATATGTGAGATTTGACTTCCTGGGCTCACATATAGGGTATATCTGGTTTTGTTCTTAAAACCGGGTGTGACAGATTGGTATCAAAGCAATGCTGACTGTAGGACGCAAGCCTAGATAGAACTGGTCGTTTAGCAAGCTCTTAACCTTGCCTAGTTCTTGCTTTCTCTCTAAACCTTGATATATGTTTAAAGTTATGCTCGTTCTATCCCTATTCTATTGTAAAAGACCTTGTCCCAAAATTCTATCTCTTATCTCTCCGTATAATAGATGGATCATAACGAGAAGCCCGTTGAACCAGCAATGATCACATTTGACAAGGAGCCATCAACCGAGCAACACCCAGATCTAGAAGGAATGACTCAACGACAGGGCTTACCACAAGAACAGGTTGACATACAAAGGACCCATAAGAAGCAAGGGCAAGTAAGCAAAGTAAAGGGGAACTACATCCAAAGAAGGTTGAACCATGTGGATATGAGTACCCTTCGTGAAACTAAGAAGGTTGTGTATGGGTTGATTTCCGTAAGCTCAACGAAGGTCATGGTTCTATTTGACCCCAGTGCATCGCATTCATTCATATCGGCCAAGTATGTAGAGGAACAGGAGATAATGAAGCTGCCAAACAGGAAACCCTTGATAGTTCACTCCCCAGCAGGAGAAATGAAGGCAAACTACATCTGCCCAAAAGTTACCTTGGATATAAAAGGTGTTAACTTTAAGGTGAATCTTATTATTTTGGAGATTTCAGGGATCAATGTTGTCCTTGGAAGGGGATGGTTCTCTGCTTGTAAAGGAGTGATCGAGTATGCCCAGCATTCAGTGCTTATAACAAGACCGTCAGGAGAAAGGATTGTATATGAGGGTATACGACCTTTACCTAAGGAATATGAAGCTAGCCCATTGGAACATGGTAAGATACATGAGGTTCAGGATCAATGTCAGTGTTGTAAGCGTTATGGAGTTGTCTGCCTTCAAAACAACTCACGTAAAGGTGAAGTCGAGATGGGTTCAAACTATGAAAGCAATGATGAAAAGAAGAGGAAGGCAAGTCCACTGCAGCCATTTTTGGAAAGCAGTCAACAGTTGAGTTCTACTATGTTGCCACATTCAGCTCGGAATCCTAGTCAGATAGAGCAAAGGGGTAAAGAGATAGAAGTTCCTCACGCTAAAGCCATTTATGGGGAAGTATGCATAGATGGATGGACAATCACTTGTACGGAGTTCCAACCCCAAAGAGTCAAGCGAAATAAGAAGCAAGCCAAGAAGAGGAAGAACCCCCATAGCTCGCAAGATAACAACACACCAAGCAACATTTCGGAAAGAGGTGACCCTACCAAAGATATACCTCGAAATGTGTGTTATCGTTGCCGACAAGAGGGCCACCATGCATATTGTTGTCGGCAGGAGAAGCAATCAAAGGACTTTGGAAGCAATCAAGTCACTACAGGACTATTGTCAGCCAGTGTTAGCAGCACGCAACATGAAGAAAGATCTTGATACCTATCACCTCGCTAGGAGTTTATGTCCAATACGTTAGTAGTGAAAATCGAGTCGGTGTGCCTTGTGAACCTTTAGCGTTTGCGATTTTACGTGAAAAAATGCGTGTGACTTGCAACGGAGACGAACGGGTTCCTAGTGGCCTCTCCTAGAATTTAAATCTTTTTTTCTATTTTTAAAACATGATTTTTTCAGGACCTCCATCACTGCCGGTTTGGTTGTGCCGGTTCAAAATCTGGCAGTGATGGGGGATTTTGAACCGGCACCGATTTGACTTTCTGAAGTAGTGACAGATGGCTCTCTTAACTAAGAGATACACATAGAACTATATAGTGGTCTGACGTGGATGCATTAAAGTGGGTACTATAGTCTAAGTGAGGTCACTAGTATGTACCTGATTGTGTTCAGGAAATTGAGTGGCATGTATATTTTAAATTTTAAGGTAAGATGCCTTTAAAATTAAATTCCTCTATAGCAACTATGATGCACACAAAATCTATGGATTTTTCAGAATTTCTGTATGACCAATAGAATTGACAATAATTCTCACGGTATCCCTACGATGAAATAACCAAGGAAAATGTGCCAAGTCTTGTTGACATCAACCCAGAAATTGTTTTGCACACAACATTGGATACATGTTATGTATGTGTAGTTCAATCCAACTGATGATGTTTTGTTTATAACTACTTAATGTGACATATCCGTTGTCAAGACGAAATACTCCTCTTTGTTCTAATCTTGGGGTTTTAATATAGAAACCACCTTGACGGATCTCTCTATAATTTAATTGGATACATTATGTATGGAAAATAAGAATACAATAATAGATTCATGGTTATTTGAGTACCAATAGTGAGTACGATAGTAACACGGCCAAAGCCAACTATCATGGTATCGCGTCATCTAACGATTGTTAAAATATTTCCTTGTCTCTATGTAAGAGTTCAGCCATTGTAGTAGTAGCTATTTCAAAGAGAAATAGTTCTTCAAAGTACTTGCTTTGTGCCTTATTACCACTTCATCTTGGCCCCCTTAGTTTTTTCCTCTGATTCCGCCTCAGGCAGCCTACAGTGCAGTCGAGGCTGAAAAAAGCCACACCCTCCGATGCCGAGAGCATTGGATCTTACACAATGTGTGTTAAAACCAGCATCAATGCCAAAAATACACTTAGGACATTTATTAGTGTGTTTATCTGCTTCAAACAATTGTGAAAGTACTCCCTCTATATCGAATTTAGAATCGGATTTAGAAATCATTTTGAGCAAGATTTGAGTTAAACATTGGGAATATAAATAATCAATAACTTTTAAGTTGTTGTGATTGCAAATGTGGAAATTATATGAATAGATTTATCTTAAAAAATACATTCATATACAAGTATACATATATCATTATTTCATAAATATTTTTATAAAAACAAGATGTCAAAGTTGTATTTGGAAGACCGTATTGTTGTTCTAAATAACTTCTAAATCCGATACGGAGGGAGTATTTTTTATTTGATCAAGCATGCGGGGGGCATCTACTTTACTCGGTGCATGCACTTTTAAACTCAACATCGTTCTCTACAAATGGGATGAGCCGATGCCTGACAAACCTTCTCTTCCATAACTAGTCATTGGTTTTTGCCAACACTGTGCACCGTCAATAAGTTTAAGACATTCGACAAAAATCGGCATGACATATGCATGAGACATGCATCGAAATTGCCGTAAGTCATTTTACATGCACACATCAATGTATCGTTTGCTCCACATGACTACACAGTAGCATTGCCTTCTAATTCAATATTTATTCATGAAGCATGTCGAATTCAATGGAGCAATCAGAATAATAAATAACACAACCAAAATGAGTTGGCTCCCAAAAAAAAGACTTTGCAAGATCTTACACAATGCAAGAGACCAATGTTGATGTCATTTAGTTCGAGAGTACTTAGGCCACGTAGTTTAAACTATGTTTAACTAGTTGTTGATAGCTAAATTTGGACACTAGCGTACATCTTCAAGCATACCTAGCTAGGAGTACATTTGCCATAACCAGTTGTGTGATGTCTACATTTTACATGCTTCCACGCATCATATGTGGTTACAAGTTGCAGAGTGATACTTTATTGTTGACGGCGACAATGTAAAAAACTTTCGGAGACATGTTCGTCGTCTTTTTCTTGTCTACAAGGACATATATATTATTATTAGAACAACTAAATTACATGAAGACAACTCGGCAGATGATCGGATCACACATCAAGGCCCTTGAACGGCATTATAGACATCATACTCCTCCACGTGTCTCGACGAAGGCAGGGACACGTGGCCTAGACTCGAGAAGAGTATTGGAAAATTAGGAAATTATATAAGTTAAGAGCATAATTAAATCATGTCAAAGTTACGCATTGAAGACCGTGTCGTTGTCTTAAACATCACGTAATAATATGGATATGAAGGGAGTACCAATTTACAGATTGATTCCATCCTGGAGAAGAATACTCTCTTATTCCAGAAGAATCATTTATGGACCTACTTCTGTTGATGGTTGACTTCATTCGTCCCCAACTTGACAATAATGGCCAATGTTTGAGCATGATCTTTGTCGATACAAGAGCTCATGGGGTAGGAGACAGTCGATTGGGCTAGCCTCTAAGAGATAAGCCTCGAGCCCAATAATGGATTAATTTTTCGTTCATCCAATTTCACATTCAAAAATATATTATTCTCTATACCCTGCTTAATTACTCTTAGTTCAGTCCTACTTATTGTTTTTGTTGTTACTAATTTAAAAAACGGAGGGAGAGAGTTGCGCCGGTGCCGAATGCATGGTAATGGTGGAGCTTATCTATGATTTGGTGCCGAATCTGGTAATAAACGAAGAAATTAGTAGTTATTTAGATTGATCGTAGTCTATCGGATCTAAAAAAAATGATGGGTAGTTTACACATGTAAATTTAGAGAATTACTTACGACTATATATATATATATATATATATATATATATATATATATATATATATATATATGTTTCATAATGATGTAGGTGGATAACATTTCAAATTTAGGGTACATGCTTTACGTTATTTTCATATTATTAGTAGAAATGGGTATAAACTTTTAGAAAACATAATATATTTGATGGGTATATCCAATTAGTAACAGTTGACTAGCAGTAAGATACTAGATAGGTACTTGGTTGTCTTATTGATCATTCGACACAAGATACGAATAATTTAATGCTTTTGCTTACTCCGTATGATCCATGGCGGCCCGAGGCCAAGGGTCAATCAAATCCATCCATAAAAACAGTGCATACAAATTGGCCTCCGATCCTGTCAGACGTTAAATATTCAAGTTGGAGATCGAGTTTGGGTTTCCAAGTGTAGAAGCTGACAAAAGATCGATGGTTTCCAGCTGATGATATGCACAATCATAGTACATTGTTCTTCTCCTGTAATAAAACATTCAAAAATAGTACTCCCTCTATCTCAAATTACATTAAAAAATAGTCTTCTATCCATCCTAAATTGTAAGTCATTTTAAAAATTTTGGAGAGTCAAAGTTTATAAAGTTTGACCAAATTTATATAATATGATAATAACATATTTGATATCAACTAAGTATCGTTAAATTCTTTATTAGTTATATTTTCATAATATACCTATTTGATGTCATAAATCTTTATGTTTCTCTCTATAATTATTGGTCAAACTTAAAATGTTTTGACTCTCCAAAATTCTTGGAATGAGTTACTATTTGAAATGGAGGGAGTATAAGTTGGTTTATCAACCTATGATGGCGTACGCGGAGACGTGGCGGCTTTTGGCATGCAGGCGGACAAGCAGAGGGGCATCAAGCGTGGATTTCAGCGGAGACCGATGTGATGAGCTAGGGAGGAGCAGTTCGCGTCATCCATCGCGTGTGCACGTGTGAGTAGGTGCAGTGGGTATAAATACTTGATCCACCATCCTCTTCCGATCCAGCTTCTGGAGCCTGCCAGCCTTCCTTCTCCTACCCTACCACCCATGCCGCAGCCAGAGCCAGCAGTGCGTGGTGGCGCCAAGACCAGAGCGGCGGCCGGCGGCGGCGAGACGGCCACCGATGACGCCGCCAACAACAACAACAACAACGCGACGAAACGTTCCCTCGCGGACAAGCCGCCGTTCACGCTGGCCGAAATCAAGCGAGCCGTCCCGCCGCACTGCTTCCGTCGCTCCATGCTCAGGTCCTCATCCTACCTCCTGCGCGACCTCGCCGCCGTCGCCGCCCTACTCTACGTGGGTCTAGTGGCGATCCCCTCGCTCCCCGCCGGCGGCTTTCTCCGCGTGGCCGCGTGGCCACTCTACTGGGCGTTGCAGAGCTGCGCGCTCAACAGCGTGTGGGTGATGGCGCACGAGTGCGGGCACCACGCCTTCTCGGAGCACGCGGCGGTGGACGACGCCGTGGGCTTCGCGCTGCACACGGCGCTCCTGGTGCCCTACTTCTCCTGGAAGCACAGCCACCGGCGGCACCACGCGAACTCGGGGTCCCTGGAGCGCGACGAGGTGTACGTGCCGTGGAAGCGGTCGGAGCTGCCGGCGTTCGTGCGGGCTCTCCACGGCAACGCCGCCGTCCGCCTCGTGCTCTTCGCGCTCGTGCTCGTCTTCGGCTTCCCGCTCTACCTCACCTGCAACATCACCGGCAGACCGTACCAACGCCTCGCCAACCACTACGACCCTTACTCGCCCATCTTCTCCGGGAGCAAAGAGCGTGCGCAGGTCGTCCTCTCCGACGCCGGCATCGCCGCCTTCTCGCTCGCTCTCTACCGCCTCTCGTCCTCCTCCGGCGGAGGAGGGTTCGCGACGCTGGCGCTCGTGTACGGCGTGCCGCTGCTGGTGGTGAACGTGTGGCTGGTGCTCATCACGTTCCTGCACCACACCGACCCCGCCGTGCCCCGCTACGACGACTCCGGCGAGAGCTGGGACTGGCTCCGCGGCGCGCTCGCCACCGTCGACCGCGACTACGGCGCCTTCCTCAACGCCGCATTCCACAACATCGGCGACACGCACGTCGTGCACCACCTCTTCCCGTCCATGCCGCACTACCACGCCGCCGAGGCAACCAGGGCCATCCGCCCGGTCCTCGGCGAGTACTACCGCTTCGACGACACGCCCATCGTGCAGGCGGCGTGGCGCGCCGCCAAGGAGTGCTTGTACGTCGAGCCGGACGGACACCGCGAGGGCGTCTTCTGGTTCGGCAGCAACAACAAGTCATCTTAGGTTAGATTGGATGCATGATGCATCGGATGACCATGACGTAAACAATATGTCAATATCACACTCTTGTTGAAGCGCTGGGATATGTGACCATGGCCAAAAAAATTCGTGTGTAATAATCGGGTGCTAAAACACACGATTGTTATATAGTCTCTCTTAAATTACGTGGCTGGCCTAGTACTCTCGAATTAAATGACATCAACACAGGCCTATTGCACTGTGCAAGATCTTGCAAAGTCTGCCTACTCATTGTGGTTGTGCTATTTATTCTCCTGATCGCTCCTCCAGCTCGGCTTGACTCGTTTTGGCTCGCTAGCTCAGGTTGTTAAAAGCTCAAGCTGACTCATTAAGCTCACGAGCCAGATATAATATTTTTTTAAAATATAATATTTATATTTATATTTATCTAAAGCTTAATAATAGTAATAAATATAGAAGTGATATATCCAACCGTCTTAAATTTAAAAAAAATATGTGCTAACATATATACTATATACTATATAACATTATATCATACATTCCTGGTCCATACTTCATACCATGCCTAACGTAGGTGTCCATGTACATACTAGTCACAAAACTCTCAAGTTTATATAGTCTAGACTGATCATCAACCAACTGTAAAGTACACGACATAGTAATACAAAAATTTAATGCAAGTTTTGATGTTTTTCCCTTAAAAATAGGACTCGTTTGTCTTGCGAGCTATCTTAAGTTGGCTCGCTATAACTAACAAGCTAAAATCTTAGCTTGGCTCAGGTCATTATCTTAACGAGCCAACTAGTCATGAGCCAAACAAGCTAACGAGCTTTGAGTTTTTCGTCCGACCTTAATCTCACACCATGATAAAATGGGCATCAATCTTCATGCCCACGCTCTATAAAAAAAATTTGGAATGGAACGGAACTATATATTTTTTTTTAAAAACAAAGTGCTCAATGACTTGAAAAACAGTTGGGAAATGATTGAACAATAATTTTTAAATAAGAAGGTACTCCCTCCATACTCGTATTACTTGTTGTTTTGGACAGTGACATGGTCATTAAAGCATAACTTTGACTGTAAAATTATTTAATGAAATATAATAACTTTTTGAAAATAATTTTCAATAATATATTGAAACTATAATTTTTATAAATTTTTTTATAATTTTTTGTCAAACTTGATACATTTTGATTCTTTAATATTCTTGAAATGTCTTATAATTTGGGATAGAGGGAGTATAATATATGTATATTTTTATGAAAATATTTTTCAAGACAAATCTATTGATATGATTTTAATTTTTCCAAACTTAACAACTTAAAAGTTATTCATAATTTATATCTATAATATTTGACTCAAATATTTTTTTCAAAATGATAACTATTTTTTTAAAACGATAACTGATATATACATGTACGAAGGGAGTATATATAAACAAGACTACAAGAAAAGGGAAAACTACTCTCTAGACTAGAAACATGGGTGTGGCTTTGCCACGCCTACAACAGATTTGGGCCAGTGTAGAATTTGTTGTGACTTGTGACTTGTGACTTTGTGAGTCATAGTGACATAGAGTTCTCTCCAGATAATGTGTCCACCTAAATCTATGACATGATCAGTAGATATATATGGTCCTTGATGATGTTTCTACCTAAATCTTTGTCCGAGATTAAAAAAAAACTATAGTCAATGATTAACATGATGAGTTGCATTGAGCTAAAAATTCTCTTAAAAATGGTTATGACAACTTACACAGTTGCTATATATGACCTGATTTCAGTTCACAGATAAGACAGAACATGTTAGGCTGCATGTCTACCGGAACTTGCACAAAAAGCCTGATTCTTCTGTTGGTTTTGCACAAATTCCTCCACATTTACTCCGTTGCTGCATTTTAACCCAATGCAAGAAAAAGGACAATGTTAGATACTGATCCAACAACACTAAGAACAAGGGAAAGCGCTAGTAAATGATAATTTCTAGTCCATATTTTCTAGCAATTAGGAATCAAACACCATCGAAAGATAGCAAGATTTATTTAAATGAACATGTATTTTAAACAAAGAAGACTGTAAGCATTTACTAATTGCAGTTCACATCCTGACTAAATCTTTCTTTTTGAAATAATTGTGTGCAATCTAGAGAGTTGTTAAAATAGAATTATATTAAGACTGAAGTTATGAGGAAGCATATATATATATATATATATATATATATATATACATATATATATATATATATATATATATATATATGCAAGCATTTATATTGACTATTTAATTTAGTGCATATATCAATATATTTGCTTACTAGATATGTCTTCGGACCCTGAGCTTCTGAAGCTAATAGATCAGCACAAAGTGTGCCAGCAATATATTCTTTAATTTCAGAAAAATGTATGTCAATCATAGATAATTGTAAGGTAGACTGCTATAGTGATGGCTGTTAGCAAGTTATGTTTGCCTCTTAGTCTATTGTGCCTGCGCCTTGGGCTCTGGCTACAGCCATGCGCCAGGCTTGGCACTTGTGCTATTTAGTATGAGTTAATTAGGTTCTTAGATTGTGTTCACACCTTGAACCCCTAAGTCTTCCTGCCTATATCTTGCAACCTCTGTGTACTCAATATTCAATATACAGTGTTTGTCTCTCTCATATGGTATCACGAGTCCGGGTAACACCCGTTCTTTTTCCTTCCGCTTCCCTGGCGTGCCGCTTCCGGCGTGCTGCTCCTGCGCCGCCCTTTCCTCTCTCCGCCATGGCCGGCTCCCTTCATCCCTCTGTCACTGACAACGAGACCGAGCGCAAGCGTCTGGAGCCCGCGCCGCCCAGGCTGCCGCCCGCCGCGCCGCCCTTGCTCACGCCGAAGAGGCCGAAGTCGAGGCCGCCGTGGCGGCAAACGAGCGCGACGCTGCAGCTGCGCGCGTCCGCGCCGCCCTGGAGCGCGCGGCCCAGGAGCGGGCTGCCGCCGACCCTCCCCTTCAAGATCCGCCAGCGGATAGCGATGAGGTCACGTCCCTCCTCTCCAATGGCTCTGGACTCTCTGTTCAGGCCGTCATAGCCCTTCAGGAGGCTACTGCTGTTCTTCACCTGCACGCTCAAGCTGTGGCTGTCCAGAACATCCGTCATCTTGTACGTGTCGTCCTCGACGTCACCTCCAGCAGCTTCGCTCGGTGGCGCGAGCAATTCCTGCTCACCCTGGGCAAATACTCCCTTCAGGGCCATGTTCTTCAGGACGATCGTCCCTTGAACTCGCCAGACTGGGAGCGCATGGACTGCGTCGTCCGCTCCTAGCTCTACGACACTCTCTCCGACAACCTCCACGACATCGTCTGGCGACCAAGGCGACACTGCCCGTACCACCTGGCTTGCCATTGAGAGCCAATTTCTCGGCAACCGAGAGGCACGCGCTCTCATCCTTGACGCCAAACTTCGCACCCTTGTCCAGGGAGACCTGTCTGTCACCGACTACTGCAAGCTCCTCAAGACCACCGCCGACAACCTCGCTGATCTGGGTGAACCCGTCAGCGACCGCTCCCTCGTTCTCAATCTCATCCGAGGTTTGAACGAGCGGTTTGTCTCCGTTGGCCGCCATCTTCGACAAAGTCGTCCCTTCCCTTCCTTCTTGGAGGCATGCGATGAGCTCACTCTCGAGGAGCTTACCATGGGGGCCCCCGACTCCATCTCCCACGGCTCTCGTCGCCAGCACAGGCAGCGGCTCCTCGTCCCCTCGTCCCACCTCCCAGCAGACTTATGGGCCTCCCAACACCGAGCCTGGGGGTGGCAAAGGGGGCAGTTTCGGTGGCAACAACAATCGTCGCGGCAATCGGGGTCGAGGCGGCAACGGTGGCCGCAGAGGTGGCAAAGGCGGCGGCTCTGGCCCGTCTGCTCCATCCAACCAGGGTACAGGTGGGTCTTGGCCCACCCACTACAACCCGTGGCTCATTGTCCCGGGGCCGCGTCCTCTGCCTCGCGGTGCAGCAACCCAGCCACCACACCAGCAGGCGTTGCTGGCCCAACAGGGAGCATTCCTGGCTTGACAGCAGCACCCTCCTGCACTGTTTCAGCAGCAGTACCTGCAGCAGGCCTCTCCTGCTGCCTTCTACGGTCAGCAGGGTGCTCCCCCCGGCTTCTACACCGCTCCAACCGGTCTTCCGGCGGCCTTCGATCAGCAATCCCTTGCTTCCACCTTCAACACCATGACACTACAGCAGCCGCAAAACAACGACTGGTACTTCGACTCAGGTGCCACCTCCCATATGACTTCTGATTCTCGCACTCTTTCACATCCTAATTCTTCACAGTATCCTTCTCCTTCTTCTATCATTGTCGGTGATGGATCCTTACTTCCTGTCACCGCCACTGGCACCACCACTCTCACAAATTCCCTGTCCCTCAATAATGTTCTTGTTTCACCACGCCTTATTAAAAACCTCATTTCAGTTCGACAGTTCACCACTGACAACAATTGTGCTGTTGAATTTGACCCTGCTGGTTGTTCTGTGAAGGATCTGGAGTCTCAGAAGGTGATCATCAGGTGCAATAGCTCCGGGCCACTCTACCCATTACATCTCCCTGGCGCCACCGCCCTTGCTGATGCTTCCTCACCTGCACTTTGGCATCGTCGGCTTGGCCACCCTGGTCGTGACACGTTGTCCAAAGTCACTTCTGTTATTCCTGGCTGTACTAAAGAACTTGGTTCTATCTGTCATGCGTGTCAGTTAGGGCATCATACACGCCATCCATTTCAAACATCATCTTCTCGGGCCTCTAATTTGTTTGAGCATGATTTATGGACTTCCCCAATCATTAGTGTTTCTGGCTTCAAATACTACTTAATTATACTCGATGATTATTCCCATTATGTTTGGACGTTTCCTCTCCGTCTCAAATCTGACACGTTTACTACTCTAAGTAACTTCTTCGCCTATGTCCGCACTCAGTATGGCACTGCTGTAAAAGCTATCCAGTGTGACAATGGTCGGGAGTTCGATAACTCTACCTCCCGCTCCTTCTTCCTCACCAACGGCATCCACCTTCGCATGTCCTGTCCATATACTTCATCTCAGAATGGGCGGGCTGAACGCATGATCCGCACCATCAATAATGCGGTTCGCCCTCTTCTTTTTCAAGCTTATATGCCCCCTTCGTACTGGGCTGAAGCTCTACACGTTGCCACACATGTTCTCAACATCCTACCCACCAAAACCCTCCACTCCTCCACACCTCACTCTGTCCTGTTTGGTGTTCAGCCCCAATACGACCACCTTCGCGTCTTTGGCTGCGCTTGTTATCCTAACCTTTCCGCCACAGCCACCCACAAACTTGCACCTCGATCCTCCTTGTGCATCTTTCTTGGCTATTCCTCCAACCATAAAAGATACCGCTGCCTCGACCTTCAAACCAATCGTGTCCTCATCTCTCGACATGTCGTGTTTGATGAGAACTGGTTCCCCCTTTCTCAGCAGCCCACTCCGCCCAATCCAGCGGACTTTGATTTTCTAACTGATGATGTTGATCCAATGCCCAGTGCACCACTACCTCTATTTCCTACAGGTACCTCTGTTGGTGTTCCTGCACGGCCACGTGCAGCCCCCCCCCCCCCCCCCCCCGCCAGCACGCCATCTGCACCCTGCACGGATTGTCCTCGTGTGGCATCCAGCGAGGGTGAAACGGTCAAGACAGCAGCTGCCGCTCCGGTGCTGGGCAAGGTTCTTTCACCTGCTACTGCAGCAGCTCCAAGCACTGCTGCAGCCCGACAGGCCGCTCCATCTACGCCTGCTACTGCTGCACCTCCAAGCGCTGCAGCAGCCCAAGGCGCCCCAGGTCCCTCCGTTACTGCAGCAGCCACCGTGAGGCCTCGACCACTGCTGGTGTATTCACGGCGCCCGACAGTCGCTCCTCCTCAGCAACCGGCTGCCTCCAGCCCACCGTCAATGATCACAGCATGACAACACGCGCCAAAGCTGGTCACCAGTTTCCTAGTGTCTACAATAGCACAACACTGTCACCGGTGCCCCGCAGCTTCCGCAGTGCCCTTACTGATCCCAATTGGAGGGCTGCCATGGAAGAAAAGTTCTCTGCCCTTCTTCAGAACAACACATGGGAGCTTGTTCCTCGACCATCTCAAGCCAACATAGTCACTGGTAAATGGATTTTCAAGCACAAATTCGGGGCTGACGGGTCTCTAAAGCGCTACAAGGCTCGTTGGGTCCTCCGAGGCTTTACTCAGCGTCCGGGGATCGACTTTGACGAGACATTCAGTCATGTTGTCAAGCCCGCCACAGTTCGGACAGTGATCTCCCTTGCCCTCTCCCGCAGATGGCCAGTTCACCAGCTCGATGTAAAGAATGCCTTTCTACACGGGACCCTATCTGAAACTGTTTTCGCTGCACAGCCTGCTGGTTTTGAGGATTCCACTCATCCCGGATATGTGTGTCGACTCAACAAGTCTCTCTGTGGTCTCAAGCAAGCTCCTCGGGCATGGTACAGTCGCTTTGCTACTTTTATTCTCTCACTCGGATTTGTGAACGCCAAGGCAGACACCTCCCTATTTATCTACCACCATGGTGCTGACACAGCATACTTGCTGTTGTATGTGGATGACATCATCCTCACTGCCTCCTCCACAGCTGTCCTCCGTCGCATCATTGCTGCCCTACAGCGTGAGTTCAACATGAAGGACCTTGGCCTGTTACACCATTTTCTTGGAATGCAAGTTCAGCACCGGGATGGATGTCTGTTTTTGTCTCAGCAACCATACATGATGGAGATTCTTGACCGGGCTGGTATGGCTGAATGCAAACCCTGCTCTACTCCAGTTGACACCAATCCAAAGCTATCTGCAGTAAGTGGTGACCCAGTTCAGGATCCCTCCGATTTTCGCAGCCTAGCCGGTGCTCTACAGTACCTTACTTTCACTCGTCCGGACATTGCCTATGTTGTTCAGCAAGTGTGCCTTCACATGCATGATCCACGGGAACCTCACTTGGCTACCCTCAAGTGGATCCTTCGGTATGTTCGTGGTACTCTACATTTGGGGCTGGTGTTTCGCCCCTCATCCCAACATGAGTTGGTTGCATACTCTGATGCTGATTGGGCCGGCTGCCCGGATACTCGGAAGTCCACCTCTGGATATGCAGTCTTCCTTGGTGATAACCTCATTTCCTGGTCCTCCAAACGCCAAAATACCGTGTCCCGATCCAGTGCCGAAGCTGAATATCGCGTTGTTGCCAACGCTGTTGCAGAAGCTTCCTGGCTGCGCCAACTTCTCAGCGAATTACAGTGCCCCTTGCAGCGTGCTACATTGGTCTATTGCGACAACATCAGCGCCGTCTACATGTCCGCCAACCCAGTCCAGCATCAGCGGACTAAACACATCGAGATTGATCTCCATTTTGTTCGGGAACATGTTGCTCTTGGTGTTGTTCGTGTTCTTCATGTTCCAACCACCTCTCAGTATGCCGACATCTTCACCAAAGGATTGTCATCTTTGCTCTTCACCGAGTTTAGAACGTCCGCTGCACCGATGCTCAGACTGCGGGGGTGTTAGCAAGTTATGTTTGCCTCTTAGTCTATTGTGCCTGCGCCTTGGGCTCTGGCTACAGCCATGCGCCAGGCTTGGCACTTGTGCTATTTAGTATGAGTTAATTAAGTTCCTAGATTGTGTTCACACCTTGAACCCCTAAGTCTTCCTACCTATATCTTGTAACCTCTGTGTACTCAATATTCAATACAATATTCAATATACAGTGTCTGTCTCTCTCACAATGGCCCCTTGTGTTGATTGATGTATAATTAAAATTGTTGTTTTTCCTTTTGTTTCACCCAACAACTCAAATCTACACTCCAGGTTACACTTTTGTTTAGAGGAAAAACTGCGAGTTTTACATTCCAGGTTACACTCATGTTTAGAGGAAAAACTGCGAGTTTTCCATATGGTGACCAAATGCGTATACAACCAGTGAGAAAGTGAGATGATGGTAAATCAACAAATCGAAGAGAAAAAGGTATAAGGTCACCTCACCAGTTGATTGTTGGAAGCACATGGTACATGGACCATTGAAATTGCTTTACACATTAGTAGATTACATTGAATGTTTGATATTGGATACATCGGATACATCGCAGAAAACACAGCTCAGTCTATTTTAGGTGTTTCTTAGTTCAGTTTAAGTTGTTGTGAATGCCTTCTAAGGTGGGTCTATATGAAGAATCGTAAAGGTGCTAAGAGATGAATTAGAAATTACTGACATAGAAAATGCATAAGAGGACAAAAAGGAGTAAAATCAAGCCACTAATAAAATAGAAATTCCAACACAAAGAGTCATCACAAAATGTAAAAAATGGACGGAACAGATGTTGACACGCGTAGCTATTCTAACTCAGAGCTTAGATGCATTTCTTTTAATATGTATCCGGACATAATGTATAACTAAGTGCAAAGCAAAAGCAATGTATCTAGAAAAACCAAAGCGCCTTGAAATTTGGACAGAGGGAATAAAAGGTACAAGAGAATATAATGCTAAGGATTAGACTAATTTCCCTCTGTGAAAATTTAATAGTACAAGCATTTCAAATCTGAATGTTATTAGAAAAAAAGATAAGTAGCACAAAGAGGGAGAGGAGAATATACTAGTGGGCTTAACAGAGAGCTGGATTTAGCAGGGGTACCCACCGGACATCCAAAATTGGAGCTGTACATGTTTCTGTACTCTCGAACTGTGGCATTGTACAAGAGAGAGAGGGGATCATCATCACTCAAAATGTGGCCTTGATTAGTGAAGGAAAAGAGCAGTAATCCTGGTGGATTCTAACAGAACTTTTGTTTTCTCTTCTCTTTGTGCTTTTATAAAATCCAAGTGAACAAGACCTGTTAATGTGTACTAGGCTCTGAATATTGCGATAGATTGATTCCACATTGGAGTAGCATTTCAATCAGGCAACCATTACTTGCATGTCTTCTTAATCATAACCCTTTTTTCCTGTCATATTGCACTGACTTGTATTGCATACTGTGATTTATTCTGGGTGAGTCTTCAGCTGCAATGCCTGCAATTTATAGTGGAAGCTCACTAACATGTTGCTTAAATGTATTATATGATTTTAGGTAAAGTAAAAGTGTTTATAGTAGGAATAGTAATCGCATACCTAAGTTCTACTTATGTACACTTCTGTATTAAAAAAGCAATCTTTATGCAGTACAAAATACAACCTATTATCTTTAAAATACATCATGAACTCTACAAGGTAGACAGCTAATTCATCGCTGCAATTTACCACTATATTTTACTGTACACTGGTATGTGTCCTAAAGTTTACCAGTTATATGATTTTTTGAATGGGCATATATAGACTTTATGACAAGTTGTGAAATTTTAATCATTTACGCCAAATTTTAGCTTCAAAACTAACTAACTTTATCCATCAAATTCTATTGCTTGTAGATCTGGCAAAAATTTCACCGCTAAGCTCACTTAAAATCAACCATGCCCAGCTGCTGACAGAGGAATGATACAAGCATTGCTGTACATACTCCCTGTGTTACATATTACAGCTATATATGTTTTGCATTTCTGATCTAAACTCATCAACAGGAAAGCTGTGTACTGAGTAGTTAGTGTTTTCAGGAGTGCTAGCCAAGTACCACTTTTGATTCGAGAGGGAGCATCATACAAGCTTGCTACAACTATTAAGATCTACGTTCCAGATTTCTGATCTTAGCTCATCAACAAGAACAACTAGGCGCTAACACTTTTGCTTTATGTATAAACACTGTGATTGATCTGCATCCATATCATATTATTAAACAATGTATGAGCTAGATACCATTTTCCATCTGAAGTCTAAGTATCTTTTGGTGTATATATATTGCCTATTCAGATTTTTGACCTCTGAATATTGTAAGAATATTAAGAATCTGAAAAAAAAATGAACACATAGAAAGCAGGTATTGATAGTGTAACTCTAAAATGACATAATGATTCTAGGCCGATAACACATTGGCGCGGCAATGCCGCGCCATGTTTTCTAGTATCGTAACTAATCACCTCCCTTCTACTCTCCCAGCAACCCATACTGTTTTCCCCTCCGATCTAACCTTCTAGAGTTGTCCATTTGGAAGCCTAGATCTTGTGCTCGCCAAAGCAGCAGGCGCCTGGTCATGACGCTATGGCGTTCAAGCTAGCTACCTCAAACCGACAGCTATGGTGGAGGTTCTCCCTCGATTACTACTTAAAATCAAAACCCTATGGACTCTGTCTGCTATCTAGCCATTTCCCCCTTCTGTGTTCAGGACTGCAGGATGGGGCGTTGGTGGCCCCGGCCTGCTCCACCGTCATGCCGTGCCCGGTGACTGTGGTGCCGCAAAGGGGACCAAGAAGGCTTGATATGGCTACAGGGAATAAGCTATGTGATGCTTCTAGCTCTGGCTGCAACCTCTACACCCGGACAGTGGGTGCCCCTCTCTCTTCACCTTCCTTCCCAGTGAATCTACCAGCCCAGATAAGGATTGATTCATGACATATACATAGAGATAAGGATGCGCTGTTTACCTGATGGGCATTCCATCGAACACCTCATGTGCGCTATCAATGTCCACATCTAGAGGCCGAGGGCAAAGCCGGCGTCCTCCACCTCCACAGCGGTAGCAGTGGCGGTGGCAATGGGCGGCGAGACGTAGTCAATGCTACCGGCGTCCACTGCGCCTCTCCTTCGTTTTCCTCCTTCCAATCCGAAGGACGATAGGTATCCTTCTCCCTGCCTGTGACACGGAGAGGATGGCCCCGTCCGTCGGTTGATTCACAAACGTCCTCGCATTAACCCACGCCTGCTACGGAGGGAGGGCGCCAGGGCAGGGAGGAGGGATTGGGCGACGCTGCAGACGGACTGACGGAGAGCAGTGCGTTGCGGAGGGGACAAGAAGGCTCGAAGCCTCGAACGATGGCCGAGCGGGTTCACGAGCATTCGTGACCGCCTGGATTTGCTGTCTAGCGGGTGAGAGACCCGTTAAGACCCAGATCGACGGTGGATATAACATGATGGAAAGATCCTACGGTTGCGGACTAACGGGCGACGTGGCGCTATCGGGTGCCCGAGCTTGAAGTCTAGATTCGAAAGGTAAAGATTGTAAGTAGGCTGTAGGCCTAAGCACCCACGTCTTTCAAATTCTTCTCCCCACGGGCCCATACACAAAACCGACATTGCAAAAGGCCCACAAGCCCACGACAACGCCCCGCTCCTACTTCCAAACGGACAAACCCCTCGAAAACCCTCTCTCATATTCACCCCCGCCCACCGCCGCCGCCTACTTCCCCCTCCATCTTCGCCGAAACCCTAACCCTAGTCGCCGCGGCCGCCCGCTACCCCGGCGACGCCGCCATGTCGAACCCGAAGGGCTCCAAGATGCTCCAGTTCATCAACTACCGCATGCGGGTGACGATCCAGGACGGGCGCCAGCTCGTGGGCAAGTTCATGGCGTTCGACCGCCACATGAACCTTGTCCTCGGCGACTGCGAGGAGTTCCGCCGCCTCCCGCCCTCCAAGTCCTCCAAGACCACGGGCGACCGCGAGGAGCGCCGCACGCTCGGCCTCCTCCTCCTCCGCGGCGAGGAGGTCGTCTCCATGACCGTCGAGGGCCCACCGCCGCCCGACGAGTCGCGCGCCAAGGCCGCCGCGGCGGGCGGAGCCCTCGCCGGCCCTGGCGTCGGCCGCGCTGTGGGACGCGGTATGCCCACCGGCCCGCTGCTCCACGCAGCTCCTGGGCTCGCTGGCCCTGTGCGCGGCGTGGGTGGACCTGCCCCCGGCATGATGCAGCCCCAGATCTCGCGGCCGCCGATGCCCAACCTTTCTGCCCAGCCGGTGTCGTACCCGCAGGTCGTGCGCCCGCCGCAGGGGATTCCTCCGCCAATGCGCCCTGGAATGCCGATGCAGATGCCGATGCAATTCCGCCCGCCTGGGCCGCCGCCTGCTCCGTTCCCTGGGGCACCACAACAGTTCATGAGGGGACCACCCCCGCCGATGGGCCCGCCACAGGTGAGGCCCGGGATGTCGGGGCCACCACCTCCTGGAATGAGGCCTGGAATGCCTCCGCCACCATTCGGACAGCCAAGGCCAGGGATTCCACCTCCGCCTGGTCCTCAGCAGCCTGGACAGAACCCACCACAGTAGCTTCTTACATGTAAGTTTTTAGTGCTACATTCTTGCATTCATTCGTAGTGTTTAAGGTTGTTTTTCCCTCAATTGTTGCAATGCTTATAGGTGCATTAGATTTTATTTTTTGTATGACGCCTATTTGATGAGATGTATTTGTTTGTTTATAACGTGAACTATGATATCTGTGTAGTTGCGTCTTGGGGTTCTAACCTATTTGATGAGATCTATTTGTTTGGTGTGCATCGATACTTACCACTAAACTTAATCACCTGCTCACTAGCACATAGCACATAATTTAGCACCAATAATTGGCTTTGCATGTTTACCTGCCTGTGCATTGGAGCTCTCCACCCTTGCTACAGATTGCAAGGGCAATGCTATTATGGTCTCATGGAAGCGATCATCCTCTGTCCTGCAGGATCTTTTAATTTGCTTACTAGTCATACCATTATGCTTATGATTCTGTTTGTTTACATTCTGATTTGAATTTTGTTATAAATGTGCTTTGCAAGTGCTACTGTGAAATTTATTGCTAAACGCTCACATTTAACGAAATTTGTGAATTCTGGTGGTTCTAGTTTGCAATAGGTAAGTTTGAGTTCTCAGTTTATATTTTGTGTTGTTTGGAAGAACAACCCTGAAAGAAAAAAAATTATACACCTGAATCTGAACTGGCTGTTACGGTGGTTTCATGAAGAGGCTCTATTTCTGCCTTTTGTTTGTGGGGCACAGGGTAGGGATGTACTGTGCAATTTGATGGAATATTTTGTGGTATCAATTACTTTTTATCTCTGGACTTCAATATCTTGACCACACAATTTTGGCATCATGCTTGTGTGTGTTTTTTGTCTAACAAGTATAATGAGTGTTGTTGAACAAGAATTATGTGCAATTGTGCTATAGCTAATTATTTTGTTATGAAACAAGGCTACTTAGTATGTTGTAAAAAAAAGGCTTCTTAGTATTGTCTTTACAGTGAGATAGGTCCTTTGGATTGTTATGTACCGAGTCTTTGAGGACACTTCCTCGGATATATTTGATTTGAGTGAAGATGCTGAGCAAGGAAGGCCAACTCTTGGTGTTTGTAGCTTATCTTGCATTCCAGCAGTGTCATTCATCACTGAAGCTACATTGGACTATTAGATTCTAACTGATTAAAATTTAACATGTTAGGATGTGGGTCAGCACTTTCATTTAGTGCTAACTCAACTATTTGAAAGTTAGGAGTTTAGGAACAAATCTTAGGCAAGTAGCACAAAAAATACTCTTTAAGATCTAATGTTAGTCTTCAACTCTTCATAAGCATTTACTACTCACCTTGTTTATTATCACACCGGGCATGTTTTGTTCATGTTGGCCAAGCCAAAATTTTTGCCTGCCTAGGAAATTTTGCTTCCATTTGGTTAGAGGCCAAAATTGGAATGCCCAACCAATTTTGAACTGGGGAGTCAGGGAAGCATTTTGCTGCCCTGACTTTGGTGTGGTTGGCTGCAGAGGAGAAGGCATGAGGTGGCTGCAGGGTAGTGTTTGTGCGCGCTCAAGGCCTCCAGCATTTCCTGGTTAACCATCTTGAAACCACAATCTTTTAAACTATGTATCTGGTTTGCAAATAGTTTGAACCATAACATTCCCCAATAATTTTGTCAACAAAAACAAGATAAAATGTTGGATGTGTTTTGACGGGAGAAAGTTAGTACCACACGGATCCATCTGTTACCCACAATATCTACAAGATTTGGCATGGCATGGTGGTAATCCAAACACAACTCCAGTTTTTTTGGCATTTTACTCATAGATTGTGTTGGGCACAATCCAGATACCACTTTTCTGCCCTTGTTGTCGCATTGCTCTGATTTGTTAGTCGCAGCCAAATTTTAGTTTCTTATTAGTCACAGTGCTGAGCCTTTGTATTTGAATGATCATCATGCAGTTTCTTATTAGTTGTTTCTAAGCATTATTCTAGAATCATTGATTCTGTCCATTGTAAATCTAGATCAATTTCCTGTTTTCCCTGCCTTTATATGTGCGGATGTCATGGTTATGTATGCTGTCCAGGTATGGTTCATTATTATGCATAAACATATGTAACTCTAGATGGTTAGATTAGATCATATGACAAAATTGAACCCCATGAAATAACTAGCAGGGATGGGATGCTTTGAACCTTCAGGGTGTTGTGTGGAACGTGGATATGACAAAATAGTTTGTATCCCCTGAAAAACCAATAATGTTGGTTATTTCTTAGAATGTGGTTGCATCCTTGTTGGGTAAACAGTGTCCAAGCTGCATATTTTGGTTGCCTGATACCCGAACTAACAATGCACAGTAGATTTGAATACGAGATGATTGAGCCTGAATCCATGTCATGCTTAGTATTCTTAGTTTCTTTGCAATCGCCTGTTTATTTGCACATGCTTAATTGGGACTGTAGCTTTTAATTTGCACATAGCATATCATCTGAATGTGCTTTTCTGACTCTGAATCTTGTGCTCAGGGATAAAGCTTCTTGCAGATACACCTATGGAAGATTTTTGTATTGCGAGAAAGGATCCTCATAATCGCACCTATGGAAGACCCGTGAATTGCACCAATGCTTCAACATTCTGTCTCAGATCAGGGTACTAGTAGTTTCCGTTGTGTATTGTGAGAGAAGAGAACCTTGCAAGTGTGTGCCACTCATCCTTTGATGTGATAGGGGACATTGTACGTAAAGAGGCCAGGACTTGTTTTTAACTGTTGGTGTTAGTTAAGTTATTAGGAAATATGCATAACTTGTTTCATCTCTGTCTGAAGTCTGGAATCCTGTTACCGGATGTGTGTGCACTGCAGTCTTGTTATTTCGGTGTTGATTCATGCTGCTTAAGCCAGCCCTTTGTTTCTCTCAAAGTAAAAGTACTTTCTGTGTTTGTTGACGAACCGAGATGATTGACTCAGAAAATTTTATTTATATACATATAATTATTCATTCATGTTATTATGTATTCATACAGAGGGGCCGTTTGCGAGAGCTATAGCTTCAAAGAAACATCTTTAAAGAGAATCACTTCTAACCACCAAACACTTAAAATGCTAACTGATTTAGTTAGGGTTAGGAGAGAATCCCTTCTCTAATTACGTTATGTGATAAAAACCCTGCTCCGTTTTATTTTGGTGGGGATTAGCGTAGAACTAATTCTCATTAGCTTTATACCTTGCTTCTGCTTGCACTTTCCCTCGGAGCTGAAGAATGACATCAAACAACGCAGACGGCAGATTCGCATATGTTGGATTAATCTCGTGACAATATTATGATAGGACCGAGTCCAAGCCCACTCAGATTAGAAACACGTGCAGTGCAGGAGCATCGGCCTCGACCGATCATGTTCAACAGTTGAAGGTAAGTGCCCAATGAGCCAGAGCATGCTGATGAGTGATCTTGCGCATGAAGCAAACACACTTCTCGAGCCATATGGTCCACTCTGTGCACCCGTACCGTACACTACGCTAAGTCTGAATGCACCTCCTCAGACCTCAGCACGCGTGCCCCCCAACCATCACACTACGGTTCATATATATAATCGTATTCTTTCTGGACAAAGAGAGTGGTAAAAAACGGTTGATTCCGGCTGATTAAACAGTGTTCTGTGAAAGAAAATAAACTGAAATAAGGTAAAATAAGTTTTAAGTAGTTCAAACAAACGAAACTAAAGTGCGACAATAATCATGAATGGTGTGTCTCCGTTCGCTGTATATATATATAACTGGCTACTCTTCTTTGATTAAGCACATCTCAAATCAACATAACTGCATGGGATCCTCACTAGCTAACTACGTACGGAGTACTAGTATATATATTATCTTCTTTGATAAATTGTCCATTTGGGCCGACACGAACTAATAATTGTGGCTAATGGTTGGTGTTCCTATCAATCGATCCCACTGGACTATAGCTCGACCGATATGATGTCATCGATCTCTCTCGCTAGTGTTAGGTTGCATAATGCACAGAATCGATCGCGGTGGTGTACAGTACAGGGCAGTACAACAAAGGTTGGTTGGATTGCATGCTTTTAAGACGGAGTAGGGATCAAAGTGTCCGTATTCTACGTCATTTTTTCCCCGTGTTTAGGATTTATTTAGATACACACATGTATCTACCTTAGACTATATGTATGTTGAAGTGAATTAGAGTAGAATTTAGTTTAAATCTATTCCAGTTTATTATAACACATTTAGATTGAAGTAAATACATGTTTAAAAAAGCCCTTAGTATTTATATTGCAGCTTCCACTAACTATATATACAAGTTGCTAGATGGAGCAAATCCTGAGCCTTTCTCCGATTCACCACCGTCAGAAAAGAAAAGAAAAAACTAATCTTGTGCTTGGCATGCATGCGTTGCATATATCCAGAGGCCGCGGGTGAGTGATTGCTGGAAACCAAAGGAAAAGCATGCATGCAGTACAAAAAGATCAAAGAGCTGCTGTTGTAGTACATGCTAGCTGCAGATCGTTGTCCACATTTTAATACAGTATCTTGCTTGGTTTTGAATTCCGTGGGTCTCCGTCAGTAGTACTAGCTTGCAACATGTACCCTCTTTGCATCTATCACTAGTGCACACAGCACACACCCGTACGTTAGTTAAGTGTAATATAGAGCAAGTGCAATGGACACTACTACAACGTACTAATACACTTCTTCTCCCTACGTGTCCCTTAACTTGAGAGTTGAGAACGACGGGAAATCAGTCATGGTACGAAAGCCCCCCTTTTTTATTTGATGAAATATAGTGTGCATATACAACATTTAAGTTTGGACATATTTTGCAGTTTAATGAATTGCTTCTCTCCGTTTATTTACCCTTTTTTTTGTCACTTAATATATCTTGAATCACAACTCCTTTTATTTCTTTTTTCGTTCTTTTGCTAAATGCATTACCACTCGTACATACGCACGCATAGTAACCGAATACCCCGTCCTAGAAACATCTCTTTAGTGGATCATTAGATTTTGATACGGCTCATGTCATCATAGACGTTTCTTTGTCGACAGACACATCACTTACCATTCAAAATATAATTATTAGCTAATAATCCATGCTAAGTAGTTAGAAACTTAACCACGGTGAATGCTTTTCACCACAGAAAACTAGGGTATGTTTGGGTGGCTGCACGAGCTAGTGGGTGCATAGCTTGTTTGGATAGATGTAGCTGATGCTTGTATACGCTCATTTGTGTTGGGGCCGGGGCAGAAGCATACGCTCATTTGTATACGCTCTTAGAATAATTTAGGAGGGGAGGAGTATCTTACTAGGATAGATGGGGCCGGGCAGAACGGAGAAAGGAGGAAGATGTGACAAACGGGAAATCAAGCGGGTGATGGCGCGAATTGAAGGAAGGAAGGAACTGCCCACCCACCCTAAACAGAGACGTTGCTATAGCGGTGTGATAGTAATGGCGCCACCCGCTCCCATTCCCATTCTCATTCTCTGAAGTGCCTCCATGCCTGCAACTCATTCACAGGTCGGCAGAAATATGTATATGTCAGAAAGTGAAAAAGGCTGCAATCTTCTTTTTTTCCAACAACTAATAACAAAATGCAGTAACTTTAGTTTCTTTTTCCGGTGTTGTCTAGTGGCTTCTTGGATAAACAGATCGATGGAAGGAAGCTTATACCTCTGCTTTTAAGGATAAAAGAATATATATATGACTATCCTTTGAGGACTCCAAGCCGCCTTGGCATCTCGATGTATTGTTGAAAAAAAAACATCTTGCTGTCTCCGCATATTTATTAGCTCTCAGATTGTCAGTTTATTTTTAAAAAAAAAATCAAAGGGCTTTTTTCTTTATGTATAAAAAAAAGAACAGGAGGGCGAGGAGCCCCTACTGGAAATAGATTAAATAACAGCATGCACCCCCTTCTGCTGTTGCACACGCGCATGCATATTGCAAGAGAAAGCTAGCAGCAAGGAATCCAATCCGGTTAACAGAAGTTGCGTGCTACATGACATGCTCATGACTATATGAGTGCTCTTATTCTACTGCCAACCCTGCTTTTAGGTTTTAGCCTCTGGACAACAACAAGCTTTGCAAAACACCACCATCATCAGGCTACCTCTACCCTAGTGTCATCTAGCTCCATTAGCATCCACTGCAATGCATGCGCTACCACCATCACTGTACCTTCATCTTTGTCTCACTCGCATAGTCACATGAACTGTGCATTGTGGCCTCTGGATTCTGTCTAACAGGACATTTGGTTCTATATATTGTTGTAGGGTCCAATTCGTACGGTGGTTGGAAAAATCCAGCAATTATTTATTGTCTGATGGATACAGTCATCAGTGTGGGCACCAAGTCTGACAAACATCCAAGTCAATGTGGGAACACACCACACATGCTCTGCAGATTCCAAAGTTTTATTTCATAGGGATTCCGATCCATGATTTTTTTTTAAAAAAAAAGAAATTGTTACACAGGGCAAATCTGTTATCTACATGTGTCTCTGTTACCAAAATTTACAGTGTGTTTGTATGTATCTACCTAATATTTGTGTTCTTTTGGATGTCTTTCTTTTGCCTGTGAAGTAAAAGGGTTGGTTGGTGCATGTTTGCCAATTGCTGCCAACTAAGTGAAAGTGATGCCCCCCATTGTCTTCTGTGCTTTGTGTAAAGCAAACCGGAGGAATAGAAGCAAGGACAAAAAATAAACTGAAACCAGTCAAATCAAAGGTATTAAAGCTACAGCGAAGTAGCCCTACCAGTGTGGAACAATTTTGACATGAAGAGCTGGCTCATGTAAAATTCAAGCTATTGGGCCAGCCTAGCACAAAAATCTTCAATTTTGCAGGCATCTTGCATTGACATCTGTAGTTCTTTTTATTTAAAATTCTTTTTAAAACAGTGCCCATTCTCAATCTTCTTCTTCTCTGTGTCCCTCATGTAAGCTGGCCTGGGATAGTCGATCAAATTAGCTGCTCTATATTCAAAGCACTAGATAAACTACTCTAATGATTGAAGAAACCACTCTAGCTAAGATCTCAGTGTGGTTAGATGTTGTTATTACTCCACCGACTCAGTTTTATATTCCCACTAATTGTACTGAAAATCCTTTCTTTTATGAAAAAGAATGAATTGCACTGAAAACATTTTCAAATAAATAGAAAAAAGGTTGCACTGGAAAGTGAAAACCTTAACCTACCAGAAAACAACATGCTGTTACACCCTACCTTTACCAAATCTTCAGATTGAAGCAGAGGGAAAGCAATTATTAAACCTACTACAAAATTCAACCATTTCCCTGCCTGCTTCCTGCGCTGAACTTTTGTATGATAGGGGAGGAAAAGATAGCCCCGGGCTCACATCTCCTTGTCCTTTTGCCAACCTCCGTCTTCCAGCTCAATCCTTGTCGCTTTTTCCTCAGCTCATGCGTCAAGCCAGCCCGTGATGCTCAGCGACAGTAGAGTAGTAGACGACACACACTGCGCATACGATTCCCTCCCGGCCCGGCCTCTTCCCCGCCCCCCCCCCCCCCCCCCCCCCTCCCCCCACACACACAAAACAAAACCCAAGGGGAAAGTAATATCAACTGTAGATGCTGCAGTGCTAGCTCCATTCACATTCAGAGAAGAAGAGAGAGAGAGAGAGAGCTCGGTTCATCAGTTGCATTGCATTCATCTGCTCCACATGCTCTCCTGCAAGCTGGCCTCTGCGTTTCATTAAGCACTGACAGTGAGTGCTGTGCTGCTCCAGTAGTAGCTGTAACTGTAAGGTAATTGAACTTCTGTTTCTGGTTTCTTGGAATTATTACTACTACTAGTGTTCAGTATTGAGTTAGAAAAAAAAAGGTAATTAGTAGTAATAGGTAACAATGCTAGCAACAATCTTGCTGTAGAGGCGATGCTTTGGTCTAAGTTTAACCTGACGATGCAATTGCCTGTGCTGTGCAGCCCTGTTGCCAGTTGCTGAAGAAAGGGAGCAAATCTGGTGGTGGTGAGGTTCCTGCAGGGGGAGGAAGAGGCATTAGCATAGCATCCAGTGCTTTCTTGCCAGGGGGTGAAAACAACTGGTGGTCTACCACTCAGATCCATTCCCTGTGCAGGATTGGACATTTCTTTTCTTTTCTTTTTTTCAGCTGGTCGACAGTAGCTATCTCCAATAACTACTGTGAGTTCCCAGTTCGTTCGTTGCTGCCTTCATTTTGCTGTCTCTCTGCATTCAGACCTCAGACGACAGAAACCTTTTCTTCCAGATTCTATCTAGATGTGTTGAGTTAAGAAGGCTAGCTACCTGGAGATTGATTTCTGCTCTCATTCTCTTCGATTCCAGCTGGAGATCGAGAAAAGGGCCGGTTTCGCCATTTCTGATCATTTGCTCATCATCATTTCTGCGCTTGCTGTCCTCCATCATCAAGCTGCTATCATCGGTTACGCAGCAGTAGAAAGCTGGCAATCATCAACGAATCATCAGAAGATTTCCAAGAAAGAAGAGGAGGAGAAGAGAATTCCTTGTGGCAACCTAGAGGCTAGAGCTAGCAAGCGCAAGTAAAGGCCCAACCGAAGAATGGCTCGAGGAAGCTGGTGCCATTGCCGGCATCCTCTGCTCGTGTTGCTGCTGCCATTGCTGCTAATGGTGCCGGAGTCGACGCAGCTGCAGTCATCGCAGACATGGTCACTGCTCAAGATCAAGCAGCTGCTCAACTACCCGGCGGTGCTGAGCACGTGGAGCAACAGCACCGACTTCTGCTACGGCGGGGACTACAAGACGGCCTCCGCCTTCGTCGAGTGCTACGCCGACAGCGTGACGCAGCTCCACATCATCGGCAGTCCCGGTCCCGGCGGCGGCGGCCCGGGCCCACTGCCGAAGACGTTCAGCGTCGACGCCTTCTTCACGACGCTGACGAGGCTCCCCGACCTCCGGGTGCTGACGCTCACCGGGCTCGGCCTGTGGGGCCCACTACCAGGGAAGGTGTCACGGCTAGCGTCGCTGGAGATCGTCAACGTCAGCGGCAACTACCTCTACGGGAACCTCCCGGAGGGGCTTTCCCGTCTCAGCAGCCTCCAGACGTTCATCGCCGACGACAACATGTTCTCCGGCGAGCTCCCGGCGTGGCTAGGGAAGAAGCTACCGTCTCTGGCCGTGCTCAGCCTCCGTAACAACTCGCTGCACGGCCACCTACCGGACTCCATCGGAGACATGGGGTCGCTACGGACGCTGGCGCTCGCGTGCAACAACCTCACCGGCGACGTGCCGGACCTGAGCGCGCTGACCAACCTCCAGGTGGTGGACCTCGCCAACAACTCGCTGGGCCCATCGTTCCCGAAGCTCGGGAGGAAAGTGGCCACCGTCGTGCTAACCGGCAACCGCTTCGGCGGCGGCAACGGCGGCGGGCTCCCCGCCGACGAGCTCGCCTCGTTCTACCTCCTTGAACGCCTCGACGTGTCCAGGAACCGCTTCGTCGGCCCGTTCCCGCCGTCGCTGCTCTCGCTGCCGTCCATCCAGTTCCTCAGCGTCGCCAGTAACCGCCTCACCGGACTCCTCGCCGCCAACATGTCATGCGGCGATAACCTCCGGTTCGTCGACGTCTCGTCTAACCTCCTCACGGGGACGCTCCCGTCGTGCCTCACCACGCGAGGCTCCGCCTCCAAGGTGACGCTCCTGGCGGCGTCCAATTGCCTCTCCGGCACCGGCACCGGCACGCAGCACCCGGCTCTGTTCTGCCAGAACCAGGCGCTAGCCGTGGGCATCATCCTACCCGTCCAGTCACACGGCGGCAGCAACGCCGGCAAGGCCAAGGCGAAGGCCGGGGTCGTGGCGGCGGCCCTCGCCTTCGCGGCGCTGGTGGGCCTAGCGGTGTTCTTCGCGGCCCAAAAAGCGGCCGTGCGGCGGGCCAAAGCCCGTCCACCTCGGCGTCTGGTGGAGCACGCGGACGGGTCGTCCATGTCGATCAGCGGCGCGTACCCGTCGCAGCTGCTGGCGGACGCGCGGTACATCTCGCAGGCGGTGAAGCTGCAGGGGGCGCTAGGGATCCCGGCGTACCGGAGCTTCTCGGTGGTGGAGCTAGAGGCGGCGACCAACAACTTCGAGGTGGCAAGGCTGATGGGGCAGGACGCGCACGGGCAGATGTACCGTGGCACGCTCAGCAACGGCACGGCCGTCACGATCCGGTCGCTGCGTGTCGCCTCGGCGGGTTCGCGGCGTGGCGGGCACGGGCAGATGACGTCGGCGTCGTCGTCGCAGCAGGCGGCGGCGTTCAACCGGCACGTCGAGATGATCTCGAAGCTCCGGCACCGCCACCTCGTCAGCGCGCTTGGTCACTGCTTCGAGTATAACCTTGATGACGCCACTGTTACGCAGCTTTACCTCGTGTTCGAGTACGTCCACAATGGCAACCTCAGGAGCAGGATCTCACGTGAGTCTTCGTTCTAAGCAAGTTTCTTTCTCTTTCTCTCCAATGGAATGGTCAGGCCTCAGGCCAGGCCAAGCGATCGTTCGTCACTGACATGCGCTTGTTCTTGGTTGGTTCATTCAGAGGGAACAGAAGGGAGGAAGCTGCCATGGATGCAGAGGATCTCGGCGGTGATCGGCGTGGCGAAGGGCATACAGTTTCTGCACGGGGGAATCATGCCGGGCCTCTTCGCTAATAACCTCAAGATCACCAACATCCTGCTGGACCAGAACCTCGTCGCCAAGATCGGCAGCTACAACATCCCCATCCTCGCCGAGACCGCCAAACCAGAGGTTGGTTTGGTTTTGGTTTCACACAATGCAATGAACAATGTCTGATTTGTTTTTGTTGTTCGAGAAAACATTGTCTGATCTGACTTGGAGCCATATATATTTTTTTTCCCCTTCTGGATGGAATCTGGATGCCTGGATGTTGGATCAACGTACGTACTCCAGGGAGGAGGTGGTGGAAGCAAGTATCCATCATCTGACAGGTGCGTACCCAACGGCGACAAGATCGACATCTACGACTTGGGAGTGATCCTGTTGGAGGTGATAACCGGGAGGCCAATCACGTCCATACACGAGGTGGAGATGATGAAGGAGCAGGTGATCGATCACCACCACCACCACACATCATCCATTGCTCCATTCCTGAACCACTGAACCTGAACTCGGTCGGCCACATCATGACACGTGCAGCTGCAGTCGGCGCTGGTGTCGGAGAGCCCGGGACGGCGGCGGGTGCTGGTGGACCAGGCGGTGAGCCGGACGTGCTCGGACGAGTCGGCGCGGACGGTGATGGAGATCTGCCTGCGCTGTCTGGCCAAGGAGCCGTCGCAGCGGCCGTCGGTGGAGGACGTGCTGTGGAACCTGCAGTTCGCGGCGCAGGTGCAGGACGACTGGCGTGGAGACTCCCGGAGCACCACTAGTGAAGAGTCGCCGCTGTCGCCGTCGCAGATCCCCAGGGACCCCATCATCAGGAGGACGTCGGACGCCTAGCTAGCCCCTCCATAGCCGCCTGCCTAGACCCTAGGTGATTCTGAATCCCTCCTTGTCCTGGAACCATGGCGTCGTGCTACTTTATTACAGTGCACGTATTCGAGTTAAACGGGCTCTGGAAACTGACATTGTGTTCTGTTGCGCGTGTTCTTGGACGTTTTTAGGTTGACAAGAAGAAAAAGAAGAAGATGTGGTTGTTGTTGGGCGATCAGGAGGGTGAGATGCACGAAGCGAGATCGATATTCCGCTGTGAGATGAGATTTTGTTGGTCAGCTCGTACTGCTGCGAGGTGATAGAATGAATAACGTGATCGAGGCTTAAGTGTACAGCAGCTGCAGCTGCAGCTGAAGCTGGAACTTACATATATATTGCTACTACAACTAGTACCCCAGGATGTGTACAGGGCCCCTTTGGTTTGGCCTACTAGCACTGGTTTATTGTCTTTTTATTATTATTATCTTTGCCTCTTTAAATCCATCTTTTCTTCGTTTTTTCTTATTTGCCCATCATTGATTCACTATATGGATCGTTTGACTATGTAAGCACTACTGTATTTGCGTCAACCTTATTAGAGGTCTCTCAGTAGGACCAAGCGTGACTTCTTGCAGCACATTTGGCTCTTTGCATGCCAAGAACCAAGATGGCATTCATGAGTCAGAAGGCCAAACAGGCACACTGGCAAAGTACTGTGGATTAGAGGGTGCACTGTGCACTGCTCCCCCAACAGTTCGATGTAATGCTGCGGCTCTACCCTTCTACAGACAGCAATGGCAGACAGCCATCGCAATCCTGAAATCGTGAAAACGCCAGTGGTCCTGCACCATCAGCATACATCGCCGAGCCGCCCATCCTGCCATCATTACGTACGTACGCACGTCCCCATTGCGATAATCGGGACAGGATCTCATCCTGGGCGTAGATCGTTACCCACCACGATCAGGCGCTCTTCAAATTCCAGGTGCAGAATGATCGGGGGTTTCAGGACACCTCGTGATGGTGGACAGAATATGAATCTCATTTCCAGATCGGATTTGTCTGCCTTGCTGCCAACACGAGTGACCCAGAGAGCAGCTACCCTGGTCCAAGTTGAGTGTGTGCGCTCCATCCGTCCCCGCAATTGATGCAGTAAGCTAACAGCGCAAGAGCAAAATGGATTTTCAGGGGTCCATCAAACAACCATTCCCACGCTATAATTTTTGTACATAAGCAGGATCCTTTTAATTCATGAGAAGCATAGGTCAACAACAACCGCTACATTACGACAGCCACCACCATGAGCAACCGCGGCTCTGGGTCGGGGGCAAAACCACGACGACAACAGACTAGAAACCAATCACTGGGGTTCTTCAATGTTTCGACAGGCCTGGCAAACCAGAAACACAAGGAGGGGGGTTTCTTTCACGGTTTCTTATTGTGCCCTTTCGGGCACGATGAGCATCCTCCTGCACTAGTCGGCTGTCCAGCTCTGCTCCACAATCTCGCGGACTTTGCGGTTGTACTCCCGCTTGTTCTCGCTGAACAGTCTTGCCGCTTCTGAGTTTGCAGGGGAGTTCGGGTTTGGATCACACAGCAGGGACTGCAAAGCATATTATTCATACAACTTGCAGTCAGAAGTCATCGAAAGATGGAAGTGTGTGAATACTGAATTTTATAAGGATAACAACATAAAAGTCTACATAGGTGAACACCCTTCAATTAAGGTTTCAAACACTGCTACCATTCATAAGTATTTCAAACACTGCTATCCATGAACAACGATTTGCAAACCAAATTAATTTGTAATCATTGTCCTGTCCTTCTAGATCCACAAGATACCTTCATAATTTTGGGCTGTTAAACTGGTTCCAGCATTCTGTAAATTAAGCTAGGGGCAAGATGGACTTTATCGACTGCGTTATTTCGCAACAAGAATTTATTCTATATGTAATACCAAATGTGACCGATGTATCATCTTCCTACTCTCAGTAAATAGGTGAATTATAATAGCTATGGCTATGAAAGAGCTAATCATGTTCGTCATTGCAAGATAAACTTGCAATTATGTGATACCTGATAAGACAATTTGCTGAACTGGAAGCTACAATATAATACAAGTAGCTAGACAGTTTTCCAAGTCTGAGCCATTACGGGAATCCATTTTAACATGTTTGTGATACTATAAAACCTTGATGCTGTAAGTTGGCAATTACCACTATACAAGCATTTTTTTAATAAAAAAAGTCCACTCAGAAGTGAAAGATACCTGAATAGAAGTCAAAATTGCAGCAACATCATATATAGGACTCCACTGGTTCTGTAGGATATCCAGGCAGATGCTTCCATCGGCATATACTGCATGAATAATAAAATGTTACTCCACTTTTCACAAAATCAAAATTGAGATTGATGTTAATGTTAATGTGCACAAAGACGAGAGGGGGGGTAAGGAGTCAACAAAAAAGGTAGGATGGGAGAGAGAGATTACTATTTGGATGAAACATCCTAGAGACGAATCGAACAGTTGGTGGCTTGTTCGGGTAATCTTCTGTAAACTGCAAAGTAAGCTTGAACGTGCCTATAGATATTACAGTCAATAGTTAGTGAACTTTGCAATGCTAATTGCTAACATAATAGCACATGGACATTTAAAAATCCAAGCATGCTAAGGCTAAGGGAAACCTCATTGTCCCTATTGACACATGAAAATCAATAGAAATCATGATCTTAACATACTAAAAAAATAGACAATGAATTTTCAGCACACATTCAAAACGTTTCCCACGTTTCAAGCCTATGCAAAACAAGTGAAACATCACAGCCACAGTGTTAAATTAAGAAGAAACACAAACCCTACTGAAAGTCAATAAGAGGGTATCCCAGTATAAAAACAACTTTCATAACTTCTGAGGATGATCCATTAAATTCATATTTGATTAATCACGTATGTCTCAACTCTCATTGCAAGTGGTTCTTAACCACATGACACTGCAACAAAGGGATGTACAGACAATTCCCGGATAGAATGGGGCTGTTTTTGGTTGGGGCAACAAGCAGCTTTCCCAGGCCGTCGATTTTGATGGCCTGGTGGCTAGGATCACTGCCTGGCCGGCGCCTGCCAGGCCAGGTACACATCCAAACAGCCCCAATATGCTTTACATATAAAGTAACAGGGCCAGATTGCTATAGCGGACACAGAGTATATTACTATATTAAGACATTAAATTATACTAGACTAACTTGCACATATAAACAAGTTGGGGTTATAGTTAATTCCTTTGTAGCCATAATAAAATGACTAAAGTAGGTGGTACAAACTCAACTCCAGGTTGGAGGTTTAAACATGCAACTCAACTAGGAAATATATATAGATTGATCTAGAAAGATCAGTACCAAACCTAATCCAGTAAAGCGACTCTAGTTTTTGCCTGTATAGAATCAAAAACTGATTAAACACCAAAAAGTCCTAGTTCTCAAGAAATAAATGGAGACCAGACTATTCTAATAAACAGACAATGCCTAACACATCTTGAACCTAGAAAGATTTTGGTAAATGAATCTAGTTGCTATTTTCATGGATGTTGGGGAAAAAAAGAAAAATAACCAGTTCCATGTAGAGTGTGATGATCATATCTGATAAATTCATTTCATTTTGTTGTCTGAACCATAAATGTTAGAACAGTTAGCACTATTCATCTGTACCAGCAGTACAGTAACTACAACTCCATTCAGACAGAGCTTTAAGAAATGGTCCAAGTCAGCCCAAAAAACAACTAGCCTAACAGATTGATAACAAGCCACTAGGTGCAACCCAATGCCTGAACAGAGCCTAATGCCCCCATTGAAAAAAGTGGAGGTACTAATGTACGTTGCTGAACAAAAATAAAAGCAACATAGATATAACTCAAGCATCATTCATTCCTGCTTGAGCACTTGCGCAACTTAAGCTGCTGTGGTCCAGACTAAAAACCTATATATGTTGACCCAGATGCAGTAATTGGACTATGCACGCATGAGTGTTAATGGACCATAGCATTTTCTCTAATGTCTAGGCAAGAAAAAACTGCAACCATGTTTAAAGCTAAACTTTACAGGCCCATATATCATCTTAGTTTCACTAGATAAATTCAGTCAACATTTCTACGTAACAATCTAAGTCACATCATACCATAGCAATATAAGTATTGACTTCAATAGAATGTTCAGAGTGCATGCCACCAAGAAGGTAAGGGCAGCTCCAGTGTATAATTTCTTAGCAAGGTGCAAGGCTAGCCATGAAACAAGATGTTCTACTAATTAAACAAGCTCCAACATATAAATCAAACAGATAGTAGTAAGGTGAGCTCCGGATGTAATAAAAATATATAATATCCCAACTTTTCTTAACATGGATGGTGGATGGAGAGATAATGAGTGGTGGTGCTTTTTTTTTTGGCAACAGGTGCAAGTGCAATACTGTCCACCGTATAGCACCTCACTTCGATCTCATCATTGCACCTCCCTAGCACACACATTAGAGCAGCCAAGCATATCATCCAAAATTAGTAACAGGGCACCATTTAACACAGCAGAGAGAATACCGGAAATTATTATATCAACCAAGCAAGGGTCTCCTAAAGACGACTCCGAAGAAAAACAAGAAACAAAGGATATAGAGGCGAAGTGGTATCAGTAACAAATGCCTAGCTTAAATATAAGTCTATGTTTCCATGAACTTAAATGGAAAGTAAATGAAAAGCAAAAATAACATAAGCATGTCTTGGCAGAACCAGATAACTGTTTTCCAAATACAAAATAATAATTAGCTCAATTTATAGTATTGATTGGAAATATACTAAAGCATTGGTCACAAGAGTGGTTCAGGGAGCTATCGCTGATAAATATGCACAGTAAGCAGGCTACATGCATGATGCAACAATGACAGATACTAATGACAGAGTTAAAGGAGGAACAACAAATCAGTCGACAAGAGGGTCAGGTGTAGCTGTCTAGGATGCCTTATTAAATTCATCATTCCGAAAATAATAATTATCCAGTCAAAAGTAGCATTTAAGTCAAAATATGCAGCACAGTTGCACATTGCTAGTAGTACACATTAATAAAACAAAGATAAGTTCAACTGGTCCCCTTAAATACAAATATAAAGAATGCTTTAATAAATAAGTTATTTCCCCCAAAACTATCACCCTTACAATGTCCCTTGTTAATTTACGTCCAAAACAGCAATTTTTCAAAATAATAATCATTTGACCATGTAACATTTTTATGGAGAGTAACGTTTTCAAATGAGACAGAGAAGATACCTCTGTACTTCTTAAATTATCAGTCCTACAATGAGGATATTTCATATGATATATACACAAAAAGGATGCCAACTGACATCATGTCACCGCATTTGCACAATTTCTGAATTGCTCAAGCTTACTTTTTAGTTCAGTTATTGATTACCCCTGTGAGATTAACAAAGTAAATTTAGCGAATGTAAGCTTATGGGAACTAAATTACTGATTGAGTGTAGCAATAGCCTAACAGAATTGAGAAAAGAAAGCATCGCCTGATCAGGGGAGAGAAGCTACCTTGGTTAGGCTACAGATTGTAGCTTGCTAAGCCCGGCTTTGGTAGGGACAAGAAATCAAGGATTGAAGTAACAAAGGGGCGAGGGAATCAGGAAGGGGGCTTCAGTAGCTCAGCACAGAGTACTACATCTCAACAAGGAATGCAACAAGCCAGAATCCGTCACTTTGGCAAGGAGCAAGCAAACATTTCCATGCAAGCCGAGAAATCAAAGAGCATTCATAATTAGGAACTCCAAACTGCAAACTGCTAACATATACATGGCAATTTCCACACACCGCAGGTGGAATTGCCTACTAAGTGCAAGTTTTTAGTATACAGCACAAAAATTGTCATTTCCAATTAACAGAAACCAAAACTGTAACAGATTTAAAGCTCTATCCTAGTGGGTGTTAATGGTATCGCTATGCAAAATTTGTCAGTTTCTGATTTAACTGAAACCAAAGCCGTTACGGAATTTCAGCTTGAACCTACAGTTGACCCTTGTTCAACGGAGTACAAACACATGCTCCAGAGACAAGTTTCAACAGATAGAAACAAATATCGCATGATGGAATTCTCAGTTGATGCGCAAATTGAGAAATCAGATAGTATTCATAATTAGGAAATTAGAAAATCTTAACTGTAAACTGCTAATATCTACGAGGCAGTTTCTGCACACGACAGGTGGAACTGCCTACATAGCAGGTGCTTTCAGTATACCACGAAAAAAATTATCGCTTGCAATCAATAGTAACCAAAACGGCAATGGATTTACAGCTGTATGCTAAGGGGTGCTATCGGTACACCATGCAAAAATGTCGATTTCTATGACCAGAGCCATTACAGAATTCAACTTGAACCTACAGTTAACCGACGTTCTGCAGAAATATGCTTCAAAGACAAATTTCAACAGATAGCTAAAGATTCGCATAACGGAATGCTCCCCCAAGACGGACATGAAAGATTAACTGGCCGGGACAAGCTAAAACAGTCATGAGGTGCCAAATGAATCCTGTGACAAGCAAATATCTTATACCCCATGAATATGTACAGTTCCACCTGCATGATTGAATCAATCTACCTCAAGCAAGCAAGCAACCACACAGCAACAAGCACCTAATGAGCAAACAGATCAGAGAGGGGGGTCACTGGGAACCTCACCTCCGTCCCACGGCGTATCATCCGGCCTGCGAAACCACACGAGCCTCTCATCAGCATCAGCACAACAAATACAAGCAAATTGAAAAGGAACAGCTGAGAACCCGTCTCCCTCCCCGAGATCCGGACTCCCTCAATCAAACCCTAGAACAGGAAGGGGATTAACGGACTCCGGGAGACGAGAGGGGGGAGGGGGAGGGGGACGAGCTCTGCGGGACGGATGAGCTACCCGAATATGACGGCGTTCCAGAGCATGATGTTGTTGTCATGCGGCGCGCCGCTGATCCCGGCGGGCGGGTCCTGCTGCAGGCGCTTGAAGTCCCGCATCAGCCGCTTCCTCGCCGGCGTCGACATCTCGTCTCGGCCGCCGCAGCCCGGCGCCCTCAAACCCTAGCTAGCTAGGGTTTCGATCTCCTCCGGCAGAAGGCTCGCTGCGTCCGTCTCCTCCCCCTCTGGCTGTGGCTCCTTGACCCCGCGGGGTTGCGTCTGAAATCAGAGAAGCTTCGAGGGACGGAAGGAGACAGAGAAAGGAGAGGAAAGGAAAGGAAGGGGTGATGGGTGGGTGGTGGGTTGAATAGGTGCGCGTGAGAAAAGTTTCACGGGTGGGAAAGAGTGGAAGCCGCGACGCCCACGCTGGCGGGCCGGTGGGGCCCCTCCTCCCCGCAACCTAGCTTCGTTTCCACGCGCGGCCCAGCTCAGAGCCGCTGACGCGTGGGGCCCACCCGGCGTCTATGACCCCACCAGCCGACGTAGTACTACTCCAGGGATCCGAATAGGGATGAAAATGAATCGGATATGAACGGATATCGCTGATATTATATTTATTTTTATATTTTTATTCGATTCAGATTCGAATACGAATAGTATCAGAAATATCGGATATGATACGATTAGATATCGACATCATAAATATACCGATTTTAGTATTCGAATACGGATAGGGTATTGAATGTTAATCTTCGAACTCGGATACGGACAGGTCTAAACTTCTCTAAACGAATTTAAACGAATTTGATCGAACGGGATCGAATAAATATTCATTCACTTTTCACTGCCGTTGTCGTCCATGTCGCTGACAGACAGGCGCACGACACGGACCCAGGTGTCAGGGACGTTCCTTGCAGATTCGTGTGCTACTAGTGTTAGTACACTGACGCGTGGGACTCACTGTGTCATACGATGCCACTGGACCCATGCGTCAGTGTTGCGGTGAGGAGAACTTGATGTAGGCGGCGACCGAAGGTGGGACCAGAAGTGGGTATCGAATCTGGTGGGGGTGTGGTGGCGCTGTGCCGGCCTGCTTGGCGGCATCCGTGTAGACTGGAGATGGGTACAGTACGTGAGCAAAAAAGCTGCTCGGTCGGCCGGGTCGGCCGTACTCTGTCGCTGGCCACGCCGTCAAGATTGACGAGTGAACAAAATTTTACACTGCTGTAATTGAACACTGGTGGGCATTTACGACCCGTCTCAACATTGACAAATAACAATTCCGAACACTGGCTTACAGAAACGAAAAATTCATATACTACTTGACAACAGACAACAAAAACATTACTGTCACCACCACCCTTGCAGCACAATGACCCCATCTAAGGACCACCTCAACAGAAATGTAAAATCCATGTAAGTACATGCCAACACAGAAAAATTGTCACCACCATCTTTTTGCAGCAAAATGACTACATAAGAATCACCTCCAAATTGAATTCTGATATACCTTCCAGTCGAGAGAAGAATACAACCAAATCAACGGGTTAGTAGCAGACAGCTGCTGGCCTGCTGCAAACGCCAGTTGCCCAGACACAAGACCACCATGTTCATCATGACTCCCTGAGCTTTTGCAGGGCTGTCTACAACACATCGATTCAGTAATTGGTCATTGACCAAACAGTTAACTAAGTTACAAACAACATGGCAGGTAAGATGTAAGGAGCATGATGAGATACAGCTAGTTACAACTCCTTTAAAACTGTTTTTCTTCACATACAGACGAATCGCAATCGTCATTTACAGAGCAAGAGCCGGCTAACCATGTCAGTTCTGGGTTGACCTCAGGTTCTTTGCCTAACCCTGCGGCAAGTGGAATCGCCACCGTCCGAGAGCTGCCCGCAAACGCTCTGGCTCTTCCCAATCCCAACGCTGCTGCACTGGTCCTCACACCCTGCAACAGTTTTCAGTATCTCTGACTGGAGAGATGGGCAGTTGTCCTTGAGGTAAATGAAACCCTCAGTCCGCATTACAGCTGCAGAGACATAAGGGAATCTGGAATGGGTTATGGAGCTTTATAAACTTAATTGCACCAGGAGTTGTACAAACACATAATTGTGCAAATAAATCAACCAAAAGGTCAAAAGATGGTATGTGGACTGGAGGCATAATTTTCTTGTTTTCATGGCAAGCCCTGGAACTACCCAATGCTGAAATGGAAAAGGTTGGCAATAACAGAATCTCAAGCCCTGACAAAAGATTTTTTTTAAAAAAAAAAATACTTGTCCACCAATCCATACCTTTTTCGTTATCAAACACATCATAACTATTATAATCTAGCAAGCCATATTAGTCCATCTCACATCTGAACCAATATGACCCAGTGTGGTGGTGGTTATTGTTGGTGCGGCGGCGGCACAAGGAAAATACGTGGTGTCGTACCCTGGCAGCCCATATGGAAACCCCGGGGGCATGGCACCGGCCAAGGAAGACGCCTGTTGGCTCTCCACGGACGCTAGACGAGTGGAAAGATTGGGCACGGCGAGGGCCTTTGTGATGGCGTCCGCGACCGACAGCGGAACCGGCGGATGTTCCTTGTCGTCACCCGGCATCTCTGATACTAAATTGATAAGATCAGGGATCCTACCGCGGCTGCGTAAGGCATAGGGGTAGGACATCGGTGGCTGGGGTCGATTCCCCCAGTGACGAGCAGGAGCCGTAGTGGTGGGGCGCGCAAAGCTACAGCACAGCAGCGAGCAGACAATATAGAGGTGCGTAGGGAAGGGCCCTTGAGGCCAGGCAAAGATAATTACCTTGCTTAATTCATTCCAAAACTGTTTAGGGCTATTTATCCCTCTCCTAACAAACCGATCAATAAAGATCCTATAATTGTGGAAAGAAACAAAATTATCTAAGGAGATCAAATCCTGGTCGCCTAGCCCCTAACCGCAAGCGTGGCCTAACCACTGGGTCGGACAAGCCGATGGTATGTAACGCAGGTCATAACACACGCTCTCCCTGAGCCCACAGTCCTCTGTGCCCCGCGTTGGGCGCATCACGGACCTCAGGGCAGCACGTGCGGCCACGCTTGACGGCATCCTCGACCTTGTGCACCTCTACCTCATCCACGAGCTCCAGCCCAAATGCAGCTTAGGCTCTCCACGCTCCTCCATCTCAAGCAGTCCAAGCAGTGCCAAAGAGGCAGGCAGGAGTGGGGTAGGATTGTAGGAAGATGAAGGTGACATATTTTACTTTTACCAAAAGGGTGGGAAGGTGATCACATACAATACAGTGCAGACAACCAAACACCATCCCATTGCATTCGTTTATGCTGGCTTAGCCTGGACTGCATTATGCTCAATACGGGCTAGGAGTAGTGCAAGTACCAATTAGACCCTAGTACCCTACCTTGTATTCACAATTGAGGCTGCTAATGTACTACGCGCACAATAAGTAGAAAACCCATGACCCATGTATTGCTATCAGAAGATGCTAACACATAACTGCATTTGCACGCTACCTACCGAATTGTTGATAGCTTAAAATCTTTCAGTCAAAAATGCCAACACAGTCTAGGTCGTTAAAAACTATTGCACCAATGTGGCACTCAGGTGATATATATAGCTGATTATACGAATGTGTAGCAAACTGTAACAATGTAGATGGCTCAAGCAAACTGTATTTAAAACAAACATCAAAGCATCTGTAACAGTCAAATGCATATTTCCACGAAAAGTAAAGCCAAAAGGTTTAATGACCAAGTTCAAGAGAATTTTATGTGCCAGAATAATGACCAAAAAACATAATATGCAGTAAATGGCCATGCACTCATACATTACAAATTTAGAATTTATAAAGTTCTTTCACTATTTTTCATTGTGATTTTCTCCTTTTGATGACAGTCCTTTGAATATTTTTCAACTGATAAGAGTTCTTGGAGCAAATAATGGGGCCACTTGGATGAAACAACCAAAAGCAATATCTGGTATGATAAGTTTAAGTACCTGAAAGGTTTTCTGCAGCAAATTTTAGGCAAACAACTTTAAGCTCCATGGCTCGGTGCCTATCAGCCAATGCTAGTGTACTCGCAACTGAGGCCACTGATATGCCCCTGCACAGGTAAGACTCACATAGCAATCTTAGCCTTGTTAAGTGATACTTGTCGGCTGCAGCCAACAGCTTAGCTGCCAGAGTATCGAAGATAGAACCATCAGAGCTTGGCACACCCAACTCATTATCATCCACAAGGGTATCCCTATAGATGAAGTGAAGCATTGCCTGCAAAAAATATTCACCAAATACTTGCTAGTCACTGTTTTACTAGAAGGATAAACACAATACAAGAACAGCAACAGACCTTGAAAACCTTTGGCTCCATATCATCAACAGAGAACTCTTTTAGTTCATCAGTATCATTAACCTCACTATTCTCTCCATCAGATTCGTCATCAAAAAGTTGAGATCTGAGCACATGAGACCGTGCAGCCAACACCAACTTATGGGCATGAAACCTCTCTCCTCCCACATTAAGAATGACATCAACACCCTCCTGACTGTCCAACAGTGAACCAAAATCATAGCCAATGTCTGAGTCTGGAACATGGATAGAGTGTGGTCTGGAGTAATCGATAGTTGAGACAACAACTCCCACAGTGCAATTTATCTTCAGACAATCATCTTTGAGAAAGTCTGATGCTTCAAGGGCAGTTCGCCGAAAGAATCGTTTGTAACCCCTGAAACAAAGAAGGATAGACGTAAATTCAATTATCTGAGGCCAGTTAGATGTCCTTATTTTATGGAATGGCATACTATTGAGAGAGCAATAATTCCCACAATACAGGTTCCACATGTAAAGAAACAATAAGAAAGCTTCATCCATCTCTCAATTTATATAATATAAATGCATCAAAGAAAGTTTCATTTCTGTGATTAGACTAGTTCCACAAACAATGTGCATCCAAAATCCAAAATATATGGGCAGATTAAAAAAACTGCTGTTTACAATGAATAAAATGATTTCGTGAGCCCATGTAATGGGATGGTTGTCTAACGAACAATACAAAACTCATTGTACAAATTAGCATAGAATCCCTTGTTCTAACAACAGGTTTGCCTACCAACAAACATAACAAAAAGCAACAAAATAAAATGAACAAACAAACAAAAATCATCAAATCTAGGGATCTAAAAAAACAGATGTATCCAATGCCAGATTTCTATCACATGCATACCAGCATCCCCCCATATTCAACCACAAACAAGTTAGGGTTGTAGCTGCTTCCAGGCAAGATTCAAGACTTGATTCAATGATCGAGAAGAACCACAAAATCATTGAACTCAACTTATTCAAACAGGAACCGGAAGAAATGTCAGTATGCTTTAGCACAAAGGCAGAAAAAAGTTACAGAACCAGTTCACCATTACACAATTACACTGCAAAAATTGACAAACAAGCAATACAAACTGAAAACATACATTCAACAGCAGCACTAACATGCTGGAGTGCTGGACTAACAAGGCAATCAGAGAGATGTGCACTTCCATCATGACTTAATAACCCCATAACACGTATATACAATCTAATTTCAACAGTGGAAACTGGAACTAGTTAGTGCACAAGTATAGTTAACGATGAAACATACAAAAGAATTCTTGGATGAGAACAAATTGCAACTGGAAATTCATAACCACAGACATATGAAAATGTATTAAAAAACAGAACATAGCCACACACACACACACATCAATTAATAGGGAATTCATATGACTACCCGAACACACACAGATGCAAACCACCCATTACACCCTTAAGCACACTAAACTTTCCAAGGAGTCATATCCACAGTTTCACAGCCACAAACATCAGCACGAAGTCCAACAAGATCATCGGAGTACAGTTTGCAACTCAGGCACACACAAGCCAATTCAGCACCTCACAGCCATTCAAATCAAAACTGATCCAAAGAGCACTGTACTATTAAAAAGTAAAGAACAACGATTAGTAGAAGACATCAACAATTCCAGTCATAACAGCACTAAACCCAAGTTAACACAACAACATGAACCATAACTGAATATCGAATGGCTATAGTTCCACTACAGAATAAACCTCTTAGATGCTAAATCTGCACAACAGCAGCACTCTCGTACTAGTAAGTAGTAGCAAACCTCGCACAACCACACCACACCAACCGTAATTGAATAATACACTATGTTATAACTCTACTTGCAGAATAAACATTTATGGATGATATAAATCGTCTCTACAGGAGCAGCGTCACTTACTTATAACGAACCTAACACAACCAAGTAATCAACAGGCAAAGAAATGGGACAGGAGGGGGATCTGCACAGCGCATGCTCACCACATGGATCCGCGGTACTTGAGGGTATAAGGGCCGGACTCCAGGGAGCGGTCGAAGTGGGAGTGGACCTTATGCTTGCCCTTGCCGCTCTGGTCAAGGAGCGTGAGCTCGAAGAGCGCGCGCACGTCGGTGCCGTCGGAGGCGAGGGCGATGAAGACGGAGACGTAGCCGGAGTTGTCCTCGGGGTTCTTCCCGTCGGGGTAGAAGTAGACGGCCCACTGGTACCCGCCCACAGTGAAGGTCTCGCTGGCGATGTGCTTCCCCACGCCCATGCCCTTGGCGAGCGAGTAGCCCTGGATCACGAAGCGGTGGGAACCGTTCACCGTCTCCGTCACGGAGCGCGAGCTGGTGGGCGACGCCGCCATGTCCCGCAGCGTGGGTGCGGCGGTGGTGGTGGGGTGCTGAGCTGGAGGCGACGCGTGAGCCGGTGGCGCCGGCGCCGGCGAGGCACCGCCGGCGTCCTCGTCCATGGGAGGCGCGCGCGCGGGCTAGGGTTAGGGCTCGCGGTGGGGGAATCGGGGATGGCAGGGGATTGGGGAATTCGGGCTTCCGCTGGTTGCTGGCTTGCTGCTAGCTTTTGCTGCCGTGGCCGTGTCCCGTGCGCTTCTGAGTGATGACGGTCGGACGCTGCTGTGTCTGTGCGGACTGTTGTGGAAAGGCGAAGGGAAATTGCGTGCACGTTTGGTTTCCTTGTCACTTTGTCAGTGAGCCAAACCGAGGTTGCTTGGTTCCTTCGCCTGTCACTCTGTTACCTCGCCGAGCAAGGATATGACGATGGGCAGCCAGCTCATTTCGCACTTTGTGCCGGCGAGACTTGCCTTGCCAATATGGAAATGGGAGAGTCAAATCGGCTCGCCCAGCTGGGCAAGCCTCTCGTTCCTCGTGCAGCCAGGTGGGGCGAGCAGCCGCCTAAAACCAAGCAGGAACCTGCTCGCCCAACAAAGCAAGGAAATCCTTGCTCACACGGATCACCATGCAGCTAGGTAAAAGGATCCAAGCAGTTACTGTTCTAGCTTCTTGTTGGGCGAGACGCTATAGCAGTTGGCAAGGAAACAGAACATGCCCGCAATTGTTGGGCTTTGGGGCGGACTTGATAGTCGGTCCACGACATAAAAAACGGTTTGGCGGAACCTGTGGCTCAATCGGCTTAACGAAAAATAAATCAACAAAAAGAAATAGGACACGACAAAATCACGCACAGTCGTCTTCTACCTCACAACTGGCATGCTTGCGACTCCCCTCCGACCTTCTTCATCCTCGCCCTTGCCCCCGCCACCGTCCACCGCCCCGCCGCGGCGAGCTAGGAGCTCCGACGAAACTCTAGCTCGCCCGCAGCACCACCTTCTTCCCCTCCCTGACGCCGCCGCCACCATCGGAGCTCCCCCGCCCCGACCTGGCTCGACCGCCCCTTCCGCCGCCAGCTCCCCTAAACCACCCATCGACCATCTCCATCGCCTGGCCTACCTCCCTCCTCGGTTGGCCACTATATCACACTAGAGTTGGGAAAGACAAAGGAAAAGCTCGCCAGAACCCTAGATCGGAGGAGGACCTACCTGGCCGGATCCACCACGACCACAGTGAGATCTGCCATGGCCACCGGATCTGCTCGCCGGAGTTGGGGAGGAGGTCGTCGAGAGAGATAGAGAGGGGGAAGAGGGAGGGAGAGGAGAGGAGAGGGAGGGAGGGAGGATCCGCGACCATGGAGGCACGCGCGTGGAAGACGAGGAGTATGCAGGTGCAGGGGATGGAGTCGTGCGTGCGCTCGGACTAAAATACGGATGTCCGTAACAAAGTCTTTACTAAAGAAATAATGTTATGGTACAATGTTTTTTTCACAATAAAATAATTAAAAACAATATCAACTGATTTATTAGCTGAAAACAATCAACCAAAAAAGCAACGCCCCACCCGCCGGCCATAACCAAGCACACTAAGTCCCAACAAAAGGCTAATTTGACTTAGCATATATGTTGCTATTCGAATAGGCTATGCCATATTTCAGTCTCACAAAATCCCAACAAAATTGTTGCATCGGACTAATTTATATGATTTTCTAAATATTGTTGCCGAGATTTAAAATGCGTTTCTCCTTTTTGCCGGACAGCCATTTTTTTTTTTTTTGCAGATGAATCCACTTTATGTCCATATGCTAAGTTGGAACTTGGGATAATATCATATACTAAAGGTTTTTATTTGGTCCCAATAGAAAAGGAACCATATTTTTTTAAAAAAATGTATACTTAGGAAACTGGAATATGATTTAAGTTAGTTTGGTGCTTGATTGAGTCTACTGTTAAGATGTGTTCATGAATGCAATTTGTTTGCCCATAGATATAAAGGAGTGCACCACCATTCTGATCTATTCAAGCAGAAACCTTACCCAATTGCATTGCTGGTGCCTTGGTGTTTTGATTTCTGGATCACACACTTCAACTTCACTACTCGAAGTACGAGCTAGAATTTAACTACAGCTTTGGCAGCTAAAAAGAATGCAATGATCATGGGTTCATGGCAAAATTAAACCTGGAAACTTGATATTTTAATAAAAGTAGATAAATTGACGTTTACTGGCATTGTGTTCCAGACTCCTTTTACTAGAATGTGATTGCTTCCAACTTTCGATCTAGTTCCTGGTTCTTACACTCGCATAGTCATCCAAAAACTACTGTCCTGGCATCTCCAAGCCGATCCTGCTGATCAGAACGTTGTGTTGCTTACGTTTTCACCTCTTCTCATGCATGTAGATGAAAGCAGTTGCAACCTGCTGATATAACAAGTTATAGCATGTGTTTAAACTTTTATAAAAAACTCAATTTCTGTTTCAAACAAAAATCATAAATCTATCTGGACATAGAGTATAAAAAAGAAAATATATTTGCTTTAATCATAAATGTATGAGCCGGTCGTTTTAACTAAGGCCAAACCCCAAAGGTACGTCCGCTTCAGAATTCCGTTCTTCAACGACCCATTGAGAGTGAGCCAGAGTATGTGGAAATGAAAATAACTAGTGGAAGACCCACTTCTTTGCGGAAACTTGAAAAGTTATCTAAAACGTATTTCAATCCCTTAAAAAATAGAGAACTGCTCTCATACTCCCTTATCTAAAAAATGGCACGAATCCCAAAGCAATCGATTAATGAGATTATTTTTTATAAATTTTGCTACCGGGTCCCGCCTATGCCCAGCACGTCGAAACACAGCCCGTCCGCTCCCGTCCATTGTGCTTTGTTAATCCGTCAAAGACGGCGTCCCGAGCAGCAGCAGCTTGCTACTCCTCCTCACTCGATCTCATTTCTTCATACTTTGCGGCAAGGACCTTCAGCGGTGCTACCGTCGCCGTTGAAGAAGATGACGCCGGGCCATCGGTCGTGAGAGGCACTTCATCTGTGCCTCCATCTCGTCCGAAGGCTGGGAACACGCGGAGGAGGTGCTGGTCCGGGAGTGCGCCGAGCTTTTTTTTGTTTGTTTGTTTTAAAACGATGCACCGTGTCTTTGAGTTGTGATTACGACGCTTGTGCCGTGGATTGTGACTCTGTGAGCCCGTGGCGGTGTGGCCTGTGGAAGGCGAAGGAAATGGCAGCTTTTTGGCTCGGGGTCATGGCAGACTCGACGGCGGTTGGGCATGTTTAGATATGCAAAGAAAAATCAGTTTACCATGATGGCTCTGAATATGCAAAGAAAAAACACCATGGAATCCTGCTCTATCAATTTTTTTTTAAATCATGCTCTATCAATTTATGGAATCCTTACTACATTTTTATAAATCAGTTTTTTTTTAAAAATCATGCTCTATCAATTTATGGAATCCTTACTACATTTTTATTGATGTTTATTTGTCATTTTATTTAACAAGCAAATAGAGAATGATTGTTTTGATGCTACCTTAGGATAAATGCCATTTATATTCCGAATTTTTTTTAACAAGCAATAGCATGTGTGTATGCTTCTGTGTAGGAGTCTCAAAAAATTTAGAACTCATTTGATATTTTCTATGGTTAAACATGGTTTCTATACACAACTTGAACCTGCAACCACACAGACACACAGTTTGTTGTTGTGGACGAGCTAAGGACTAAGGAGGAAAATATGTCAGATAAGAAGCATCTTTTACATTCAGCATTGATAACATGCAAGTGCCATATAGGATCCCGGTGGTTGGAATCGTGTTCGCCTTTGGGACGAGCTTAATTTCAAGGAGGGAGGGTCAGTAACCAAACAGGCCGGACATGGGGTATAGTATATATATCCTCATTTAGAGAATCATTTTCAGTAAAAAACTTTTTTTATATCACCATTTTGAGAATCATTTGAGTAAATTGGATATAGAAAATAATTTTTACTCAAATGATTATCTAAATGGTGATTAAGAGAGTAGATTTTACAAAGTCTCTTGAAAATGCTCTAACTATTGCGGTCGACATATTTTACAAATGTCCTCCCTAATCTATAATAAAAACAAGTTTTTAACCTCCATTAATTTTTAAACCATACACTTTTGATAGTGTTTTTTTTTAATGTAGCGCCACATCACAAAAGGTAAATTGGATTGAGTTGAAAGTTCAAGGAGGTAAATCGTACTAGAAATATTTTAAAAAATATTTTAAAAAGCAAGAAAATTTATCAAATATATTTTATATGAAAAATAAAAAGCAAGAAAAAATATAAAAATATATTTTATATGAAAAATATAATTAAAAATCTTAAATTTACAAGATTTATTTTAGCTCAAAAAATCATGAAATAGTTTTAGATTTTTTTTCTGAAATCATGCTTTATATTATGGTGCCTAGCTTGAAGTGTCATTCTCATGTAACTTAGTTCTATCTGTACAAATATCATGGCCATGTGTTGTCATCTAGATAATTCATGCCACGTCATGCTCCATAATTCATTGCTCTAAAACTTAACTAGATATATTAAACAAAGGGTGCATGCATGCATATGAGTGATAGGGTGTATGTAGCCACGCAGGCTAAGGCTATGTTTCACCTCCTGTTTTTCTAGTTTTATAAAATTTAACATGAAACGAGTCTTTCTCTTAATACATAATTTTCATTGCATAGTTTCATGTGGTTATCAATGTCCTGCATGCATCCCATAAAACCAAGAAAGACTCAGTGGGATTTCACACGGTTGCCAACATTTTAGAAACAATGTTGTATAGTTTTATCACCATAAAACTTCTCCCTCTCTCTCCTCATCGTTTCATACAAAAAGTATAAACCTACTGATGTGACACCCCATTTATTGTATATAAAACCCTTCATAAAACTCCATTGACCCTGGCCTAATAGACATACTTTAAAAATTATTTAGGGTAGGGAACCAATGCCCACTACAGTCCCAACTCCCGAGGATGCTTTACTGGCTCTTGTGTATAGTTCGGACGATCAATATCAACTAAATAGAATAGACATATCGACTAAATATAATACATATGAGAGCTTAATTATACTAAAAGTTAAGAACCAAAATGAACCCATCGACATTCAAACAGTTTCAACCTAGGCACCATAACATACATCATGACTTTAAAATTTTTTGAAACAAGTTTCATAATTTTATGACCTAAAATAATTTTTGTATGACTTTTCAAGATTAAACCATGTTTTAATATTTTGATTCGATATATTTCCATGTAAAAAAATATGTGAAATAATTTTTTGATTTTTCAAATTTTTAGATATTTTCATAAAAAATATTTGTAGTCTAATTTTTACTCCCTCTAACATGGCACCTCATTAGTAAAACCATTATAAAAAACGGAGCGCAAAAGTGAACGTTTTTTGTAAAGGAAAAAATTGGTTTTGTAGATTAGGAACAAAAATTCGGGTAATGAAAACTGCTACCCGATATTTGCCCCGAAAAATCACTACCCGCAAATTCAGGTACCTATAAATTCGGGTTCGGGTTTGAGTATTTCCCGATCTACCCAAAATTCACATAACTCACAAAACTGTACATAATTCTAGTAGCTTTGTGAATTAGTAGACATAATTTTTTATCAAGCATTTCAACTAGAAAAAATATATAAGTAAAACTTTAGCCAGGAAAAATCAATGTACAAGCTATCATACTCATACACATACAATCACAAACTCACAAATCATAATTTATATTATTTAAGTTAGTATACAATGGGAGCTAAATATATCGGGTAGTTCCGGTGATTTGGGTACCGTGCGGTGTTACCTGAACTACCCGAGTTAATATTAGGTATTTGGAAACACTATCCGAAATTGTGATTGGGTAGATCGAGTACGAGTAGTTCAAGTTCGAGTAGTTCGGGTTCGGGTGTCACACCCGGTTTTAAGGACAAAACCAGATATACACCATATGTGAGCCCAGGAAGTCAATTCTCATATATAGCCACAAAACAAGGTAATATCAAAAGACAATACTTAATTACGTAACATATAAGGTCAAAGAAATAACCTTAAGAGAGCAAACAGCGGAAAGACACTCCGATCTTCAGGCGAAGACTCCACTCCACAGGGACCAACTGACTGGTTGATCACAAGCCTAAGTGCTCAAGACTCTCGCTATCTGGTACCCATCCGGGATTTTTATCCAAATATTGAAAAGAAAGAACAAGCGTAAGTACTTTCGTACTCAACAAATATACATGGGGTTCATGAGGCTCAAAAAGGTATGACACTGGTTTAACTGCATGAGCTTTTGAGTTGTCACAATTTTAGTATTATGGTAGCATCGCTGTTATCAATATATAGCCCAATAACCATATGATCAAGTGAACAGATGTAATGCTTATATGAACGGTAACAATAATAAATCACCGATAACAACTGATGAGCCATGACATAAGGACATCACACAGCAAGGAGCCCAAGCCACTCGTAACCGTGAGCACGGCTATCATGATAGTTTTTAACTCTGCGTAGAGGTGTACATCTTTACCCATAAGTCGTGATTCCCATATGCCATCACCTCTACCAAGGAAGTGGGGCAGGGTACACTACGAGACCGTTCACAGGTTCCACTGGTAGGTAACAACCCGCTATTCGTTTCCTCAATGGTTAGTACCACCCCTCTTACGAGGGAACTAAGGTGAGCTCCTCTTGCGCCCTTTCGGGTAAGTTCTCACAAACCAGTAGAAGTCTAATACTGAGTCAAGCCAGAGCCCATTAGCTTATGATAGTACTGTTTTCTCGGGGTAATCTCTTATAGAAATATCCCTATGAGTGAGAACACAGGTGTGAGTTCCTGATGTTCCACCTATAATCCACGTTGCTAAAAAGTCATCTTTTATTGTCATTTCATATATCATTAATCAAGTTTACATGATCATAGTTATTCTCAAAGAGCACTAGCTTGATCTACCCAAATGTATAAATTCCCAGGGTGACAAGGTATAAGGTACAAAACTAGGATAACCTCATAGGGTAACAAGGAAACACATGCATATGATTAATGAGTGATCATCATGAATAGGACAACAAGGATAATCCCATGTAATACTTGCCTTAAAACAAATCCTTCTTCTAGTTCTAGTCTTCAAAGAACTCCAGGAAAACCAACTTCTTCTCCTTGATCTCCAACGCAAACTCACCGATTGGACAATAATAACGAATCACCACACAAGCATTCTGATCATACAAAACATACAAACATGGCTACATTAGAACAATACACCAATCAATAAAAAGGATTTAAAAGGAGATCTACGCAACTCTACGATCACACATTCGCGAATAACACACTAAACGGAGCTACGATGAGAAAGATATGACTAACGGAAGATTTGCTTTTATAAAAAGAACTATAGGCTTTATCAATTTTAACTATTTAAAATAGTGGATAAAGTATTTCAAATAAACACCTTGATTAGATTAGGTCAAAATTGTATTTGGATTTCGGAAACGAAAAGGGAAAGCATCGATATTTTATGTGTAAAACAAGTTGCATATTTGTTAATCAAATTAAGATTTGAACCCATGAAAATACAGAGCTATTAACATGGTATTAAAGATCACTAAAGAAAAGGTTACGTTGATACGAAGCCAACGCAACATGAACGCGACGAAACAGATTTAAAACGGAGAAGATATGAAATTAACATGATTTTCTATACAAAATTAATTCATTAAAAAGGATTAATCTAAACTTTATTTTCAAAAGACTTTAACATAGATGAAAACTGTACCATTAGATAGATCATTAAATTACGATGCTAACGCAACTTGTTTGGGTCAAATCGGAGTTAAAACGGAGAAATTATAAGCAAAAGAAAGGCAGTGGCATTTTTGTAATTTCTGAGAAAGCGCATTTTGAAATAACCGAGAAGCTTTTCGTTTTCAGAACGGAGAAGGCGTAAACCAGAGAGTGTGCCAAGGGGACTGCAGAGCGGGGTCGGCTGCTTGCCACGTGGCGTGTTGTGACTGGCGCGGTGCACGGGAGCAGTGTGGACCAGACGCTGAGATGCGGTCCACGGGTCCACGGTGGACCGGAGGGCATACCCCTTCAGGGGATCTAATCTAAGCCGTCCGTGGCTGATCGAACGGCGCAGGGGGCTCGGGTGGTTTCGCAGGCAGGGCGGCAGCGCTGCCGCGACGGCGCAGAGAAGGGATGCGGCGACGCCATGGCCGGGGACGGGAGGCGCTACTCGAACTGCCGCCTCGGAGCTCGATTCACAGAGCGAAAGGTACAGGGAGAGAGAGGGAGAGACGGGGAGCACGTCAGTGCTGTCGGTGGGACCGATTGGGCGACGAACACGGAGGTGCCCGCGGTGAAGCGGCTCTGATCACCGGCGTTCGGCCGGGGCGGTGCTCCCGGCCTCGGCTGGACTAGGTGAGGGAAGCAGGGCGAAGAGGAGACAATGGCTAGGCCAACCGCGGCCTCAGAGGCGACTGCGCGGGGGTGGGGTGACTCGGCCACTACGGTGCCACGGCGGGGTGGCTCGGGCGAAACGGCGCGCGTGCAAGGAAGAGCAGGAGGAGAAAGGGAGGGTGAAGCCGGGGTCTTCGGCCTCCTTACCACGCTGTGGAGCTCGGCGACCGGCTAGGAAGGGCTGTGGTGCTCGGCGTCAGAGGAACGGCGGCGACGGCGGTGTTCTGCGGCGGCGACGTTCTGGGGCTAAGAAAGGGGCGAGGAAGCGGCTCTGGCAGCTCGGGTGGAGGAGGTAGGAGCTAGGGCTCCGGCTTTTATAGCCTGAGGGCGGCGCCGAAGAAGGAAAGGGGGATTCGGGAGACGGATTTGCGCTCGGCGGATGGACGGCGCCGTCACGCGGGGAAGGGAAGAGCCGAGGAGGAAGAAAGGAAAGAGGGAAGAAGAGACTGATAGGTGGGGTTAACCTGTCTGCGAGAGGGAGAGGCGGGGGCGGGCTGTCAGTGGCAGAGAGAGGCCTGGGTCGTCCGCGCGGGCGAATGGGCCGGCCTGACCAGTTGGGCCTGCGCGGGGGGGGGGGGGGGGGAGGGGGGGGGAGAAAGGCCGAGAGAGGGAGGGACAGGCCGAGGGGGGGGGGCGTGGGCCTCTCGGGCCAGAAACAGGGAGGGGGATTTCTTTTCATTTTTCTTTTATTTCAAAGTAAATTTGCCCACACATTTTGAAGACAAATTTGAAACCATTTTGAAATTCAAAAGTGAAACTTCATTTAAATTTTGAAACATGACAAACAAACAAAAATTCCAAAATGCATGGCATGAATGCTCAAACATGTTTCTACCAAAAGATGATTTTTAATTCCATAAAAAGTTTCATTTTCCTATGATTTCATGAGCACCAAAAATCACAATTAAATAAATTTAAACCTATTTTCAATAAAGGAAATTTTAGGGTGTTACATCGGGTATTGGGTAGCGGGTAATTTGCCCAGGCTTAGAACTAGCATCTAATATAGTCCGGACAAATAACACAAACTAATTTAATAGTTGAAATAAATGTACCAAAACGAGTTCATGAAGATTCAAACAATTTCAAGCCATGCAACCTAAACTATAACACTTTTTTTTGAAAAAAGTAAAACTAGTCTCATAATTCTTCAAGGTAAAAAAATTCTTTGAAATTGCTCAGATTTTTAATTGTATTATTTTTAATGTAAACATATTTGGACAGATTTTTTCAAAAATGTTTTTTATGAACTTTGGATATTTTGAAAAATATTTCTAGTTCGATTTACCTCTGAAGAATCATGTCCCTATTGGTTTCGGTGATTAACGACAATTAGAGATTATTATGGCTAATGTGTATTTTGCAAAGGCTATGTGTAGCTTAGCCATAATGATCAACATGAATGAGCATCAATGGCTATCACTTAGCCCCCAAGATGGATATCGTTTCAGATTTCAAAGAGTCATAATGAAGACCCTAGAGTGATAGGCTAACTGTCATAAGGAGATGAATGACACTTAGTATAGATAGGTCTTTATTTGATCTTTGGCCATACTATAAAGAGGGGTTGAGACTAGTAACTTGACTTAGGAGAGCTTCATGACTTAGGTGTGGTGCACACTTGACTTCCTTAGCTCTAAGCAAGCCTATGGTGACCGTAAGATGGCCTAGAACAACTTCCATATTCATCGCGATGAAAAACGAAGTTGAGAGGAGTGATCTCTAGGCGTTGAACGCTGAGGTCCAGGGCGTCGGACGCCGTTCGGCGCGCCAGACGCTGGCGCCGGACAATGACATATGCTTGGCATAGCGTCCGGCGCGCCAACAGAGAGCTCCAGAGACGTCCATTTTGCGACGGACGCGTCTATCACATGGGCGTCGAACGCTGCAGAGCGTCCGGAAATATTTTCCCAGAAATCCGAGAGCAGCTAGTTGACGACGGATGCTGAGGCGCAGCGTCCGTCGCCAAGCATCGGAGCGTCCGACGTCTGCTGACGTACACAGTAACTAGTCGTTGGGACAAGCGACGGAGCGTCCGTCGCCAACTTAAAAACAGGTAGTTTTCCAGCCCGAGGCAGTTTTGTGTGGAGGCTATATATAGCCCCACCCCTTCTCTCCTAGCTGGCCTTTGCTCATTTCATTTGCTGAGTTGCTTGAGAAGGTTGGGAAGAGAGCAAGAGCCCTAGAGAGAGAGAGAGAGTGATTCACGAATCCATCCATCCTCTTCTCTAGTTCATCCAAGAGACTAAGTGTGCATCCACTCTAGTTGTGAAGCTTGAGTGAGTCACGTGAAGATCAAAGTTTGTTACTCTTGGTGATCGACATCACCTAGACGGTCCGGTGGTGCTTGGGAGGAAGGTGGTCGCCGGAAGATTATCGGCGGCCCTTCTCCATCGACTTGTGATTGGTTGTGGGCGGTTCACCAAGTCGGAGTGACGAAGAACCAGCCCGTAGAGAGCACTCTACCCTTGCGAGGGTAGAGGGAGAGCAATACCTTTGCGCGGGTGCTCCAACGAGGACTACGGGGGTGTCGACTCCTCGATACCTCGCAAAATGTCGTCGTGTCAAGCTTTCTATCCCTAGCTCTTTCATACTGCATTACTTACCGCATCGTCCTTTCTTTCATTGATTGCTACCGCTTTCTAGTTAGGACACACTACCGGTAGGCACTAGGGGGTGATTGGCATTGCTAGGATTTCATATTGCTTTAGAAATTTGAAATAAGCCCAATTCACCCCCCTCTTGGGAATCTTGATCCTTTCAACCTCCTTCAACTTTCAACATGCTCTGATTTACCTCCCTAACGTGACGCTATATCAGCAAAACCACCATTAAAATCACCCACTGTATAAAAACAAACGATTTGAAATGTTGAGGAAGGGGTTTCAAAAAAGTAGTCCTATAGTTTAGGGAGCAAAATCGAATGACCATGATAGTTGATAGAGGTACATTGGACTTTTTCCTTTCCTTTTAATACACTATAGTCACAAGGACAAAATTTATACAAATGAAACAGAGCATATTTAGATCCCATGATATAAAGTTCAGCCACCAAGTTTTAGACTAGTTTGAATTTTGAGATCCCATACATGAGATCTAAAGTGTTTTCTAAAATTTAATGAACATCACAAAAACTTTAAACCACACAAGTGACTAAAGTGGTCTAAATAGTTGGTTGGTTAGAAAATATGCTAACCATTTATATCTGTAATTGTTAATATGTACTCCTTTCATACCCATATTTATTGACGTTTTGGAAATGGTTTGAGTCAAACCTTGAGAATATAAATCAATAATAGCTTTTAAGTTATTAAGTCTGGAAAAATGAAAATCATATCAATAGATTTGTCTTTAAAAATACTTTTATAAAAATATACATATATTATATTTCAATAATTATTTTTAAAATATAAACAGTTAAAGTTACACTTTAGACATGCAACCATGGGTACCCGTGACTCGAGTGGACATATGTTTAGGTACAAAATTCATTTTAGCGGGTAGATTTTATTTTCAACTGCATGGATTTGTGATGGCAAAAAACCTAATGGGGTTGTGTCCGTTGCCATTCTCTAGTGGCGCTGCAGGGGTGCCCTCAGTAGGGTTGTATTAAGAGGCTATAATATTGAGAAACTGTGAAAGGAAAATCCAGCACTAGACACGTGAGGGCCGGGTACCTCACCGGAGGATGAAGGGAGTGAGATCATTGATTTTAATAAGTTTCTCTAGTAGATTGAGTTATTAGAGTTAGGGTTTCCATGCCAAAGTTTTTGGTATTGGAGTTTTATCTTCTTTTTCTCCTCTTTTCTGGCAACGGTGAAGGAGAAGGGTGGAATCGTCTTTTCCATGGCGGCTTCATCGAAGACGAGGACGATAACTTCGGCATCACCATCTTCATCTATATGATGACATGGAGATTTTTGTTTCCGGACGGCGACATCAAGGCGGAGATGATGTCGCCGTCATGGAATAATTTTCTCCGGTCTTTTCTTCGTTTTGTTGTAGTTAGATCTGGCCACAACAAAAGACTAGGGAGAATATTTTTATGATTAGTCTTCCTCGTTCTTCGGCGACGGAAAGAAAAAGGAAGACACAAGAATGAAGAAACAGATCCTCAATTCCACCTACAGGAATGTTGACCGTCGTTCGTTGGACAATTGTTCTCAGGCCATTTGCCGAGTGTTTGCCTGTGTGGTCATCTACACTGCAAAGCGATTAACAGGTTAGGTTTTGAGTTGTGCTATTCACAGCGTGAGTACTATTTCGTATTGCAAAGTGCTTGTAACGTATTGATGTACCCAGGTTTCATATAATATAATTCTTCTTTCATCACAATTTTTTTTTGAGAGTCTGTAGTTTTATAACTACTGATGTGCAAATTCGAAGTTTAGAAAAGAGATGTCTAAAGTGTAGTTTTAAAACTCCAAAAAACTACAATTTTAGAAAAAAACATGATACTCAAACCCATAAAGTTTTTTGCACCCAAATACTTTCGTGGTACTTTAAAATCAAAGTATTTCGCAAAACTATATTATTTTTTCTAAAAAAACTCCAAAAAATACTTTGTATTCAAACAAGGTCTCAGCCTGGTCAAGAGAGTAGAGGTGTTGACAGCCGAGTAGGAACCGGGCTTAGGGCACGTAACATGCAGACTCTATCATAGAGTCTAAACCTATTTATTACCTCGAATACTGTGGACTTAGAGTCTAAATAAGACTTGAAGTCTTATTTTTTCACCATCTCTCTTCAATAAATATATTGTCACATCAGCAAATTGTCATAAATACGTGACAATAAATAGTCTTGGACTCTATGATAGAGTCTTGCACTGTGAGTGCCCTTAATTGAACATGAATTTAATCATGGGCTAGTGTTAAATCCGCCTCGGGATCAGCCCTTGTTTGGGCCTCGCAAACCTGTCTATATATGAAAGGTAAAAAGAAAGAGAAAAGAGGTTTTGATTGGCAATCTTTACCTCGACTCAGATCGGAAAAATTAAACATGCTGGCAATCGGTCAAGCAGCGGGTTGTGGCCCTGTCCAACTACGAGGACAAGTACATAGTGGCTTCCACCGCTTTGACTCAGGCGCTCTAGCTCGCTCGACTGCTTGGTGATCTCCTAGGTAGATACACTGAAATAGTGGAACTCAGGGTGGACATCAAGTCTGTCCTAGCCCTAGCAAAGAACCCCGCTTTTCATGAACGGAGCAAGCATATCCAGGTGAAGTACCACTTCATCCGAGGTTGTTTGGATGAAGGAAGCATCAAGGCAAGTTACATCCACACCAAGGATCAGCTTGCGGACCTGCTCATCTAGCCTCTTGGAAGGATCAAGTTCCTTGAGCTTTGCTCCATGATAGAATGGTTCACTTTTCCCCAAGATGGCGCACAAGACTTAGTGGGAGAATAATTGATAAGTCTTTATACTCTGGTCTTTGTGGGGTTGCTAGATGGTGGTCTTGCTGCCCTATCTAGGATAACATCTTGGACTAGCTTTAGGTTAATATCTAGGACAACATCTTAGAATAGCATCATGGCATCTTGGCATATGCTTGGATAACTAGCCGTCTATAATTATGTATCCCCAACCCCTCATATTGGTATGGCATTGTGTCAGAAATAAACTAAAAAATTGCCACTAAAAAATTGCCTCAACTCTATCGCCCTCTCCTTTCGATGAGACATGAGAGTAAGAGTTCTACTCATCCAGAAGTAAAAATTCAGCGACTAACAGAGCAGCCCACTCATTGATCTACTAAAAAGTAATGCAAAGGTCGTGTAAGATAAAAGATGTGACTGAATATGTTTCAAAAATAAATCACTGGGTTTAGTCCTGCGTGCTTCAGCGTTTTACACTACTCCCTCCTTCCCAAAGAATACAATTCTCACATTTTGAGAAACCAAATCCTTTTAAGTCTGACCAAATTTATACCGAAATACTAACATTTAACATTTATGGTACAAACTAAATATCCTTCTAAGTCTGAAATATACTTTCGTAATGAACTAGACTTAATGAATCTATTCATTGTAATTTGGTTAAATTTGAATACCTTTAACATACATAAATATCATAGATGTATTTATTTTTTTGACGGAGGAGTACTCAATAATAAAGCGGGTAAAAGAGAATTTACAGTGGATGTTGCTGGTACGACACAAAATGTTAGTAGTAGGCTGCCCAAGCCCTAGAACCTGCAGCGGTGGCCACCGATTTTTTGTCCATTGTTCCAAAATAGTTCAAGTTATAATAGAAAATAGAAAAAAACATCAGAAATCCTATACACAACTAAATTATTCGAACAAACTAGGGGATTACCGCTAGAGGATTCACGCCAAGTGGGGCCATGAATACCAACCCCTAACTACTGCAACAGCTCCTGTCACGACCGCAACCTGGACTTGGAGAAGGCCAGCGCTGGTCACCAGTTTGCATGTCGTGGGTGACAACTGCAACCTGAACTACTTTGACTGCCCCTTCTGCAATGACAATTTCGGCACGAGACAATGGAACTAGACCAGCGACCATGGGGTGTGAGGCAGAACTAGGCTAGCGACCATGGGGTGTGAGGCAGGTGCTCCAACTGCTCCTGCCCCTACCCTCCACCGCTGCCGCTGCCACTGCCACCTCTTCTGACTAGCATACCTCTTCTAACACTGTATTTTTAGCGCCGATCGCAGATGCCTCCGCAAACACTGTATTTTTTAGCGCCGATCGCAGATGCCTCCGCAATGGAGACAATAAATGCACTCTCCTCATCCTCCTCCAGGCGCTCAGGAAGGAAGGTGGTGGTGTCCATCGTCGCTACAGAGTAGCACCTAGAATAGCATAAGTTTGTTAGTACAAGTCAAATGTAGTACCTTAAAACAAAATGAATAAGTATATGCGTAAAACGAGTGAAACATCACAATCAACCTAACTGAAAGTTAATAGGAGGGTATCCTAGTATAAAAGTAGGTTTCATAACTTCTGAGAATAATCGTAGTATAAAAACATGTTTCATATTGTCGGTGGTTCTTCGCCATATGACACTGCAACAAAAGGATGTACAAACAATTCTTAGATACAATATGGTTTTTACATATAAAGTAACATGACCTGATTGTTGTAACACAGAGACATAGTATATCAAGACATTAAATCATGCTAGACTAAGAGCCATTTGGTAGAGCTGTGCTCCCTGATTCTCCAATTGTGCTCTCTGATTCACTGGTGAAGTGATTATGCGGCTAAAAATGATTCTCTTTTATTGTTTAGCCTAAACTCTCAAAATCAATATGTAGAATCACGTCATAGAATTAGGTGAAGCTACAGTTTTCAACTCTCAATCTCCTAGTTCATTTCAGAGAATCACTTCTCACTAGAAAATGCGTTCGGCAGTTCCTGAGAATCAGCTTCGCGGAGCGCTCCCAAACGACCCCCTAACTTGCACATATAAACAAGTTGGAGGCTAAAGTTGATTCTGTGTAGCCATAAAATGACTAAATAAGGTGGTTAAGATCTACAAACTCTAGGTTGGAGGTTTAACCATGCAACTCAACCAAAAAATAAATATCGCTTGATCTAATCTAGAAAGATTAGTACTAAACCTGATCCAGTAAAGTGACTCTAGTTTTCGCCTGTATAGAATCAAAAACTAATTAAACCACCAAAAAGTCCTTGTTGTCAAGAAATAAATGGAGACCAGACAATAAACGGACAATGCCTAACACATCTTGAACCTAGAAAAATCTTGGTAAATGAATATAGTTGTTGTGTTCATTGATGTTGGAAAAAAAAGAAAATAACCAATTCCATATGAAGTGTGATGGTCATATCTAAAAGATTCATTTCAATTTGTCCTCTGAACCATAAATGAGAACATTTAGCACTATTCATTTATACCAGAAGTACATTAACTAGAACTCCATTTAGATAAGTATCATTTCATCGTAACAATCTAAGTTACATCATACCAGATTATTTTAATGGAATCACATCCTTAAGTATGACTTCAAAAGAATGTTCAGAGTGCATGCTACCAAGAAGCTCCAATGTATAATTTCTTAACAAGGTGTTCTACTAGTTAAACAAGCTCCAATGTATAAATTTGTTAGTTAGTACTAAGGTGAGCTCCACATCTCTACAACTAAAAAACTCACAAGGGAATCGTCGACATGGCGTCGCCCGCTCGCCTGCCCACCCGGCGTGCGAATCCCCACCTGCTTGTTCGCTTTCCCCGGCGCTCAATCACAGCAATCCCTCACCAATTCCGGATATCCACCCCCTCCCGTGATCCCGCACCAATCACGCTATCTCAAAACGGCGCAAATGCGGACCCCTCCTCGCCCACGCCTCGCGAAACCACTCCTTCACACACATTGTTCATTCGTTGGATCGAGGCTTCCGAGACACCGTGTTGCACCCTCCTACAACGACCTCGCTGTTCGCGCTCACGTTGTCGTCCTCGCCCCGTGCTGATCTGCGTCCGACAGATCGCCGAAGAGGAGAAGGACCACCGAGGTTCGCGCCATGCGCTTGCCCACGCCTCTTTCGTACGCGCGGAGGATCTGCATGCTCCAACCCCATGTTTTGTGCATCATTTTGGTGATTTAAGATGCAAAATGATTTAGATTCCTTTAGCAGTTCCAATGGCCGATGCTTTGTTCTAGATTTTTTTGTTGCAAAAAAAAACATTGCTGAAAATTACGGAGATTTGGCCGTGCCTTTCAATTAGCTTTCTCATATTCAGTTCGTGCTAGATATTGATTGTCAAACACTATTGACCTCATATTCAGAGCCTGTTTGGTGGGGCTCCGACAGCTCCGGCTCCGAGTACTGTGGAGGAGCTGCCGGAGCCTCAAATCTGTAGCTCCTCCGGCTCCTCGTGCACACACGTTACTTTTTCTTTGCAGCTCCTTCCAATTGTCTCTTGCTACAGGACGAAACAGTGATGCACGGTGCTTGGTTGCAAGGAGACGGAGCTGCAGGAACTGAGCCGGCAAGGCCTCAGTTCGTAGCTCTTGGTATTCAAGTTTCTGCTTGCGGTTTCAGTCTCTCTTTTATTCTCCAAGTTACTGGCAGTAGTATGAAGCTTGTAATCTGCAGTTCATAATGATGGAACCTGAAAGTGCTGAATGTACTGACCAAGTGTAGTTACTCTGTTGCTTGTATCTGAGACACCTGATTAAGTAACGCACATTATCCATTGACGTGCACTCAAAATATCCCTCTACAACCAACAGTAATATTTCTTTTTATGCGTTGTAACGAGATAACAGACGGCTAACAAGATTTTTGTGAGCTAGAGAATTTATGATTACGGGGGTTCCAAAAGAATACCATAGACGTAATGGTACCAGGCTTATCATACTGGGTTCCAAAAGAATATCATAGACGCAGAAATTGTGTTTGGACAACATGCTGGAAGCTGGAAAACGGATTTTTCTGCCTCACATACCCTTATGTCCGTCGAATGATGAGATGTTCCCTTTTCAATTTAAGAGAAAATAGTTCCCTATTCGACTTAGTTTCGCAATGACCGTTAACAAGGCACAGGGGCAGACTATCCCTAATGTTGGCGTATACTTGCTGGAACCAGTATTCTCGCACGATCAATTATATGTGGTTCTATCAAGAGCTACGGCAAGATCAAACATTAGAATATTGGTCGTGCCGGCTACTGATAAGGACGTGTGAAGGACCGAGAACGACGACCAGAAGGGGGGGGGGTTGAATGGGAGCCTCAAATTTCTCTCGAAATATTCGGGCCACTCTTCCCAAAAACCAAACCCAGTTGATGGGTGCTCAACCTCCCCCGAGAAACGCGAGCGGGGATTCAGATGAAATCGGAGAAATGAGAGCTCACCGGCAGTGGAGGAAAACTCACCGGAAACCCCGAAAACCAAGTTCTCAACCCCAACGAAAAAGAGGCAAGAACCTAAGACAAACACGTGAAAACAACAATCGTCAGACCACTCTGTCACGACCTCCGGACCATTGGACAAGGTCCGGAGCCTTTGGTCCGACGCTTCCCAGCGGACCGTCGGACTTGTCTGACGCCTGGTCCGACGCCTTTCCCCACTACCTCAAATCAACACAGTACGCACCCTAGCTTCGGACGAGCCGTCGGACGCGCACTGTCGGACTAACCCAGCTGGTCCGACGCTTTTTGTTGCACTGTTGTCTACTTGTGTAAGACCACCAGACCAATGGGGTATGGTCCAGAGCCTAGGAGTACTAATGCCTTTAGCTTCTTCTAGCCCAAACTTCTTCATCATATCTTTGATGTACTTGCCTTGACTCACAAATGTACCATTCTTCATTTGCTTGATTTAAAGTCCAAGGAAGTAACTAAGTTCACTGATCATTGACATTTCAAATTCATTTGCCATCATCTCCCCAAACTCTTCACAAAAATCTTGATTTGAAGATCCAAAGATAATGTCATCCACATAGATTTGCAAGATGAACAAGTCATTTCCAATCTTCTTGGTGAATAGGGTAGTATCAACCAATCCCATCTTGAACCCTTTAGAGAGGATAAAGCTTCTCAATCTCTCATACCATGCTATAGGTGCTTGCTTCAACCCATAGAGAGCCTTCTTGAGCTTGAATACATGGTCGGACTTCTTAGCATTTTCAAAACCGGGTGGTTGCTCAACATACACCTCCTCATTGATATACCCATTTAAGAATGCACTCTTGACATCCATTTGGTATAGCTTGATATTATGTGCACAAGCATAGGCCAATAGAATCCTTATTGCCTCCAATCTTGCTACCGGAGAATATGTTTCCCCAAAGTCAAGACCTTCAACTTGTGAGTAACCTTGAGCTACTAGTCTTGCTTTGTTCCTCACCACTATTCCATCTTGCTCTTGCTTGTTCTTGAAAACTCATTTGGTTCCAATGACATTGTGCTTCTTTGGTCTTTCCACCAGTTCCCAAACTTGATTTCTTGTGAAGTTGTTAAGCTCTTCATGCATAGCATTGATCCAATCAACATCCTTCAAAGCTTCATCAATCTTGGTTGGCTCAAATGATGAGACAAAAGAATAATGCTCACAAAATGAAGCCAATCTTGATCTTGTTTGAACACCACTTTGAATGCCTCCAATAACTTGATCCAACAGATGATCTCTTGCAATGTTGGTAGGTTGGAGCACTTGCATGTTGATGTCATTTGGTTGAGATGATGAACCAGCTTGAACTTGATCTTCATTAGTATTTTCTTGATCTTGAGTTGGAGAACCACTAGCTTGATCACTTGGTATGGTTACTTGATCTTCATCTTCATCTTGGACTAGTCTTGGTCTAATGTCACCAACATCCATATCTTTCATAGCATTGACCAACTTGTCACCTCTCACATAATCCAAGTTTTCTTCTTCATCTTGAGAGCCTTGAGTTTCATCAAATTCAACATCATGTACTTTCTCAAGAATCCACTAGCCAAGTTCCATGCTCTATAAGCCTTGCTAGTTGTTGAGTAACCAAGTAGAAATCCCTCATCATATTTCTTCTCAAACTTGCTCAACCTTGTTCCCTTCTTCAAGATATAACACTTGCATCCAAACACCCTAAAGTAGGCAATGTTTGGCTTTCTTCCATTCAATATCTCATAGGGAGTCTTCTCAAGCATTCCATGACAATAGAGACGGTTGCTAGAGTAGCAAGCCGTGTTGATAGCTTCGGCCCAAAAAGAATGACTCACATTGTACTCACTTAGCATTGATCTTGCCATGTCAATCAAAGTTCTATTCTTACTTTCAACTATCCCATTAGATTGATGAGTGTACTTTGGAGAGAATTGATGGTTGATTCCAAAGTCATCACAAAGTTCATCAACTCTTGTATTCATGAACTCACTCCCATTGTCACTTCTAACTCTCTTGATAGTTGTTTCAAACTCATTTTGGCACCTCTTGACAAATGACTTGAAGATATCAAATCTGTCACTCTTGTCACTCAAGAAGAATACCCATGTGTATCTTGTGAAGTCATCCACTATCACAAATCCATACTTATTGCCACCAATGCTTGTATAAGTTGTTGGCCCAAAGAGATCCATGTGCAATAACTCAAAAGCTTTGCTTGTACTCATGATGCTCTTCTTTGGATGAGTGTTGCCAACTTGCTTTCTGGCTTGACATGCACTACATAGCTTGTCCTTTTCAAATGTGACATCCTTCAAGCCCTTCACTAGATCATGCTTGATTAGCTTGTTCAATTGCTTCATGCCAACATGTCCAAGCCTTCTATGCCACAACCAACCCATGCTAGATCTTGAGATGAGACATGTAGAGAGTTGAGTCTCACTAGCATTGAAATCCACTAGGTAGAGGTTCTCATACCGAAATCCCTTGAAGATCATGTTTAAACCATCCACACTAATGATTTCCACATCCTCCACTCCAAAGATGCACTTGAAACCGAGATCACACAATTGGGCAACCGACAATAGATTTAACTCAAGCCTTTCCACTACAAGCACATTGCTAATGCTTAGATCATTGGAGATAGCAATCTTTCCAAGCCATTTCACCTTGCCTTTACCATTGTCACCAAATGTGATACTATCAAAGCCATGAGTGTTATCTTGGTTGATTGAGTTGAACATCCTTCCATCACCAGTCATGTGTTGAGTGCACCCACTATCAAGCACCCAATGCCTCCCTCCGACTTTGTAATTGACCTACAAGAGAGATCAATTCTTTTTAGGTACCCAAAATTGCTTGGGTCCTCCAAGGTTAGTTACCAAAGATTTTGGTACCCAAATGGACTTCTTAGAAGCCATCAAAGGTGCACCAACAAACTTGGCATGAACTCCATTTGTACCCTTAGAAAGTACATAGAATGAATCAACTCATGGAGGATACATCTTGTTTGGCCTTCTTGTTCACACATTTATGCTCATTGTGACCAACTTGCTTGCAACTCTTGCAATAGCTACCGGATTTCTTCACAAAACGAGTTTTTTGAGGAGCAAAAGCGGCCTTGCCTTTCTTGGGGGTATAGCCCAATCCCTCTTTGTAGAGAGAAGCTCTTTGGCTACCCAAGCACATAAGCATGTGGTCCTCACCTCCATAAGCCTTAGCTAAGGAGTGATTGAGCTTTGTAACCTCCTTCTTGAGGGTCTCATTTTCCACCATTAGTGAGGCATCACAAGTGAAAGCATCACTAGTAGATGAAGTAGAAGTGGTAGTGCTACAAGAGGGGTTAGTGGGAGCAACAATGATAGGAGTATAGAAAGATTCATCAAGAATATCACAAGTAACTCCCATGTCACATGTTTGAACAATCTCATTCTTACTTTGATCAAGGAGGGAGGAATGAACTATTTCAAGCTTAGTGTGAGACTTCACTAGCTTCTCATGGGCTTCCATTAGCCTCTCATGAGATGCTACGGCCTCATCAAGGTTTTGCTCAAGAGCCACATTGGCCTTGCGCAACTCCTTGCACTCCTTCCTCTTCTTGTCAATGTAATCCTTAGCTTGTTCAAGCATGTCCATGAGTTCCTCCTTTGAGGGCTCCTCCTCACTATCGCTCTCACTCTCACTCTCATCCTGAGAAAGTACCTTAGTGGACTTAGCCATGAAGCATGATGATGGAGTGTCAAATAGAGAGATCTTGTCCCTCATTACAATGCTTGCAAAGGCCTTCTTCTTGGTAGTGGTCTTCTTTTCATGATCACTATCATCACCACATGAAGAAGAGTCACTATCCCAAGTGACAATATGAGAGTAGTGTTGACATTTCTTAACACCACTTTAAATACTGGGTTGTTATCCCCAGCATGGCGCTAGAAATGTGCGGTGGTATTTATGAATGTAAAGGCTCTCTATAAAATATATTTATTCTATCAGCAAGTGCACAGATAAAATACCAATTGTAGCACTTCACTAGGAAGTAATTCCAGGTATTGTTTATTTATAATTTTGCTAAAGGAAAAGCAAAACATTGGTGGCATGAACTAACAAGGGTTTAAACTAGAGATGGACTTGCAAAACATGATTACTTATGAGAAAGCTCAATCACATAGTCACTTGCTTCGGTAGGGGGTAAGCCATAATAATAATAATAAAGATATTGAAGTGTAAGTTCAAGGATAAATAACACAGAGATTAGAGATAGACTACTCCATATAAATGTAAGGTGACATCGGACTAGTAAGAGAATAACTTCTAAGTAGGTTCTAATCTATTAAGTCATAATCTACTGTAGCACATACACAATCATATATAGCATAAAGGACTCTTCATCTATGTATAAGGAACATCGCTAAAGTAAGCCAGGATATAACAAGACTTACTCCGCAATACAAATTCTGCTTGTCCTACCAACGGGGGTGGACTATATAAGAATCAATGGAACTGTCACTTCCACGAACTACCACGCGACCCGGCCAATAGGATACATTTGCAGGTAAATAGCATCTAAGCACCACGCTCACATGTGATCTACCACTTAACTTCCCTAGGGAAAGAGCTAAGAGCTTTGCAAACTCATACATAAACTCATTATCAATCATAACTATATCAAGTATAGAACTAGAACAAACTAAGAACATAATAAATAGAAACATAATGATATTAAGAAGAAAGTTTTAGAGAAAGATACAAGATAATACCAATCTTTATGACGAAGATCCGAAATCCAAAGCGCGATGCTCTACTTCTCTAGATCTATCTAATCAATCCTATAGAACTTGAAGGAATTGGGAGTAGCTATTCTAATTCTCTGGTGGAGAGAGGGATATGAAACCCTAGTTTTGATGGCTTCCTCTAATAATGATTTTTTCTCCTCTTCTCAGGGGTGGCAGGGCCTTCCTTATATAGCCTCCTCAAATGAACATGGACCGTCAGATCAAACCGACCTTAATCGAGTGGTTTAGATTCATCCTCAAAGGTGGTTAGGCACGATCCGTGAGATTCACCCTGATTGGCCACAGGGGCAGGGCGGGCGCCCTGGGTGTGGGCCCAGTCAGCCTCCATCTCGGTTCAGTCTCTTCTAGAGTCTTCCTGAGTATTCTTTTCTTGTGCGGAGGTCCTTTCTCTCTATGTAAACATGACATGTGAACCTTCTTTGGTTCTTTTCCTGATAACTCCTTGTAAAAACATAAACTCACCAAAACTTGTGGAAATCTGTCAGTTAGACCCCTAAGTCTATGGTGGTGATTCATTCAAGTCCTTTTTAGCTCTTGTTGACACATAGAAATTGATACTTAACGACCATCAACAAGCTCCCCCAAGCTTACCCTTTGCTCGTCCCTGAGCAAACAGCTAACTTAGACGGAAACAAGTTGCTTCGATATTTACTTTCTAACAAGTACACATGCATTCAAAATAAAATTCTCCTCCAGATTAGAGTGAATTTTCTTTCACCATGGGGCTTAGTACCTGCACTTGAGTCTTGAGTAATTGAAAGATAGAATAATCAAGTCAAGTACTATGTCTCATGCTCTGTACTTCACCTCTGTTCTGGAGTTTTTATATATTTTCAAATAAAACTCAGAGATTCCTTGTATGACTCTCACAAGTCTCTCATATGTGGTATTTCTAGATCCTTACCTAGGCATTGATGGTGTATGCCTTTCTCTCTGATAGGTGGTATTTGTGGTATAAGGCATTGCGACATTTCCTTCTCTCTCACCTTACTTCTAAAAGGCTAATATCTGGAGCTCATAGGTGGGAGATAGCATATACATACTTACAAGACATATGTTGCATAGTCAAACCGCGGATCTAAAGGAACAGGTCAATAACTTAAATCAAGATGTGCATGTTTGGCGAATGAAAGGTGTATGATGATGGTGGTGGTAGTGATGATGATAACAGGGGTGATAACCGTCTTATATTTTGCTTCTGGGAGAGCATGGGCTATCTTTTATAGTTTTTTTGAGTGGGTAATTGGATACCCCTAATTCTACTATTGGACATGCTTCTCTCGAGGTTTCAGACACTTGTCCCTTTTTATTTCCTCGGAGGTATAATATATATATATATATTCTTTTCTTTTTCGAGGGTCCGGGCACTTGCCTCTTTTTATTTCCTTGGATAAAATATATTTTTACATAGCCCATGCTCTTTCTAAATTTGAACCTTTGTAGTGAGAGAGTAACACTCTTGTGGGATGATGAATGATACAATATTTGGTGGATGGATCTGGAGATGAAAATGAGTGGATATATGTGGATGCGTACTTCTAGGATAGAAGCAGCGTATGTGGGTGGAGTGTGTATGGATGCGTACTTCTGGGATAGAAGCAGCGTATGTGAATGTAGTGTATGTGAATCTTGATTTAGATCGCATGACTAGTTCCTGAGGGTCACACAGCTTGACCACACTCAATGCTCATAAGCAGTATGTAAATAAAATGTGGTTTCCTAGTATTGTAGGCATGTATATATGGTTGTGGTAGGAATTTAAACTCTCGTCATACAGGAACTCATCATGTAGCATTTTCAAGTTTTCAAAAATAAATCTCCAGAATTTAGTGTTGTAAGAACAAGATAAACAGTAGCTCGAACTTTCATATCATATCAACCAATTACCTAGACTTAGTTTAGGCTCACGCTCCCACAGGTATTTAGATTTTAAGTATTTATGTGGGAGAACTTTATATTGAAAGCTAGGTTCTTGTAAGAAAGTAAACAGAGCAACTATTCATTCTAACTTTTTATTTAAATTTTTTAGATTTTAAGTATTTATGTGGGAGAACTTTATATTGAAAGCTAGGTTCTTGTAAGAAAGTAAACAGAGCAACTATTCATTCTAACTTTTTATTTAAAGCGAAATTTAGATTTAGCAAAAATAAAACATACTTGTCTACACACTCTTTTTATTTGGTTTTCATAATTAAGAAATGTAACCGAAAATATTTATTAGGTTTTCTAGGTTTGTAGATAAAACAGAAAAAATGAGAGTAACTAAATAAAGGGAAATAGAAAACTTACCTTGATAATCGGGGAGGCACTCCCCCAAGCTGGCTGATGCAGCGGCTGGTTTCATTGGAGGTTGAAGTATTGAAGTAGAGTAGATATGTTCTCACCCATAGCGGCGTTCTCTTCTTGCATTTCCTTCATGGCGGTGGCGTGGTCCTGGTTCCACTTCTGCTGCTGCTCTAGTAGTTGGGTGTGTCGGGCTTGCATCTCTTGGATGGCGAGGAGGTTGCTGTCGGTGCGGGCGTAGAAGGCACCAGTCTCATGGTAATAATCTCCGGTGAATGCATATGTGGCGTCGGAGGCTCGACCTGCATCAAAGTGAGGCTGGGTTCTAGACCCTGATGCCCCATATGGGTCAGTGGAATACCTTCCAGATTGGTAGGGTCTGTTTTCCCATTGTTGGTCTTGCCCTTCTGGCCATTCTTCCTGAACTGGTTCTTCCTGTCGAGTGTATTGCCCCCACGGATCCCTAAGGATGCGAGGGTTGTAATCATTATAACTGATGTGTGCCGGCTCCTCTGGACCTGGATCAGCTTCGTGCCATGTACGTTCTTGATGACTGGCCATCCTTTCGGAGGCCACACGCTGTGGTGCTCTTTGATTCACTAGCTCTGCTCCAATTTCAATCAAATAACTTTGGACAACATAGAGCCCAAGGCCCGGGTTAGGTAACCGGACCTTGCCCTTATCATAAAGCATGTGCATAATATTGTGCTCTTTCTTTAACATTCTTCCTTGTCTAAATGAGTCATAGCCATAATAAGGTCGGAACTGATCAATGAAATCAAGTGATGAGCCTTCTAATAAATTCATGTTTGTGGCTAGACGGGTGATCAAAGATGTGCAACCAACAAGACCTAGCAGGTTTGGTGTACTAAGCCAATGTGCAACTAATAAAGTTACAGGTGAAACATGTACCTTATTAATAGCAGCATAAAGAAGTTGCAGATCTCCTACTCTTACCTTCCTAATGTCATCTCTAGGGAACAAAACATATCCTATCCATTTATGAAACATACGAAGTGTGGGATGCTCTATGTCACTAGTTCGGGGTTGCAAAAAGTGTTGGTCTCTAGAAATTTCCTGCCAGAACTGGTGTTTATCAAAATTTATAAGGTTAGCATCTAAGTCTAGGATAGCTCTTGGGGAGAAACAGAGGTGGTTGCTCAACTCCCTCCATGACAAAGTAAAATCTTGTTTGAATAACCGAAAAGCGATCCCGCCCTCACTTAATTGTAAGGTGCAAAGAAATTCAATGGTCAAAATACAAGATCCTAATTTGGTTACATTCCAAAAGTCTGTCCACCCAATCATTTGAAAAATAAGATCAAGTTCAGAGTTCATACCTGTGACTTCCAACAGGGTAGGATCGATGGTAGGTGTGTGGATGAAATCTTTGTTTTTCAGCTTCTGGAAGAATTTTTTTCTCCCCCGAGAAATTAATCCAAGGTCACTTGTTTTCAAAAGGACCTTCCTTGTATTACCTGATGATGACGATGGTGTTTGTTCGGCCAGTGGATCGACGCTCATGTCGGAGTGTCGAGAGGAGAGCCGGGACAAGTGCCTTGTCCCAACATTCTTCAAGGCTTCCTTAGCGGCTCTTGCGGCCTTCTTAAACATCCTGCAAAACTTGATCACAAAAACTCGTGGAGAATGTGAGATGGTTAGTGGTTAGCTGTCCAGATGTTAGCCGTTTGGGGGTTAGTTGTTCAAGACAAAATTTTATTGGAAAATTCAGCAACACTTCCCCCTAAACAACTTTTAGTTACGCTTGGGCAGCATGATCACTAGCTTCTAAATGATTCCTACTTCTCACTTCTCTCTTCAAAACTCTTTCTACCTCTTCTCTTCCTTCTACTCTCTTCTTCCTTCTCTCAAAAGAACAGAACTACTGAAACTCGGAAACTCTGAGTTGGAGATGTTTTCTAGAGTGTGTGTGGTGTGAAGAAGGGGCTAGAGGAGAGATTTTATAGGAGGAGCTTGGGACAGGGAGGGCGCCCTAGTGGCATGGGTAGCCGCCCCACTTTGGGCCCCAAAAGGGCTGATCTTTGCTCTCCTCCTCACATGTTGTGTCTTCATGCAAAATTATTGGTCGTGGGTGGAATTTGGACGGTGGAAGATGTCTGGTGGTTGTAATGGGTGTAAGTGGATGAAATAATGTGATGTGGTGTAAGTGAGGTGGAGTCTATGACATGTGGGACCAAAGGATGTGGGTCATGCTTTTAGAAACTTGGTAAATAAAATGCAGGAATAAAAACTTACTAAGAAAAATTAAACAAATTTATTTTTATACCACCACTATAATTAATAAATATGGGTTGTTACACACCATAGAGATTTATTTATGTGGGGCTTTTGGATATTATAAAAGTAAACATGATTAATGCAAGAATTTAAATATGCAAGTGATATGGATAAGTACCGATTTACCTTCCGGCGAGGGTTCGAGATTTTAGGGTCCCCCAAACTGGACCTCCAAATTAACTTCACTCTTCGATGTACTGATCTCCAGAGGTGATGTTTCTGGTGATTCCTCTTCATGAACTTTCTTCACTGTGGATTTGTTTTTTGGTCTAGGATTGAATGTGAAGTGTTCTTCTTGACCGTTTATGTTGAACTTAATTTCTCCCTTTCCAACATCGATGTGGGCATTGGCAGTGCTCAGGAATGGTCTTCCAAGGATGATGGACACCTTTGAGTCAGGGATCATGTGCAATACCACAAAGTCTACTGGCACAAAGAAATCTCTTATCTTGACTGGAATGTTCTCAGCCATGCCCAATGGGTATCAAATTGTTTGATCTGCTAGTTGCAGGCATATTGATGTTGGTTCTAGTGTTGCATAATCAAGCTTCTTGTAGACTGATGAGGGAATTACACTGACACTTGCTCCAAGATCATAAAGTGCATTGTTGAAGTGTTGGTTCCCGATCGAGCAATCAATAGTGGGGTATTCTGGATCCTTCTTCTTCTTTGGTGACTTGTTCAGGATGGCCGCACTACATTCTTCTGTCAACTTGATCACTTCAGTGGATGGCAGTGGTCTCTTGTTGTTAAGAATATCTCTGATGTACTTTGCATATGTAGGGACCTGTATGGCATCAAGTAGAGGTATGTTGATGTATAACTTCTGGATAACCTCTACAAACTTTCCAAACTGCTCATCCGACTGCAGTCCTCTGTTCCTTCTGGGAAATGGTAAATAGTTGGTGTCGTGATAATCTTTTCTCATTTCTTGGTTGTTTGGAGCTTGTAGCAATTCTTCTGCTTCATTGGGATTCTCTTCTTCTACTGCTACTGGTATTGTCGGTGCTCTTCTTGTTCCTCTTGGATGAGGGGGATCTCTGGTGGATTTCCCTCCTCTTGTAGTTATATTCTTTACCTGCTCAATGTTAGTGGCAACAGGCAAAACAGTAGCTAGCTCTGCTAACCTAAGCTCTACCTTTTTATTAAGAATATTTTGTTCATCAAAAGCAGATACTAGAAAATCCATTTTACTATGTATATCTTTTAAAGAGGATTCATTTGTATCCAACCTTTGTTCAAGATTCGAATTAATTTTAGTTTGTTGCGCAATTAAATTCCTCAAGGTAGTTTGCTTATTACCTGAATTCATACCTTTGCTATTGGATTGACTTGGAGTGGGTTGATTTGTATGCCGTCTCAATGGCCCTTCGATCTTCTTTATATTTGGCCCTCTGGTCAAGCCAATGGAGTAAATCTTTCATCTTGGTTGATAGTGCATTTACTTCCTCGGGTATTTCTTCTATTTGGTGACAATGTTGAACTTTATCTTGGGACCAGCTTTGGTTTTCTGCTATCTTTTCCATAAGTGTCTCTGCTCTTCCAAGTGTAAGTTCCAAAAATGATCCTCCAGCAGATGCATCTAGGTACTCACGAGCTTTCTGAGTTAATCCATGGTAAAGGATCTGCATGAGTAACCATCTTGCCATTCCATGATGTGGACAATCGGATAGGTATCCTTGAAAACGCTCCCATGCTTCTGGAATGGTTTCTGATTTCTGCTCTTGAAAATTGGCAATCCTTCCTCTTAAGGCATTGGTTTTGCCTATAGGGAAGAACTTTGCTAGAAAGGCATTTGAATAGTTTGCCCAAGTGTTGATATCTTCTTTGTTGGTGTAGAACCACTTCCTCGCTCTTCCCATAAGTGAGAATGGAAAGAGGCGAAGCAATATGATGTCTTGGGTGATTCCGTTGATGATGATTGTGCTTCTGATCTTTAAGAAATTCTACAAATGTGCACTAGCATCTTCATGTGCCTTTCCACTGAATTATGTAGCTTGCACCATATTGATGAGGCTTGGCTTGAGTTCAAATTCAAATTCTTCTTCTCCTTCTTCTGCCTCAAGTACTAGACCATTGCGAATATTCTCAATGCTTGAAGCAGAGAATTCTCGCAGGGTCTTTTGTGCCATAGCTTCAGAAATTGGTGGCTAGCTTCTTCTTTCTTGATTGCTTTGATTCTAATGATGAAGAGTTGAATGTATCAAAGTCAATCCTGCAATACCCTGTATATAAATATAAACATAGAAAACAACATGGGTTATCCTGCCAAGGCAGAGGTGCCTTGTTATGAGGTTCTCATTTGAGTAGTTGTTCATGCAATTTTTCTCCATAGTCTAATTCTAATATAAATCTATATTCTATGCGTACCGATGTTTTATGTCCCCGACAACGGCGCTAGAAATGCTTGTTGACATTTCTTAACACCACTTTAAATACTGGGTTGTCATCCCCAGCATGGCGCTAGAAATGTGCGGTGGTATTTATGAATGTAAAGACTCTCTATAAAATATATTTATTCTATCCGCAAGCGCACAGATAAAATACCAATTGTAGCACTTCACCAGGAAGTAATTCCAGGTATCGTTTATTTATAATTTTGCTAAAGGAAAAGCAAAACATTGGTGGCATGAACTAACAAGGGTTTAAACTAGAGATGGACTTGCAAAACATGATTACTTATGAGAAAGCTCAATCACATAGTCACTTGCTTCGGCAGGGGTAAGCCATAATAATAATAATAAAGATATTGAAGTGTAAGCTCAAGGATAAATAACACAGAGATTAGAGATAGACTACTCCATATAAATGTAAGGTGACGTCGGACTAGTAAGAGAATAACTTCTAAGTAGGTTCTAATCTATTAAGTCATAATCTACTCTAGCACATATACAATCATATATAGCATAAATGACTCTTCATCTATGTATAAGGAACATCGCTAAAGTAAGCCAGGATATAACAAGACTTACTCCGCAATACAAATTCTGCCTGTCCTACCAACGGGGGGTGGACTATATAAGAATCAATGGAACTGTCACTTCCACGAACTACCACGCGACCCGGCCAATAGGATACATTTGCAGGTAAATAGCATCTAAACACCACGCTCACATGTGATCTACCACTTAACTCCCCTAGGGAAAGAGCTAAGCGCTTTGCAAACTCATACATAAACTCATTATCAATCATAACTATATCAAGTATAGAACTAGAACAAACTAAGAACATAATAAATAGAAACATAATGATATTAAGAAGAAAGTTTTAGAGAAAGATACAAGATAATACCAATCTTTATGACGAAGATCCGAAATCCAAAGCGCGATGCTCTACTTCTCTAGATCTATCTAATCAATCCTATAGAACTTGAAGGAATTGGGAGTAGCTATTCTAATTCTCTAGTGGAGAGAGGGATATGAAACCCTAGTTTTGATGGCTTCCTCTAATAATGATTTTTTCTCCTCTTCTCAGGGGTGGCAGGGCCTTCCTTATATAGCCTCCTCAAATGAACGTGGACCGTCGGATCAAACCGACCTTAATCGAGTGGTTTAGATTCATCCTCAAAGGCGGTTAGGCATGATCCGCGAGATTCACCCTTATTGGCCATAGGGGCAGGGCGGGCGCCCTGGGCCCTAGGGCGGACGCCCTGGGTGTGGGCCCAGTCGGCCTCCGTCTCGGTCCAGTCTCTTCTAGAGTCTTCCTGAGTATTCTTTTCTTGTGCGGAGGTTCTTTCTCTCTATGTAAACATGACATATGGACCTTCTTTGGTTCTTTTCCTGATAACTCCCTGTAAAAACATAAACTCACCAAAACTTTTGGAAATCTATCAGTTAGACCCCCTAAGTCTATGGTGGTGATCATTCAAGTCCTTTTTAGCTCTTGTTGACACATAGAAATTGATACTTAATGACCGTCAACAAGTAGCCCTTCTTCTTGTTGTTGTTGTGAAATCGGGGCTTCTTCTCTTTCTTGACTTTCTTCTTGTGATCATCATCATCCTTGTCACTATTGTAAGGACAATGAGCAATGAGATGATCAAAGCTTCCACACTTGAAGCACTTCCTTGGTTCATCATAGTTATTGGTGGAAGTCCTCTTTCTTCTTGCACCATAGCCCTTCTTCTTCATGAATCTTCCAAATTTTCTCACAAAGAGAGCCATTTCCTCTTCATCAAGATCACTTGCACTTTGGTCTTCACTTTCACTAGATTCTTCAATCTTGCTCTTTCCCTTGCTCTTGTGTGATGATGTAGTTTTGAATCCTACACTCTTCTTCTTCTCATCCTTCTTGTCTTCCTTCTTGATATCTTCTTCCTTGTTCTCCCGATATGCATCTTGAGTCATCACATCCCCCAAGACTTGATTTGGAGTCATGGTGTCTAGCCCACTCCTCACAATCAATGTCACAAGTGTGACAAACCGAGATGGAAGACATCTCAAGAACTTGTGAGAGAAGTCCTTGTCCTCAACCTTCTCACCAAGAGCCGTGAGATCATTGACAACACTTGAAGCCTATGGAACATCTCTGACACATTTTCATCATCCTTCATCTTGAAGCTAGCAAACTTCTCCTTGAGAATATATGCCTTGCCCCCCTTGACGGCTTGTGTGCCCTCAAATGATTCTTCAAGCTTCTTCCAAGCCTCATGAGCACTCTCTAGATTCTTGATTTGCTCAAAGACCTTCTGATCAAGGGCCTCATGAATGGCACTTAGAGGAATGTCCTTGTGTTGAAGCTTCTCTTCCTCTTGTGGAGTTGGAGCTTCCACATTTGCAACTTCAAACTTCTTGTCCACCACAAGCCACACCTTCTAGCTAATTGACTTGATGTGTGCGGTCATCTTGACCTTCCAATAGCCATAGTTGGAACCATCAAATCTTGGTGATTTCTTCATGTTGTTGATATGAGCCATGATCACACCATAGGTTGTTAAACCTCAAATCAACGGTGTACTAGCTCTGATACCACTTGAAAGGTCCTATTCCAAGGCTAGAGGGCGGTGAATAGCCTAAATTGAAAACTCAAAACAAACTCAACAACAAGTTAGACTACAATATGACGAAGCTTGACTTGCACTAGTGAAAGGTCTAGATATGGATAGAGGGGGGGGGTGAATAGCCTATTAAAAATTCTACAACAACACTTAAGCAAACTTGTTAGAATAAAACACGGCGAAAAAACAAGTTTGCACTAGCACTACTAGGGTCGGCAAGCCACCTACCACAAGTCTAGTTACTAGGAAGATATATCCTATGTCACACACAAGATCTAGAAAACTAGTGCTACTAGACTAAGCTACACAAGCTAAACTATAGGCTCTACTTTGCAAGATGGTAAAGAATGCAATGCAAAGCTAGAGTTAGAAGGGTTATACCACCATGAAGGGATGAACCAATAGATAGTCAATCACAATATGAATCCTTGGTAGAGACAAGTTGACACAATGATTTTTTACCGAGGTGTGTGTCCGGACGCACACGCGATGGTCCGGACACACCCAAACCCTAGCGTTCGGACCACTGTCCGAACTGCTTCTAGCTGCCCAAACACTTCTCCAACTACTCCAAGCTTCCAAGAGCCAACACTAAGTGATCTCAACACTTGTGCACGTGTGTTAGCTTTTATTTCACATTTAACTTGGATTTAGTTGGTTGTTTCACTTGGTTCAATTGATTTTAAATGCAATGCAATGAACCTAGTGGCACATGATAACTGTAATCATACTTAAGAGCTCCCTCCTTGATAGTACGTCTATCTATCCTAAATGTGATCACATCCTCTATGATGCCTTGATCACCAAACCGAAAATGGTTCCTATGGTCACCTTTGCCTTGACACCATTTTCCTTTCCATCACCATACTAGAGCTTGTGCCATCCACTTGATCCACCTTGCTCCATCACATGGCATGTGTCAACCTATCTCATGATTCACACTTAGAGATCCAAGGTTAGTACTTAAGTGGGTTTCAACAATTACTCAAAACCAAAACACATGGGAGACTCTCAACTAGCCTACTAGGGGATGCAAAGCCACCTAACCACAATTTCTATCCTAATAAGCTCTATGATCACACAATGCCTACTCAATTCTAGTAGCCCTCTAGGCACAACCTAATATACTAAGACAAGTATGAATAAGGTAATGCAAAGATGGGAAAGGTGATTATACCGCCGAGTAGAGGATTGATCCAATCACAATGAGAGCTCCAAGATGGCCAATCAATATATCCAATCAATGCGAGACAAGGTTGACACTTGATTTTCCCCCCGAGGTTCACTAGTTTGCCAACTAGCTACGTCCTCGTGGTGTCGGCTCACTCACTTGGAGGTTCACGAGCTAATTGGCATCACACGCGAAACCCGTCACCGGGTGCCGCACAACCAACACAAGATGAGGGCACTCAAACACACGCGCAATCCACTAGAGTTACCTTTGCGATCTCCCGCGGGGAAGACACAAGAACCCCTCACAATCACCACTTGTGGTCGACGAAGCACAATCACCAAGATTCTCGAATCCACACCGCTACTCCAACCGTCTAGGTGATGGCAATCACCAGGAGTAATAAGAAACTAGCAGCGGTATCAACTCCCAAGTGCCACTAAGATGAACTCACTTCATGCAATGCACTAGAACACTCAAATCTCTCAAATGGATGATTAATCAAGTGTGAGATGAGTGGGAGTGTGTGTCACAAGCTCACGAGAGTATGCAATAGCCAAATGTGCAAGAGAGACTCCTTGAACCAGCCACACACCCTTAAATAGCCTCCTCAAAGAAACTAGCCGTTATGCACTTGGGGCTGCTGAAATTGTGGCCGTCGGACCACTTTCAGCACCGTCGGACCATAGCACCTGGTCCGACGCTTTGGTCCGGAGCCTTCTCCGTCTGCCATGCGTCGCGCTGAGTTTGAATTCTGACCATTGGCACGCAGCTCTGGGCATCGTCGGACCACCTCCATTGGTCCGGAGGGCTGGTCTGACGCCTCATCCGACGCCTTGCCATCAGCTTCAACAAACCACGCAGTACGCACCCTGCCTTCGGACTTCACCTCCGGACCACACCATCGGACTATACCTTCTGGTCCGGAGCCTCCTCAGTGCCTTGAACTTTTCACGCAGGGAGCACCCGAGGTTCGGACCACCTCGTCGAACTCGACCACCGGACCGTGCAAACTGGTCTGGAGCTTCTCTTGGTCTTCTGCTCTACCGTAGCCTGAGCCACCGGACCATTGCTCGATGGTCCGAAGCACCATCTAACCACTGGTCCGAAGCTTTCTGCTTGGTAGCCAGTGTTGGGAGCAGGCCGTCAGACCACCTCCTATGGTCTGGAGCGCCTATGCAAACTGGTCCGAAGCTTCTTTCTTGGTCTGAATTCTCTTCTCTTTGCTTCCCTTGATCTTATGTGCCAACACCAAGTGTTTCACTGACTTGTGCATGTGTGTTGGCATATTTTATCAAGTTTTACAAGGGTTGCTCATTAGGTTAGAATGCAATGCAATGATGATCAACCTAATGGCACTCGATAGTTATAACCAAATACTATTTTCCCCTCTTCATAGTACGGTTATCTATCCTAAATGTGATCACACCCACTAGGTGTCTTGATCACCAAAATGGAAATTCCCTAGTAATACCTTTGCCTTGAATAGCTTAGGGTTTTCTTCCTTCTTCCTTCTATTCCAAGTGTGAGCTTCTTGAGAGCTTTCTCCTTGCTCCATCACTTTTCATCTTCATCTCTTCATAGTGTTCTAAACCTACTCACACTTAGAGCTAGGTTAGAACTTAGGTTTCATCAATTACCCAAAACACTAGAGATCTTTCACATGTTCCCTGTCCTGGTAGACAACATCACCTCTACTTTTGTGTTTGCTTGAATCAAAACCCCCTCTTTTCTCCCCTTATTTGCTTGACTCTATCCTGTCAGCAACACCAGCAGGGTTAGGTTGACTAGTTGTGCCTTCAAAAGAGTTGTAGTTGTCTGAAAGCTCGTCATCATCTTCATCCCCCTCCCAAGAGTCTTCTCTATCTTTCTTCTGCCCATCCTTGTCAAAATTGACTGGCCTTTTCTCATTTTTTCATTCTCTAGATTCCAACTGATGTAAAATCCTTGACCATTAAAATAAACTTTGGAGGCCCCTTTGATAGATGTTGGGTCTTTGCAAGAGACCTTGACTCTGATGGGACCTAAGCCTAACATGGACTTTGTATCCACCTCTATAAAGTCTCCAACCAGATAAGCCACATCTTCCACTGCTTTCTCTTTTCTTGCCCAAACAGGAAAACCACATACCAGAACCCACACCTGAGTTAACATATCAGAGCACCCTATCATCAAATCAGATCTTTCCACAGAAACTCTCATGTCAGAGATCTTGCATTTGAATTCTTTCACCTTTGTCAGCATATCCAACTCTTTGGCTGAGGGTACCACAAACATGAATTCGTTGGAAGCTACCTTTCTCACTTGCCAATCCCAATTCGAGCTGATAAGGTACTGCAATTCAGTGGTGACCTTAGCAACAGATCTGTTACCTTCATCTATGGTCATAACTGCAGTAAGAGGACTCTTAACCAGATCATTGTCATCAATTGGAACATGCAGGCTGTAGAACAGCTAACCACGAATCCCATGGGCACACAGCTTGAGGCCTTTCATCTCCTTGTAGGAGAAGTTGGGTTCCATGTGCCCATTCTCCTTGCAGCTATAGCATAGAGGGGGGTTGTTGCACTGAGATCTATGATGACCCTCCCCTCCACATCTGAAGCATTTGACAAAAGGGTCAATGCCAGCCCAGTCCCTGCCTTCTCTGTAATCCTGGCTTCGAGAAAGCCTGAGCCTCAGGTCATCCTCCCTGACTCTGTAACCTTCCTCCTCATCACCTCTCCTCTTGTAACCTCTGTCATTATTGGGCTGAGATCCACCCCAAAACCGTGACCTCTGCCATCTCTATCTTCATCCCAGCGAAGGTTGTAACCCCTATTCCAATCCCCATCCCTGCGATTAGCCTCTTGACCCCTCCGATCCTCACGGCCCCCGTACTCCATTGGATCACCATAGCTCCTACTCATCCCACCTCTATGGTCCATCTCAACAACCTCAGCAAAAGACCGAGAATCAGTTGTATTTACCTCGACCAAAAAGATCTTTCTTGCTGCGGCCCCCAGGCTCCAGATCTCAGTAGAGGTAGCCGGATGACCCGCCTCTCCGCCTTGGAAAACCCTAGCCTTCGGAACCTAGAGCCACCACGTCAGTTTCGGGGTCGGCATGGGTGGGGAGAATGAATGGTTGAAGAGGTCATTGATAGACAGGCCAGGCCCAAATTCCTTGACCCTGAAAGGCCTAGCAGACGGCCCAGTTGTCCAACAAACATTCGGAGACCCCCATCCCCAACCTCCCGCCTAGCCGAGCTCGGGATCCTTCCAATAGCCACCTCCAGCGCATCCGCAACTCTCTCCAACTCCCTCACCTCTACTACGAAGTGATCAGGGGACTTGAATAGAGATTGCCTGATCTCTTTCTCATGTTGCTTCCTCGGGTTAGCACGGTCCCAATCGGTCAACCTCGCCGACGAATTGCTCCCAAAGGTTTCCTGCACAAAAAACAGACTCGAGGACTCTGGTTCCTGATTCCCGCCGGGGAAGGCCATGGTGAACCGCCGTCATGCCATGGATGAGGATGGGGAAGGCGGAGAAGGTGGCGCACCGCTGGACCTTCAGCCGAAACACTATCCCCCCACCCCAGTACGAGGACCCGCGTGCGTCTCTCCGGTGACCACACGGCAGCCCCGACGAGCCCACGCAACACCACCACACACACCCTCCACAGCGGTGTCGGCGGAGAACAACGAAACGGCCAGCGACGCTCTCGACGGCCGGCGTCGCCCGACAAGCCCCTCTCCTCTGTCTCTCCTCTCCTCTCCCAAAGATTAGTGTGTAACGCTTCCCTTAGCTGTAATTATGCTCACGAGATGGATAATCATGTGAAGGCTCACAATCAACCTTGCACGCGCAGAACTCGCCTCGTCGGGAACCGCTTGGAGTAGGTGAGCACGCTGTGAAGCGCAGGAGCGGGCGGCCGGCGAGCGTGTGGTCGTGGGCGGCCGGGGAACTAAAGTTTTTTAAAAAAATATATGTAATGTGTATTTTTAAAACTTCAAAAGAACTATGATTTTAGAAAAAAAACATGATACTCAAACCCATAAAGTTTTTTTAGACCCAAATACCTCGTGGTACTTTAAAACCAAAGTATTTCAGTATTTTTTAAAAAAACAAAAAATACTTTGTATTCAAACAAGGTCTCATCCTGGTCAAGAGAGTAGAGTAGTTGATAGCTGAGTAGGAACGGGGCTTAACCGAACATGCATTTAATCATGGGCCAGTATTAAATCCGCCTCGAGGTCAACCCTTGTTTGGGCCTCGTAAACGTGGCTATGTACGAAAGAAAAAAAAGAAAGGGGGAAAATGTTTCGATTGGCAATCTGTACCTCGACTCGGATCGGATAAATTAAACATGGCTATACCTTGTTAATTAGCTGACAGTAGGTCAAGCAGCAGGTCGTGCCCCTGTCCACTTATGAGGCCGAGTACATAGTGTTTTCCACCGCTTTGACTCAGGCACTCTAGCTCGCTCGACTACTTAGTGATCTCCTCAATAGAGACACTGAAGCAGTGGAACTCAGAGTGGATAGCAAGTCCACCCTGACCCTAGGAAAGAACCCTGTTTTTCATTAATCGAGCAAGCACATCCAGGTGAAGTACCACTTCATCCGATGTTGTTTGGATGAAGAATGTGTCAAGGCAAGCTACATCAACACCAAGGATCAACTTGCAGACCTACTCACCAAGCCTCTTAGAAGGGTCAAATGTCTTGAGATTTGCTCCAGGTTTGGGATGGTTTACTTTTTCCCAAGGTGATGCACAAGACTTATCGGGAGAATGATGGAAAAGTCTCTCTAATGTGATCTTTGTGGGGTTGTTGGATGATGGTCTTGTTGTCCTATCTAGGATAGCAATTAGGATAACATCTTGACTAGCTTTAGGATAGGATCTTAGACTAGCATTTTGGTATCTTGGCATATACTTGGGTCACTAGCAGCCTATAAACATGTATCCTCAACTCCTTCGACTGGTATGACATTGTATGAGAAATAAAACAAAAAATTAACCCAACTTTATCATCTTCTTCTTCTTTCGATAAGAGTAAGACTTCTGCTCGTCCCAAAAAATAAGAATTTAGCGACTAACAGAGCAGCCAACTGATTGATCCATATAAAAGTAATTCAAAGGCCGTGTAAGATAAAAGATGTGACTGAATATGTTTCAAAAATGAATCACTCGGGTTGGGCCCGCGTGCTTCAACGCTTTAGACTACTCCCCTTCCCTAAAGATTACAATTCTCGCATTTCGAGAAACCAAATCCTTTCAAGTCTAACCAAATTTATATCAAAATACTAACATTTATGATACAAACTAAATATCATCCGAGTCTGAAATATACTTTCGTAATGAACTAGACTTGTAAATCTATAGTTTTGACTCTGTTTACAGCTGCGTTATGCAGTCTGTTAGCCTACACGATCGTATGTGGAGTCTTAGGTGGGCTACTCATTTTGGGTCTGGTGAGTGTATAGATTCATGAGAAGTGGATTCAATACTAACATTTGATCAAATAAATCGAAGTGACACATTTGGTATATTGACTGCATTTGATCCAAACGGAGTATTGACTGCATTTGCATGTTCACAAAATTTTTGGCACAAATTAAATAGTTAATATAAACTAACGGCAGGCACTGACCTGTTCACATAAATTGTGGTTGTAGAAGGGGCAGTTAAATCAGTCCAGGTTACAGTTGTCACCCACGCCATGCAAATTGGTGACCAGCGCGCTGACGTCCTCCAACTCTAGGTTGCGGTAGCGACAGGAGCTGTTGCATGAGTTAGGGGTTGGCGTTTATGGCCCCACTTGCGCAAATATTTTAGCGGTAATCTCCTAATTTGTTCAAATAACCGAGTTGTGTATATTATTTCTGAAATTTTTTTCTATTTGCTATTATAACTTTAATTATTTGGGGACAGACACTGGATCAAAACTTGGTTGCCGCCGTTGCAGGTTCTTGGACTTGGGCAGCCTTCTACCCAACATTTCGTGTCGTACCATCAAGATCCACTATAAATCCTCGAACTGTTTCTCATTTAACTGTTTTATTATTGAGCACTCTCCCGTCCAAAAAAATACAACTATGTTATTTATGCATATTAAAGGTATCCAAATTTGGCCAAATTTACTAGTCCCACCGAGAGAAGTGGCGGCTAAACCGAATGCTATCGTAAAAACAGCTAGAGTCACTCCTCCAAAAACAAACAACTTGACAACATCGGATGACTGCTTGACGACGTTGTAGACGGCCACTGACGCGGGAAAAGATCCGCCCATCATTGGTCCGAGCAACGGGGTGTATCTGCTAGGCTCAAAAAAAAAATTAAATTGGATTATAATAAAATACATAATTATTCGTTGTAGTCAGAACATCATCAATCAGACTGTGTAAATGAACCAGTTTGCTACAAATGCAAAGTAGAATTAATTTTACATATTAGATAGGGAGATGGATTCCAGTCATGAGGGGTATTTGGAAGAACAGCTGGAACAGTGTTCTAAAGGGACATACTCAATTGGTCACAAACCTATAGCTGTCTACCACAAAGATTTTGGGTTGGTCAAAATTAATCAGGTTGGCGAACAGACTGGTTTACAGACTGAGAATGCTGCTAGAGTGACCGCTATTTGGATCTAACGGTGGAAAATTGAGAGGACGGGGAGGACAGGGCGGAGGAAAAAAATAGAGCAGCCGCGGAGGGGACTGCGGCAACTCTCTCCGGTCAAACTCTGACGAGGTAACGCAACTCCACGCACCAAAAACTAGGAGATCGCCTCCGGGAGTCGATGCTGCTTAGTTTGATCGGAGTGTTTTCCAGTTTTGGTCTTCCCTACTTTTTTCCTCGCTGTTTTTCTGAGAGTCCTAAGGTGTCGTATCAGACTTTGCTTGGCCATGGCGGCTGTAGAGATTAAGTGTGAGATTTGTAGGAGTAAGGCGTTGTTGTTCTGTGAGGCCGATAAGGTGTTTCTTTGTGCAGACTGCGATGAGCAAATACATAGTGGTAATCCTTTGGCACGACACCATTCTCGCAGGAACTTTCAGGAACAGACAGGGTTGCTGCCGCGGGATACAGGAGGTGACCAATAAAATGAAAATTCACAGAATGATTGTGAGACAGGGACTCATCAAATAGATGCAATTGGTACTGGTTGGGGTGCCTTGGCCGTGAGAGATTTCCCAAAATCTAAATATGGTCAGTCTCATTCAGAGTACTTGCAAAAAATTATGGAGAATGACAAGGAGTCATTATCGCGAGTGAGCGAAGAGTGGCCTTCGATTGATGAAGAAAAGGCGAATCTGAAAGATATTGAAACAGAAAAAACTCCCATGAACAGGAGTAGAAGAGTGTTTAATGCAAACAATCTGGTTTCAGCTTGGGAAAAGATTGAGTCACAGAGGCGTAGGGCAAATTTGGAAATAGAAATCAGTAAACACTTATTCAGTTCACCAAAACAAGACTTCGAAAGGGACGTGGGAGACTTGGAAGAATCCTGTAAGAGATTGGAAGAATCAATGCTTTGGATGAGTAGTTTAAAAAGAAACAATACAAGGGTGAGACAACTGATGAGAGACGAGAGCTTGAAGATGATTCAGAAAAGTATCCTCATGGGCTGATAAAGGACGTGGGCCTTTCTTTTGAAAGTATACATAATCATTCCTAGAAGCCCATTGGCCCAAGGTGGGTCTGGATAGCCAGGATAGCAACCTAGTGGGTGAAAGACACCCGACATCAAGGCTGGATATTCAGAGGTTTAGTCATCTTGCTCGCTGTGTCCATGGGCTAGATCCCCAATCATCTTTCCACAAATCTTTTGCAGATATAGCCAAGGGAGGCACCATGGCTCGAAGAGAGCAAGATCGACCATGGAAAAGACGCCAGGAAGAGTGGATGGAGGAGGATGATTTGCTGGGAGGTGATCTCCACCAAGAACAAGATCTGAGACAGAAGTTACAGCGGGCAAATGATGGTGAAGGTAACAAGCTTATGGTAAAGATCAGGACAGGGCCTTAAGAGGTGGTGTTAAAGATGCAGGCAAGGGTGTTGCTTATAATAGAGATGGAATGGATCTTCGCAATCAGGGACCTGCTGGAAACTGGAGGCCTAGGGACAACTATAGAGAAAGAAACTACCCTCAGATAGAGAACAAAACAGTAGAGATCAAATGTTTTAGATGTCTGGAGGTGGGTCACCATCAATCTGGCTGTACTAACGAACCAGTTTGTTACAAGTGTAAGCAGAAGGGTCATATGGCTGTGGATTGTGGTAAATCTGAAAAATCAAATGATCAAACTCTTTGGGTTTGGAATTCCAGGTCAGGGCTTCTATTCTATGGAGATCCCTGAGGTACAAGTTAAGCTTAATCAGGTAGTTGAATTGTTAACCGTTTTGGAAGGGTCTGCCAGTGTAGAAAAACTAAATGAAGAACTAATGCTTTTTTTATCGGATGTCTCAATTATGGGGTAAGATCAAAGAAGCTAACACAATCAGGCAATCAAGCAATATAGACCAATCTCTTTTTACTTGTCGTTTCTCGTTGTTCTGGCCGTTCTCTTCGTCCTCAGGGCAGTAGATGAAATTCCCCATTCCGTCCACCCGAAACGCAAAGCCGGCATGACAGATTGGGCATGGACGGCTCATAGATGTGGTAGGCGCTCAAGATTCGGAGCCGCTGGCCCGCTCACGTTGTCAGGTCGTAGAAGCCAGAGAGAAGCGCACGCACAAAAAAAAATTTAGACCATAGGCATTATGCCCTTCTTTATATTGAAAGCAACATGAACCAGTAGCTGCTGGGGATACCAGCTTACATGACTAAGCAAAACGAACACAGACTGACAGACCTAAGAAAGAGTTCTCAGAAGCTTACAACCATGGGCGTTGATAACATAGACAAAGCCTCGAGAGAACTACCAGAGAAAACTCCGACCTCAAGAGAGAAACATCTAACTAGGTGAAGCACTACTTCCAGCCCCACTCCTCTTCATCCTGGTTTCCACCTCTACGTCGATCACTCCACCTTCGTCGTTACCAAGCTTGGAGGGTCTCTCGAAGTTTCCACATCGTATCCTCCAACTGGAGCCTTTCCTTCGTCTTCTAAAGCGTCATTCACTGTGTCAGTAAACCCAAGATATGGTGAGCTATTGATTTAGGAGATTTAACAAGATGATTATTAAAAACCCAGTCATTCCTCGCTTTCCAGAGGCACCAACACGCAACACTCGTAATAGTCAGATAAGAGCTACCTCTAGAGGTTGGAGATCTAAAACTCAGCCCCAACTTATGTTCTAAGTCCTCGATAGACACTAGTCTTTCCGTCCATCTCAAACTAACTCTGATCCAGACCTAGATGACTTGGGCCATAGCACAGTTAAGGAAAATATGATTCCTAGATTCAAAGCCCCCACAGTATTTGCACTTTTCTGACCCTTTTCCTTTCTTGATCTTAAGTTGCTCACCAGTCAAAACTCTGTCATACCAAAGCATCCAAACAAAAATTTTAACCTTCAGAGGTAGGCCAGCACTCCACACCTCTATCATTCTATTGTCAATTTAACCACTGTTTTTCATGAAATGGTATAAGGACTTGACAGTGAATTTGCCTGACGCTTCGAGAGCCCAACAAACTTTGTCATCATCTGGGGACAAATGAACTTGTCGGGTACAAAGGTAAGGGGTACCCTAATCCATGACGATCTAGTGCTTAATATCCAGGCAAAATCCAAAAGCCATCCTACCTCCCCATCAAGCATGACCAGTCATGGGCCGGCCCATTACTGTAGAGACAGTGAGCAGGATCTGCTACGGAAGAGGGATTGATCGAATCCCCCTCTACCTCGACCCCTCGAGTGATGGAAGAGGGATCGATTGAATCCCCCTCGACCTCGACCCCTCGAGTGACGGACAGAGGGTCGATCGAATGCCCCACGATCAGGAGGCCCGATCAGCTCACCTACTCCCAGTATGGGGTAAAGGGGATCCCATGCTGTTACCTGCTCCCGCCTAACGCCATGGGCACCCAGTACCTCGGTCAAATCCATCAACTCGTCACCCATACTAGGGTTATCCATCGATCGTGCGACCACTGTAACCACGCCTTGAGTACGGAGGGCGAAAGCACCCCCTCGAATCTTGAATGAGACAGCTCTCGACCGTGTTTTCGGGAATGCGTCAGGGTCATGCAGGCCTCGATACTCCTCGATCCGGCGGCTCGACCCTCATCTCCAACCACTACGGCATGGAACCCGTCCAATACGTTCCACTTCAACTGTGGAGCTCGCACCCGTCTACAGGAGACCAATTGTTCCACGCCATTCCGTTCGGCAGCGACCAGTCACCATTCGGCAGCGACCAGTCGCCGTTCGGCAGCGACCAGTCCGCCATCACCATGCACCGGAGCACCGGAAGGACAGGAAGAGCATGCTGCTACAGCGATCGACGTCCCATCGCCAGCATGGTGCCATGGACACGCCTCCCATACCGATACGAATTAGGGCTCCTGTACTCTCAGGCCTCCCCTTAGTCTATAAAAGGGGACGCTGGGATAGTAGGAAAAAGAGGAGAACAACAAGACATCTGCTCACACTCGCAACCATCTAAGCAACACACACTGACACTCGCAGCAAGCCCACTAGCATACGCAACAGAGAGCCATATCCGAACACAATACAAACCAGTGATGGCTTCATCAACATCTCAAGCAATCAACCGAGTCACCTAGGATAGCCCGGCTAGCCTTAGGCCTCGACCCCCACGAGTTCATCCGTGTAGGCCAGCTTGTACTCCCCCTTGTACGAGCACTTCGGTGCAAGATAATACAATCCTTCCTTCCCCGCTGGACGTAGGGCCTTCTCTGCCCGAACCAGGATAAATATTGTGTTCTTCTTGCATCACATATGGGAGAGGGAGCACGCAATAAACAAATTTACTGGTTGATGATCGACTCCCTGGGTCGAAACACCGACAGTTGGCGCGCCAGGTAGGGGGGCTTTGCGTGTCGATCAACTCCCAACTTCTCTTCCAGATGGAATCCACCGTCCCACCACTTCCATTCGCCACCATCATTTGGTTCGGGAGTCTAGAGTTCATGTCCCTGGGCCACGGCCACGATATGGTTCTACTCTCCAGAGGTGGTATGGATAGCAGTGGCTCTAATACGCCGGGGCCAGGGAGGACCTCATGACGGTCCCACCACTCACGCCTTTCGCCCGCGACTAGGAGGAGGCGCGAACGACGCCGCCGCAGCCTTCGCCGCGCGGACGACGTGACACCTGTCGCCACTCCCCCAGTCTCAGCTGGTGACACAGTTCCTCCCTTCGAGAGCCTGTTTGACCCACGCTTGGGGGTCGGAGGAGGGCGCCTCGCCGAGCCTGACTTTGGCTTCGTCCTACTGCCATCTTGGAGGGTCCCCATGGCCTCTCCGACGCGCTCGACCGTTCTACCACGCAACCTACTTCCGCACGGGCTCTACAACAACGCCAGACTCTCTTCTGCCTTTGTAGACTCGCGGATGCGGACACAATACGGGTCCCTAGGGACTTGCTACGTGCAATGATGAACCTCATCACCACCCCTCCACCGGGTGAGCGCTCGGAGTCGCGACGAGCCCCGATCCCCGGGTACTACACCTTGGGCACGATACGACAATGACTGGAGGAGGAGCGCAGGGGATCTTTCCCCAACTTTTACCAGAGCTGCCCCGATCCAGATTCCCCCGATGAGGATTACGATCCCACGTGGGAGTGCTTCCACCTCAACGATCCGGTCGACTCCCAGGATGACACCACCGACGCCGCAGCTGCGGATGCAGGAGGAGGGGGCAACGCTACCCCGGCGCGAGACGCCGACCCCCCCCCCCCCGATTCCAGACGAAGCCGATCCATCTCAGGACGCCCAGATCGTGCAAGTCCGAGAGCTGCTCGCCAAGCTCGAGGAGGAGCGCCTACGACTTCATCAGCTCGAGCATGCTCTTGAGCGAGATCGCGGGCAGCCATAGGGTGGAGGAGCCCACGGCCGGGCCCGGGAAGTCCATCGACAGATCGTCAAGGAAGGAGCAACCGAGCGCCACGTCTACAACCGTGCTAGTCAGAATGTCGTGGCAGCCGCAATGCTGCTCCGTGACATGCCGGCACCATCGACGCTCCAAGCGCAACGCATTAGAGATGAAATTCAGGGGCTCATCCAAACTGCGGCCATACAACAGGCGGAGAGCTCGGCCTCGAGGCGCAGAGGAGCTACTTCCGAGCGGCGGGACGTGCCCTCTCGTCAAGACCGAGAAGCATCTGTCCACCAAGACAAGGCGCCCCAAGGCCGAGCGGAGCGACAACCAGATCGAGAACGCATCCTCGACAATCGACAGCCGCGTGACGCGCGACACGACATCAACGACAACAAACGACGCCGATGCGGTGATGCGGAGGCCCGTGGTTACAGTGCTCACCGAGGTGGGCGCTACGACAACGATGAGGATCGACGTCGATCCCCGGAACCACCAGGGTCACGAGTCTTCAGCAGGACGATCCAGCAGACTGCCTTGCCTAGTCGTATCCGTCCACCCTCTATCCTGGTCAAGTACAACGGTGAGACCAAGCAGAGCTCTGGCTTGCTGATTTTAGGTTAGCATGTCAGTTGGGAGGAGCCAACAACGACCACGTCATCATTCGATAGCTCCCGCTCTTCCTCTCCGACACCGCTAGAGGGTGGCTCGAAGAACTCCCCCCAGACTTGATCCATGGATGGCCCGACCTGGTCAGGATCTTTGAGGGGAATTTCAAGGGAACCTATGTACGGCCCGGAAACTCCTGGGATCTCCGTAGTTGCAAGCAGAAGCCAGGGGAGCCCCTCCGCGAGTTCGCTCGACGGTTCTCCAAGCAATGTACCAAGCTGCCCCATATCTCCGACCACGACGTCATCATGGCGTTCGTCGCCAGGACGATCTGCAAGGAGTTGGTGCAGGAGCTAGGACGAAACACCCCTAAGACCGCTAACGAGCTCATGGACATCGTCGGCAACTACGCAGCCAACGAGGAAGCCGTTGGCGCGTTCTTCTATGAATCCCCAGACAAAGGGAAGGCCAAGGTGGACGAACCTGGCGGCTCAAATAATGGTCCCAGGAGGGACAACAACAAGAAAAAGAAGAAGAACTAGCCGGGTCGACGCAACGTCAAGCCCGACGATCTTGTCGTTGCGGCTGACCAGAAGAAGCCTCGAGGTCCCCCTCCAGAGGGGGGCGTCTTCGACAAGATGCTGAAAGAGCCCTGCCCTTATCACAAGGGAACGACCAACCACAATCTCGAGGACTGTTGCATGCTCAAGAAGTACTTCGACTCTCTTGGCCTTAAGAAAGACGATAAGGAGGACCCACAAGACAGTGGCGATGGCAAGAAAGAGGGTTTCCCCGAGATTTTTGACTGTTTCATGATTTACGGGGGACTCTCGACCCGACTCAGTGCGCGTCAGCGCAAGAGGGAGCGTCGAGAGGTCTTCTCCGTTCGAGCCCAGGCCCCCCGATACCTCGACTGGTCTCACACGCCAATCACCTTTGACCAGGACGACCACCCCGAGCACGTCCCCAACGCAGGGGTCTACCCACTCGTCGTCGACCCAATCATAGTCAACACCCGCCTCACCAACGTACTCATGGATGGGGGAAGCAGCCTCAACATCATCTACGCCGAGACCATAGACCTCCTGGGGATCCCAAGGACCATGCTCCTGCCCAGCGCGGGGGGGGGGGGGGTCCACGGGATCGTCCCAGGAAATAAGGCACTCCCGATCGGCCGCGTCAAGCTGCCTGTCTACTTTGGTACCCCCTCGAACTTTCGAAGGGAAGACCTGACCTTTGACGTGGTCGGATTCCACAGCACCTACCATGCCATCATCGGTCGACCTAGATACGCCAAGTTCATGGCAGTCCCGAACTATACCTACCTCAAGCTGAAGATGCCAGGGCCCAAGGGAGTCATCACCGTCGACACCTCCTACGAACACGCCTATGACTGCGACGTCGAGTGCGTGGAAAATGCCAAGGCGGTCGAGGAATCGGCCATCCTCGCAGCCCTCGACGACTTCTCCAAGGAGATCCCTGACCCTAAACGGCACGCAGGCAACTTCGAGCCCACGGAGGACACCAAGACCATCCCGCTCGACCCCAGCCACGCGGATGGGAAGGTGCTAACAATCAGCGCCTCCCTCGAGCCCAAATAGGTAGTAGTGCTCGTCGACTTTCTCCACGCAAATACTGACATGTTTGCGTGGAGTCCCTCTGATATGCCGGGCATTCTGAGGGAAGTCGCCGAGCACTCCTTGGACATCCGAGCCGGATCCAAACCGGTGAGGCAACGGCTGCGCTGCTTCGACGAGGAGAAACGCAGAATCATCGGGGAGGAGGTCAACAAGCTTTTGAAGGCCGTATTCATCAAGGATGTTCATCATCCTGAGTGGTTAGCAAATCCTGTGCTTGTCAAGAAAAATAATGGAAAGGATAGAATGTGCGTAGATTACACTAGTTTAAATAAAGCATGTCCTAAGGTTCCTTTTCTATTACCACGTATTGATCAAATAGTAGATTCCACTGCGGGATGTGAAACTCTTTGCTTTCTCGATGCATATTCTGGCTATCACCAAATAAAGATGAAGGAGTCCAATCAGCTCGCGACTTCCTTCATCACCCCCTTTGGCATGTTTTGGTACCTCACGATGTCATTCGGTTTGCGAAACGCCGGGGCCACATACCAACGATGCATGCTCCATGTCTTTGGACACCATATAGGATCGACCGTCGAGGCCTACGTCGATGACATCGTGGTCAAATCCAAAAAAGTCGGGAACCTGGTCGGGGACCTTGAAATCGCGTTCGGGTGCCTTAGGGCAAATCATATAAAGCTAAATCCTGAGAAGTATGTCTTCGGGGTCCCTCGAGGCATGCTCCTAGGGTATATAGTCTCCCAGCGCAGGATCGAGGACAACCCTGAGAAGGTAGCCGCGATCACTAGGATGGGCCCGATCAAGGATCTTACGGGCGTACAAAGGGTCACAGGGTGCCTTGCTGCCCTCAGCCGGTTCATCTCGCGGCTCGGGGAGAAAGCACTTCCCCTTTATCGCCTCCTTAAGAAAACAGAGCACTTCACATGGACCGTCGAGGCCGAGGAGTCGCTCTCCAAACTCAAGGCCTTGCTCACCTCGCCACCTATCTTGGTGCCCCCAAACCCAGTCGAGCCCCTCTTGCTCTATGTTGCTGCAACTACCCAGGTAGTCAGCGCGGCTATAGTAGTCGAGAGGGCAGAGGAGGGACACACCCTACAGGTGCAGAGGTCCATCTACTTTGTAAGTGAGGTGCTCTCAGAAACCAAAGTGAGATACCCCCACATTCAGAAGTTGTTATACGCCGTCATCCTCACTCAGTGAAAGCTCCAGCACTATTTCCTGGGCCACCCGGTAACTGTGGTCTCGTCTTTCCCTCTCGGGGAGATAATCCAAAACCGGGAGACATCAGGAAGAATCGCCAAGTGGTCGGTCGAGCTCATGGGGGAGGCTCTCTCCTACGCCCCTCGGAAGGCCATCAAGTCTCAGGTATTGGCAGATTTCATTGCAGAATGGACCGACACCCAACTACCCCCGGCACAAGTTCAGGCCGAACTGTGGACCATGTACTTCGACGGATCGTTGAAGAAGACGGGAGCGGGCGCTGGATTGCTGTTCGTATCTCCCTCAGGAGTTCACATGCGCTACATCATCCGCCTCCACTTCGTCGCCTCCAACAACGTAGCCGAGTACGAGGCCCTCGTCAACGGTCTGCGCATCGCCATCGAGCTCGGGGTTCGGCGCCTCGACGTTCGAGGGGACTCGCAGCTCGTGACTGACCAGGTGATGAAAGCCTCAAGCTGCCACGACCATAAGATGGAAGCCTACTGCAAAGAGGTCCGGAAGCTCGAGGACAAATTCCATGGCCTCGAGCTCAATCACATCGCCCGCCGGTACAACGAAGCCGCTGATGAGCTAGCCAAAATCGCGTCCACTCGAGGCACGGTTCCTCCTGGCGTCTTCTCTAGGGATCTTCACAAGCCATCTGTCGATCTACGCTCGGGGGCTCCCGCCCTCGAACAAGGGATCGACCCCTCCCCCTCGACAGATCCCCCCTCGAACGGGGATGAAGTCATGGAGATCGATGGAACGATCGCTACCCAACCCCCCCCCCCCCGATGGAGTGGCGCACGCCCTACCTCGAGTATCTGATACGAGGCGAGCTCACAGAGGACCGCACCGAAGCCCGACGCATAGCCCGACGCACCAAAACCTACGTCTTGTACGGGGATGGCCGCCAGCTGTATCGACGCATCCCTACTAGTATACTTCAACGATGCCTCACCGTCGAGGAGGGGAGGGGACTGCTAAAGGACTTACACTCGGGGGCTTGTGGCCACCACGCGGCGCCAAGGACTCTAGTAGGGAACGCCTTTTGACAAGGCTTCTATTGGCCGACAGCTCTCGCCGATGCTACCAAACTCGTTCGATCTTGCAAGGGATGCCAGTTCTACGCCAGACAAACCCACCTCCCGGCCCAAGCCTTTCAGATGATACCCATAACTTGGTCGTTTGTTGTATGGGGATTCGACATAGTCGCCCCCTTAAAGAAAGCAAAAGGTGGCCACACCCACCTCCTCGTGTCCATAGACAAGTTCTTGAAATGGATCGAGGCTCGACCCATCACCAACATTCAATCCCGACAAGCCGTATTGTTCTTCACAGACATCATCCATCGCTTTGGGGTCCCCAACGTCATCATCACCGACAACGACACGCAGTTCACCGGCCAAAAGTTCTTGGACTTCTGTGACCACCACAACATCAGGTTGAACTGGTCTGCAGTTGCCCACCCTCGAACTAAAGGCCAGGTCGAGCGCGCCAATGGCATGGTTTTGCAGGGTCTCAAGCCAAGGATTTTCGACCGACTAAACAAACACGGCAAGAGATGGACCGATGAGTTACCCTCTGTCCTATGGAGTCTCAGAACGACACCAAGTCGAGCTACAGAGTTCTCCCCGTTCTTCTTGGTCTATGGGTCTGAGGCTGTCCTCCCCACCGATCTCGAGTACGGGTCCCCCCGACTAAAAGCCTACAACGAGCAAGCCAACACAGTAGCTCGAGAGGACTCCCTCACCAGCTCAAGGAAGCCCGAGACATGGCCCTCTTCAAATCGGCAAGGTACCAACAGACGCTCCGACGCTACCATGACAAGCACGTACGCAAAAGGGACCTCGACGTCGGCGACCTTGTACTGCGCCGCCGACAATGCAGCAAGGGGCGTCACAAGCTAACGCCACCTTGGGAAGGACCGTTCATCGTGGCAGAGGTGCTAAAGCCAGGGACTTACAGGCTGAAGAACATCAAGGGCGAGATCTACACCAACGCGTGGAACATCGAACAGCTACGTCGCTTTTACCCTTAGGCCTCAGGGCTCTATACTTATATTCATGTCTCGAATGAATAAGATAAAAAGTCTTCTGATAATCGAGCTACTCGTAATGTACTTTTCTTTATCACGAAGCACAAGATAGCCTCGACTTTATTTTCATAAAGACGAGCCTCCCTCGGGGGCTACAAAGGGGGGAACCCCCTCGAGTCCTCGGAAAAAATCACTTAGTTTTTTCAAATGAGCTTGATGTCACTCAACTCCTCCTCACTACCAAGAACTCACGTCTCGCTTAAGAATAAAACAACTTGTGCCGGCAAAGGGGCTAGGGACGGGTCGAGCCGAAAACAATCACCTACGCCTCAGGGCTACAGTTACTTTCACTCGACTCCCCCCCCCCCCTCGAGGCCCATGGGTTCGTTAACAGCTTAAACGAAGACAAGTAAGGGCAGCTAAGAGGAAGAAACTCGAGCTGAACAAAAAACTAAGTCGATAACTTTATAAAACATCCAGATGTTTTAAAGCCCCTCGGGCCACAATCAAACACAAAATGTTCTAATCTACCCCATTACATGGACCTTTTTTGTCCAGATCTGGCTCACAGGCCTCAACTACTCCCATCGCCATCGCCGTCCGTTTGGGGAAGCACCTCAGGATCGAAGAGCTTCGCCATCTCACCACGAGGCACCTCTGCGGCGTCGATCAGCTCATGGCATCTCGCCATGTTCTCTTCGTCATTCAGCGTCGGGTCGACGACAAAGCCGCGAGCGACGATGTTGAGGTCGTAGGTGTAGCCCGAGTGAATGACCGCGAGCGTCCGCTTCACGCCTATGTGAAGAGCAGCACGGACCTGCTCCGTCACTTCACGAGTCATGGCGAAGAAGCGGCGCACGAGGAAGTCTCCGCGCACGTCGCCCGCAACCGGCAGCTCCGGCTCGACCCCCATGCCATCGCAGAAGGTGGAGATGGCGTCCTCGAGCCTCTTGTTCAGGGCCGCCTCCGCCCAGTGGAGGCTCTGGAGACTAGTAAGATCCTCATGGGCTCGGGCCTTGTCTTCCTCGAGGACTGCCGGAACAAATAGAGAACTCCGTCAAAACCAAAAAACAGGGGAAGGGTCGAGACCAAGCAAGCTCAGTAATGTTTCTAAAAAACTCACCTTGGGCGTGCGTTTCCAGGGTGACGTAGGCCTGCTCAACCTCTTGCAGTTGGTGGCCGACGTCGACAAGGGCCGTAGCTTGGTCACTCTTCTCACCCCGGAGCTCCTCGATGAGCTTACCGGTGCCATCGAGGGCCCTTTTCTTGGCAGCCACATCCTCCTCCAGAGTAGCGATCCGGGCCCGAGCCTTCTGCTCCGGGACGTTCAGCGCGTCGCGGTCACGAGAGACGGTGTCGATGTCCGACTGGAGCTCCCGGACCCGCTCCTCGAGAGAGGCGCAGTCGGTAGCCGCCTGAGCCAGCTCCTCCCTCAACTTGGTGGCCTCCTCTTCAGCCTTACGCTGGGCCTCCCGGGCGATGTCCCGTTCCTGCCCAGCCTCGGCAGCCTCCTAGAGGGTGGCTTCATCCCTCGACCATGCCTGAGAGGCCTCCTGCTGAGCGGCATTGGCCCCCCGTACGCGGTGGCCACCTCGCCCTTCGCCTGGGTGGCCTCGGCTTCCGCTTTCTCCACCGATGCGTGGAGGATGGGGAGCTGGCTCCACTGCTCCCGCGACCGAAGGATGAACTAGGACTTGTCATGCGACCTCGCCCTCAGCGCCTACCAAGGATAAAAGGGAAGGTCACAAAAAAGGACAGCAAAATAAAAGAGATAAATCAGAGAGAAAGGACGAAGCTTACCATCATCCCCTTGAACATATCTTCGGAAGCAACCCCCACCGCCACACGTGTCACGTGGTCAAGCCACGCCCGGAACTCCTCCAAGTGCTCCCACTCCCCGAGCTCGGCTTGGTCGTCGAGCTCAAAGAAGGTGCGCCTTGGATCTCGGGGGTCGGGTAGCTTGAGCACCTCCTGCACCCAGAGATCGCTGCTGCGGTCGACCCTCCCCTTTACCTCCTGCATGATGGCCTGACCCATTTCGAGGATGCCTCCGTGGGCCAACACCCGCTCTGCCAGGTTGGGGAAGTAGGTCGCCCCCTCGAGCTGGGCAATCCTGGCCTCGAAGCCATCTTGCAGGGCCACCATCGACCCCTCCGGGTTGTCGCTTCTAGACGGAGGAGGTCCCCACCGTGGGAATAACCCTGGGCGGTAGAGGAAATGCATGTTAGCATCCAGAGTGGTGGCCTCACCACAGTCCGGTAGCCCGTCCCCTCCCTCCACCTCGATTGAGTCAAGGGGCGGAGCACCTAGAGATGACGATTGCTCGACCTCAAGATGAGGCCGAGCTGACGCCTCGGACATAACCGCGTCCGGCGCGCCGCTCACTTGCGTCGCCATAGCAGTTCCCTCCGGCTCCTGCCGGGGGGCCGTCACCGCCACCATCTCCACCGGCGTCTCCGTCATCGTCGCCGTCTCCGCCGCGGGTGTTGCCTCAAGCTCCTTGGCCCGTCCCTCCTCCTCGGTCGGCTGATGGCCCTCCTCAGCAAGCTGGTGGGGCGGCACCAAGGCCCCCTCGACGAGGGTCTCTACCGATGGCGGCACCTCCAGCGCAGCGCCAACCGTTCCCCCGCCCGGCGAAGAGGCTGCGGGCGCCACGAGGGGTAGGGTCGTGGCGCGACCCTTCTCCTCGGACAACGCCGACTGCGGGGGAGGAGGGCTCGGCCGCGCATCTCCCTCTTGCCGCGCCTTCTCCTCGCGCTCAAGCCGCTGGTGGGCCTCCGACGTCACGAGGCACTCGGGCCACCGCGACGGCGCCGACTGCTCCGGCGTCTCCTCTTCACCGGTGGCAGTCAGGTCGACCACCTCCATCTCTACGGAGGTTTGGGGCTTGACCCCCTCCACCACGGTCACCGCTGATGCCGGCCCTGCGCCTTCCGAGGCCGTCGGCGTGCCCTCCTCCGACGGGGCAGTGAGCACAGCCTCGCCTGCCTGTCCGGTAGACCCAGTCGACGCAGCGGATCGACCCGCCTCTTCTGCCGCTTGAGCTCGCTCCGCGGCCGACTGTGCCTGCCCACGCTCCATCGCCTCCCGCGCCCTGGCCACCCACTCCACACCTGGGGCGAGGGTCGAGGGGGACGGGGCAGCAGGGTCGGCTCTGGCCGCCATCCTAGCCGCAGCCTCCACCCTCAGCTTCTTGGCTGGGGTGGGGGACACGTCCTCCAACGAGCTCTTCACCCTGAAAAAGGAACGCATACGTGATGGTAAGCGCAAAGTGTAACCAACGCAAAGGAAATTCGGGACCAAAAGGGAAGGAACTTACCCCAGCGGAATCAAGGGGGCCCGACCAGCAGGCCTCGAGCCGCTCAGGGGCTTCTGAGCGGTACCCCGGGAGCCACTTCTCCCTCCAGTGCTGGCTACGGCGGGGGCTGATGATGCTCCCGGCGTTGTGGTCTTGGCGGGGGTCAACGACGTCCTCGTCGCCGTCGTCCTGGTCTCCTCCTGGGTCGACGGGCCCGAGGCCCGTGCACTAGACCGAGTAGGCACTGGTAGCGTGCTCGACCGACCCCTCGACGGGGACTGCGACGAACGACTACGCGTCCACCGCGCCACTTCACCCTAAGAAGCCGCGGGGCGCTCACCCCCCGACTCGATCCCGGTGGTCGGGGCCGACCTCGACATCGACCCCCTCTCCCCTCTGCTACCGGCAGTCGCCCCTTATCGCTCGGGTGCCACTCTTTCTTCCTCGAGCCCTTGGTGCGGCTCGACCTGCCCCTCCTCCTCCTGCTTCTCCGGCTCCTCTTCCTGCGCAAAGACAATACCCGTCAGGTCCAAAGTGATGGTCACAACCCGATACCACTACACCATGCCGCTGTTCGTAATAACCTCGCCACTACTCGTCTCCTCATCCTCATCTTCCTCCGAGGGTGACTCCTCTTCAGGGAGGCCAGCTTGCCTTTGCTGGGACCGGCGTTGGTCACGCTCCATTTTCTCAAGGGATTTTTTGCCCCTATCCCTCTTGGCCATGTCCTTGTCCTTTTTGGTCTGCTCGGCTTGAAAGCGTCTCACCTGGGACTCATTCCGCTCCTTCACCGATGGCAGCGACCTTCGATGAACGATGTTCCCCTGGGGAACACGAGGCGTGGTTAGGAGACAGGCAAAAGAGACGAACAGGACAAACAAGAGGGCATTAATAGGAGAGGGGATGTCGTACTAGCTGGACATGGCCCTCGTCCAGCACCATGGGGATGAGAGCGACCTGCTTCTCATCGAATGCGCCAGCGAAAGAGGAGCGCACTCGACGGGCAATCCTCTCGAGGGGCAGCTCATCCCCCACGAGCCGGCATCCCGTGAGACCCAGCCCCGCGCACATCTCGTCAAGACGCAGCGGGCGAGCCATCAGCAGCACGACTCGCCGCTGATGAAAAGCCGACGCCACGATGGTCGTCGTAAGCCCCTCCTGCCTCAAACGGGCGATCGCGTCGAGCAGATGCTCGAGGCGACTCTGGCGCTTCTTTGGAACGTCATGCTTCCAGTGGAAGGGTTTCGAGTTGATGGTCCTCCCGGTGTAAGGGGGGAACAGACCATCGTCATTCCTCAACTAGAACCATCCGGAGTGCCACCTCGAGTGGCTCGACTTGATCTTCGCCTGGATCCAGTCGTCCGGCCTCTTGAGGGCGATGCTGCAGCACCCCGCCTTGACCATCTTCCGATAGCCGGTCTTGACTGGAGCATGGCACATGCCTGCCTCGAACAGGTGGAGCCATAGGTCCCAATGGGGGTCCATCCTCAGGTACCCTTCGCACACGGCAGTAAAGACCGCAACGTGGGAGACGCCGCTAGGGGAGAGGTGTTGGAGATCGACGCCGTAGAGGAAGAGGATCCCCCGCAAGAGACGGTTGGGGGGATCCCAGCCCCGCTCGGTGGAAAGCCTCGAAGCTAACCATGTAACCTTTCGGTGGGTTGGGCTGGCGGTCCGTCCTCGGTGGGACCATCCACTCCGGCTAGTCCGCCGAGGTGACGGGCCGAAGAAGGCCACTCTCCACCAAGTCCCCAAGCTGCTCTACGGTCGCCGTCGAAGGAAGCCAGGCTTCGGAGTCGCGCAAGGTGTAGCTCGGCATGACGACGGGAAAGTGGATGCGCTCGGAGGCAGGGGTTGAAGGTGTGTTCCCGATCTTTCCTCTCCTTACTCGCGCGCGCAGAGATCGGGCTCAGAGGGCGACGAAGGCGATGGCGAGAGGACGAAGGCTAGGAAGGCAATGTCAAGCGTGAGGAAGCCAAGCCCCTACCCCGTATTTATAACCGGAAGCGCAACGGGCAGATCCATCGAAAAGGCAGGTAAATCCCCGCATTAAATGCACCCATCTAACACCCCCCAAGGATCCATAGGATAAGGGACACCCGTCATGTCATCGGACTCCTCGCCGCACTCCATGCCTGCTGCGTACAGTCGAACGGACATCTCTTGAAAAGGCGCGCCAACAGCAGGCGGTGGGCAATGATGGGCGTTATCTTCGGAGGTAAGCAACGGACGTCGACCCGTCCGTCGAAATCTCGGGGGTCAATGGCTGGCCCAGCGATCACGGGTTCGACAGCCACCCTTGAACGGTCCTTCCCCGGGAAGTAAAACGGACTCCGGTCCACCCCCAAATCTCGAGGAGGCGAAGGCTGGCCCTCGACTAGGGTTTGACAGCCGCCCTCGAGTACCCGAGTCAGGGATGACCCAGGGGGAGCCAGCACGAGGTCCATCTCGAGAACGAACTCTCGAGACCCCCCGGACATATCCAAGGCAAAACCCGGGAATACCTAAGGATCCCTACGACGGGAGGCATCGAGCCACCGACTCTCATCGAACAAAGTTGGCACCTAGGTAACCCCCGTGGTTTCGCTTGATGAGGACGCCTCAGGGCTTCTGTCGACCCTTATCGAATGGGGCACGAGTTCTCACTTGGATCTCCCCGTTACCAGCTCACAGAGGACTTCGAGGCTCGTCCAAACGAGGATAGCACGGTGCTCTTCACCCCACAATCTGAGCGCAAGGATCCATGGGAAGGATGCTAAGAGGTAGCAACGCTCCAGCCGCACAGGGCTCAGGGGCTCGACTACGCACGGCCCCCCTCGACGAAAGAGGGTCGAAAACACTCAGGAGCTTGACGGCTAGAGCTGATCCCTCGATAGGGCGCTACAACTCTAGTTAATACCAATCCCCCTCGATAAGACACAAATCAAAACCCCCAGAGGAATTCTTAATCACTCCTCTGGGGCCTCGGGAGCTACCCCCACGGGGGACGCTCGCGCCCCCCCCCCCACGGTGAGATAACCTAACGAAACCCTGCGCCTCAAAATTAGGTACTTCAACTCCACTTCATGTTAACAAACCCCACAGATCATCAGCAAGAGCCTCTATACGGATTCACCTTATCCGCATAGAGGCTCGGGGGCTACTGTCGGGTACAAAGATAAGGGGTACCCTAATCCATGACGATCTAGTGCTTAATATCCAAGAAAAATCCAAAAGCCATCCTACCTCCCCATCAAGCATGACCAGTCATGGGCCGACCCATCACTGTAGAGACAGTGAGCAGGATCTGCTAGGGAAGAGGGATCGATCGAATCCTCCTCTACCTCGACCCCTCGAGTGACGGAAGAGGGGTCGATCGAATCCCCCTCTACCTCGACCCCTCGAGTGACGGAAGAGGGATCGATCGAATCCCCCTCGACCTCGACCCCTAGAGTGACGGACAGGGGGTCGATCGAATGCCCCACGATCAGGAGGCCCGATCGGCTCACCTACTCCTAGTATGGGGTAAAGGGGATCCCATGCTGTTACCTGCTCCCGCCTAATGCCATGGGCACACAGTACCTCGATCAAATCCATCAACTCGTCACCCATACCCGGGTTATCCGTCGATCGTGCGACCACTGTAACCACGCCTTGAGTACGGAGGCCGAAAGCACCCCCTAGAATCTTGAATGGGACAGCCCTCGACCGTGTTTTCGAGGATGCGTCAAGGTCATGCAGGCCTCGATACTCCTCGATCCGGGGGCTCGACCCTCATCTCCAACCACTACGGCATGGAACCTGTCCAATCCGTTCCACTTCAACTGTGGAGCTCGCACCCGTCTACAGGAGACCAATCGTTCCACGCCATGCCGTTCGGCAGCGACCAATCCGCCATCACCATGCGCTGGAGCACCGGAAGGACAGGAAGAGCATGCCGCTATAGCGATTGACGTCCCATCGCAAGCATGGTGCCATGGACACGCCTCCCATACCGATACGAATTAGGGCTCCTGTACTCTCAGGCCTCCCCTTAGTCTATAAAAGGGGATGCTGGGATAGTAGGAAAAAGAAGAGAACAACAAGACATCTGCTCGCACTCGCAACCATCTAAGCAACACCCACTGGCACTCACAGCAAGCCCACTAGCATACGCAACAGAGAGCCATATCCGAACACAATACAAACCAGTGATGGCTTGATCAACATCTCAAGCAATCAACCGAGTCACCTAGGATAGCCTGGCTAGCCTTAGGCCTCGATCCCCCCCCCCCCGAGTTCATCCGTGTAGGCCAGCTTGTACTCTCCCCTGTACGAGCACTTCGGTGCAAGATAATACAATCCTTCCTTCCCCGCTGGACGTAGGGCCTTCTCTGCCCGAACCAGGATAAATATTGTGTTATTCTTGCATCACATCTGGGAGAGAGAGCATGCAATAAACAAATTTACTGGTTGGTGATCGACTCCCTGGGTCGAAACACCGACAGAACTAACTCTAAAGCTTCTTGTAATTCATTCCATTCAGCTAACAGGTCAATCCCTAGTCTTCTTCTCAAATCTAAGTTCCAATCCACCTCTTTTAGATAAAAAAGCTTTGGAAATCTTAGTTTCAAAGGACAGTCACCTAACCAAATGTCAAACCAGAATCTGATTTTCTTCCCATACACTAACCTCCACTTAGTTCCTTTTTCATACCACTCTCTAGATTTTTCTAAGCCTTGCCAAAATTGAGATCCTCCTCTAATCTGGACCTGGTAGAAACCTCTCTCTTGAAGGTATTTCTTTCTCAAGATTTTCAGAGCCATACTACTCCAACCATTGTCTAATTTGAAAATTCATTTGGCCAGCAAGGTTGTATTCATTGTTCTGGTGTCCACAAAACCTAAGCCACCAAACTCTTTAGGTGCTGCAATAGCCTCCCATTTAATCATATGGTACTTCTTTTTATTCCCAACTCCCTCCCAGAAAAATCTACCTCTAGCAGAGTCAAATCTTTTGTGTGTGCCCTCATGTAACCAGTAAAATCCCATGGAATACATGGGAATGCTGGTCAGACTAGAGGTAATTAGGATGGCTCTAGCCCCATGAGAGAGTTGGTTGCATTTCCATGTTTCCAATCTCTTCTCCACTTTAACAGCTGGACCACTCATCTCTTCTTTTGACAACCTCTTAGAACTGATTGGGATCCCCAAATACAACATGGGGAATCTGCCTAGTTTGCAGTTGAAAGCCTCAGCAATTGTTGTTGATTCCATCTCTCCCAACCCAATGGTGTACACTTCAGACTTGTAGTTGATCTTCATCCCAGAAGCCTCTTCATAGCAAAACAAAAGAAATTTTAGATTGGTCACATTCTGGGTGGAAGGCTTTAGGAACATAACTGTATCATCTGCATGCTGGAGATGAGTGAGTCCACCCTCCACCAGATGAGGTATGACTCCCTGTATAACACTTCTATCAAAAGCTCTCTTTACCAAAGCTACCAACCCTTTAGCAACTATGTTGAAAAGTGAAGGTGAGAGAGGATCTCCCTGTCTGAGGCCTTTGTAACTTCTGAAGTAATCCCCCAACTGACCATTGATGTTTATAGCCACTCTACCACCACTCACAAACTTCATCATCCACTGAATCCACCTCTCACAAAAGCCCTTATTCACCAACACCTCTTTCAGGAACTCCCAATTCACCTTATCATATACCTTCTCAAAGTCCAACTTGTGGATGATACCAGCCTGCTTCTTGTTGTGCAGCTCATGCAAAGTCTCATGGATAACCACCACCCCATCTAAAATGAACCTCCCAGGAATAAAGGCAGTCTGATTATTACTAATGATTTTATCAATAACCTTGTTGAGCCTAAGTGTCAAAGTTTTGGTGACTATTTTATAAATAACATTTAGCAAAAAGATAGGTCTGTATTGTTTTATATCGGTAGCTCCTTTAACCTTGGGGATGAGAGTTATAATCCCATAATTGATTCTGGAGAGGTCAAGATTACCAGCTCTCAAGTCTTGTAACATCTCAAGAATGGTTCCTTTGAGTTGTCCCCAGAAATTCTTGAAGAAGGTGGCATTAAAGCCATCAGGTCCTGGAGCAGAGCCAACTCTTAACCCGTTCACCACCATTTCCACCTCTTGCATTGTGAAAGGTCTAATCAGCTCCTGGTTATCTTTCCAACTAACTTTACTGGACTCATTCCACAAATCTTCAAATAGTTTAAAGAGCTTTGGGTTCACTTCCAAATTAAAGAGCTTTTTATAGAAGTTAGTGATGTGAATTTGTAGACCCTTCTCATCAGAAATCTGAATCCCCTCATTCTCAAGTGTTCTGATAAGACATTTTCTTTTCCTACCATTGGCTACCCCATGAAAAAAAGTTGTATTGGCATCTCCCTCAAGGATCCATTTTTCCCCACCTCTAGTTTGCCACATAATTTCCTCTTTATGATATATATCAATTAACTCATTCTCCAAGACATACCTTTGGCTCCATTCAAGGTCATCTAGGCCTCTCATTTCCTCCTCCTGGTCTAGGGATTTGATCCTCAGAAGAATATCATGTTTCCTTTTCCTGGTATCCCCTTCCCAATTATTTCCCCACCCTCTTAAGAAGCTTCTTAGTTTGGTGCTAACCTCATGCCAACAATCAATACCCCGAGACCCAAGACTGGCTGGCCATTTGGACAGAACCCACTCTGTGAAACCCTCTTGCTTTAGCCAAGTAGCCTCAAACCTAAACAAGTTGGATTTGAAACATCTCTTATTGTCCACCTCGACTATAATAGGGCTATGATCAGATCCACCTCTAGTCAAAGAATGAGCTGTAACTAATGGGAACTGGACCTCCCAGCTAGGAGACATGAAGACTGTGTCTAGAACTACCATAATTGGATGAATTTGCTTGTTGGACCAAGTATATTGACCCCCTCCTCTGTGGATTTCTCTCAGCCCTGTATTTATTACAAACTCATTGAAGGCCCTAATTTGTCTGTTATTTGCCATACCTGAAGATTTTTTTCTCCCTTCTCCTAATCAAATTAAAATACCCTCCAACTAGGGTTGGTAAGTGAGCACCTCTAATCACCATCTCTAACTCATCTAAAAAGGATTGTTTCTGGTTAGCCTTAACAGGACCATAAACCTGAATCAACCTCCATTTGAGGCCAGCCCCTTTCTATGTAATGTTGATGGTTTGAAAATGCTCATAACTCTGATAATCTGAAACATCTACATAACCCTCCTCAACCCCCAGCATCATACCTCCTGAGTGACCCTTAGCAGGAACCCACTCCCAGTTGAAAGAGTGATTACCCCAAAGGGCCACAAGTTCCCTGTTTGTAAACCTCTGTTTGATTGTCTCACTAATGCAAGCACATTTAATCTGGTGATCGACCAGAATTTGTTTCAACTGAGCCCTCCTTCCTTTACCACCCAACCCCCTTATATTCCAATAAAGGATGCTCATTATGAACACACTTTTCCCTTGCCTTTCCTGACCCCCTCTTTGGGCACTTCCATCTCAGAAGGTATTGACTCCACCTCTAAAATTAAATTTTCAGAAACTTCTTCTAACTCCTCCAGCAAGTGATAGTGATCCCCAATGTTCTCATCATCTAAAGAAACCACCTCTATTGATTCATCCAGGTTTGTTTCACCAACTCTATTTTTCTCAGCTTCAGCCAAAATCACCAGGGCTTTCTCTTTAGCTTTAATTAAGTCAATGTAGGCATCTAATTCTTCCACATTCTCACCCAGGATAATACCACATTCTAGGACAGTCTTACTAAGAGCTTCATTATCTACATCCTAAAGAACAGAGAAAGGGTTAAAAGAGAAAGGTTTACCTTGATTGTCCATTCTCGCTGCCCTTCTTTCAGCTCTGAGGAGGATAGGTGTCCCCATGCCTGTAATTCTTTCTTTAGGATTGGCCATCACACTTGGCTTGGAGAGCTTCTGCTTCTTTGAGCTTGATACTTGAGTGAAGGTGAGAGCCTCCCCAGTTTGCTCATTCTCTTGGGTAACACCACCTCTAGTGACTTGATCCTTAAAACCAGCAGCTTCCATTAAGGTGCCATTGCTATGTGAAGCTGGAGCAGAGAAAATAACATCTGAACTGTTTAGAGTTTCTTCTTGAGTTGCACTCATCACTTTGCATGTAGGATTAGGGAAAACCTCAGCCAGAATGAGCTTAGCTGTGTTGCCATGTTCCCTGTCCTGGCAGACAACATCACCTCTACTTTTGTGTTTGCAAGAGACCTTGACTCTAATGGGACCTAAGCCTGACAGGGACTTTGTATCCACCTCTATAAAGTCTCCAACCAGATAAGCCACATCTTCCACTGCTTTCTCTTTTCTTGCCCAAACAGGAAAACCACATACCAAAACCCACACCTGAGTTAACATATCAGAGCACCCTGTCTGTCGATGGGTTATCCTATAGGGTACCTAGAGACCAGCTTACCCACACTCTGGGCCTCCTTTTCTCGGCCCACAAAAGAAGACGAATAGAAGAAACCGAATTCTACTCGGTGAAGACAGCAAGACCGAAGCTCAGCTTAGGACTCTAAGTTTGTAACCGAGTAGGATTAGAGTAACTCCGACCAGTTCCTGGACTATAAAGGGCTGGTGAGGGCATCACCCATAAATAGTTCCCTACATACTACACAACACCCGATACGTAGAGCGACACACAACACCTTGTATTACGATCAAGAGCAATAACAGACGACTCAACTGGACGTAGGGTTGTTACTCGACTTTGTCGAGGACCTGAACCAGTATAAACTGTGTGTCCCTGCGTGTCCAACCGCCAAGGTTTCACTATTCGCCGAGGCACGAACTACTGTCTCGGGTAACCTCGTGGCAGGCTATCAGTGGTAAAACATCGACAGCTGGCGTGCCAGGTAGGGGCTTTCGGCAAATTTTTTTTCTCGAAAGCTTGGTGGACCACGACCTCAAGATGATGAAACTAACGGAATCCACGTTTTTCTTCGGATCATGGATCTGCAAGATCGACGACGACGGAAAAAATTCAAAGCCGACTCCGAGAAGGAGTGGATCAAGATCTTCAAGAACTGAATCAAGGAATTCAAAATCTAACAATTTCGGAACTAACCAAACTAGTAGACGAAGAAGGATATGAAACCGACTCAAAAAAGGAGACACTACCGCACGCCAACCCCGAGTCCAACACGACAGAAGTAAACACAAATCAAGTCGGAGTATACAAGCAGACTTCAGTCATAAACGAAAACAACGCGGAAACTATCAAAAACTCGTGTTTATATGGATTGCATAATTCGGCATATACTTATGGAAGATTCCTTTGGAGGAAGATGACAAGAAGCGAAACCATGAAAGGTGCCCAAGGAGGCAACTTGACTAAACCGACTGCTTTGCACCATGAACGGCACAGTCTGGTTCTTATATCTAAAAATTTACCGGCTTTGCACAATGAGACACTGCCCGGAGTCAGTTGTTTCGTGAGACAACTTGACTAACCGACTGCTTTGCACCATGAGCGGCACAATCTGGTTTATATATCTAAAATTTACCGCCTTTGCACAATGAGAGGCATTGCCCGGAGTCAGTTGTTTCGTGAGGCAACTTGACTAATCGACTGCTTTATACCATGAGCGGCACAGTCTGATTCATATATAAAATCCACCGTTTCGTGAGGCGGCATGACTAGCTGACAGCTTTGCACCATGAGCGGCACTGTCTAGCATCTGTTAAATTATTTCGTGAAGCAACTCGACAAACCGACTACTTTGCACCGTAAGCGGCACAGTCTAGTATATATATATAAAGTCTACAAGCAAGCGAACAACCTGACAAACCGACTGCTTTGCACCATGAGCGGCACAGTCTGGTACTCATATCTACAAGTCTACCGTTTCGAGAGACGGCATAACATCAATCACTCACAACAAGTACTTAAAGAGCAAAATGAATTCGGCGCAAAAAGAATGCAAGCCAAGTATCATTACATCAAAGAGCAAAATATCAACAAAAAGAACTACTCGTCAAGAACTACTCGGGGGACTTTTACAACACAAAGCCTAAACTAAGAGGCACAGATCATTCTACAGGCAATATTACCAGTATAATCATCAAGGATCGAAGGCCAAGAAAAACTCGGGATTTATAGAAACATTTTCGGCTTCAACTGGTGTCTGGTCAGGAGCGGATACCGATGCTGGTTTTTGTGTTGGCATGTCGGTAGGAGATTGAGAGGATGCTGCTGATGATGGCTTTGGGCATTTGTGTCGAGGAGCGGAATGTGGTGAGCCTTGGCGTTTTGGTTGCTGCACTTGGGGGGCATCAACAGCTTGGACTTGGGGAGCTTGAGAGCTGGGAGTAACTGCGGATGAACTTGTCTGCTACAGAAGAATAGTTAATACAAGCCAAAATGAGGAGTTGCCGATAAAAATACGAAATCGGCATAAATTGATAGGAATTTGTTACCGCAAAAGCCTATGCTAGGAATTTGGTGTTGACTTCGATTTGATGGTGACCTTGGGAGGTTCCCTTTGTTGCAAGAAAGAAGTTAATGATGGAGCCTTGCTACCAATTACTGATGTGGGATTGGTCGGTCGCAAGTTGAAGTTTTTACCACTTCTACTCTTCTTTGGGACTAAGTCATTGACCTGTTGACAAAAAGTTAGTTGTCGATACATTTGGAAGGAGGAAAGAGGGGTAATATCAAGAAAGAGCTTACCTCAGTGTTGGGAATGACATGGTGAGTGTCGATCAGGTGTCGATAGTAGTCCGATGAGACATAGAACAGTTGGTCCTTCCACTCTTGCCACCAAAACTTGTATGATTCAGTGATAAAGGAGATTGGCGCCCAGATAGACAAGTCAATATTGGTTGTATCGGCATGAGGGGAAAGGTGGACGATTCTGTTTCGGTCCATGGCACTGGTGATAGCTTTTCTGGGCTTCACCACGTTGGCGTAGCATAGTTTGATCGACAGTTACCCGAATGCTACTTGTCTTACTGCTGCCGATGGGTAGTAAAACTCATAGGAAGCTTGTGTATTCTTCCCACTCCCAAAGATGTTCACTGGGATCGCACGGGGAATGAGGATGGCCCTCATAATTTCCTCATTCTTGTCTGAATCTGCATCGACAATGTTGAAGGAAAGAGGAAATATGTTATCGGGATCGGCATAGGGCCACCAAGCCCGGTTGGCAGAAGGGATTCCGCAGTAAAATCTCTGGAAGAATCTGCCGATCTAATCCTCATTAGCCTCAGTCCCAGGTAGGACTATGATGGCTTCGCCAAAATTGAGAGGAGAGAGTGTTGCTGGTTCGTCATCGGCGAGTGTATGGTCTTCAGCTAAGTCCCGAGGGAATTCCTGATTGAACAAATCAAATTGAAGGACCTTGTGCATATGAGCGTTCAGCCACATATTCACAAACCACCAAGGTCCTCCAATGTTGCCGATGGGTTCACCTCGTAACAATTTCTCTGACATTGATGCAGAAGACGGTAAACTGCACTAAGGAGATATCGGTCAAGAGGAAGTCGAGCTTCATTGGCTAAAAGTTCTGCTGCTGGAAGATACATGGTGGTTGGCCCGACTGTCCTGCCGCAACAGATAAATTTCTCCAACCACATGTTTAGGAAGGTGGCGTGCTCCCTCTGACCTACCGATCCAATCTTCTGGTATTCCTGGATGTATCCAGTCCAACCACCAATGTTGCGGGTAATTATTCGATGATCAGGCTTCCTGTTGAAGAGAGTAGCATCATCGGCAGAGGAGATGTCGAGGCCGGTTAGCATGTATACATCGGCAAGTGTTGGGGTAGCTGGTCCGTGTCTGAATAAAAATGCATCCATAGTGTCGGACCAGAAGTATGATGCGGCAATCATCATAAATTCATTTTTTGCCATATCGGCAATGGATAGCTTGATACATTGATCTAGTTGGCGTTCTGCCCAATAAACTCGCTGCGATCTAGACATCCTTAGGTACCAGTTTTTCCACCCTTTGGTAGGTTTGGGCCAAGAACAGAAGATATCTACCCACAACCCTAAATCAAAGTGTTCGGCTCTGAAAGGAACCCGGTTGACTTCTGCATTGATGGTTTCGGTTGGATCTGTGTTCCCCATTGGGCGCAAGCAGCAAACGTGTGGTTGATCGGTGGGAATTACTATTTTGTTGCGCATTTTCTAGATTCAGAAAGTAAAGAAGAAAAGGGGAAGAGATCACGAATCGGTGCAAAAAGGGAGAATTGCAGGAGGTGAAGCGAGAAGAAGCTAACCGCAGGGACGATGAAATTGATCGCCATAGAACTGAGAGGGTTCTTGCAGATTGCGCCTTGCTGGAGAAGAGGAGTCGCCAACTGGAGATCGTCGGAGTGTTCTTCAAAACGCTAGTGAAATGGGGATGAAGGTTTGAGCTTAGGGTAAAACAAAGAATGACCGAGCGGCGGTCTTTATAAGCCCGAAGCGTCAGGGGCGTTTTTTAGTTTTTCCTTCTTGGCCAGACAGGGGTGTGATGATAAAATTTTACAACAGTCTAGGAATTATAACCATTGGCGTTACAGTTGCGGGATTCTATTGGTAACTTGCGGTTTTTGCGCGCGGGAATCGATGAAGTCGTGCAGGTATTTTGGAGGGAAAAGATTACAGAAGAGAAATTTCGGCGCATAAAATATCTTATACTCCGAAATTGGGGGCATGTGTTGACACCGTTTTTCGTACGTGTCAAAAAGAGTCAAGTGTGCGGATCAGCAGGTGTCGATGTTCCCTATCGGCGTCAAGGTATTATCGGTTAGGTTACCGATAGAGGAGAAGAAGGTCGTCGATGGTAAATTTAATTGAAGAGACATCTAGGGAGAAGGTTGTTTGCCGGTTTGGAATGTTGCCGATAGAAGCAGAAGGATATTGCCGATTAGGAGTGTTGCCGATAGATGCAGGGGGATATGATGACGTCAACAGAAAACTGCCGATGGCAATAGAAGAAAGTTGCAGATTGAAGGGATCTGCCGATGGAAGGTTTCATCGTAAAGGGATAGATAAGGAAACTAGTGATTTTATACCAGCATTGTTATAGTAGTTTGAGTCCGACTCTTGCACGAGTCATTTATTTCCTTAAAAATAGATATTGTTGTTATGGTTAGGTACGACTCTTGCACGAGTCGTTTATTTCCTTTAAAATAGGGATTTTCTGTTTAGGAAAGTTAGAGTCGTGATTGTTTACAACTCCCTTGGCCGGAGTATAAATATGTATCTAGGGGTCGTGTAAAAAGATATAGAATCAATCAAAAACAAATCTATTACTTTTATCTACTTTTCCAGCAATTCTATTTTTATCGCTTTAGTTCTAGCTTATCTACGAGTTCTTACGAGTTTCGACGGGCTGCATCTACAAGACCTCCGTCAACCTTGCAAGTTCCGCGTTTTGAGCAATCTGAGCTTTGACGTCCGGACGTATCGTTGTTGTCTTGTTCAACGTTGTTCTAGTTATCATCCTTGTCAATTATTTGGTCAAATCGACTGGCACACCTTGGATATCAATTTCGGGTATAAGCCCGAGGTATTCGCAGATCTGACGCTTTTTGTGTCAACATAAGGAAATTTATCCATAGCAGAAAATACAGAAGGTGAAAAGTTCCACCAATCACGGAACACAGCACAAAGCAGTTAGACCACATCTTTTTCAAAGAATACAGACAACTTGCGGAACAAAAAGAACTCAGCATGTACAAGAACTCGGAAAATATAAACTACAAATCCTTGATACTTGATCATACACATTTTTTGAAAGTACAGACCAGGTACAAAGGTTACATTATCGAAAGGAACTAGTACAAGTTAGTAATAAGGAACATAATCTAATTCAAGGCTAATCAAGATACAAACAGAGCTAAATAACTCAGACGTGCTAGATGCTCAACAAGAAGGCACCTCTATTTGCAAAAGGTAGTAGAAGCAGAGCCCAGAAGGCATTCAAGATTCACAGATCCGCCAGGTCCTCGACAGAGATCAACAACAGCATGCGCCAAAATGACATCGCACAGGACCGGCCAAGGAATACTTCTTCAACCAAGGCCGTGAAATTAGCCAGAGACATGGAACTAGAACATTGGAAGATCAAGCGGCGCAACATACGACAGCCTCATCACAAGAACTAGACCATTTGCCTCAAAGCCGCCCACAGCATGGTACTACCTTGAAACTAATAACCTACTAGTTCCTATCACAAGAACTACACCATTCACCATATTACAACCAAGAAAGGGAAAAAAGCCCGAGGGCTTGTCAAGCTCGCCAACTATAATATCCATGATACAACAAAGGCCTATACGAGAGAAGGAAGAGGGCATGGAACAAGACAACCATGCTACAATCATTTATAGGAGAATAACGGGTGCACATACACCAAGTCCATGAAGAAAAGATTACAGCAGCAATAGTACATAAAGAAAGAAGTAAAAGCAAGAGATTCCACAAGGACCACACGGCTACAATAAAGACAGTACTTTAAAGTGCCATACAGAATATCCAGAAGAATATTCCAAGAACAACCATACAACCAACCACGGCTCTGTAGACTATAAAAACAACTCGGCCGATAACTTTACAACAACCAGATAATATCAAGCTAAGCTACATCTACAACAAAAGATCACAAGTAACAAGATATAAAGGCCTTAGCCAGGGTTATATCAGGTCTACCACCAAAGAAGGCTTGGCACCTGAGAAGAAACCTTACAAGTCAAAACAACTCGGAATCCTCGTAAAGCGTGAAGAAGTGTCGAATCATAGACAGAAAACCACTCCCAACAAATGAGATTGGACAGCTCCAACTCTAGCCTTCCCAGCAGGAGTCCGGTGCAAGCATCCACAGCCAGGATCAACTTGGGAGCAGCAACGGTGATAGCCCAGAGTTTAGCAGTTAGACAGAGAAGGCATGAAAGCTACCTCACAAGACTTATTCTGCCTACAACGCCAAACTTCCCAGGAAAATCTAACCAAAGAGTTAGTCTACCTCTAACTCCATTCACAAGAATTCTTCTACCCACTCAACTACCTAAAGTAGGGCACAAGCCCGGGGGCTGCTCAGTTTCACTCAGCAGCGTATTCATCAGACGAAAGAGGAGCACCCTAAGGGTCAAGGCATCAATGCAACCACAACAGAATTTATAGCAAGGAAGGACCACCAAAAGACAGAAGTCACGAGAAAGGAAGAGAAAGAAAAAGATAAAAACCTGACCAAAGCAAATAGTGAAAGCAAGATTCTACAAACCCATGAAGATACAGTACCCACCCGTGAATAAGAAGAAGACAAGAGCACACTATTTCAGATCTTTCCACCAAGCTCTTTTCCAATAAAAAACTCGGAAAAAGGCTCGGGGGCTGGAAATACCTACCTTATAAGACTTTTTTCTTAGATCCTCCGAATACCTGTACCAAGTATCCAGAGGCTCGAGGGCTACACTCAATGAGTGCACCGGAGGTGCACAAAAAACTACAAGACAAAGAACACAAAAGACTAAGACATTTCTTAGATCCTCCGAATACTTGTACCAAGTATCCAGAGGCTCGGGGCTACACTCAATGAGTGCACCAAAGGTGCACAAAAGATTACAAGGCGAAGAACATAGAAGATCATTTCATGATTTTACTCCAAAAAGAACTCGGTTCGCTTTTGAAACAACCCGGTACATTGAAGAAAAATCATGAGATGCTCGGGGCTTGTCAATGGGTTATCCTATAGGGTACCTAGAGACCGGCTTACCCACGCTCTAGGCCTCCTTTTCTTGGCCCACAAAGGAAGACGAATAGAAGAAACCGAATTCTACTCTGTGAAGACAGCAAGACTGAAGCACAGTTTAGGGCTCTAAGTTTATAACCGAGTAGGATTAGAGTAACCCTGACCAGTTCCTGGACTATAAAGGGCTGGTGAGGGCATCACCCAAAAACAGTTCTCTACATACTACACAACACCCGATACGTAGAGCGACTCACAACACCTTGTATTACGATCAAGAGCAATAACAGACAACTCAACTGGACGTAGGGTTGTTACTCGACTTTGTCGAGGGCCTGAACCAGTATAAACCGTGTGTCGCTGCATGTCCAACCACCAAGGTTTCACTATTCGCCGAGGCACGAACTACTGTCTCGGGTAAACCGTGGCAGGCTATCGGTGGTAAAACATCGACATTGTCATAAAATCAAAACTTTCCACAGAAACTCTCATGTGAGAGATCTTGCATTTGAATTCTTTCACCTTTGTCAGCATATCCAACTCTTTGGCTAAGGGTACCACAAACATGAATTCGTTGGAATCTACCTTTCTCACTTGCCAATCCCAATTCGAGCTGATAAGATACTGCAATTCAGTGGTGGCCTTAGCAACAGATCCTTTACCTTCAACTATGGTCATAACTGTAGTAAGAGGACTCTTAACCAGATCATTATCATCAATTGGGACATGCAGGCTATAGAACAACTGACCAGGAATCCCATGGGCACACAGCTTGAGGCCTTTCATCTCCTTGTAGGGGCAGTTGGGTGCCATGTGCCCATTCTCCTTGCAGCTATAGCATAGAGGAGGGTTGTTGCACTGAGATCTATGATGACCCTCCCCTCCACATCTGAAGCATTTGACAAAAGGGCCAATGCCAGCCCAGTCCCTGCCTTCTCTGTAATCCTGGCTACAAGAAAGCCTGAGCCTCAGGTCATCCTCCGTGACTTTGTAACCTTCCTCCTCATCACCTCTCCTCTTGTCATATCTTACTAGGCAGGAATCATACCCGTCGACTAGTCGGACCTCAGCCTGGGCGTTCGGGTTACCCGATCTTTTTGGGTCATGTAATTCAAAGTTCGGGTAGTAAAAAACTGTTACCCAATATGAGCCCCGAGAAAACACTACCCGCAATTTCGGGTACCCGATAATTTGGGTTCGGGTTCCGGTTCGAGTATTACCCGATTTACCCGAATTTACGAAAATCAACAAACTAGATAAAAAACTAGTAGCAATTTATAAATAATTTCAGTACCAAATGTATATAATTTCAATAACAATTTACAGAGAATAATATATTATTGTCATTTGTTCAAGAAGAGAGGATTATATTTTAATAAAGTGGTAAGTTCAAGTGTTCAACTAACAATACATGATAAATATAAAGACATGTACAAAATTTTGGATAGTTCGGGTAGTTTGGGTATCGAGAGATATTACCCGATTTACCCAAACTAATTTCGAGTAATCAAAATCACTATCCGAATTTAGATCAGGTACCTCAGGTTCGGGTAATTCGGATTCGGGTTTGGGTAATGGGTATCGGGTATTTTGCCCACGCTTAGTCAGACCCAATCCTCTCACCGACACCCCTCTCCACTTTGCTATGGTGGCCAGCAAGAGGCCATGTAAAGTGTGTCGCATCGTGTGGCTCTTTTCTTCTTTTCATTGACGCCTAAGAGCATCTCCAAGAGAATCTCCATATCCTTCTTAAATGCTAGGAATATAGATTTTGATGAAAAACTATCCTCCAACAGTTTATCTAAATGGGCTTCCAAATATAACCATTCTCTATTCTGGATTTTTCGCTAGTCAAATATAGAAGACGAGAATGACTCTCTAGAGTGTGCATTAGATATAGAAAAGCTGTTAGAAAGTGGAAAGATATACAAAACGATTTTTATGCAAATGAATCTCTAAATGGTAATTTAGAGAGTGAAATTTAGAAAGACTCTTGGAGATGCTCTAAGCATTGTTTCGTCATTTCGAACGGTTGCTTTTTTATTTCCCTTTTTTTCTATGTTTTGTAATTGTTATTTTTATTTTATTTCCTTTGTGTTTTTTCTTTTACTGTATTGATTTTTTCTTCCTTTTTATTTTTTTCTTTCGTTACTTCTATTTAGTTTTTTTATTTTTCTTTATTTTTGTTTTCTTATGTTTTTATTTTTTTAACACTTATTCATTATTATTTTTTATAGAATTATTAATTTTTCTATTTTTATTTTCTCTAATTTTAATTGACTCTGATTAATTACTTCACTAATTTCATCATTTTAGCTTATATTCTAATAATATTGTGTTGTTCATGTAGTATACCTACGATGTTTTATGATATATTTAACGATATTTGTGTAATGTTAAAGTGATATTCTATGATGTATTTGTGATGTTTTGTAGCATTATTTTCTATTGTTATTTGACTATATTTAATTACGTGTAGTTATATATATGATATATCACAATGACTATATTTATAATATATATATATATATGTATGTATATATATATATGATGTTCGTATTGTTAATGTGATGTTCGACGATTATCTTTAAATACACATTCATGGTGATATAAATGTTCATTAATTTTTTATTAAAATATATCCATGTGTAGTCTAGTTTTAAAAGGTTTATTACAAGAAAGATGACTGTGCAATCGGATTTTAATTATGATATAGCTATAACTTTTTTTTTATTTAAAAAATATGAGATTGGTGTTGATGTCAGCAATTTTGGCTTTTAGTGTAGGGTCGTTGCTTGTGTGACAGTCAGCTCACTTAAACGGTTAAACTGAGCCCAATGTAGCAAAAGAAGTGAGAGAAGAATTTTTTGAAGGAGAGAGGGAAGGATCGGCAGCTAGCACCCCCGCTAGAAAGTGCGTCGGTTGGGCCGCCTAGATGTGTAATGGGTGGTGCGCGCTTCTGAACTTACAAAGGTATTTGGGCCATGCAGCTCTCCAGCTCTAGGTTGATTTCCAGCGGGCAGAAGTCTAATTGACATCCTAAGGGCATGTTTGGTTGGTTTTGGAGAGGGACTAAAAACTTATTTTAAGTTTTTTTTAGTCTCTTTGAACCAAACAATAGTGACTTAATTAGGAACTTTTTTGGACTGGATAGTAGTCTCAAGGGGTGAGGCTTATGAGGACTTTTGGCCCACAATTGACACCTCTTGCCCTTCATTATTGCCTCTCTTCCCCCACTCCTTGTACCAGACAGGGGTACAATGGTCTTGTTAGGGTGTATTAAATAATGTTAAGTCTATACAAGTTCATAGAACCAAACATCAATAGGGACTTTTATTAAATCTATGTTTTAGTCCCTAGTCTTTGGGACTAAAGAACCAAACATGCCCTAAGAGTATCTCCAACAGTTTATCAAAATTTACTTGCTAAATATTGTGATTTGGCAACTCCCTAAAATATATAACAAGTGGAAAAATAGACTTTCTTTTGCCATTTTAACTTGATAAAATTAAGGAAAAAAGTGGGCCCACAACTTTTGCAAGGTTGGGCAAATGGCGCCGCCTCACGATGGCGGCATGGTGTACAGCGACTCGCTGGCCTTCCTCGACGACCTGGTGTTCGACAACGCCAACCTGCCTCCGCTCATCGACTCGCCGTACGCTGACGGCAGCCTCATCGACTTCAACAAGGTCGCCGCCGCAGGGGCTTCCAACTCGTTCGCCACGGCGGGCACGATTCACGAACGACGGCAGCGGGTACCAAGTCATCAAGGCGGAGCCGCAGCCGCAGGCGGTCCACCAGGCGCCTCATCAGACGCAGCTGCCGGCGCCGAGCAACAACCCCGCGGGCAGATCGATCCTACTCGTACGGCCAGCAGCAGCAAGAAGCCGGGAGCCGCAGCAGGCCATACGGAGGCACTGCAAGGCGGAAGCGCAGGCGACGCTGCTGCTGAGCACATCGCTTGTCGGCGGCGAGGCGGGCGCGGACATGTTCCATGTGGACGACCACCTCCAGCTGGACAGCTTCATGGACGACTCCAACATGTGGATACGATGTTCTAGTTCTCGTTAGGCTCGGATCCGATGGCTGGCCGGAGTAGTACTAGTTTGATTCATTTTGTTCGATCGATCGGTTGCCGCCGCCGCGGCTGCTACCGGATCGATTAGTAGTTGGATAAAAGCCGGGCTAGGTGCTGGCGCGAGATCACGCGGCATAGGAGACCGGGGCTTCGCGTGCGCGGGAACGGAGCGGAAAATTGTCCACGCGGGCGGGAAGAGCCGCGGCGAGGCGGGGATCGCGATGCGCGAGCGGACATGCGCGCGGAAAGATGCGAGCGTGGAGGGGAGGAATAGCAAGTTCGTTTGGCAAATTTTTGGGGAGCAGATTTTGTTGTTTTACCAAATTTTCTAAGATGACAAGCTCATTTAGGAGATGCTCGATCATCTCCAAGAGACTCTCTAAATTCTTCCTAAATGTTAGGAATAGAGATTTTGGTGAAAAAACTATCCTCCAATAGCCTATTTAAATATAGCCATCTTCATTTCCGATTTTCGCTAGGAAAAAATGAAGACAAAAATGACTTTTTAGAGTGTGCATGAGATATAGAAAGGTTGTTGGATAGTAAAAATATATAGAAAGCGGTTTTTATACAAATGACTTTCTAAATGATAATTTTGAGAGCGGGATTTAGAAAGACTCTTGAAGATGCTCTCCAATAAACTCTTTATGTATTTTCTACTTTACAGAAATAGAGATTTTAGTGAAAAACACCCTCCAATAATCTCTTCAATTGGATATCAAAAAATAGATATCATCTATTCTACATTTCTAGCTAGCTAAAGATAGAGAGTGGGGATGACTCTTTAGACTGTGCATGAGATATAAAAAATATTTTTTACTCAAATGAGTCTCTAAATGGTGATTTAGAATGAGCCTCTAAATGGTGATTTAGAGAATAGATTTTACAAAGTCTCCTGAAGATGCCCTAACTATCGCGGCCGGTTGAATTTTCCTCCCTAATATATAATAAAACTAGTTTTTTACCTCCATTAATTTTTAAAAACCATTCACTTTTGATAATAGTTTTTCCTAATGTAGCGCCACATCACAGAAGCTAAATTGGATTGAGTTGAAAGTTCAAGGACGTAAATCGTACTAGAAATATTTAAAAATATTTTAAAAAAATTATAGAAATATAATTAAAAATCCTAAATTTTACAAAAATTGTTTTAGCTAAAAAATCATGAAAATAGTTTTAGATTTTTTTCTGAAATCATGCTTTATGCTATGGTGCCTAGCTTGAAATATCATGTTCATGTACGTAGTTCTCTCTGTACAAATATCATGACCTTGTGTTGTCATGTAGATCTTCATGCCGCATCATGCTCCGTAATTCATTGCTCTAAAACTTCACTAAATATATTAAACAAAGGGTGCATGCATGCATGTGTGTGTGATAGGGTGTATGTAGCCACGCACAGTGGCGGATCCAGAAACGGAACAAGGGAGGCTAAATAATATAGTTTAATTTTTTTTACTCGTTGGACACAGTACGTAGCTAAAACTGATAATTTGATATTGACTTTCTAAGACCTCAGACCTGGATCGACAACTATATTATTCATATCAAGCTCATTATGGGGTCTTTTTTGCTCAACCCGACTCTCATGAGTAGAAACATCTTTCTTAGCAAAATATTTTTCCATCCTACAAAGTAAAATCAATCGATTTTGGATTACTGACTGAAAATAAAACTAATAATGAAAAAGAACAAAGAGGGGAGCATAATGAGGTCGGTTTTCTCACCTTCGGGTCTGGACTGGGCGCTGCCTGGTGCCTGCGCTGCGTTCAGTGAAGCTGGCCGAGGGCGGGGGCTGAGCCGCTGGGGCCTGCCGCCGGGCTGTGGCTCCCTGTCCTCCTGAGCAGTTCTGCTCCCGAGCTCCCGGCTAGGTTTAGGGCGAGGCCGGCGGGCGAAGGGCGAAGGACGGACGGCGGACGCCGGAACTCGGAGGCAAGCAGAGGGCGAGCGCCGAGCGGGGCGGCGCGCCGGCGCTGTTGAACGGCGTGGAGGGCTGGAGCCTGGAGGCGAGCAGCCGAGCAGGCGAGAAGCGGCGGCGGCGCGCGATGCGGACGCCCGACGCGCAGACTCGCGTCGCGAGTCGCGAGCGGATGCGGCTCTGCGTGCGGTTTCTGCCTGCTGTGCGTGTGGGCTGGGCCAGCCGGGGAAACTTGTTCCCGTTTTTTTCAGCCCACGGGGGGGGGGGGTGCTGCCCGTACGTCCGCCGCTGGCCACGCAGGCTAACACACATACTTTGGAAAATTATTTAGGGTAGGGAACCAGTGCCCACTACTATCCCAAGGATACTTTACTGGCTCTTGTGTATAGTTCGGATGATCAATATCGACTAAATATATATGAGAGCTTATAGTAAGAAATAAGAACCAAAGTGAGTCGTTCGCATTCAAACAATTTCAACCTAGGTACCATAACATGCAACATAGATTTATTTTTTTAAACAAGTTTGAAAATCGTTTGTTTTTACCTCTGACCAGATTATTTAGACGGTGGTTTTGCTACAGTGACGACGATTGTCTTTTTTCTTTTATTTATTTATTTTGGCTGAATCTTTGAAAAATCCTACTCTAATTTTGTTGGACTCTACATGAGTAAATCTATATAGTGAAATAACATGGTATGTTTTAGCATAAAGTTTTTGTTGTAGCTTTAAATATATATTTTTTTGTAATTAATTAAAAAAATATACTAAAGCATATGATATTATATATTCATGTGGAGTCTAACAAAATTAAATTTTCTATTTTATAATGTTTCTATGATTTACTATGATTTTTTAAACATTCAGTCGAAATAAATAAAAACAAACAAAAAGACAAAACCACTGTTATTGTAACAAAACCATTGTTCAAAACTGAGATAAACTGAATGGTTTTCAAAGTTAGAGAAGAGAAGATTTGTGCTTTTATAGTTCGAGAAGAGGAAAAACATACTCGATCCAAAGTTGAGGTGGTAAAGTTGGATTTTTTTTCCCTTTAAAAAACTCCAAAAATACTTTGTATTTAAATAGGGCCTCGGCTTGGTCAAGGGAGCAGACGTGTTGATAGCCAAGTAGGAACCGGGCTTAACCGAACATGAATTTAATCATGGGCCAGTGTTAAATTCGCCTCAGGGTCAACCGTCAGCCTTTGTTTTTTTTTTATCACAAGCCTGGCTCTCATGGCCTTTCATTAATAGACGGTAACTCGACAACATCGCGAGCTAATATAAGGTTTACAAATTCAGGGAAGGGATCACTCCACACTTGAGATTTACCCGGATCCCAACTCAAAGCTAACTTAGCAATCTCGTGCGCAAACGAGTTGCAAGAACGAGGGACATATGAAACCTTATTACACATAAACTGCTCACTAAGGAGCTCACGAATGTTGCGAAACAAAACACCACAAGGGATCAAGTCCATCAGCTCAGACGTAATGGAGTCCCTCAACTGGCTGCCGTCTGTTTCCAACTCGATCCTGGAAATGCCAACCTGCTCGGCCGACTCCAATGCAAACAAGCAGGCCATCGTTTCAGCAGACAGTGCATCCCTCACATGATTAACATTTGCTGCACCCACAAGCACTGATTCTCCAAGATGATTACAGATGATAAAACCCGTAGAGGCTGATCCATCAGTTTTTTTGAAACCTCCATCAATATTGATCTTGAGAAGACCCTAGATCGGGGGGTTCCAGGCCTGCCGGGGGGGCATTCAGTTTGGCTGGCAATGGCACCACTTCCTTCAGTTCATTAAACATAGAATTTACAACACATACCACATTCAGACATGAAGGGATTTGCTCAGCGGCATTTGCTTTATTTCTTGCCGCCCACCATTTATAAAGCAGGATGCAGACGCGCAATCGGGTATCCTTGTTTAGACCCAACACAGTCCGAATAAATTCCTTTGACGGTGGAGCAGATATCAACATGCAACGAGTTTCTTCTAACTCCAATTCTCTCCAACAGCAGCGTACTTGTTTGCATTTTAGAAAACAATGGCCAACATCCTCATCCAACCGCCGATATCAGCATGCAATGAGTTTCTTCTAACTCCAATTCTCTCCAACAGCAGCGTACTTGTTTGCATTTTAGAAAACAATGGCCACCATCCTCATCCAACCGCCGACATACAAGACAGATGGTGTCCAGATCAATATGACGTCTTTTAATATTCATTCTGAAGGCCAAACTGTTATGTGCAATACGCCAGACAAAGTGCTTGATCTTAGCCGGGCATTCTAATCGCCAAATCTTCTTCCATAATTCATCATTTGGTGCAACATCCCCCATTGCCGATGATTCTCGTGGTTGTACTTGCCTCCATTGCGCTGCAACTCCTTCAACGGTATGGTATGCCGACTTCACTGAAAACCTCCCCTTCAGATCAAAATGCCATGCAATTGTATCTTCAGTATTTGACCTAATGGGTATAGACAGAATATTCCTAGCATCTTCTTCCCAAAATATATCATTGATTAGCAATTGATCCCATTACATGATAGCTTCTGCCATGACACTGCATGATAGCTTCCCAGGATATAACGGTCAGCTCTTGTTTGGGCGGCGCAAACCTGGCTATATACCAAAGGAAAAAAGAAATGGGTTCTGACTCTCCGACAAGGAGCCTGAGTTCATCAGACATCGTGGAGGATAGCCTCTCTCAGCTACTACTGAGCCATCATCCCCTCGTCAGCAGCTTGTCAGCCCGACTTATCAGTTATATTACAATATTTTTTCTCTAACAATAAAACATCAAAAAACAACATCTGCCGGCTTATCGGTCACAAAATGGCCAAGAGAACTGACCGATCTGGGGTGCGGCTCTGTTCGGCTGATACAAAAGCCAGCTGATTTCGCCTGATTGAATAGTGTTTTGTGAGAGAAAATAAGCTAATAGTTCAAGTGAATAGAGCCTTAATGGCGGCACCTTGCGCCTTTGTTGTGGCTTCCTCTTCAGCCGCAGCTGGAATAGACCGAAATGCCCAAGGAGTGCACAAATTGCTTCAATTGCAAGGTTCCGGACACAATTTTTTCCAAGACTATTGTACATTTTGAATATTAACCAAAAGTCTATTCTTTTGTAGTGAAAGTACGACAAAGAACAATGCTAAAAGTGCTCTATAAACACCTTTAGTTCCCTGCATTGTACTGTACTTATATGTGAAAGATCACGCTACTCACTACCGTAAAAAAATAATTTTGGGAGATAAATGGTTTTCTTTTTAGAGATGATAGTTATATTTTATTTCAGAGACGGCTATTCCCATTCCCCACATTACTGACTACCGTTAAAAAAACAATTTCGGGAGATAAATGATTTTCTTTTTAGAGATGATGGTTATATTTTATTTCAGAGACGGTTATTCCCATGTACCCCATCTCTCTCTCCCACAAATCTGTACCGTACCCCCACATCCTCTCTCATTCACCCAGGGGAGAGTGTGCTTAGGTGGTGCAAGTGTACCACCGAATAATGAAAAAAATACTTTAAATAACTAAAATCCTACCATATGTGCATCCTTCGTGACATAAGTCTACCACGCTTCAATGTCATCTAGTTTCGCCAATGCATGCACTGTATAGCCAATGGTGGTCTAGTTAGCGTGCTGAATCCGAAGACGAGACAGCCCAACCAAGGAGGAGGATATCAGCACGAGGTTCTTGATGGATCTAGCAAGGAGAAAACATGGTCGGAATGGAGGCGCTTGGCACAAAGGCTCGGATGAGGGCGGCATACAGGAGATGGAGAGGTTACCCGACCATGGGGCTAGACCAAGGTGATATAATTGGCTTGTCGTACTTATCTTGTCGCGCCACAATTCCCTATCAGTCACATCACATATTACCTTAAGGCGGGCAAATACACTGAGGGCATCACTGGTGGCGCATTGATCGATCTTTTGATGGCACAGGAATCACCATCTCCCTTGCCCCTCCCTTTCTCCCCTCCAGTTACCTCATGCTCTTAAACTATAGGCTCATGCTCTTGTAATTGAAAAAAAAATAACTAATTACACAGTTTGTATGTATTTTGCAAGATGATTCTTTTAAGCCTAATTAGTCTATGATTAGACATTAATTGTTATAATACCACATGTGGTAATTATGAAGTAATTGGATGACTTATATGTTCGACTGGTACAAGAGCTGGCTGATTTCGACTGATTGAATAGTATTATGTGAGAGAGAATAAGCTGAAACAAGCTGAAAGTAATTCAAGCGAACAAAAGCCGACTCATTTCTACTGATTGAATAATGTTCTGTGAGAGAGAATAGACTAAAACAAGCTGGAAGTAGTTCAAACGAACAACTTCGCTTAAACTACTTCCAGCTTGCTTCAACCTATTCTCTATCACATAACACTATTCAATCAACCGAAATGAACCGGCTTTTGTACTAGCCAAACATATAAGTCCAATTACTTCATAGTTACCACATGTGTTACTATAGGGTTTGTAATTTGTTTTTTATTAGATCTGAATAGCCCATATAATACCACATGTGACATTCCATGTGACACCTAAAAATTTTACACCCGAAGATCTAAACACCCCCTAACTTGCGCGTATAATTTCATATGTAATTAATGCACCTGGTAGCTTTTTTTAGACATCAAACTTCAACCAAACATAATAATGTTGTTGTCTGGGCAGGTAAAAATGGATTGCTTTGACAGACAACTTGTCGGCGCCGTATATTTACCGGCAACACAGGCTGTAACCAAACATGGCCTTGGATGCTTTGAGAAATTTTAATAGGCTGTTATCTATGCTCTAGCCATGCATCAACCAATCATTGAGAAGGGTCACGTATCAAGATTACGATCTAAAATGTTTGAAGACTTAAAGGCTAAGCCAAAAAAAAAATACAAAAGAAGACCACGCTCCCACGAGACGGGCAAAATTTCAGCGGACCATATTCACACAGGCGTCGCAGGCCCATGGCCTGAGCTTGATGAGGCAAGCACATGTGTGGACATCTGTTCTCTCCACCCCCACACTAGACAGACTTGGAGAAGTGAACATAATTTTTATATTAGGTCTTGTTTGGATGTGCATGTATCCAGCTCAAACCACATGGGTTTGGAGTGAATTGGAGTGTAGTTCAAATACACTCCAACTCATGTAGTTTGAGGGAGATACATGCGTATCCAAATAAGGCCTTAGAGAGTCCGTCTCACATAACTCTCCTCTCTGAGCAGTTTTCCCTGCTGAATTTAGAAAGAAGCTTTGCTAAAAAAATAGTGAAAAGTGATTTTCTAAAATAAACTAAAGGGCTGGAAGTTGACAAAAATAGCTTCTCCTTATTCACTATACGCTGTTATAGATGGGCAACGGGTCGGCTGGCCCGGCACGGTAACGGTAATGGGCTAGCACGGCCCGACCAGGCACAGACTGAGTAGGCACGTCGTGCCCTATGGGTCGTGCCTTCATGGGCTTCGTGCCTGGCCGACGGCCCTATCATGGCCTATTGGGATGCTTTTCGTGTCGGGTCGACCCAGAAGCACGGTCAATCTAGCAGGTCGGGCCGGCCCGAGGCCCATTAAGAGAAAGAGAGGGAAGGGAAGGCGGTGTCAGATGCACGCAGGCAGCTCGGCGTGTTGCGGTGGCGTAGGGGCGTGGAAGAGAGAGGTGGCTAGCCGACCGATAGTCAAACTCGCCACCGCCGCACTCGAAGTCGAGTCTTATGGTGTGGCCGCCTAGCCGCGCGGGGTCACAGAGGAGGCCTGCCATGAGATTGCACGAGGGGCGACGAAGAAGAGAGGTGTCGCCAGAAGAGATATGGGCGAGCGCACCGGGGGAGAGGGGCAAACTGCAAGCGTGTCGGGGAGAAGGGCGAGCGAGTCAGGAGTGAGAGAAGGGCGGACGCATTGGGAGATTGAGAGAGAAGGGTGAGTGCATCGAGAGATTGAGAGAGAGGAGCGACTAGTAAGGATGGCAACGGGTCGGGTCTAGACCCGAAACCCGCGGGTTTTGGACCCGCGGGGGCGGGTGCGGGGCAGGTTTCCTCCCCGTGGGTTCGGGGACCCGAATCGGGTCGGGTCGGGGCCGGGTCTGTGATTTCCCCCGCAGGTTTTCCGTGGGACCCGAATTCTACCAGCCCATGTGACAAGGCCCAGCCCACGAGTGACCTAGATATATATAAGTGGCAGGAACCCTAACTTTCTATCCATCCATGACCATTCCAATCCCCAGCCGCCACACCGGCCTAATCATCTCGAGCACAGCTGCACAGCATCGCCGCTCACGCTAGCACCTCGGCCTAGCGCCGCACGGAGTACGGGACGCACCAACACCTGTGTCCGGCACTAGCTAATATGCGTGTACTCGTACTCCTTTGCTCGCCGCTGCTCCATCCCGCGCAAGAGCACTGCTGCTGCACAGGAGCACAGGAACGCTCATGGGTCTGATGGCATAGGAGTGGGACAAAAGTCAATGGGTGAACTCTGAAGTCTAAATGCTGAAGTTCGTGTACTTTCTTTCTTTACTGATTTATTATTGATTGATTGACGTGCTATTGGCCGCTGTAGCCTGTAGGTTCTTGTGCAGCGTGATGGAGAAATAAGTTTGTGCTCAGTCTACTCTCTTGTATTCTAGTTGTGTGTAATCTGCTTCTGTATTTTATTGGACAACAAATCTCTTCTAATAATGAACTTGTGTCTTTCATTACTGCAATGATCAAAGGTACTCATGTTACTGTGTCGATGAAACTCGGGTCTCGGGTTCCCCGTCGGGTTCGGGGGTGGGGTTCGGGTGTGGGTCCGCGGATGCTCCACCCGCCCCGAACCTGACCCGTTGCCATCCTTAGCGACTAGGGATGCAAAGCGGCAGCCCGTGAGCCCGCATATAGGTTCAATTTTGCGGGTTGCCGCTTGAACACACAAAAACTAAGCCTATATATGGGTTCGCGGGCAAGCCCACTTGCATCCCTAGGGGCAACGTGGGGAAGGCCGGGAGCAGCGCATCGGGAGAAAGAATGGCGGCGCGGTGTCACACCCAGTTTTAAAGACAAAACGGGATGCAATAATATTATGTGTGCCCAGAGATCAGTCACACACATAAGCCGACAAATTATCAAAATTGTATCATCACAAGTGTTTAATACATAGCGAAAGAGTATTTAAATAATGTCTATTACAAAACAGCGGAAATAAGATAACTCTCGCGAAGCTCCATAGCACAGGGACGTCAACTGGTTGACCCCAAACCTAGTAGTCCTCTGGATACTCCTCATAACTCTGATAATCTAGTACCCATCTGGGATTTTTATCCAAGTATGAAAGAAAGTAAACAAGCGTAAGTACTTTCGTACTCAACAAGTAAACATGGGGTTCATGAGGCTCAATAAGGCATGACACTGGTTAAACTGCATTAGCTTTTAAGTTATCACAATTTTAGCATAAGATAGCATCAATATAACAACAACCCCATAACCATATGATCGAGTAAACATGAGTAATGAATAGCAATCTAGTAAAAGGTAGATTAAAGTCATTCTGTTCCATAAGAATTCCAGGCCGCTCGTATCCGAGAGCACAGCTAATATATTAGTTTAACACTATGTAGAGTTTGTACACTTTACCCATGAGTCGTGTTTGCCCAAATGCCCCAGGATCATGACTCCCTTAACACTACCGAGGTGAGCGGGCAGGGAACACTACGAAGTCTTTCAAAGGGGTTCGCTGACATACCACAGACACTACGGATCCACGGGCAAGGGGTATATAGGAGCCCGTCGGTGGTACACACCCACAACGGTCCCCACACCAGCCGCTCCGCAACCGCTCGGCAATGGCAACTTTCGTGAACTGCCGCATGCGAGAGAATGACCCTAATACTGAACTAAAGCCAGAGCCATATAGCCCCCATGGTTGTATTGTAAATCCCGGGTGATCGCTTACGGAGGTTCTAGAGCATCTCAAAAATTGTGCTCTAGTTCACCCTAATCCATGTCGCTAAAAAGCAGATTTTACCATTGTTGCATAAGTCATTAGTCAGGTTTACATGATCACGGTTATGTCTCGAGAGCACTAGCTTGATCTACCCAAATGCATAACTTCCCAAGGTAACAAGGTATAAGGTACAAAGCTATGGTAAAACTAAATAGGATATCAAGGAACGCATGCAATCATGAGATAATGCTTTAAGTGATTAGGACACAAGGATGATCCCATGAATACTTGCCTTGCTCAAAGGGCTCCTGCTGATCCTGCTCAAAGAGAAACTCCTGGTCTCCCACGTACTGCTCACCGTCTGTACTCGACCATCACATCACACGCAATCACGCAGAGACATAACATGCAAACAACAAAGCTATAGGTTAGAACAGTACACCAATCACCATAAAACAATATTAAAAGTTTATAAAACAAATCTACGCCTCACTACGATCACAAAGACGCGTGAATCACGAAAAACGGAGCTATAACGGAGAAGATATGATTTAAACGGATTTTGAATAGAGCAAGATTAAGCATTACGGAAATAATTTTCTTTGATTTTTAAAAGTAATTAACATAGATGAAAACTATACTACTGGATAGAGCATGAAAATACGGATCTAACGCAACTCGAACGGAGCGATTTGGATTTAAAATGAACAGTTTATAAGCAAAAGAAAAAGGGTGGCAAAACTGTAAATAAGGTTTTCTTTTTATTTTCGAATTAAATCAAACTGAAAAGGGAATACGCTTTTCAATAGAGGAGGCGGGATCTCAGAATACGCCAAAGGGGACTGCGGGTTCAGTCTTTAAAACCCGCGGGGTTTCTTTTGCAAGATCGCCATCGAAGGGGTATCGGGCTCTGTGGTGCGTCCGATTGGAAACAAACGGTAGGGATTAAAACAGAGGGGTAGGTGGCGGCGCTCGGCGGCCGGAAACAGGGGTGCGGCGGCGCCATTGCCGACGAGCGGCGGCGCAGCGCGATACGGGGCATCCGAGCTCCAAACTCGACGCAAAAAGGTCTGGGAGAGAGAGGAGAGCACGGCGAAGACGTCTACGGGGTTGGTTGAACGGATTATGCTCGGGAGCGTGCGGTCCGCGCAGCACAGCGGCTCGGTGTGGTCGGAAATCGCGGCGTAGTGCATTAGAGAGGTTGGGACGGGAGAGAGAGCTCCTGGGGGTGCTCCTTACCGGATTGCGGTGCTCGGAAAGAATGCGGATGGAGCAGAGAGACGCGGCCGCGGAGGAGCAATGGCGGCGGTGGCCCTGCTAGGTTTGCGGCGGCGCGGGGTGCTGCGGCGGCTCTGGTACTGCTCTGGTTCTCCCGTGGTCGCAAGGTGAGGGCGGAAGGATGTCGGGTGCGGCTTAAATAGCCCTGGTGCGCCACAAGGAAGGAAGGGGGAGGATTCGACACGGGATCGGGTCTCGGCCGCAGGGAAAGGGCGGCGGCCAGGAAAGGAAAGGAGAGGGGGGAAGAGAAAGGAAGGCAGCGGTGCTTGACTTGCTCGTTACGGTGCCGCGTTGCTAGGGAAGGGAGGATTTCCCTGCTCCTGTTCGGATTCGGCCGCGAGAGATCGTCGGCACAGAGAAGGAAGGGAGCGGGGAAAGAAAGAAGGAGGGTGAGGAAGGGGAGACTGACAAGTGGGACAAACTCGTCAGTGGTGAAAAGAGGACTGACCGGTGGGGCATCTTCGTCAGAGAGAGAGAGGGAGAAACAGTGCGGGAGAGGTGGAACTGGGCCGGCCTGGTCGGGTTCAGCTCAGCAGAAAGAGAGAGGGGAAGGTTGGGCTGGGGGGAAGTGGCCTGCGGGCCAAAGCAAGAAAGAGGGAGAGAGAAAAGAGAATTGCTTTTCCAATTTTTGATTTTCAAATTTTCAAACACATATTCCAAATAAAGTTTTTGAATTCAAATTTGAATCTTGCGAACTCCAAACAATACAAAGAAATGTGTATCAGCATGAATGCAACACAAAGTTTCTACATGATGATCAATTTTTTTTATGAAAACTTTAATTACTTTCCCTATGTTTTAATGCCCACACCAAAAAAATGCATTTACACCATTTTTATTCTATTTTGAAAAATGCATGTTTTCAGGGTGTTACACGCGGGGAGGCCGGGAGGGGCGAGAGGGAGGAATAGGGAAGTTAGGGTTGGTGTCCTGGTGGGCTTTTAGCAGGCCGCACTAGTCTTCAGGCCGTCACCGGACCTTCTCCTAAATGCGGGCCGTGTTGTGCTGGCCCACATGCCTGGGAGTCGGGCTAGGCTAGCCTAGGCCCACTAACCATCGTGTCGGGTCATACTTGGGCTGGGCTAAAATACTGGGCCTCGTGTCGGGATCAGGGGCCCGGGCTGCATGCCTAAATATAGACTCTACGTAGAATCACTCAGTGTCTATCTCTATAGGTGTAAAATTCATAGGGAACTATTCGGTCAGAGAATCATTCATCTCAACTAACGATAACACTTGTTACCAGACGTCCGACACATCGGACGACTCCACTCGTCTATTAAATAAAATAATACAACCCATCCGTCTGCTTGCTTCTCTCACATCAGTGTCGCTCGTTTCTCTTCCATCCACACCGCTCGCTTTTCTCCCATCTGTACCGCGCACTCCAGGCCTGCTAGCTCTCCTGGGAGGACGCTCCCTACCTCCCTCACCCCGTCGCGACCTCCATTGCTACCACCATCGGAGTCAGTGGTGGCCTAGGGTGGTCCTCCTCTGAATCTGAGAGAAACACTCATACCGAATAAAAGGACTTCCGTCACCAGGTGCCCTTAGTCGTTGTCCCGCCGACCCGTGCTCACACCCTCCCCCTCCGCGACCACCATTGAACCCCCCCCCCCCCCGTGCTCCCTACCGACCTGTCTCCAGCTCCCCCCACCGGAGACGAGAACGACGACGGGAGCTTTGATGAGGTAGGTCGGTTCTTTAGATCTGAACACTCCTCCTCATCTTCCTCTGGATCTGAGGGCGTGGTGGTGGCTAGGGTTCCAGTGAACTCTAGGGTCCTATTCCCTCCTCCCTCCGGCGAGCTTGAAGGTGATGGGCAAGGGCTAGAGCAGTCTGCCCCTCAAACCAATCCCCTTGTGTTGTTCTACGTTCTTGCTGCTTTTCTCCGTGTTGTAGTGGGTTTTTTGGGATGTTGCAACAAGTGATTTTCGAATATTGCAATAGAAATTTAGGTTGTTGCAACATATGATTTTTGAATGTTGCAATGAGATTTATGGGTTATTTCAGCATATGTTTTTCAAATGTTGCAATGGGATTTTTGGGTTGTTGCAACAGATGATTTTTCAAATGTTTCCATTTCCATGTTTCATGGTTGAATTTACGATGTTGCGGCACTCCTGTTTGAGATGTTGCCACATAAGTTTTTCATATGTTTACGATGTTGCACTTGAAATGTTTCCTCCTCTTCTCTAAGACAGGGGCATGGTGGGGGAATGCATGCGTTGGGGAACGGGGGCAAGGGGGCACGGTCGTGCTCTTTGGGATAGGGCGCGGTGGGGGAACAAGGACAGGGGTGAGGTGGGGAACTGAGGACATGGGCGCGGTAGACGTAATTTTATTCTATTTTATTCTGAACCATTTTTCTATTTGCTCGGCCGCGAGGTGGGTTTATTAAGGGGAGTGGGACGGGTTTGGGAAAGGGGAGCAGCGTCCGGACGCATCTCACAGGCCGGACGTCCGAGGGCTAGATGTGCCCCTCAACTAAACAACTTCCACGGAGAATCTAGAACAAGCCCATATTGTTAGATTGATCTTTCGTCATATGGTCCAACGGCTATATGGGCCTTGATCTGCGCCCTGATCGGGGGTGCCCAGCCCATCTAATGACTGGAGGGCCCCTATCACACTGCGCAATAAATATAGGTAGGGACGACGGCTCACAGTATGAGGTTAGATGACACCGAGCTCCCCACTGACTCAAACCCTAAACTCGATCTGAGAGGGGCGCAACCATTGACGGGAAATGCCACCAACCATGCCGCTTCTGCATCTCGACATCGTCGATCTACACCGTTCTCTTCCCCAACCGCCGCTATCCATGCGCGGCCTCCATCGACGAACCAGCGATGGCCAGGAAATGCACTCCGATCGGTTAGCAACCTTTACCATGTCTTTCTCCTCTCTCGGATCTCTTTTGTCATCCCAAAAACAAAGCAATGCACTGCACTACTGGATCTAGAGACCTAGACTTATAATCCTACGGTCTTAACACATATATGTCTACCAAACATGCTGCCCCATAGGCGTACATGAATGAATGAATGGGACTTTAAAAATTTATACGTGGAGTGGAGTAATTAAAAAGAATGATTAGACTAAGTGCATTTATTCCAACAACGTTATTATATTTGACCTACGTAAAATTATATGAGCATGGTTAGATCCGTTATATGAACTATATTTTCAATTTTCATCATATCTGAATTTTTTATTTTGGTATAATTAATTTTAAATATCTCTACTATAATTGAAAACTTGAAAAACCTAAATATCACCCCTGACCACACAGGGAGACTTCCCACCCTCCTCTCTACCCACCTCCAGGCTTCCCACTCCGCTCACGTGGGCTTCATGCTTACGATTGCCTTGGCCCGTGCGTGAAGTCGAACCTCATCTTCTCGAACCCTCGCGTCGCATCGCGCCGCCGCCTACCGTTTCCCTACACCCAACCTGATCTGACTAAGCCCTGAACACCACTTCCCACCCGTCGCCGCCGCCCAAGATGGGCTTCGACGTGGGATTCGTTCCCTACAACCCCGACGGGTGGGGTCCACCGGAGGCCGCCGCCGCGCCGCCTTCCCCCGGCGGCGGCTCCTCGTCCGTCCCCTTCGCCCCCTTCTCCCGCTCCGACAAGCTGGACCGCATCGCCGACTGGACCCGCAACCCGCCGGGCCACGCGGCGTTTGCCGCTGCTCGGGACACCGTCTTCGACTTCGCGGGGCTCGAGGATTCCATCAGGCTCGCATCCGCGGACGACTCGTCCTTCCACCTCGTCGACGGCAAGCTGCCGCCGCGGTTCCCACTGTGCGTGGGGGCCGTCTTCAATCCTAGCATGCCGGCGCACAAATATATCCCACACCGCCGCCGCCGCAGGTGCCCTTGCCCGCCATGGTTCCCTCGAGCTCGACCGCCAGGGAGACCGTTCACCACAGAGGGCGGAGGCCATTGAGGATCTGTTTGAGCTCACCGAGGCAAGCAAGCAGGATCTGCTCGCAGGATCACACGCGTGTCACCCCCTCCTCGCGCGTCTGTCAGGGCCTCACGCGCCGCTGCCTCTACGCATGCCTACCAGGCCACAGACGCCTCCACCCCTATATTCGGTTCCGGTGCCGCCAACACCCGTGACCGCAAGCGCTCTCCCTGCTCACTGACGCCCCAAGGTGGCTGTCGCTTGGGCACAACCTGATGCATGACCATCTCCAACTCCTCTGCATCCGTCGATCTCGATCTACCTTGAGATCTCAACTGCCAAGGTTAACAGCTCTTGATTCCTTCACTGATTTCTATTTGATGATCGATGTTGTTCCATGTTGTCCTCCGTGATCCCCTCCATAGAGATGGAAAACTCATTGATTGCTGTCACATAGGTTTTTATTGTTGAGATTGTTGCGTTCCTTATTTATTGTACAATTTTTTACATCTTAATCATTTCATTACATATCTTATGGTGATTAAACTAAATTGTCAGTTTACGTGTATGGAATATTCTCTAATCCCCTTTTGCAAATTTGTTTCTGGTACAAGGGGCATGGTTTTAACATATCAATATCTCTCTGTTCAACCTTTTTCCATTGTATAAAAACTCTATCTTAGCCACATTATTTAATTTTCTTTGGTAGATTATTGTTGCAGACATGAGGAAATTGTTGGCAAAAGTGAAATACTATGATGATCACCTATTCATTGAGATAGGTTTTGGTTGAAAAGGGACATCTACAGCGTCTTGCGCAAGTGCCACTTTTGGGATTGGGTGTCACATCGATGAGGCAATTATTACTTTGTTGTTGCTTCTTTTCCTCCTCTATGTGATACGTGTTTTCTGTGCAGGTAACGTCATGTTTCTTGCACACTGAACTTGATTTTCCATGCATGCAACATTTCCCCATCAGAGCTCAACCCTCCATGTGTTTCAGCCTTAAATTCAAAAATCTACAAACATGTGTTCTTGAGTATGATTTTAGATTGGTCAGGAAGTAATTAGAATCTGTGCTTAGTCTTTTCCTAATGTCGAGGTCGGCGTCCAGCGGTATGGCAGGCGTACGACGCCGGCCAACGGGAGGACGCGAGCCCCGTGGACGTTCCCCTATTGTCGGGTACAAAGGTAAGGGGTACCCTAAACCTGCGATAAACTAACGCTCAACATAGTGACCATTTTTAAGACAGGATCCGATCAGCCGTTCAAGTCAATGGAGAAAGGCCCATCACACAAAGGCCTCCCTCACCGGCGACAACAACCAGTCGTGGGCCGACCCATTACTGGAAAAACAGACGGACAGGGGTCGAATGAACGACCCTCCGCCTCTACCTCGACTTACGGACAGGGGTCGAACGAACGACCCCTCCGCCTCCGCCTCGACCCCGATTGGCGGACAGGGGTCGAACGAACGACCCCTCCGCCTCGACCCCTCGAATGACGGACAGGGGGTCGAACGAACGACCCCTGAGAAGGAAGCTCGACCGACTTACCTGCTCCCGACATGGGTTAAAGGGGATCTGATGCGCCTACCTGCCCTCGCCTAACGCCATGGACGCCCACTACCACGGTCAAATCCATCAACTCACCGCCCATGCCCTGGACCTCCATCAACTGTGCTGCCGCTGTAGCCACGTCGTAGGTACGGACTCCAGAGGCACCCCCTCGAGTCATGAACAGGACGGCCCTCGACTATGTCCTCAGGGATACGACAGGGTCACGCTGGCCTCGACCCCCCCTCGACCGGGGGGCTCGACCACCGTCCCCAACCACTCTGGCATGGGACCCGTCCTATCCGCTCTGTCCCGCTTCAGCTGTGGGACTTGCACCCATCTACAGAAGGTCAACCCTGCTGCGCCATGACGTGCTGCAACGTCCAGTGCGCCATCACCATACTCCGAAACACCGGAAGGACGGGAAGGCCACGCCGCTACAGCGGTCGACGTCCCTTCGCCAGCATGGCGCCACGGACACGCCTCTCATGCCTCTACAGTCTAGGACATCTGTACTCTCAGGCCTCCCCTTGTCTATAAAAGGGGACGGTGGGATAGAAGAAGGGGCATTCGCATGGGTATTCGCATTCGGACATCAGCTCTGACCTGCATACACCACACACCCGGTTGCTTGATCAACCTCTCAAGCAACCAACCGACCACCTAGGATAGCCCTGCTAGCCCTAGGCCTCAGCTCGTCTTGAACACCCCCGTGTAAACCAGCTTGTACCCCCCCTGTACGATCACTTCGGTGCAAGATAATACAATCCATCCTCCCCCGCTGGACGTAGGGCCTTCTGTGCCCGAACCAGGATAAATCTTGTGTTCTTCTTGCATCACATCTGGGAGAGGGAGCACGCAATATACAAATTTACTAGCCGGTGGCCTTGACCCCCCGGGTCATAACACCGACACCTATGAACCCTAGAGCCACCCGATTTGATCTAACATATTTGGTTTTGGTTTGGATTGGTTGTACTAGCTGTAGATTGTTAACCTCATCATGAATTAATGCGACTCGAAGTCATCTTTGCACAATTTATAGTCAATAAATGAATACAGATTTTGTAACATTTAGGATCCTGATTTTTTTATGTGGAATTGGGGATTTGGGGACTGTTATTGCTCTAAAGTTGTGGCACATTGCAAAAATTGGGCTAAGGAATTCGGTTCTTTCTGTCATGGTAGATTTTGCTTCTGTGAAGTTGTTAGGAAATTTTCAGTCAACAGACTTTCTTTGTTTCCTCCCCCTGTTTCGTGATCCTGGATGTTCTTGCACTCTTTTCTGAGGTAGACTGCAGCCATGTCTCCAATCGTGACAACACACATGCTCATCGTCACTGCAAGCTCAAATGTTTTTTTCAAACTGAAAATTTGCTCCATGAGATGCAGTTTTGTATCTCTCACACATGGTTTATAAATGTCTTGTGATATTCTTATCATTACTGTTAGATGTCATTGATGAATGTTTCATTACTTTTAGATGTGATTAGCTGATACTTCTTTTGGAATCTCTGATGAAGGCATATATGCTTAAGTTGCGACAAATTAGGCCCCTGGCACACCTGGAGGGGATCCTAAAAAACTGAAGGAATAGTTGAACTAGGGGTGTGTTCAGCTAAGGTTCAGTGATGAATACATACAGTTCGGTTATCCAGTGCTCTTGGATCTTGCATCTTTTTTAACCACAGCGCTTGCTAATAGGTTCCTAATGGAGTGGTTATTAAATCTAAAAGGACTAATCACATCCATCTGAAGGCATTTTAAATCTGCCTTTGAGATCAATGAAACTGTTGAAGGCATTTTGGATTTAACAGATTTTTCACAACGCCTTTGCTGCTTGCTTTAATGTTGTAAGTGTACTGGTGCATAGTTACAAAGTTAAGAGAGTTGTTTGATAAAGGGTTTCACTGTTCTATTTGCCATCTGATGTGCACAAGTTTTGTCATTTTACAGTTCCTAAGCATCTTATGACCCTACTAATTAATGTAGCTCATGTTTCTTTCAGGTGCCTTATATGAACGTTCTGACTTTCTGTGCATCAAAGAAAATTGTATGAATCTAGATCATGGCTTAATTACTTATGTTATCGGTATTTAGGCTCTGTCCTTTTCTACAACTGCTTAGGTTCTTGTGTGAATTAAATTAGTCGTCTCTTTTTATGGCAAAGTTGCAAAACAAACTACCCATGTCACTCGGGGTTTTAGGAGACTCACGTTATAAATCTTGGGATTGTGGATGGACGGGGAGGCCAGGCACCACTCGCCATGGTTGGTCAAGGTCTGGTGGGTGGTGTGGCGTCCGGGTCAGTGGAGTCACAGAACATCGAAGTTAGCTTGTGAGGGGTGGTGGGAGTGGATCTGGCAATGGAGGACTGCTGCTGATGAGCTGGTGAATTGAGCAAAGGAATGATCAGGGATGCCGTGAAGGATGGGGGGAAGGAAAAATGATGACTCTACAATTGAGATCTAATGATAGTTCATTTTCCATCACCAGTTCATTTCATTAGCATGCCCCTTTTTATCCTTGTCCCGGAGTTAGCAACAATTTCTATTTTATTTTCAATTGTATTTGAGCTTGCATGTACCTTGTAGTAGTTGTACCTTCTGAAAGTATTTTTTTACTTAAAAGAATAATCGTATAACCTTAAGCATACATGATTAAGTTTTCACCCTCCATAACGCCGATTATCTTGATGTACTTTATCTTTAGAAAATCAAACCTTCGCAACTTCTAATTTTTAGATTCTTTGTTGAATGAGTGTGTGGGTTTGAGTTTGTTTGTGTGGGTGCTGATGCTGAGGTATCGAGGCTCGCGCGGGGCAGCGTACGGCGTGGCTGGTCGGAGCTGCCATCACCAAATTAAAGGTGGTTTAGGTGTGGGCAGGGAAGCAGTGGTGCCGCAGATCGATGGGTGCTCGGCCGAGGGGGCGCGACACGGCATAAGGTGTCCATCATCATTTTAGTCTTTCAAGAAATTTCCGATCATTTCTATCAAAAAAGAATTTTAAATTTGTTCATATATTTTGTTGTATTGTAATTAGTGAAGTGGCAAAGTAATTGTGGAAAAAGGAAATAATTCATCTGAAAAAGTTGGCTACATAACTGGTTTGTGAAATATTTTTCATGTAGCAAAACATGAGCATTTTTGGGGTCTCTGGAGAAATATAAGTTTTGTCCGCTGATATTTTGGTTTTTTTATTAATTTGTATGTATGAATATTACCGTAGCGTTAGCATGGGTATATTATTTTTCAAAAGTTAAACTCTGCAAAAATAAATTGGTTGATTTATATAGTCTTCCCTAGAAAAAAACCGTAGCGTTAGCACGGGTATTATACTAGTAATATATATAGTACTCCCTCTATCCCAAATTGTAAGTCATTCCAAAAATTTTAAAAAGTCAAAGTTTATAAAGTTTGACCAAATTTATATAATATGATTATAACATATTTGATATCAACTAAGTATCATTAGATTCTTTATTAGTTACTAGTAAAATATGTCCGTGTTTTGCATCGGGATATATAATTTATTCTTCTGTATACTCATATCAATGATAAATGTGTCTATATATATAGTAACAAGACGTATTATTGTGTGGTCATCTAAAGATATAACAACACATTAGACTATTATATATAATTATTGTGTGCTGACAAATTAAATATGAAAAGCAAGTTATATATCTACGTATACTGAGTCACCACACACATATAAATTTGGCCTCCGTTGATGAGTATATGACATTGTGTCGTGTATTGCAATGGTAAAAAATTATATCATAAATAACATAAGAAGAAAAAAAAGTATACATGACACAATAATAATTCATGTAAATGAAAGTGTGGTGAAATTATTAAGCAATTTTCAGAACACAGGTATCTATATGACATACTCCAGTGTCACACCCAATTTTAAGAATAAAATTGAATGCGAATAACTCATGTGTGCCCAGAGATCAATCACACACATAAGCCGACAAATCTTTAAATAGTACCATCGCTAAGTGCTTATTACATAACGAATAATATTCTAAAACATAACAACGGAAATAAAGATAACTCTCGCGACGAAGCTCCACTTCACAGGGAACGCCGACTGGTTGACCACTAGCCTAGTACTCCTCACGGTAGTCTTCAAAGCCATCTGAAGGGGTTGAGAAAGCAAGAGTGAGAACTTAAAGTACTCAGCAAGAGTAACATAGGGTTATGAAGCTCAAAGGCTGACACTGTCTGAACTGCGGTCGCTTTTAACTTGGTCAAGTTTTACCAACACTTAGCTTTAGTTATGCTTAACCCAAATAGTAGCCACATGATAAGATTGGTAACCAACATTAACAATTAAACATTAAAAAACATGATCATCTACACTGTGAGTTTTCCAGGCCGCTCGTGACCGTAAGCACGGCTATCATGATAGATTTACACTCTGCAGAGGTTATACACTTTACCCACAAGCTATGTTGCCCATATGTCCGGGATAGCTAGTTCCATAACACTGCCAAGGTGAACGAACAGGGAACACTATGAAGTCTTTCAAAAGCCCTTTCTAACATGTAGCGGACCCTACGGACCCAATGCAAAGGGGAATATGGGACACCCCGATGGTACCACCCGCAGCGGTCCCCACACAAGCTATACCCCATAGCCAGCTCGGCAAAGGTGCCTTTCACGAACCACAAGCATGCTAGTCCAAACTTCATACTTAACTAAAGCCAAAGCAATTATAGCACCCGTGGTTGTAGTTAAGTCCCAGCTTTTGCCCTACAGTGGGGTCCTATTCCATGTTGCTATAAAAGCCAATTTTATCTCATTGTTGCATATATCATTAATCAATATTCGATTCAATATTCATCATGTAAAGCATAACAAAGCTACCCATATGCATAGAAACCCATGGTGACAAGGTAACAGGATAACAAAGCTATGGTAAAGATCTAAATAGGAATCAAATTAGGCACATGCAATATGACTAGATGAATTAGGGTGAATAGGTAACAAGGATGATCCCATGTTAAACTTGCCTTGATCACAAAGCTCTTGGTGATCCTGATCTGCTGCAAAGAACTCTTGCTCACCGAAGATCTCACCGGCTGTACTCGATCAACATCACCACGCAATCATCCGAACAATCATACATGAAGCAACAAAGATATAATCAGAACATTACACCATAAACAATAAAGAGGTTTATGAAAAGCTTTTAAAATAGATCTATACTTTACTACGATCACAAAGACGCGAGAATCACGCTAATCGGATCTAAAACGATTAAACTATAGATTAAACAAGATTTTGAAAATGACAAGATTAAAGCATTAAAAGAATTAATTTACTTTTATTTTCAAAAGTGATTAACATAGATGAAATCTATACTACTGGATAGAGCATAAAACTACGAATCTAACGCAACTTGAACGGATCGATTTGGATTTAAAACGAGCAAATTATAAGCATTTGAAGTTCAGTGGCAAAACTGTAAATAGGGATTTTCTTTTATTTTCGAAATAAAACAGATCTGAAAAGGGAATATGTTTTCCCGAGGGAAAAGCGTAAAGGAGGAAAACCGCTTTGGACGACGGGTTGAGAGTCAAAGAACCCGGGGGTCTCTTTAGCAAAACTGCCACCCGAAGGGGTATCCGCTCCTCTGATCCATTGGATCTGAAGCCGATGGCTCAGATTAGATGGGGGAGGAGAGAGGTGGCGCGGTGGCCGGAGCAGGGCGGAGGACGGCGGCGCCATGGCCGGATCGAGGCCTAGCTCGTCGGCGCAACTAGACCGGGGGCTCTGGTGCTCGGTTTTTTCAATCCGAGAGCACCGGGAGAAAGAGCGGAGAGAGACGAACTCACCAAGGACAAAGGCGGGGCTCGATGAAGGGCTTGGATGGCCGACGACGACGTACAGCGGCAACGGAACTCCTGCACACGGCGACAAGGTCAACCGGAGCGTAATTGAAAGGGAAAGGAGGGAGGGGAGGTGTCGGCGTCGCGGGAGTCGGCGTCGCGGCGCGGTGCGGCAGAGTCCAGGTCGGGCTCGACTGGAGGGAAGGGAAGAGGCTGACGCACGGGGCCGCTGCGTCAGAGAGAGAGGGTCGAGGCCAAGCGGAAGTCGAGGCTCGAGCGAGGGTCGATGCTTGAGGCGGAGTCGAGCTCGAGGCCGAGCAGGGGTCGAGGCTCGAGGCCGAGATGGAGGAGGGGTCGAGCACAGGGCCGAGTCGAGCTCGAGGCTGTGCAGGGGTCGAGGCTCGAGGCCGGCCCACGCAGGAGAAAGAAGGGAGAGGGAGAGAGAGAGCTTTTCCACTTTCTTTTCTTTTTGATTTTCAAATTGATTTTTAAAAGGTTTTGAAATCCTTTTCGAGTTTTGCAAATTCAACCAACACAAGACAAATGTAGAGGCATGCAATGCTCAAACAAGTTAAACCCTAGCATTGATATATATATATATATATATATATATATATATATATATATATTAGTTTTATTTATTTAATTCTATGAGCACAAAAATGCTTGAATTAAATCAAATTAAATTTAAATTCAAATCTAATTTCTATTTCAAATTTTAGGGTGTTACATCCAGGAATCGGGAAAATAAAAGGAGTAAAGAAAAAAATTGTCAGATTAATTAACAAAAATGTGTTAAAGAAAGCTACGTTAGGGATTTGGGAATACTCACACGTCATGGATTTGATTAAAACTTACAAGTGGGGTCTATGGTCCATAAACTAAGCTTCTCTATACCTTTGCAATCTTGTGCAGCTGTAGCACCGTTCTTATCCATCTACCCACCATGCTCTCAGCCTCATGTAGTCTCATTATCGCCGTTGAGCTCCAATCACAGCTCCCAACACACTTGCCATTGAGCTCTCCACCCCGCCAACTCGCCCTCGATCTGGATCCGCGACCGCGTCGATGTCCCGACGTTCGCGTCCGCGCGAACACTGCCGAACAGCGGAGCTGCAACCGCACTGATCTCCACCGCCGCGCAGACGTCCCAACGTCCGCGTCCGGTGACATCGCCATGCGGACACCGCGAACAGCCGAGCATCGGCTGCAGAGAAGCTAACCGAGAGGGAGATCGACGATGGTTGACAATGGTGGCCCCTCGAGCCCTTTTCTTCGACGGTGCTGAACCAGCCTCTTGCCTTGCCGCTGTCGATGTTGTGGCCTGGATTATATGGTCGGTGGTCTTCATCAATTTGATATGTGATTTCTTGTGTTGTTGTCGTCTTCACGCCTGTTGTCGTCGTGGCGTCACCGTGCTGCCTCGCCAAGGCGGCCCTCTCCCTATCATGTGCCATGGCAATCGGTCGCTTGGATCTTTACCCGACGTTGATTTTGTGGTCGACGTTATATATATATATATATAGTGTGTGTGGTCTTGATCTGGAATTCGAATTTGGTTTGGTTAGTTGCTGGCTAACAGGTCATGCCGTGACTCGTGAGCGTGTTGGATTCAATTTTTCGAAGCAAATCTCGTTATGCTTTTGTTCCCAAGCAATTCGTTGCTGGCTAACAGGTTGTGCCGTGACTCGTGAACGTATTGGGTTCGATTTTTGGAAGCAGATTGCTATGTGTTTGTCCCAAGCAAATAGACCAAATATATTTTGGATTCGGATTCATCTCTTATACGGACTGCGGGCAGATATATGGAAAAAAAATTTGGCAATTATATATGGGAACTTACGGAAACCGGATAGAAAAATATTTTTTGGAAAACATTGACTGACTATGGAAGTTTACGGAAGCTGAACAGGATTTTTTTTTTGGAAAAAAAATTGAGACTATATACGTACGGGAAGCTGGATTTGATTTTTTTTTTTGGAAAAAAATGAGACTATATACGTACGGAAACCGGATAGGAAAATATTTTAGAATAGAAAATCCTACCGCGCTAGATAAGGTTTGTATGTATATATAAATATGGGCGGAGACAACTCTCTATATATTATACGGTAGTTAGGAGACCAACTAACAAATAGATGGACGAAAAAAAGCTAGAAATTTTGGCTCTTTATTAATAGGTATAGATATAGATATAGACTTATCTAGAATATGGATTTGGTTTGATTTGTTGCTAAATTCCAGGACGTGCCGTGTGCTGGTTGGATTTGATTTTGGAAAAGGAAATATCATTAGTCTTTGGCAAACACAAGCAAAATTTGCTCGTGTCTTATTGGATTTTTACGGGAGTTTAGAGACGGTTTCTATTTGTCAGACTTGATTCGTTTTGGAGTGCCCTCTGCTGAGTCCTGGCTGGCCACGGGAGTGGTGCAAGAGCCAAAGAGACCTCGACAGCCACGGCCAATCGATTCCTAATTCCACGTTTCATAGTTAGATGAAGACGTCTATATGGAATATTACTTGTTTTTTTTAGAAAAAATGTAGTATATTTATTTTCTGTCACGAGTCACGATGGAATAGGACTCGTATGGAAACTCGATTGTTTTCGAATCCGGATCACATACATGATCCAATAGGTTTTGGAATCGAACTTTGTATCATGTTAGAGAGGATCTACGGGCTATATATATTGTCCGGTAGTTAGAGGAGGAGAGAGATAAAAAATAGATGGACCAAAAAAATAGCTAGAAATTTTGCCTCTAGCAAACGTGCCCGTGCGTTACAACGGGGATCCAATACACATGTATGAATTGAACTCTGTAGGTAGCATTGCTATCACTACGTGTGAGTTGTCTTAAGTTATATGATGAGTTATAAATCTGGATCACATAGGAGATACGAACAACCTGAGTGCAGTTTGGAAATAATATTTGGTATAAATTTGAGAGAGATTATACCCAAACGCAATAAGAACTTGGAAAGTACATTACGTGAATTCACCGATTTGCTTGGCAGTCTTTACAGCCTAGGAGTCCCGCTAAACTATAATGCGACTAATTGCAGGTTCGCAATCCCAGGAAACACGAGAGGAAGTCAAATTTTGCATGAAAAAAATATAAAGTTACAGTAGAATCCATGTTGTAGTAGGAAAAATCAATTATTTATGTTCTCTGCAACAAATTCAAATGATGCCGCGAGCCTCTTTCACGTTGCAACGAATCAAAGCAAATAGAACATATCTATTCCATCATGCAACCATGCAGGTTTCCATGGAGATCAGAAATAGGTTTGCATTGTGGTGATGGAAAGGATTTGAATTAGGATCCAAAAATATATATTAAAATATAAGTCTCTCCCGATGGATGCACGATGGGAAAAGTATAGTAATAAAAGAACATAAAAGGAAAAATATTTGAATTAGGAAATAATAAATGAATCTAAAAATATAGAAAGGATTTGAATTAGGAGTATAATAAAAATAGAAGTCTATCCCGATGGATGTACGATGGGAAAAATAGTAAAAGAACATAAAAGGAAAAGTATTAGAATTAGGATTCGTATTTATATATGTTACTTCTGATTAATAGATATATTTGGATTATGATTCCTATACATACCTATTCAAGTTACATCAAGAATCCCGACATACTCAGTATGTCATAATAAAACAAGGAATTATAGACATACAAACATGGAAAAGAAATTATTTATTGTCCGGTAGTTAGAGAGATACCGATCTAAAAAGAATGGATGAACGAAAAAAAGAGTTAGAAATTTTGGCTCTTTATTATTAGGTATAGATATAGATATAGAAGATATTTTTATACTATACCTATTTGATGTCATAAATCTTTATGTTTCTCTCTATAATCTTCAATCAAACTTAAAATAATTTGACTCTCCAAGATTTTTGGAATGACTTACAATTTGGAATTGAGTGAGTACTCTTCTATGTATGATGAATGATGACGTCCAAATCCAAACTTAAGATATTCCAACCGATCGCTAGCATTTTTTTTCAGAAAAAAAAAGACAACAAAGAAAACGAGATTACGGGACCAAACACAAATAGCAGGATGAGTCCGACTCGCATCAATCAAGGACGAATAATACAAGAGCAAGCCAGCCCTAGCTGTCCTACCTATATATATATATATATATTACCGTGCATAAGTTGCCGCGTGCACGCACGCAACCAACGCACGTATCTTGACGAGCCGCCGCCGCATCCTCCGGGTCGGCGCCACGCACGCGCACGATGGCAAAGCCGCAGGTTCCGTTCACCGTCGCCGTCGGCGGCGGTGGCGACAGCAGTCCGGTGGTGGCGGCCGCCGGCTCGCCGCCGCCCGTGGACTCCGACTCCGACAGGGAGCATCCGCTGCAGGAGCCCCAGTTCGTGTTCCACGCCATGGATGATGACGAGCGCCACCACGGCCAACAGCCGGCTGCTCTTCTCCCGATCCACCACCGCCGCCGCCGCCCGAGGCCCGCCGCAGACGAGGAGCGCCTCCGTTTCTACATGATTATGCCCCAGGCACGCACTGATCTCTATCTCGTTTGCAGATTTTAATTTTTTATTCTACACATAAAACATGCATTGTACTAATTATTTTTTTATATTTTATATTATTCTGGCACCACGATTGTAATTATTATTATATTACACGTATATGTATTTATTCAATAATACTTGATCGATTATTGCATTTCAGGAGATTTTATGCTCGACCACATTTATTTTGGGGGCTCCCTGATCTACTTTGCGAATAGCCCTGAGGTACGGGCTCAACCAGGCTTCAACTGGGACGTGTTTGTGACTGCCTACTCGGCGCTGGTTATGCTTTTCTCGCTCGTGTCGCTGCTGTTGTCTTACATGGGCGTTTACAATTACCACGGCTAGCCTACCCGTGTCTGCCGTTAGTTTATTATAACTATTTATTTCATTTGTGCCAATTTAGGTGAATAGGTCGGTGCCTACCGTTAGTTTATATGAACTTATTTAATTTGTGTTATTTTAGGTGAACAAGTGTGTATATATATACCCTAGGTATATAATAACTATGCTACACCAAAGTGTTATCTCCTACCCCTAAAAGAACAAAAGGAAATGTTATCTCCTACCCCTAAAAAGAACAAAAGGAATACCGCAGTTTCATGCGACCTTTTTTCGGCCCGTGCCTCCACCCACGTGTGATTTGTCGGAGTGAAATCAATCGCACGCGACAGAAAAAAAGAAAACACGACAGAAGGAAAGAAAACGCGATAGAAGGAAAGAAAAATGACCTCGCTTGGCCTCCTGAAATCACGGCACATCATCCACTCCACTCCACCTTCCTAATCTCCCCGCATTCACGAGTAGGCACGGCGCGACAAGCGCGCAGATGAAATCGCGGCGGGTGCACGGACGTAGGCGCATCTGGGGCGTACGGGCGCGGGCGCCGGTGGCCATCGAGCGCGCGGGCGCGGTCGGCCTACGAGCACGCGGACGCGGCCGGCCTGCGAGCATGCGGGCACGGGCACCGGTGGCCATCGAGCACGCGTGGCGGGCGTGGGCGGCTGGAGAGCACGCGGGCGCAGGCGCGGGCGGCCGGGGCACGCGGCCGCGGCCTTTGAGCGCGAGCGCGGGCGACTGGCGAGCACGAGGGGGCGCGCGGCCGCGGCCGCAGCCAGGGAGCACGAGCGCGGGCAACCGGTGAGCACGCGGGTGCGGGAGGCCGGCGAGCACGCGAGCGCGGGCGCGGCCAGGGAGTGCGGGTGCGGGCGGTCGGCGAGCACGCGGATGCTGGCGCGGGCAGCCGGGCAAGCGCCATCGCGCTGGCAGCGCGAGTGAGCGAGAGGCGGCATGAGGACGACCATCACACGGTAGCGTGAGCACGGCATCACGGGCGAGCGGAGTCGGCGCAGTCGAGCGCGGCGGCGCGGGCATGGTGGAGTGCATGACGACGCGTTCCCGGTGGACCTGTTCCCGGTGCATGAAGACGCGTCGGCGAGCGGGGTGCGGCACGTGTTGAAGCTCAGCGTGATGGACACGGTTCAGGGGCGGTACGACGACACGGCGGACGCGTTCGTGCCGACGGAAAACGAGCGCGGCGATGCGCCTGGCCTATTGGTTGATTTGCGGAGGCCCTATTACTAACGGCGACGTACATAGAGATGTATTTCAAATGACAAAACACATCTGAATTATTATTGATAAATGAATATTGGTTTATTTGTGGAGGCAAAAAATAAATTCGGTACACTTCTAAAACCGAACAACCAATATCTTCTATCTCCTACAACTAAAAAACAAAATTAAAACTATGTGTTGTTCGCGACTATGTTAATATCATGAACTTAATTTGTTTTTTAATTTGTTATTTTAACGTATATATTTAATTTTATAATAATGTTATATTATGGTGCGATATATGTGTTCTTAGTATAAAAGTTTTGTTATCTCGCAGCAACGCACGGGCACGATGCAGTACTGAAAAAATTCAGTATTGTTCAGTAGTCGTGTGTCAGTATTATATTTATTTCTGTGGTACTGAGTGTAGTACTGACTGACACTTCAGAAGTACTCAATATTTTTTTTCAAATCAATTTTGCCCTTATTCTACACCTAATTTAGGTGTAGAATAACACCTTGGTGTGTGTGTCTATATATATATATATATATATATATATATAGCTTGGGTGCTAAATATAATTCAATACGATGGTCGTCGGAGACACAACTCCTTTTTAATTCCGACGAGTCCTAAGGTAGTAATAATTCATTAAAGGTCATACAAATTTTACCACCATTTACTATTCCGTCATTGAATGGTAGTGGGTGCGTGTCATTGAATGGGAAAAAAATTGCGTGCAGACTTGCTGCAAACCTTTACGGTGCAGACGTGGTTCCAATGTTAGCCACGTGGACCGTCCAAGAATCTGAACCATCCGATGTTGGGCCAGAGTCCGCCTCCGTCCGCATAGGCCGAGAGATGTGTGTATCGGTCCATCGGAGTTACAAACCAGCCGGCCGTCCGATCCATCCGTAGTCCACGTGGCAAGCATCTGGAACACGTCTGCACCATTGCAGGATGCAGCCGGGCTGCACCGAATTGTGCGATATGGAGTATGCGTGCGTGCTGAGGTGGTTGGTCATGTGCATGTCCATTTTAATTCTAAAGAGGCTTGGGAGAGTAATAATCATTAGAGGTCACCCTGTTATTAAACTAATCTGCTTTGATTGATCCAGAATAGTACATGCAATCTGGGGTTTATTATGGGGCGCTCCATAGATGAGTAAAAGCTAATAAGAATGGAACATATGGGAAAAAATACTCTAACAAATTATTTAAATTGGGTTGTGGGTACGCGAGAGAATTCCGGGATTAATGAGCCCATCATGCGACTTTTTCTATAAGGTTCTGTTTTGTTGTAGTAAAAATATTTGTTAGGCCTGAAGAATATATTAAATTTTTTGACTATTCAGCATATGCTGCTTGTTGGTGAGAAATTACAAGATAAAAGGATGCCTGCGAGCACTATATTTCTACGGTGCATGCTGGATGAAAAATAATTCCGAAATGTCTAGTGAGAGGTATATTCGCATGTGCTAATCGTTCGGGGGCGTTGCGTATGATTTTAATAATGATAGTATTATTTTGCTAAGAAAATAATTCAGTCATTTCCAGTGAGGTAAATTCTCCCACGCTAATCGCCGGAAGGGCTGAACCCCAATCGAACTTTTTTATTACCGATAGTATCATTTAGTGAAGAAAATAATTCTTCCAAGTCCCATGAGAGGTAAATACTCTTTTGTTAATCATCGCCAGTGGTCAGACTTTTTTTATTACTGCTAGTATCATGCTCTTGATCAAGGACTTGAAAAAACAACTCATAATCATCAGGGTGTCACATCTCGGGACATAGTACTTTTTGTTACTATTAGTATCATTTGCTTCTACAAATAATTCTAGCTATACTCATGAGGAGTTACTCCAATAATCATTGGGGCCTTCTAGTCTTCAATCAGGGTAGTTTTTGGTACTATCAGTATCATTTGCTCTATAAATAACTAAATATTTGCTCGTACTAACGCTACGAGTCATATTAAGTTCAAAGACAATTCTATCAAATGGATGCACAACAAATCAATGTATAGACAGCAATTTTAACCAACTCGACTACAATTCTAACCCAACACACTCTTTATTCATCCCTAAACATCACATCTCAGGTGTAAAATCAATGAATCATACACGATCTCACAATGCCAACTACAGATCACATGATCAAAGTACAATTACAATCATTATCATATTCTGGCCATGTTTTCCAAGAAGTTGCTCCAGTGCAGCATGAACATTTCCAACAGTAGCAGCCAAGGCTCGGATGTTCTCTTGTGTGTCAAAGAAACCTATTTCTTGACATTACTTTATTGATGAGAAGACTTCAAAAAACATCTAGAGAAAAGCTTCAAGAGATCATACTTATTGGAACTGCAGAATTAATTTCTCCAATAACAGAACAGACCTAGGCCACCACCAACACCAAGCCCGCGGAACATGTTTATAAAGGTGTTGAGATTGACATTGCCTAGGATTCAAGTGTTCAAAAAGTTATTAAATAAGCAAGCATATGTAAATCCTACTGAGAAAGGCAGTAAGTTATCTAAATAAGTTTCATTAAATCAAGTTATGGCAGACTTAGGACCCGAACTAAGGGTGGACACGTTGCCCGTGCGTCATGAGGTGTTTCGTAATACAAAACAAACAAGCAAAAGGAAATGCATATCTTTGTATTCAAGCATAGAATGGGATATATTTAAGATTCATGTATATAGAGAGAGATATCTCGTAGTCCTCTTTGACAGATTGTGTGTCTACCAAAAATTATATGATTTTGCACTATCCAATTTCAGAAATAATGCTAACCCAGAGGAATCCATCCAATCTCCTTACTCGTCATCCTCGCTGTCAGATTGAGGTAGGTCTCTACCAGGCGGTTGTGGAAAGGATAATGACATATATATGGTTGTAACCCTAAGAACAGAGTGAATACGACCTGAGCACACAAAAAATTATTAAAGTTCACCCCAGAAACTTCATCCAACAGCAGAACAAAAACAAAATGATTTATTTATGGGGCACTATAAATAATGGTAGATGGTTGGACTCTCCTATAAGTAAAATACCATAGCTGCACAAAGGCATATACAAACACCCATATTAGCTGACTCGTAATTCGTAAATGACAGGAAATTTATTTACGCTGGACAATTTTTAGACCTTGCAGTTTGATTTTACCACATTCATATTGCAAATTTGGAATGCGCCGTATAAAGACAAATTACAATAATGAGCCCTATAAAGACAAACCTTTTTTAATTAATCCAACAAAGTTTAAAACTTATTTGAACAATTTTAGAGTTGTCGGATGATGAATGACTCAGATTCTTAATTTAAATATAGAACATGTCATGATGAAAATTAGAACAAGGAAGCATAATCTGAACAAGACCTCTGTCATGGCCCCAATTGCAAATCATTGATTTCACTTTTAACTGCCTAAAAAGAGTCTCGTGCAAAGCATAGACATAATTAAAATTGTATATGGTGCATATTATTCTTTCGATGAAAGTCACTGATTTATTACTTAATCAATGACAAGTTATATTGATTGGCTAGATGAATCAAAGTAATTGGTCATATTCTATTTGTAGTCAGCAATTGCAGGAAGGCTTACACATCTGAGAACACAAATCATGTCACCGCTGCTCTCTATCTTCCCTGCTGCTTCCTTTTTCTTTCACGAAGTACTTATAAACAACAACAAAAAACACTTGAGTTAGCTACCAAAAAAGAGAGGGGCGTACCTAAATATACGCAGCATGCAGAACCAAACCACCGGCGCCCTGCAAGGCTGCAAGCGATCTCAAACATCTCCGCTGTGTGCGCCGTACCTCAGCAGCGCCGTACCTGTGTACTTTAGTTCCTACACCTTCTCCGTTGTGTGCGCCGCCGCCACCGAGGGCGATGACGGCGGCATAGCAGGAGCGGTGCCTGCTGAGGAGGACGAGACGATAGGGAGAGATGACGGGCTGACGGCGGCGTAGGAGGAGCGGTGGCCACCGAAAACGCGAACCAAGGCACGTAGGGATGGAATTGTTTCATGTAATCACGTTGACAAGGAAGGTGGGAAGTCTGGTTGTGAGGTCAGATCCAGACTTTCTACTCTCTTACAAGTTTTCAATTATAATAAAGATTATGTCAAGACTTAAGAGGGGTAAAATTAACTCTGATAATCATCGGAACGTACAATCTCTGAGCAAGTTAGTTTTTATTACTATTAGTATCACTTTGTTTTAAAATTAATTTTGTCTGTAGCTGTGAGGAATAAAATGCTATTTTAGTACAAATATTTTCATTTGTGTTAAATAATTATGACTAGGCATGTTCGTAGTTAAATTTGTTGTAATAGTCATCGGTGTGTCCGATCTAACGGGAGGCTATTTTCTATTTCCACTATTATAATCTGGACCTATAAATAATTTCATCAGGACTTGAACAGGGCACCCCATATTGGAACAAGATGTAGTCAAATTGTTCATGCTTTATTCTGGCTTGCCAGAACGTGAGTAAAATTGTACAAAATGATTTTTTTTGTTTTATTGCGGTTCCCATAAATTGAGTAGAATAGACCGCTACATATCCAGGTGTCCAAACTCTAGATGAGAAATAATTTTATTACTACTATGGTCATTTTCTTCAATCAATAATTCTAGACACCCGATCTCAGGATAATTTTTTTATCACTACTATTATCATTTGCTTAGATAAATAATTCCAGACAGGCTCATAGGATATCAGGATGAGGATTTTTTTTATTATTGATAGTTTTTATTAATATGAGTATCATTTAATTCTATAAATAATTGCCTCTGGATAAGTGAGAAGTAAAATCAACTTTAATAATTACCAGAACGTCTAGTCTACCTCCCGGGTTGTTTTTATTATTATTACTATAATTTATTTATATAAATAAGTTTGTCTGAATGTGTAACTAGTAAAATTAACTCTAATATATATAACTTTATTACTGATAGTATTATATAAATAATTTTGATCGGACCTATTAGAGTCAAATTAACTCATAATCATCGGGACATCACGTCTTTAGATGGCGTAATTTTTATTACTATCGGGATCATTTGCTTCTATAAATAATTCTGTCTAGACTCATGAGGAGTAAATTTAACTCTGATAGTGTCTAGTCCTCGATCAGGGTAGTTTTTAGTACTATCAGTATCATTTGCTCTATAAATATTTCTATGGGAACCCAAGAGGAGTAATATAATTCTATCGGAACCGAGAGGAGTAAAATTAACTCTAACATTCATCGAAAGTACATTCTTCAATCAAGGTAGTTTTTTTATTACTATTAGTATTATTTTTCTATAAATATTTTCTTCCATAGCTATAAAGAGTAAAATTAACTTTGATAATGAGCGTGGTAGTTTTTATATACACATCTTATTTGGATGTTGTCAAATTCATCTCAACCCGCATACGTTAAATTAATGTCACTCAGACTAGATCTAAACAAGGCTTAAAGGTGGAAAAAGGTTTACATTATGGATCTAATTTTAAATTTTTTTCCTATTAATTTGACATGTGATTAAATTATTGATTTTATTTTTTGGCTAACCTTGGAGAAGCAAAAATAAAAATATTTTATTTAGATTAGCAAATTATTGATTTTCTCTTTTTTATTTGGCGAACCTAGATTGAATTAAAACTGTTTTTTTTTATTTTGATGATCAAATTGACTTGAACGAAGCCGGACATATACTCTTTTTTCATACAAGAGAACAATAATTCGTGATAACTACAGGATCGTGATAATCACAGCACCGTAGGAGCAAGCAATCTGAACCACACAGGGAGCTACTCTGAATTGATCTTAAGCAAAAATTTAAAAAATTTAAAAAAACTTGAACAAAACTATCAAAACTTTGTACACAAAAAATCCATCATAATCCACACTTGTGACACCATGATCTACTCATGTTCCAGTCGAGTGCAGCAACACACATCTCATGGGAAGAATGCACATGACAAAAAATGTAAAGAAAGAGTGAGAGAAAACTCAGAAATTTAGAAACCGGGAAGCAGAGGATTATTAGCAGTTAGGAAAAATTGTCAACCATCCACGATCAATGAAACGCCATGCTCTCTTCTTTGATCCTGAGAAGATGGTTGCCGGCAGAATCTCGTAGGCCTTAGAAACCACAATATTCATTCACTCTGCTGCCTGGTCCAACCATCGTGGGCGGATTTACCAACTGGCGGCCGCCAGACCTCCCCGCCGGCGGGAAGTGAAGTAGCGACACTGCGACAGCAGACAACAGCGAATAGGAAGCGAAGTAGCGAACGTTTTTGGCTGTCCGAGGAAGAAGATTACACTATTTTATAATGGGCTGTCAATGCTTGGGCAGTTGGGCCATGTGACATAACAACAAAACGAAGCCCAACAGGCAATAGCCCAGTACTGCAATAGCCCATACAAAACAAATGGAAGACTCACGTTGTCAGCCGCAGGCCGCCGTTTCAGTTGCGATCCTTCCGCCTTCTGCGTCTCTTCGTCTCCCTTCCTTGCTGCGCGCACAGCGGACCGGCGACGCGAGCCCGCGACGGCACGTCGGCACCACGCCACCACTGCTGAGTGCTGATGTTGTCGGCTGGCTGAGTGGTTGCAAGTAGCTTTTGTTTTGAGTTCAATTGATTCAATCCATCCATGGAAGATTCAGCAGGAACACAGAGGGGGAAAAGAAGAAAAGGCAAGTTAAATTGATTCCATCTACTGTGAATTTGATTGATATATAGTGGATCAAATTTAGTTATTGAATTTTTAATTGATAGTGGTAGGCTTAAAGAGATACTATTTTTAACTGAATAGTTACTGAATTTTTAACTGAATTTAGCTACTGAATTTGATAGTTTCTGAATTTTTAACTGAATTTAGTTTAGTTTTAGAGTTTAAAAACATAAATTATGAGATTGTGACATGGTTTATGGATAGATCGTTATTTTTTATAATATTATCTTTTATATTTTATACGGTTGCTTTGCAAAAAAGGTAGCACTAGAAAGTCCGTCATAGGTCAATTTTTTGTCATGGATTCGCCACCGGCAGCAGGTTGATCATACTATAGTAGTAATCAACAGAAAAAAAAAAGATTGAATATACTCACGTGATCGACCAGATCGATTTCATTTCTCGTTAGTATTGCCAATAATGTTCAGTTGCAGATCAGTGGATCATCACAAAATTCGCGGATATTTATTCCGACTGCTGATTGACTTGGGAGGCCGAGTCGCTTGACGGATCTAGGCAGAAGAACGAAGAGCGGATCCAAATGAACTCGACAAAGACCTCGGTAGGGACTGCCGCTCCACACCGCCGCCAGCAGGCCGGCTCCTCTCCGCGAGGTCAACCCCCGGTGGGCTGGCTGGCTTACCGCTCCACGCGCGACGTCCCCCTGCGATCTGCCGCCGCGTCCGCACCACGAGCTCCGGCCCCAAGCAGCCAGCGCCTCTGAGCGAGATCCGCCCTCTGGCGAACCAGCGGCCGTGTCTGCTTTGCGATGTGAAAACTACACAGGCCTTGCACAGACCCTCCTTGAGCTCGCGCCATCGGGTTCCGCGTCGCCGGGGCTCACACCAACGGAAGTCCTTGGAAGAGCCGGGCCCCGCTCCACGTGCGCCGCGCCTTGGCAGGCAGGACACTGCGTCCGCACGAAATACTGGTGGCGAGGTGGTTGAAGCCGTGGCCACGGTGAGGTGTGGGCGAGCTCGATGGTGTCGCGGCGACGATGAGAGGTGCTGGCGAGATTTCCGCGACTCGCGACGACGACGAAGAAGACGGATGTGGAGAAAGGAGAGCGGGGACGAGAGGATATTATCCGGATGGGCTGCGGGTGGATTCTACCGCGGTTATCACGGACCGGAGCAATAATAACCCGTCAATTATTTAACCCTTCCCAAGTGCTGACGGTGGCAGTAAATGATACGATACACATGTAAATGTAGTCAATATACCAATTGGTAAATGATACGATACACAACACAAGTAAATGCAGTTACTATATCATTTGTATCAAATCAGTCACTTCGATCATTTTGATCAAACACATGCCTGCTACTACAACTTGAAACGAATCCATACAGTGATTAGAGCCAGAATGAGTGCGCCCCCTACTGCCCCACACAGAGCCTTCCAGGGTGCGGTACTCAACAGGGTGCATAATGCCCCTGTAAATAAGCTAAGAACTATGACAACGGCTGTAAGGGTGGCAAACCTAGCATAACAAGCTGCCTTCTCTCTATTTCCGCCGAGAGAGCTGGCAGCTAAACCAGATGCTGCAAAAACACCCAAACTAACTGATCCAAATACAAGAAGCTTCACGCCATCTGAAGAGTCCTTGATAATGTTGTAGACGGCCGCGGATGCTGGAAAAGACCCGCCCAGCATCGGTCCGAGTAAGGGCGTATACCTACTGGGCTGCAAAAAAAAAATCAATATAAGAAATATTGAGTTCAGCTTGGGAAAAGATTGAGTCACATAGGCGTAGAGCAAATTTGGAAATAGAAATCAGTAAACACTAATTCAGTTCACCAAAACAAGACTTCGAAAGGGATGTGGGAGACTTGGAAGAATCCTGTAAGAGATTGGAAGAATCAATGCTTCGGATGAGTAGTTTAAAAAGAAGCAATACAAGGGTGAGATCAGCTGATGAGAGACGAGAGCTTGAAGATGATTCAGAAAAGTATCCTCATGGGCAGGGCCGTCTCAACAATTTCTAGGGCCCTTGGGCAAAGAAGACACTAACGGCCCGAGAATCTAATGCTTGATATAGTACTAGTATTAATAAGGGTTAACTTGTAACATAAAACGACAGTACATCAAAGAAACTAAAAAATCGTAAAATAACTATAATGGTTACCTCAAATATAGTGTGCTTCAATGTTTTTTAAAACACCGTCGTGTGATTATATGAACAGTTCTTCTTGTTTATATTTTTTCCTTTTTTGAGCACAAGACAAATATTTATTAGGCAACAACTAACATGTTAAAAAAGTTGAATTAGAAAATTAGAACTCTATCACGGTAATATGAAATGGCCTAAATTTAGAACAAATTACCTGCAGCATTAGGGCTCGATGAATTAAATAAATGATTAATGGAATAACTATTCACTTCAATCGCTTATGGATTGGATTTCAAGGTCAAAAAGCAAATTGAAGCTATCACTTGTCAGATTCAGTTCAAATAAACACAAAAGTTGCAGCAACTACCAGTGCAGCCCGTCATGATAAACTGAAATCTGAATTACTCACACTTACAGTTACAGGACGGAGGAACTACAGCGCTTGTGCAGCTGTGCTAGTTGCAGGTAGAGCCAGAGAGGGACGGACGGAAGAGGGACTGTAGGCCAAATTCGATCCGATCTTCAGACAATTGGCCGAACACCGCCCCCCAGTGCCGAAGGGACGCGTGATTGCCTGAATACCGTGACCACGCAGACTGAACTTGCTATGGGCGTATGGCTAGCGCTGGTATGAGCCAAATAGGAAAATATGTATAATATACATGTCTATACTCATGGCCCCCCGGCAGTCGCACCCCCCCCCCCCCCTCTAAGACGGGCCTACTCATGGGCTGATAAAGGATGTGGGCCTTTCTTTTGAAAGTATACATAATCATTCCTGGAAGCCCATTGGCCCAAGGTGGGTCTGGATAGCCAAGGATAGCAACCTAGTGGGTGAAAGATACCCGGCATCAAGGCTGGATATACAATTATACAGAGGTTCGGTCATCTTGCTCGCTGTGTCCGGGGGCTAGATCCCCAATCATCTTTCCACAAATCTTTTGCAGAGATAGCCAAGGGAGGCACCATGGCTCGATGAGAGCAAGATCGACCATGGAAAAGGCGCCTCGAAGAGTGGATGGAGGAGGAGGATTTGCTGGGAGGTGATCTCCACCAAGAACAAGATCTGAGACAGAAGTTACAGCGGGCAAATGATGGTGGAGGTAATTCTAATCAGCCCAGAGGAGGGTACAGATTTGATAGGCTTGATAGAGGTGCTGTTGGGAATAGGATTTATGATAGAGGGGATCGTAGTTTTAGAGGAACAGGTGGTAACATACCTAGTGGGGTGATTTTGGAAGGGGGCAACCCTATGGTAAAGATCAGGACAGGGCCTTAAGAGGTGGTGTTAACGATGCAGGCAAGGGTGCTGCTTATAATAGAGATGGAATGGATCTTCGCAATCAGGAACCTGCTGGAAACTGGAGGCCTAGGGACAACTACAGAAAAAGAAACTACCCTCAGATAGAGAAAAAAACAATAGAGATCAAATGTTTTAGATGTCTGGAGGTCGGTCACCATCAATCTGGCTGTACTAACGAACCAGTTTGTTCCAAGTGTAAGCAGAAGGGTCATATGGCTGTGGATTGTGGTAAATCTGAAAATCAAAAGATCAAACTCTTTGGGTTTGGAATTCCAGGTCAGGGCTTCTATTCTATGGAGATCTCTGAGGTACAAGTTAAGCTTAATCAGGCAGTTGAATTGTTAACCGTTTTGGAAGGGTCTGCCAGTGTGGAAAAACTAAATGAAGAACTAATGCTTTTTTTTATCGGGGGTCTCCGAAGAGACAGAACTAATGCTTTTGGTGAATGATAAGTAGGATTTCCAAGCTAGAAAGGTTGATGTTAATGAATATATGGTGATCTTTCCTGACAAAGAAGCTAACACAGGCAATATAGACCAATCTCTCTTAATAAAAAAATTTACCTGTCGGTTCTCGTTGTTCTCGCCGTTCTCTTCACCCCCATGGCAGCAGATGAAATTCATCATGCCGTCCACCCGAGACGCAAAGCCGGGGCGACAGATTGGACACGGACGCGTAGATGTGGTAGACGCTCAAGATTCGGAACCGCTGGCCCGCTCGCGTCGTCAGCGTAGATGTGGTAGACGCTCAAGATTCGGAACCGCTGGCCCGCTCGCGTCGTCAGGTCGTAGAAGCCGCCACGTCGGGAACCGCTTGGAGTAGGCGAGCAAGCTGTGAATCTTGAGCGTGTGGTCGCAGCCGGGGAGCGCGGGCGCGCAGACGCGGGCGCGGCCGGGGAGCGGGCGGTCGCGGGCGACCAGGGAGCCCGCGCGGGCGCGGGCGAGGGCGGCGGCGAGCGCGGCCTCCCCGGGCGGACGCGGGCGGCCGGCGAGGGCGGCGGCGAGCGCGGACGGCCTCCCCGGGCGAGCGCGGACGGCCGTGGAGCACGCGGGCGCGGCCGGCGGCGAGCGCTGCGGGCACGGGCGCTCGCGCTCCGCCGGGCAAGAAACTTGTTTCTGCACGATGCACGCGCTTCGCCGCGTGTGCACCTGCGCTGTATCTGTTTGGTAGGTTGGGCCTGTCTTTTGGACTGAATGGTTCCGTATATTACGTGGGCTACCGTTGCTGGGTCTATTTGTATTGACCACTTGACTTGTGGCTGGTTTTAGTTTTCCGGGTGTACTCCCTCCCTTCCAAAATTAAGGTGGTTTCAGGACATGAGGGAGTAGCAAGGCAACAAACAAGTGACCTGCTTACCTCTATAGTTGTAATGATTATGTCAGTCTCAATGGTATATTTTATATCATGGTTTCTAACACATGAAACTTTGGTATGAAACAAGACTCTCTCTCAGTGCAAAGTTTCATCGCACGGTTTTATAGCTTATTTCACTAGGTGTGTGTGTCTTACTTAGACCATTCATCCCTTCTCTTTTCATGTGATGAAACTACTTGAAGGTCTCAATGGGGGTTTCATGATGTTTCCAAGACGTTGGAAACAACGCTGATAAGTTTCATCCCCATGAAACATCTCCCTTCTCTCTCCTCTAAGTTTCATGCAAATATTTTTTTTTTCTGATGTGACACCATATTTAATGTGTATGAAGCCTCCCATGAAACTCCATTGAGACTGACCTTACAATACAAACAGCAGTGGAAGCATTAAATGTTTGTCTAACTTGTTCATTGGAACGGACACATACATCCACGCATACAACGTCGTATCCTTCTGCTGGCCGCGACGAAGGAATCGTGTACAGACAAGAGTAGGTGGGTGCGGGAATTTTTTTTGTTATTAAAAGGCGGGACGGATCGGTGAGGAGACAAATGAATATTATGCGTCTGACTCGCTGAGCACTATAGGTACGACAATAGGTGTGGGACTTGTGCAATTCGTAGGGGGCGATACTTTCAACGGGATAAGTTTCCCAGTCGAAAACGACTGTAATTCTGGAACAGAGAGAGTATGTATGTATATTTACGAGCCGCGTTGTGGGTTATGGAGAGAATGTACGTAGATGTAGATATGTACAAATAGTAGTACTTTGTTTTAGTGTTAATAAAAAAAGTACTTTGTTTAGTGCTTGACTACTTATGCGTGCTATTGGAATTCTGTGTGTAAGGTGTGTACCCTGTCATGTCATGAGCACACATGTTTTTGCCTTGCTGATCTTGGTGATAGTATAAATGCACGTCCGTTGACTCCAGAGCCGATGTACGGAGTTTTTCACCTTAGTGTTTGTTGTCAGCGTCTGTCGCCAAACCCTAGCGACAGACCCAATGGGCGCGCGTCCGTCGTCTCCGACTCAGCGTCTATCGCCCAGAAAACGTCTTTCTCAACTCCAAACTTCGTAGCGATGGATATGGAAGATGTTCTAGGCTATCTTAGGGTCATCTATGGCTCACTTAGGGCTATGTATGTCAAGTGGACACTACACCTATACCATGAAGCTCTCCTAAGTCAAGCTACTCATTCTAACCCCTCTTGATAGTAAGGTCAAAGATCAAATAAAGATCTATCTATACTAAGTGTCATTCATCTCCTCTGTGAAACTTACACCTATTTATTCTAGGGTCTTCATTATCTCTCTTAGAAATCTGAAACGATATCCATCTTAGGGGCATTAGATAACCATTTGATGCCCATTCTCATTTGGCTAAATTACTTGTAGCCTCTACAAAACATGCATTAGTCATAATAACCTTCCATTGTCGTTAATCACCGAAACCAATAGGATCATGATTCTTCACACATCTTTGATGCTGAGTTACTTACTTTTCGGTGACCAGTGCCATGGGTGACTCCTTGTTTCTTTTATGATCCAGTGATGTTGCGTGTAACTGAATAATTTTAGATGTTAAAACTCAAACCTGTAATTATCTAATTTCAAAAGGAATGCATACCACATTATTCAGATAACTATATGGCTCGACTCTCTGTTGGAATTTCAGGCTGGAGTTAAAAAATCTCATTGTCTGTCCCATGACCAAAGCACGTGTCTAAGGTCCGACCTTGATCGTGGTCGTCTCACATGGAATACGGTGGCGCTGTGTATGGGTGGGGCAGGGGTTCGAGGGTTTTCTCGACCTGCGTGAGAAGATCTGCTTCTTAATGCAAATCCCCTCATTTGTCCCATGACCAAAACACTAGTCTAAGGTCCGAGCTCGGTCGTGATCGTCTCACATACGCTATGGTGGCGTTGTGAATAGGTGGGACAGTGGTTCGCGAGAGATCTGCTTCTTAATGCAATGCCCAATGGTTGTCTTACCCCGTAGGTCAAGGTTTTTTTACTAAGAAAAATATTTATATGAATAGTTTTTTAGTAAAACTATAAAATGTATATACAAATTATATACCACAAACATTAGTTAATACACTGGTATTATTAATATCTCCTCTTATTAACATTCTCTTCAACCAAACAGTTTTTCTTGCAAAAACCATCCAGACATCACTTTTTTTTACTCCACAAGTTCTCCCGTCTTCCAACAAACAGGCCCCACTCGTATCTTCTGCTCCGCTCCCTCCCCACTCGCGCTCGGCACGAAGGCGACGGAGGCGGCGCTCAGGCTCGTGCTCTCAGAGTCCCAAGATCGTCGGCGGCGTCAGCGGCTCCCCCTCCCGCCTCTCGCCTCGCGCCCTCGCCTCCGTCCTCCGCACACCGGTTGGCGCCCCTGCGTACGCACCTCCCTCTTCTCTTCCCTCCCCGCCTCCGCTGGACCGTCGACGGCCCCCGGCCCCTGCGGCTGAACCGCGCGCTGAGCGCGGCCGGCGGGCAGCGGGAGCCAGCAGCCGCTGCTCGACCAAGGCGGTTGCGCCGCTTTGGGAGCGCTTATGCCCCATAGCGAAGCTCTACCCGTCCGCTTAGCGCTTGAGCGCGCTGAAGCGTGCGCTTAGTGCCGACTTTTGGAACCCTGCTAGGGATCCAAACGGCCTAAAAGAGCAGCTAAAGTTTAGCTACTTCAATCTAGCTAAACACAACTATAGTTTAGCTGTCTATTAGCTGGAGGATCCAAACACCCTAACTGTTTAGTTGGGAGAACTTTTAGCTGGCTAAAGTTTAGATAGCTAAATTTTAGTTGGGTGGATCCAAACAGGGCCTTAGGCGCTGTGATATATCATCCTTGGTTTAGCGGCTTAAGCTTTGTCATAGCCCCCAATCAGTAAGCACTGGCGCAAGGCTTATCAGGTTGGTCGCCCAGGCCATCCCAAGCTGCCATGCTTCGTAGCCTATTGGAAATTGGTAGTATTGGGGAGACTAAAAATTAGAAATTTATAATCCATATTTTGTTTGACTTGACATTGTAGAGGGTGAGATCAATCTCGGTGGTAGGGAGTATCTTTTCTTTGATACAGTAAATATATGGATTTTAGGAACCATAATGTATTGAACGTGTATCTTGAAGTTGGATCAGGGTTCCTGTTTTTCCTGTTTACAGTTGTAGCCACTAAAGATTATGATATATGATGTTTTTCTCTCTCTCTTGATCATCCTCTATTGATTCCCTTCTTCATTGGATAGGAGATTTGATTCTGTAGTTCTTGCAGAAGATAGACTATCAGATCTGTATATTGTGCTTATTATTACTGTGTCTCAGTCCGCTCAGATTTACTAGGCTCATTGCTGAGATGAGTTGATTTTTCAACTTATTTTGCTGATATGAACATGGTCAGTTTGCTGTTCAGGTGCTTTTTTGTTAGCACTAAACTACTACAGTTCATTTTCATTGTTGTGGCCATATTTGTACCTGGTACCTTTTCCTGTCTCCGTGTTCTGTATTTCTAGGAAATGTATTTGCATCAGTTAGGTAGTTGCGAATGTGTTTTCTTTGTACGTTAAAAGTTATTCCAGCTTCAGTTCTAGACCTAGTCAGCAATGATAATTTGTTGTCTGTTATTTGATTCTTTTGTTGCTTGGTACATTGGCAGAAAGGAAGAAAATTGATGATAAACTTTCATTGAAACTTGCATGTGTCTTAGATGACTTCATGAATCTTCACTGACATTTACTCTCATAACAGGTTCTAGCTAGAAATATTGGAAGATCGTTATTGGTAATTTCCAGTTATGTGCCCTGCTTTTATTCGAGATTCTTCAGGGTGATGACAGATGCTAACTCATCATTCTCCGGAGGTGCTCAGCTGCAAAGCATGAATACTGATTCATTCATGCATGTTCCAGTGTCCCCAATATCATTTTCATCAAATAACATCTCTGGCTCCTCAGTCATTGATGGATCCATTGTGCAGCAAAGTCAACCCCTTGACCAGGTACAAAACCAGAGGTCTTCAAGTGTAACATCACATCCCATGATTGAGGCTGGTGGTGCATTGCATGCTCCAAAGAAATCAAGAATTGATGTTAGGCAAGATGAACTGCAGCAACAGCTGATTCAACACCTGCTCCATGGTCAGAGTTCCCTTCATCTCCAGGGGCAACAGAACCCACAGCTTCAAGCTTTGATCCAGCAGCATAAACTAGCACAGTTGCAGCAGAGGCAGCAGCAGTTGTTGCAACCGTTTGCTCAGATGCAACCATCTCAAATTGGCATTTCTCGTCAGCCTCAGCTTAGGCCACCGCTAGCACAGCCTGGAATAGCTGGACCTATTAGGACTCCTGTCGATACTGGGCTTTGTTCCCGCAGGCTAATGCAGTATTTATATCACAAGCGTCATCGTCCAGAGGTGTGTTTGTGTTTCTGCACTGTATACATTGATCATGAGATTACGAGATGCAAGCCTTTGGCAGTGCAATTTATTGGTACACTGTCTTGTAGAATAATCCCATAGCATATTGGAGGAAGCTTGTTGAGGAATATTTTGCACCACGAGCAAGAGAAAGATGGTGTGTGTCGTCTTACGATAAGAGAGCGAACGCTACAGTTTCTACTCCACAAACAGCTCAGGTTAGTTAACATTTTATGTTCACAGTAGAAATTTGACTTGCGATTACATTGTTCTTGACTTCTTGGTTTTGTGTTTATGTCCAACATCACTCTCTGCTGACCAGCATCACGTCCGTCTTGATTCCAAAATAAAATTGATTATCATCTTCTTAAACTTCTGCTTGGTCATTGAACACAACATCTAATTTAGTATCTTTTAGTGGCTTCAAAATATAGTTTGTAAGTATAACTTTCTTCTGTATTAAAAAGAGTTTTCTTGTTGCAGTGGCTAAATAGAAAAGACCATTTTTTTGATCTGCGCATTTACAGTTAAAAAGTGAAGGAGAATATTCCTTGGTCTTTCAGATTTGCAAAAGGTGATTGATATTTATATAATGCTTCATATGGTCCTATTTATCAATTGCAGGACACATGGCGATGTGACATATGCAATACACATGGTGGAAAAGGATATGGTTAGCTAATTTCTGTCAACTCTGGCAAACTATATTAACGATGATGTCTTTTGATATTCAAATTTAGTTTTGTTTTAGATTCTCTTTGAAACTTGTTCATCTCGTGTTAGCTGTTAGCAACAAACTCTACTTTCCTATAACTATCTTGTGGGTTAACACAAATGAATTATCTGAAGTTTCACATTGAATCTGTGGTAAACCAAGATGAAATACAAAAAGGCCAGAACAAACATGAATTTAGTATTCTGTGGTTTACAAACTTGATACAGTTTCAGGGCGGAACAAATATGAATTATGTGACAATGCAAATTGTAATAATGTGTCATGCATAGGCATGAAGAATGGATATGAATTGTCTCATGAATATATGCTGAGTGGCAATAATCATACTGTGCACCATGCAAGTGCTATTGCCATAATATAGATGCACATCTTAGCGTTTCTTGTCCAATTAGCTTTCTGATCTGTTACTTGTAATACAAGTATCTCTTACTCAGGTATCCTTTGTTATGTCTGATCTCTCTGACAGAGGCTACCTATGAAGTGCTTCCTAGACTCTGTCAAATTAGATTTGATCATGGTGTTATAGATGAATACCTATTTCTTGACATGCCCAACGAATTCCGGTTGCCTAATGGACTAATGCTGCTGGAGCATACAAAAGTTGTTCAAAAAAGTGTTTATGAACACCAACATGTTACACATGAGGGCCATTTGAGAATCATATTCACACCAGAATTAAAGGTAAGTTGTTTGGTGTAGTAGTTTGCACATGTGAGTGCAATTTTTGTAGCCTGTCCATGTTACGTGTAGCATTTGTAACCATGGAAATGGTCCCATGCAAGGGGCAATAACAATTCTTATCTACCATTGACTCAGATGATGTCATGGGAGTTCTGTTCACGACGACATGAAGAGTATATCACTTGCCGGGTTCTGGCACCACAGGTGGATTTCTTATACTAGCGCAGTGTTCCACTTTAATTTTGCTACAGAATTTTTAATTGTAACTTCCCCTTGCCTAACTACATAGTAATACAGTTATTTCTTAGCAACCTAGGTCTTAGGTAATAAATTATACATGATGCGGCATAAGTCTAATTACTTAGGGCAACTTTTATAAATGGATGAAAATGCCTCTTTCTTGTCACGACCAGACTTCTTCCACAATTATTTAGATTTTTCTTCATTCTTCATTGATGTGCTGTGGAGGTCAGAACTGCTTCATGATACCCCACTGAGGATCAAACCCATTCTCATGACATCTTAATGTATCTGTACTCTTTAAGGCATTCCCTAAGTGTACCATCATCGATGACTGATAATGATATGTTATACTGTACACATGATTCTGCCTTTCAGGTCAATAATTTGCTACAGGTTGCCCAGAAATACCAAGCGGCTGCCAGTGAAAGTGGTCCTGCTGGGGTTTCAAACAATGATGCACAAACCATTTGCAACATGTTAGTGAACTACACCTTCAGTTTTGTAGTATACATTACATAGAGATCTTTTGCCATGATAAATAGAAAAACCTGTATCTTAGAGCAATCTTATTGTTATTGTGCTAATGCAAAGGCATCATTTTGTTTTGTGCTGTTAGGTTTGTGATTGCATCACGGCAACTAGTGAAGAATCTGGAGCACCAAACCTTGAACGAACATGGTCTTTCTAAACGATATGTTCGCTGCCTGCAGGTAATTACTGGCTTTTCCCGTCGCATTGTATACTTTTCTATGTTGCCCCACAAATCCTGCTTAGATTTTAGTACATTATATCATTATTATATCTGCATGTGCATCCTATGGTTTCCATGTATCCTGTATCCATATACGTCAAGCACACTGATAGTTATCTGTCCTTGTCAGATATCAGAGGTGGTGAATCACATGAAGGACTTGATTGAGTTCACCAACAAAAGCAATCTTGGTCCTATAGGTATGACATGCACATTTACCTATCACTGTCTTCGGTTTTCACCTAGCTGTTAATTGTTAGTTGTCTGTGTCAACAATTTTTCCTAAAGTAGGTTCTGTTTTGCCACTGTTTCTAAGATGCTAGGACATATTAAATCGATATGCCTCTTTATGAAATCTGATTGCTAGTTCGAGTTTTGTTGTACAAACGAAACTTGTAGCACTAGAAACGGGAATTTTCCATAAAGGAACAAACCCAGGTGACACTATGTGAGTACATATCAAGTCAGTTGTTTTTAGACCTAATGAAGCTGAATATAGTGCTGGTAGAGATTCAAAACATATGAACATATTGTACACATAGTTTGTGCTGTGGAACTTCCAAAAGAATTTGGAAAAAAAAAGTTTTCACAAGCCTCTGGGTAAAAACTTAAATCTTGTCATATGCCACTGTCAAGTGACTATGGGGGTCCCACATGTCGGACACATCAGTGGCAGATAAAGGATTATTAGTTTTCTCCGTGGCATATATAGAAATCAGATATGGTCTGTGTTGCTTCATTTGTTTTTCCTTCTGAGAACAGCAAAAGATTGAACTATATGACATGGACAGTGTGGAAAAAGCAGTAGATTATCATAATGCAATAATATTATGATATAGGACACACTTCCTGCTTACCTCATCAACCTTTGGTGCTTTTTTAATGTGCTCTGTATTCATATGCAGAGGGCCTGAAGAATTATCCAAAAACAAATGTACCGAAGCTTCCAGGACAGAATTCGCATGAGGAAAAACAAATAACGGCTGCTGCTGGTCTTCCCAATGACCAGAACAACACCAAAGTTATGGGTGTCAAACAAGAAATAAGCGCTCATGTGGACAACGGAACTTCTGTTACTGGAGGCGTTGGTAATAGTACTCCACAGAATGCTGCAGCACTAAACAGTTACCAGAATTTACTCAGAAGCTCCAGTGCAAATCAGAGTCTTCTTCAGCAGGAGGCATCCAGTGTCTTCAAAGGTCCTGCTGCAATGCACAGTGGCGTGCAGCTGGAAGCATCTAGATCCTTCCGTGGACCTAACCCAGTGCAGCTAGCACAATTCCAACATTCCGGGTCATTCCAGCACCCAATGCCTCAGCACAACAATCTCCAGGGCTTGGGAGTGCAAAATAATCACCAGGGCTTGGGTGCGAGCCCACAGTATCAGCAGCATGTTTTAAATCAGCTGCTTCAAGAAGTTAAGAGCACTAACAGTCGCGCATTGCCACAGCAACCACCTCCAGATACCCCCAATGTAAGCAGCGGTATCACATCAGGAGGTGCTAACACCAACAGTGCTGCTGCTGGAGAGCAGGCACAGTGCATCAATAACAGCGCCGTAAAGGGTGCAGCTACGGTCGGTACTGGGCCTAGTAATGTGATCAACAACAGCACAGCCAGCGTTGTCCCCAGCAGAAGTAACAGTTTCAAGTCGGTAAGCAGCAATCCAGCTGCCGCCGCCGCGGCTGCTGGAGGCAATGCCGCGACTTCGAAGGCCGAGCCCTTCCACGAATTTGATGACTTCGAGCATCTCATCACTAATGGACTGCTCGGCAACGAGTTCTTGTGGGACAATTGACAGAGTACAAAGACATCTCACTGCTCAGACTTCAGTGTAAGCGTTGAGAAACAGCCTTCTTGGCTGCCAGTATGGAAACTAGCGTGTGGCGATGAAAAGTTGCCCTGGATTCTAGTTTCTGTTTCGTTTCTCTTTTTGTAGTTTTTGTATTGTATTGTATTGTCGTTCGGGACAGTTAACTGATGTAACTTGAGATGTGTGAGATAGGAGTTGGATTTGGCTTGTAAATGTGAGAGCAGTAACCCAGAGCTACTAGAATATATTGTGCTGCTATAGTGTCTTCTGTGTTTGCCAAATTACCTATCAATACCATGTTGCGATTTTTCCCAAGCTGAACTTCGACAGCGTGGAGGCAGAAAAAAAGGGTGCTTGATGCCTTGTTTCATTGGAGCAAAGAGCAAACTGTCTAGTGATACAATGAAAGTGTAAAATAATTGGATAATCACGTCACGCAGTAGTATGCATTGGCCGGATCGGCAAGAATGTGTACAAAAGGATACAACACAAAGGTAAACGTAAACTATCCTGGAGATTGTACTCAAGTTTCCATGGTTGTTACGCCGATCCGTTCTGCTAATCAGGGCGACGATCCAGTCCTGGGCACCGTTATTGCTGGATGGGCGCATGGCTTCTGTAAAGCATCAGGCAGGCACGCTACCTGTCTAGCATCGAGGTCGATCAATCAATTCTTCTTCATTATAATCCTGTCTAGACAGTTGTGCCTCATGTCTGAACTCTGTCATGCCCTATGACCATCATATAGTCAGTTGATGTGTGTATCCCTAACTTGGACAGTCAATTGTCTGATTAAGGCACCAAGTTGTTGTCGGCTTCCTACTATGCAGCTTCACTGCCCTTTGAACCAGCTGGAGTAGCGGCGCTTTTTTCAAGAGTCTTTGTTGTGGCATTTTCAGCTCCAGACGGCTCGAACTGTCTCTTGCGCCTGGGTCTCCTTGATGGCATCTTGATGCCATCATCTTTTTGCGGCGCCTTTTCTTTTGTTGAACCGCTGTTGGATTCTGAATCCGCGTCAGGCAGCAAAGCTCGAGAACTTAGCCGAAGTTGGCCCTTATCATTTATCTGGCTCAGACGATCAAGGAAATAGAATTCAGAGAAAGGCATCATATCATGTGGTTGGATAACTTAACATATGGCGTTTCTGGAGGTGGGAATAACAGAAATAGCAGTTTTGCACTATAAACGCCTTGAGGACAGACACATGTTGAACTTAAAAATAGCTACCAACCTCAATAAGCTTGACGTCTATGCGATCTCCGACTTTAAAAGCCTGAAACAAAGCAGAAGATTGGATTACTTAATATAAACAAGGGTAGAAATCTAAGCAAATGAAACAAATTCATGACATTTTCTCACATCCTCAGCCTTGGCCAACCAGCCCGAACTTAACTCACTGATATGACATAAACCCTGCATATTGAGTTACAAGCAATGGGTTATGGCAGAAAATAATATCAAATTAAACTGAAAGGTAGTTTTCATGAGAACTTCCTTTTCTATTGCACAGAAGCCCAACAAGCCCATGCAATTTTGCCACTAAGTGCTTCTCTTCTTTGAATTATATACAGGTGATGAATATGTGAAACTACTAAACATAAATTTTAATATATGCTCACCTCACGCCCTGGAGCAATTTCAACAAAAGCACCATATGTTGCTATTGACTTGATCTCGCAATTCCTGGTAAATGAGTTCCCAAGAAAAGGGTGTTGTTTAGAAACCCAAAAGATTGGTTACAAGAAAGCAAGCAGGGTAATTAAACAAGAAAGAAGATATAATATACTGTGAGAAAGAATACTCTACAAAACATCCAAGGGGATAAAAAATGATACTTGTATATTTCTCCGACTTTTGGAACCATGGTAAGGTTAGCTATTATAGTTTTTGACTTCTCTAAGCTTGATAGGTCTCTTGCAGTAATTTTTACCTGCAAAAGGCATTTGTCAGTAGTACTTTAGTAAGGCTAAATGGCAAGTACCACCAAGTTCTCCGTACCGTGCCATCGTCTCCAGTATCAATAGCATATACTCCAGTTTCCTCAATTATGCTTTTTATTGTCTTTCCACCAGAACCAATTATTAAATTCACCTTGTTAGGTTTGACCTTGAAGAACATTGTAATAAAACATGTTAGAAAGATATAGTTGCAAGAAAACATATATAGCATATACACATCATGAACAAAGTACCAACCTTCATAACATGAATTAAGGGAGCATATCGAGACAGTGCTTTTGATGGTGGAGGTGAAGATTTCGACATTTCATCTGAGGAGAAGCAAGATGTAACATCAGATCAGATGGGGGAAATGAAATAAAAACATGCAGATATTTTCAGCATAATAGCGTTCTGTAGAATAGACAGGAGAAAATTATTCATGTTGACCATCCAAGGAGAACTTTAATATTAAGGAAAGTTCCAACCATCTTGTGACATGATCTTTCAGAAGTGACATTAGCACCCAAAAATTTAGGGACCTTCGCAAATGATGTCATGAGAATTGGTGCAAAAACAAACATGATTTACCAGCACAAAAGAAAGCAGCTATGCATAAGTCGACATCCTTTTTTTTTGCATTCTCTATACTAATGCCAAACACTGGATGCTGCATTCCTAATGGCAAACAAGTATTAGGTATAAGTTTTTTTTTTCATACAATGCTGGAAGGATTTGAAAATGAGCGCAAAAAAGAATTCCAGCAGTTGCTATGTTTTTATATTCCTTCCTTTTTATTTTAACTTAAAGCTTGATTGTGATGTATTCCATCCATTCCAAATTATAAGATGTTTTGTTTTTTTGTAGATACGTAGTTTTTGCTTTGCGCTTAGATATACACAATGTCTAGATACATAGTAAAAGCAATGTTTAGAAAAGCCAAAACGTCTTATAATTTGGAACAGAGGTATATCATAAGTTTGTAGATAGCTGGGGTAAGGAAATTGGCATGTAAATGGAAATAGCCAATTTAGCACAGGCTTACTCAGAATATGCTGTCTCCCGTCCCTAGCTTGAAGGAGTGCTTGCTCCATCACAGGTAGAGTTATCCCGACTACCTGCCACAATGCAAGAACCAGACAGATTCAACCATTGTAGCAAAGCCTCCTAATAGCAAAAATACATGACAAATACTTCCAAATCTATAGTCATTACAACCTTAATGTCCATCTGAAATGCAGATATGCCACTTTCATTACCAGCAATCTGCAACAAGAACTTACAGATAAGAAAACAGAGCTTTCAGCAGAACAACATATACTAACCTTGCTAATGCAGTTCCAAGTACCAAGTGCAGAATGAAATACAAGTCACACCTTCAAATCCATGTCACCAGAGGCATCTTCAGCTCCAGTAATATCAGAAAGTATAAGTGGGCTACCATCTCCACCAAATTCCTGTGTATCAAGGACCAGTCCCATTGCAATTCCAGCAACAGGAAACTTTATAGGAACCCCAGCATCTTGAAGTGCTAAACAACCTCCACAAACAGAAGCCATGCTGGTGACATCACAGAAAAAGTATTAGCAATTGAGTAATCAAACGCTTAATTCTCCATGTAGTCTGTATGAACCTAGAGAAATGGTCAATTGCTAACTGTATCAGAAATATTGAGTACAAGTTCAGGTACCGCTGGACTAAGGACATTTATTTTGGGTCACCAAACGCAGGAATGTTAATTTTTGCACCTGACCAACTAGCAAATGTCTAAACTGAACTCCCCAGGAGGCCAGGAGGCAACAAACATAAAATAAAAGGTTGTGTCAACTCACAAATAGTTCAGAAAATTGAAAGAACCATTGCAAGAAAGACAAACAGACTTATACAAGCTAGCAAACAAATGTTAAGCACAAGAATAGTATTACCTGGACGAACCATTACTTTCAGTGATAGTACTCTCGACACGAATAGTGTATGGAAAATCCTCTTCCGAAGGTAAAATTGGCTCCAGTGCCCTTTCTGCAAGCATCCCATGTCCAATTTCTCTCCGGCTAGGTGCTCCAATTCGACGAACTTCACCAACACATGATGGAGGAAATGAGTACTGCAGAATGTCACAGAAATTAGTTAACAATGCAGGGTAATCTTGCAGTCTAACTGTGTTGATAACAAAACTCCAAGCTAGAACGGAAAACTATTTTGGACCATTTCACAGGTAAGCAATGAAAATAGTAAGCATACAGCGTTCAAAAAGAACATCACAAAGTGATCCTCAGAGGACAGAACAGAGCTTGGATAGATACTCATGTACACTCTCATCAATAATAAAATCTCAATGACACAACTAAAATACAAAACATAACATCCACACACACACACACAAGACATTTAAATATAAGATGGCATCTTGACAACTCATGTTTACTTACAATCTACAACGAATTAGCTCAGATTCAATGGCATCAGTGAAAATCGTCACATCAATAAAGCAAGATATAGTACTGTCTACTGTACATACTACATGTCTCCCTTTACATAACAAATCTTAAGGGGCAATAAGTGCTACCCATTCTATTTTCACATAGTTTGTTCAGAAATATGGATCTGAAGATCCCTCACCCCCCCCCCCCCCCCCCTGCGGCCCCACTAAAAAAGGATAAGATTTCCCAATATAACAGTCTAAATAAGCATGATACACAAGAAACATAGTAAGTAGGAAACTAGGAATTGACCTAGCAGGGTGACATATCATTCAATCAGCAAAGGTGTTTCACTTACTTGAAGATAGAAGCTTTTTGAATCCTCTGTATCAACAAGGTTGTCAATTCGTTGTGCCATCTGATAGCCACCTAAAGTGACCACAGCCAGTGACTGTATGGTTGGACGAAAAAAAAAGTGAAAACAAAATAATAAAATAGCAAACCTAATATGCATTTGACTCTAGCTGGATATAAATAGAATGTGCACATAAATTTTTATAAACATTATCAGGTACTGAACATAGCAGCAAGACACTAACAGCAGCATATGACAAATGAAACTATGAGACATGTCATACTATGTCAGTCAGAAACGATAGATACAACAGCTCAAATGAGGTGTATTACCTCACCTGTGTTTCTCCCCTCGTGAACAGAGCACTACCATGAGCTCTTGGAAGTAAACCACATTGAGAATTAATGGGCCGAAGTTCCCAAGAACTCCGTCCATCACTTCGCTTTCCTCCCTGAAATTGGAGGCATTGATATTCCATATTAAACCACATGAATAAAAGTCCCAAGGAACTGTGATTACCAAACAGATGATGTGGCTCTCTAGGAAATTCAATATTCAGAATCATAATAGAAGAACAAAGCCATGTATGGCAGGCATTGGCACACATACACAATGCTAGATTGTGAGAGGACCCCTATTTTGAACTGTCCCTATTAGTTTCATTAATAACATGTTTCGGTGTAGCAGAATTTTCTCCTAAATATGAAAAATACATATTTGTTTTCACTCTTCTTTTGGATGACCAGTGGGAGTTAATATCTGTTACACTGGCTTCCTGTTGCTGGGCTACAATGTTACATTCTACAGAAAGAGTTCAAAGGGACCTTTGAAAACACAATGTGTATATAGCAAGAAAGCCATATCCTTTGTAGTAAGAACTAGAAAGTAAATATGTTTTTGTAACGTTTTTACAGACAACCAAATATGTATGCTAAATAAATGCAGACACTGAAAATCGATGATGACTCAAGATAGATATTATCAAGACTGCAACGACCACAACAGTGCAATTCAGAAGTCAAGTATGGGCATGAAAGCTAGATCTCTAACCAGTTTTTTATCAGAAAAAAAAAATCCTAGCAAGTTGACACAACACAATAGAAAGAAGGAAGCATCCTGCTATTGATCACTAAGCAAGGGAAAAAAAACCTTTGGGTGACAAGTGCAATCAATACCTCTACAATGCGCCTTCGTAAATATTTAGATGAAACTTCCTTGAAGACTAGCTTGACATCAACTTCTGCAAAAAGCTATATAGAAGAAAAATACTCGGAAATCAGTATAAAATTTTATCTGTTTAATAAGCAAGGTGGTAGATTAAAACTGTCAAGCAAAGCAGAGAAAAGGAGGGGGGGGGGGGGGGTCAAGAAATCTTAGAAAAATAAAGGAAAAGAAACTTTACAAGACAAAAGCACAGGCCTACCTATGAAGCCTATAAGATACTATATATAATGTTTTATAAAAGCAAAAAAATCACCACATCTTCATCAACCACAATACAATAACCATCACCTGAGGAGGGGGCTTCCTTAAAACCGGCTTGATGTGAACATCACCTTCATCTACTTCTCCATCAACTATAATTTCATCCTCATCCTCAACAATATCAGCCAAAATTTCAGTGACTCCAGATGAGCCATCTTTGGAAACATAACCCTGTTCAGAAAGTATACTTATAACTTTGTCCTCCAATGCTGAAAGAGCTTTTCTTCTGGAATCTTTCCTTTTATTTGTAATGCCTTCACCAACTCATCTCCAGAAATATCCTGAACAACATTAACAGCTGAAATCAGCAACCGGGGGTAATGGCAACAGGCAAATGCTTGCTTGAAAGGGAAAAGGATATTGTATAACTAACAGCATATATTTTCAATTTAAAAGTTACAAAAGTGAAGAAGTTACAATCGATGATTAAATAAGGAAATGATCAGCAGGATTCGATAAATCTTCTATATGATTGACAAGACTGACTACCCCAAGTGGCTACTGAACAAGCATATTAAACAAATGAAAACGATAAGCATATAAGAACTAAGGAAACAGCATTCTAGTCAGCCAGTTCAGGTATTGCTTAGCCTTCAAACAAGCATATTAGGTACTTGTACTTGCAACTATATAAAGTTAAAAGATTGTATTTTGGTAAAATAGGGAGATGTAGTATGTTCATACTTCAACATGCCTGTAGAGTTCAGGAGGCGGTAGGCTTATAGCATCGACCATTTTCTTCTTCCCACAGCTCTGGACGAGAACATCAATTTCTTTGCAGATTTCTCTAATTGCCACCTGATTTCTACATTACATCAGAATCACAAAAACGGGATAGACCAGGACAGAAGTTTTGTTTCAGAAGTTCAAGTGTACAGAGCTAGCATTTATGTAAGAACGGAAGCAGATAACATGTCTTCTAAAAAGAGGTCTATAAATGACACAGGCTCTGGATCTTGCAGGTTCCGGAAACGAAAATAGGGAAAAACATATACATTTTTGGCTAACTTGTACTGAGTAGTGAGTAGTAACAGAGGTAATATAACAGCTCAGAAAGTTAAATTATAAAGAACTCAAAGCTCCATGGTCAAGAGAAACTAGAAAGCAATGATAAACAAAATGGGGAAACAAATAAATGTATTAGTGCAAAGACTTGAGTAATTGATTGTTGCATACAGCGATAGTGTTATCATCTTGCCATATTTAAGAAATGCATTCATGTTTACATTATGGAGCAATATATTCTATCTAAAACCATATCTTATTGATGATCTTATAAGCTCACCTGCCCAGCTTCCACAGCTTCAAGCAGCTTCTCCTCAGTCAGAAAATCACAGTAGCCCTACCAAAGACTAGTCAGGAATCAAAAGATAACCTCAACTATAAGATTTATGAGTCCTATGAAAGTAATCAAGATATGAAGATAAGTGAGCTAATTTAAGGACTGGCAACTTGGTTTAGCACATGAGCTTAAAGCATAACTGTTTTACAATAAAATAAAAGGCAGAGTAACAATGTACAGCAAACTTAAAACATGCCAATAAAATTGAGACTTTAAGTATATGTTGCCAAATGCAAGAATTATATGCACAGATTTGTTTTAACAACTGAAATTTTTTTGCTGGGAATATGGTGAAGCATTCAAGCATGTATGCAAGCAAAGCTTCAGCACTAACCTCAATCATCAAAATGGCACTATCTGTCCCAGCCATCATCAAATCTAACTCTGAACTCTCCATCTGTTCAGTAGTTGGGTTAACAACAAACTGGTCGTTGATCAGGCCAATTCTTACTCCAGCAATTGTTTGTTTATTTGGAATTTCAGAGAGGGCCCTGTAGTGAAAATTTTGAGATAAATAAGAGTATCTCTGAGAAAAAGAATGTAATCTCGCAAAAAAATATCATATTGAAATATTTATTTATTAAACCTACACGGCTATACCAGCAGCTGTGATAGCCAAGCAGTCTGGGGAGTGAATGCCATCATAACTGAAGACCTATAATAGTCAAGGTTATCTCATCATATGGAGTAATTGATGGATGTCATCAAGAAACAAAAAACAAAGAAAAAGATACAATAACAAAATGTGATCTTGAAATCTGGCCCATCAGCCACAAAGATGTCGAGAGAAAAAGTGGCCAATCATGGCATTTTTTGCTAGGTGGGCATTCATATTTCTTTTGTTTGTTGCCAAAGTGAATTATTAACAGGTGCAGAACATAAATCTCTTCATGAGGGAACAAAACAATTTTGCTGGCAATACCTTTTATGAAAAGGGTCTGTATAGGGCATCTTGCAGCCATCTATGAAGATTGCTGGTAAAAACTATACAATATACATAATGACAGTTTCAAAATAAGAACACTAGCCTTGCAGTTTGAGTTGGTGTTATTATTGAATTTGCTGTTTTCCCTAACAAATTTCAATAGCAAGTATCTCAGCTTTAGAGGTTGAACTGTGAATGGGATTGCCAAGTTATGAATCCAGAATACAAGTTACATGATGTTATACATAAATTGTCCGCTAATGAGAAAGTATCACACTACCAATATCACCCTTGTAATATTATGAAATTACTAAAGTAAGTTTCTGCTATTTAGAGAACACTAGGGCAGGTTACATTTAAATGGGGAAAATATGTAACTGGTGATGAGCTACTCATGTAACTTTAACACACGTTGCAAGGAAAAGCTAGAACATATGGCCAAACTCCCAGAGGCAACATGAATGCAAGTTAACTTCTAAAGATTACCCAGGATAGAATTTGAGTTTCATAGTAGAAACCCTTAGGCATAGTAGGTCGTAGGGGCCTGTCTATCAATCTGCAAACCAAAACCTGCAAAGGATATAGGAAAGAAAATCTAAGCACCCAACAAATATAATAGTTGAACAAAAGTAGAAGTTCCTAAAGTGAACCTCATGGTCTTTTGTCTTGCCTTCTCGTTTGAAGAAACCACCACTGGAATCAGTAAAAATATAGAATAAGGTTTCATAAATTACCCAAGTCGTGGACACTGACAAAGGTGGCGAGAACAGTTTTAGGTTTCTATACCTAGTTCTTCCAGCAGCTGAAAGGCGCTCTTGATAGTGAACCGATAAAGGGAAAAAGTCACCAGGGTCGTTTGGAGTATCCGCCAGACAGACAGAACAGTAGAGAATCTGCCAGCACATTTTTAAGTTACAGTTAGACATAACAAGGTCCTGAAATTGAAATAACGAAATTAATTGCATTCAAGATGCTTCTATCCTCGTCAATTAAAGAGGACAACAGTGATGAGAGAAACAAAATCCAAACAGCAGCCTTGAGTTGAATTTAGTAAAAGGCCAAAACTGTGCTTGCAACAGGCAATACACTGTCCTCTAGAAAGCAATTCATGTTATGGTATCGAACATGAAGAACAGAAGAAGAATCATGGTCAAGCCATATCAAATTTGGTTGCCATGCACATGAAGAGCATATAAGTCAGAGCAGTGGCAAATCATTGCAGCGTCAATTGTGTGAAAGTGACAAGCATGCAGATTGTGATGTTTTTGACAGAATGAAATGTGCATACAGTATAACTACAAGTCCACCAGCCCTATTTTGAATTTCGAAATAACAACTGTAAACATTCCCTCAAAACAAAACAAATAACGACTGAAATGTGCAAATGGTGTGCTCTAAGGAGAAAGTCTGAGAATTTTTTTAACCCCTGCTGACTGCTGAGTGATTAAATGTACCATCACGCGTGTATGCACAATTTCTTAACAACAGGTATTAAGTGGACACTAGATTCTGACGACTTACCGTTTCACCATCGGTGACCATTACAGAAGCGCTGGCTTGCCTCCCAATGTGGCCCGTTTCCACCAATATCTGAAAGGCCAAAACACTCCATTACTCCATTTTGTTTGTGAATGCGCGCTGCTGTGCCATCAATCAATCATCCGAAACCCAACAGATGAATGAAGAGTATAAAAACATCAATGTGCTTAGGCAAATGCCATGAGCAAAACAGCCAAGCACAATGGGTGTCGTTCACCATTGAAACCACACTCGGAATTGCGATACACACAAGCACAAAGCGTGCGCAGCACTGCACTGCGCAGGAACACGCTACGAGGCAGCCGCGCGGACGCCTCACACTACGGAGCGGCAAAGTTCGCGACGACGCACGAGCGGAGCGCCGCGCCACGGTTCACGGCTGAGGAGAAAAAACAAACAGTGACAGCTCGTCGGGCGGCTCACCTCGCGGTCGCCGACAGGGATCCTCACGGAGAACTTGGCCGGTCGTCCGGAGCTGAAAGCCTCCTCCGCCACTGCGGCGGAGGCCCTAGCGACGCCATGCCATGGCCTGGGCGCCCTCCTCCTCCGCGCGCGGCGCGAGCACGGGGGCGAGGCGTGGAGTGGCGGCGCCGGGTGCGGGAGCGCGAAGGCGACGTGGTGGTGGTGGTGCGGCGGCGGCGGCGGCGGTGGCGCCGGGAGGAGGAGGTGGAGCGCGGCGGGCACGCGAGCATCTCGAGGTGGATGTGGGAGGAGGAGGCGCGACGGCGTGCGTGCGGAAGGCCGGGAGGGAGGAACAGAGGAGACGAGAGGGTGGCGACGCGCCCAGCAACCTTATCACTTTCTCGCTCTCGTTTGCCCTTCCGCCGCCTCCGTCGTGTGTGGGGTTTTGTGAAGATTTTTGCCGTGCGCCTGCTGGGGTTTTGGGATGCCACCGTTCCAAATTCGAATTTAGGGCAGGGTTTTTTCGTCATTTCTGAAAATGGATATCACTGTCTTTCCTTCCTTGCAGAGTAGTTGTAACTTAAAAAAAAAATATAGACAAAAGACTGAAAAATTGGTTTAACTTTTTGGGAAAGATAAACTCAAGAAGAAACGATGGGCATATTGTCGTAGCCCATTTTTACATCTAAATTTCAGCTTTAAGACTAGAACCAAACGGTAACACTGTTGCTCTAACACATTTTGCCTCGTTTTATTGTTTGGTTTTCTCGACATGCTAATTGGTACCTAACGATAGAAGATAGCAATGGATACCCATAGTCTGATACCAGAAGAGTATTTACTCTATTACAGTACAATTATAGATTATATACACTATCCAACGACACTTTAGCGAGCAAAAAAAAAAACAAGGTGTGCATGTACTAAAATGTGCTAGTACTCTAGCGGTATCTATATCCATAAACTCACAGTACATCGCGCTCGCTAGCATGTGTTTGATTAAGAATTGTGACATATTAGAAGAATTGTTGTAAAAAAATAAGGTTTCTGAACAATATATCATCATGCTATAATTCATCAAACAATATATCATCATGTTATAATTCATCAATCTCAACGAATGATTTTGTTTGATGCCTTTATATATCTTATAATGCTAAGATGCATGTCATGTCAATTCTTACCCAACCATAGCAGTGGAGCTGGGACACTCCATCTTTGGAGATGCAGCGTATGGAGTACAAAACATACAAATCTCTTGTACTTTTCACAGAGACGTCATTCTCAGAAGCACCAGTGGTTCGATTCCCGGCTGGTGCAAAATTTTTTTCTCGCCTAATTCCCTCTCCTACTGTCACTGACATTGGACCCTATATTAGGACGTAATTAATGTCCCTTCGTCTTGCCTTTTTTTTTTGTTAAAGAAAAAAAAATACTACGGAGTAGTAGTCATCGCAAACCTGCCTAGGAGCATCACAGTAAGATTAAGCTGGACTGCAAGTTGAGGTGTCATGCTCGCACGAAGACAAAGGAAGCGTTTAGCATTCGCACACCGGCTTGCTTGTCTCAGTCTCCGAGCAAATTACTCGTTCGAGTACGTAAGTACTCTGGCTTGTGTATGATTAGCACGTCCCCAAAAAAAAAGGAAACATGACGTTTAGTTCAGAAACGGAGATGTTAGTCGAACAGGTTTGCTGTTTTGCACACAGACAGACTTGACAACCAGTTCGAACGCGTACGAAATGGCCAAATGGGTCTCTGTTTTGGTTGGCACGGGAACGGCATCTGCCTTTGCTTGCTTATTACAGTAGTGTTAAACAACACGAAAGTACCGAGCAATGCGATGCTCCTTTTTATTACCAGAGTATGACCGGACGCTTGAGTATTTGTCTCCCGTCTCCATCAGGGAACGAAAAGGTTGCAAGGGATCCTTTCCCGTGAAGATTCAATATAAACTTTTCCATTAGTTTCTCAAGGGTAGAAAAAATCCATCTCTAATAATTTTAAATCTCTCTTTCTAATCTTTAGCACGTAGGGAAGATTCAAGAGCAGGAAAAAACTCTCGATGCAAATCTAGAAGAGAGAAGTTTTATTTTGTTTTTTTTTCAGGATACAGTTTGTACTACTACTAGGTCGGTAGGAGCACTACCTCCTTGACAATGCAACTTCTGATGTTTAGTGAGCAGTAACCGTGGTGGGTCTGGGCGATCAGCACAACGATATGATATGCCTCGCTCTCGAACAGCCGTCAACGTCACGCGCGCGTGTGCCACCTCCCGATGCCGGCCTGCTGCCATTCTATGCTAGCGGACAGTGGTGTCTGGTGAAGTGGTGATAGGCTGTTGAGTGCTGATGATGAATGGCCTTCGTTCGCTGCACGGGGAGGGGGGGATGAAAGCAGATGCACGGTCCAGTGGTCCACACGGGTTCCACGTGGGAGACGTTATCTTACGGGCGGGCACGGTAACTTCCACGTGTGCAAGGACATGATGAGTGGCTAAACAGTGTTTAAACTACAAACAAAGGCCACCGTGTTGTTTAGGTCCTATATATACGGTGAATTAAACTGTATATATAATCGATAAAACCCGTCTAAACGTGCACGAGTTAAATATGGTTAAATGCGCTAAATGGTCATTTAACCCACCGATTAGTTAATAGGAGAATTGTAACTACCACATTTGGCACCCGACTAACTAATATCACCATATGAAGTGGAATATAATTTATTTTTTCTTTCAAAAAAAGATTTTTGTAGAATACTTATTTTTTTACGTGCATGAATATGTCCTACATACTTAACTTTTAGATTACATGAATATGTATATTTTAGTATCACTATTAAAAAAACATCTAAGTTGTTTAACTCTGTTTAAACACCATCTAATGGTCTAGATGCTAAACAAATGGTGATCGACTGTTTCTCATTTATATAGCGTTTAGGATAACATTCGTGCCTTTAACTTTCGTCCCAAGCTTTGTCTCACCTCATCTCTATGTATATTTTTCCATTTGGCCATACAATTGTGTCATATGGATATGTCCTCTCGGTCTGGCTCGCCTAACTGTCAAGCGTCCATCGCATGGACATAGTCCTTTTCTACATCGACCGATCGAGCTCGATGTATGTAATCAGTCCCCACGGTCTATTGTATGGTCATCGTCTGGTCATTATCGGTCTTAAGAGCATCCGTTGTGACGAATTGGTGCACATTGCATAGGATACAAAATGGATGTATTTGGACGCTAGCCTTCATTTGACACAATGAAGGTGTGACGGTCATAGTTTGTGGCATCGAAATTTAAGCATGAGACAAATTTGTTGTGGCAATCATACATATGGCTTGGCATCTGGAGGTGGGAAACCAAATAGCCTCGAAACCACCCGACAAATTCTAGAAATGATTCATCTTTCTCCAGATGTAAGACCCACAATCAAACCATGCTCTTCACTCTTCTCTCACCATCTTCCACCTTATAGACGTGGTCGACACCAGCTATGACAACGAGCTCTCTTTCATACTGCCTGGCAGATGACAAGTGTTCCTTCTCCAACCTTATCAAAAAGTTCGAAATATAATATCCGTAGATTGAAGAAAAAAAAGAAGAAGACCCAAACATCGAATCAAATTCAAGGGTGTTTTCTACATTACACAACGGGCGACCGCCACCGCTAGTCCTACTCCGCGTCTGCGCCATTAGTACGGCACCTGAAAATTCCTCCAGGGGAAAAAAGGGAACACCAAAATCCAACTTTATCCGTAACAAAAAATAAAGCACCGCGTCAGCAGCACTAGAGGCACGTCATCCACCCCCACCAAAGATTCACGCGCACGCTCTAAATGACGGGAACGCCCTTCCTTCCCACCAGCCAATACAACCCCCGCGTTCCTCAGCTCGCTGCCTGCGCCTCTGAGGCTCTGCTCGGGTCACTCGCTGCCGGACTGCCTCCTCGTCCTCCCTCCTCGATTCTCGTGCAGCGGCCGGCGTCCCAGATTCAAAAGTTGAAACCTTTCTCTCTTCCCGCTCTATCGATCTCACTCCAATCCCGTTGCCATCTCTGCAGTTCTTGCTGCAACTCCGTCCACCTCTTCCGAGCTGGACTGTGGCCAGCCGGATCCGCCAACAGCTTCCTTTCCTCCCCGCACACTTCCTGGCGCAGCTGCAGCACCAGCACAGCTCCGCCTCCCACCCAAAATCTCAATCCCACTAGCTTTCTTCTCCCTTAGCCAAGGTTACTGCACGGCCCCGGAAATCCTCGCCACTGATTCGAAGCCCGACTAGCTCTCGCCGTCGCCGGTTCGAAGTACCGCGCGCGGCGGAGGCTCGCATTGACGTGCCGATGGCGGCGGGGCTCTTCGCCGCGGCGGCGGTGCTGCCACTGGTGCTGTGCTGGGCGGCGGCGAGGCCGGCGGCGGAGGCGCTGGGAGTGAACTGGGGCACGCAGGCGTCGCACCCGTTGCCGCCCAAGGCCGTGGTGCAGGTGCTCCAGGACAACGGCATCAAGAAGGTGAAGCTGTTCGACACCGACCCCGCCGCCATGAAGGCGCTCGCCGGCACCGGAATCGAGGTCATGGTCGCCATCCCTAACAACATGCTTGTCGACCTCGCCGACGACGCCGGCAAGGCTAAGGATTGGGTCAAGCGTAACGTCAAGCGCTACGACTTCGACGGCGGCGTTACCATCAAGTCAGTCCCTTCTCTTCTTCCCTCTCTCTCTCTCTCTCTCTCTCTCTCTCTCTCTCTCTCTCTCTCTCTCTCTCTCTCTCACCCGCCGCCGCCGCCGCGCGCCATGGCTAGCTACCGTTTTTTATCTGCATTGGTTGTTCTAGCAAGCACGGTCAGCTTGGCATCAGCATCGCAGTGACGACCTCTTCCGACAGTGACGTGTTCCGAATCGTGGCCTCAGAATTATGATATACTATATACCTGTCGCCAAATCATCTGCGATAGATAATAATCGGATAGCGATATGTTTCGAAATCCATGTGTCTTTTGGCATCGAGTATTCGTCTTGCAAATCTGAAGAACGTCGCCCATCCATCAAGGATGATCTTTTTGGATGAGGTTGGTCGGATGGTGGGGACTGGGGACAGCGGTCAGTGCAGGAGGGTTGTTGGCAAATTCGGGGCCCCATGAGAACACAATTTTTTTCAGTAAATGTGCAGTAGGAATTTCATATGAATTAATCAGTTCATCTTACATGAAAAATGCATGATTCATTTTTTTTGATTGGCTATGAGTACACGCTTGTTATTCTACTTTGAATATCAGTGAGCCACCATATAATCGGGTGGCTCACTGACGGTCCCGGTTGTAACAACTACAATCTCTTCTTTTTCATCAACTCGTCTAGGATACGTTTGGAACATGGGAAATTGCCTGTTTTCTGTGGGCTGTTGATCGATCATAAATAATGCCGTCAGAGGACGGTTTGCTTGAATAACAGTTTCTCTATGAGGTAGGTGACTGGGCAATTGTGCAAATCATGGTCAGTCATGACTCAATCCCCATTTGTTTATGGCATGTGTTGTGTTGGAACATGGACAATGCCAATATGACTGTCATTTTCATTGTCTGATTGAATATTTGTGGGTAGGCTGTACATTGAATGAATTCAACAGCTCCGATCGCAGTCCAGATCAGTGATTGCACCAGTAAGTAGCAACTATCAAGTATGGTCAAAATTGGTTTGGTGGTTACATTGGTTTCGTAACGTAAGTCCATATTATTGGGAACACATACATAATTGGGGATTTGAGGATATTGCTTCGAAAGAGTGCAACAAATTGCTATGCACACTGATTGAAACTTTAATCCTCCAATCCAACCGGCCGTCCTTTACAGCCTGCAACTGGCTGTTCAGTCCTCCGTCAGGCAGGCGCACCAACTACCTAACCTGATCACAACCAAACCAGTGGAAGTGAGTGCTGCCTGCTGATCCGACGGAGAAGCCACTCATGTCCCAGTCCCAGTGTCCACTTCTCGTTTCCTCTATACATTTTCCTTGTGATGATATTGTCTTCTATAACTATTTTTGTGCCAAGGAAGTGAGGTGAAAATTACTGTCTCGCCAACCGCCAAACGAAGTCTACCAAAATCATCCACTCTTCATTTCATCTATAACTTTTCCTTGCGATGTGATGATCTCAAATTTCTGAACTAATGCTAGTAGTGTTTGGAATGAACCAAGAACTAAGCGGAGTCTAGCATTTTCCAGGTCCTTATTTATTATTGCAAAAAATAGTCACAGGAGAGGTTTTTAAGCTTTTCGCAATTTCGACAAATTACTGAAACTGATCTTGCAGGTACGTGGCCGTGGGCAACGAGCCGTTCCTGGAGTCATACAACGGCTCCTTCATCAAGGTGACCTTCCCAGCACTCGAGAACATCCAGAACGCTCTGAACAACGCCGGCATCGGCGACCGGATCAAAGCGACGGTCCCGCTGAACGCCGACGTGTACAACTCCCAAGTGCCATCAGCGGGGCGTTTCCGGTCCGACATCGCGGGCCTAATGACGGACATCGTCAAGTTCCTAGCCAAGAACAACGCGCCCTTCACCGTGAACATCTACCCGTTCCTGAGCCTGTACCTAAACGACAACTTCCCACTAGACTACGCCTTCTTCGACGGCGGCGCCACCACGCCTGTGAACGATAACGGCGTGCTGTACACCAACGTGTTCGACGCCAACTTCGACACGCTGGTGGCGGCGCTCAAAGCCGTGGGCCACGGCGACCTCCCCATCATCGTGGGCGAGGTCGGGTGGCCGACCGACGGCGACAAGCACGCCAAGGCGGCCTACGCGGAGCGGTTCTACGCGGGGCTTCTGAAGCGGCTAGCGGCCAACACCGGCACGCCGGCGCGGCCGAACCAGTACACGGAGGTGTACCTGTTCGGTCTCGTCGACGAGGACGCCAAGAGCGTGGCGCCCGGCAACTTCGAGCGCCACTGGGGCGTGCTCCGGTACGACGGCCAGCCTAAGTTCGCCATGGACCTCACCGGACAGGGCCGGAACACGATGCTGGTTCCGGCCAAGGGGGTGAGCTACCTCTCCAAGACGTGGTGCGCGCTCAACCCTAACGCTAAGGACCTCGGCAAGCTCGGCGCCAACATTGACTACGCCTGCACGTTCGCCGACTGCACGCCGCTTGGGTTTGGATCCACGTGTAACGGCATGGACGTCGCTGGTAACGCCTCGTACGCGTTCAACGCTTACTACCAGGTGCAGAGCCAGAAGGATGAGGCATGTGACTTCCAGGGCCTCGCGCTGCCCACGGAGACCGACCCGTCCACGGCCACTTGCAACTTCACCATACAGATCCAGACGGGGGCGGCGGCGGTGGCCATGGCGATGCCGGCGCTCGGCGTGGCCGCGCTGGTGCTGGCGTCGCTGCAGCTCCTGGCGATGTGGTAGCAGTGGTTGGTTTGGTGTGTGCACGTGCTTGCTTGCCGGGAAGGAGATCAACGGTGTACGGTTGATTGATTTTCTGTATTTTTTTAATGATTCAAAACATGATTTTGGACTGGATTAGATGCTTGTTTATTTACTTTCTAGGGTTAACATGTGAATAATTTAATTGGTTGGGTTTATCTTGTCTGTTTTTAAGTGCATTACACAAGTTGGTGACTATTAACTCATCTGTTCAGAATTGGATTTTTTCCTCCTTATTGTCCCTCTTCTTGTGCACAAGGGAACTCGATGAACTCATCAGTTATGAAGTTACCTATATAGAGCAATTTTGTAACACCCCCCCCCCCCCCCCCCCCCCGAAATGTCTGTTCCTTGAAAATTGCGTGCATATTACCAAGGAATCAACACCATTTAGATTTTGCAGATCAAAACAAAAATTCTTGTTCTTATATAGGAGTACCTCACACTTGTAACATCGAACGTAAAACCAGAACATGAGAAGGGGTAAACTGCCATCTTTCCATCACAGTATCACTACATATTTGCTTGGACCATTCAGCAGGAGGATTCGAAGTCAGCTATTTTTCAGACGTAATTACAACTCTGAATTTGCACTCTCGTCTATGAAATTGAAACCTGAATTTTTACATGGAAATCAAAGATGGCCATTCTCCAAACACTCCAATTTGTGCACAGGACGCACAGCATTCGCCCCATGGGCCATAGGCCCGTTGCAATTGCAAGTGAGCCCAGACCTAAACCCTACTGCCCCTCTGCTGCGACGCCTACAAATACACGAGGCTGGGAGACCCTTTCACTCGATCACTCCCCCTCCGCCGCCGCTGCCGTCGCGCTTTCGACGGTAGGCTAGGCTACGATTCGTCGCCATCTCGCCGCGCTGCCCCCTCCCCAACCGCCAGCTCTCGATCCGCGCTGTTTTCCTTGGCTTGCTTCGTCTTTCGTTTGTTTTTGTTGTTGTTTTGGTTTGCCTAACATTGCAATTTTCCGCCGCTGCATCCGGTGCGACGGGCAATCTATCATTAGGCGAGAATGAACCAAGGGGGAGAGCGCTTTCCTAGCTCTTCCCGCCTGCTTTTTAAGCTCCGGCCGTCCTGCCTTTTCCAAGGGTTCGCCGGTGACAAAGCAGGCAAATTCTATTCTTCTGTTTTCCTTTTTTTTTGGTTGTTCTCTCTTCCGATATGTGGCTACCGCCGGCAGTGTCGAGGATGACGAAGAAAATCAATCGGATTCCCATTGATTTCTACGGAAATATGAGATCTTAACCAGCTACTTCTGACTCGCGCGATGCCGCTGCCATTGCTTGTTTTTATTCTCTTGGGAGAGATTTTGTTTCTTTTTCTCTCTCTCTTTCTGTTGATGGCGAGGATGACGAAGAAAATCGATCGGATTCCCATTGATTTCTACGCGCAAGATGAGATCTTAACCAGCTACTTCTGACCCGCGATGCCTCTTCCGTTGACTTCTTCTTATGTTCTGTTCGTTTCGCCGAATCTCTGTTCGTTCGCTCTGAAAAGCCGCGCTACTTCTGACCCGCGATGCCTCTTCCATTCGTTCGCTCTGAAAAGCAGCGCTGGAGCCGTGCTGATGAACTAGCTGTTAGTTGTTTTTCTTTTTTTGTTTTTCCTCTGTGAAGATGGATAGATAATCCGTGGTGGCCGGTGATGTGATCAAAATATTTGCTACTCTTGATGGCGGCAATAGCCCCGCCTGATGACCACGAACCACCAAGATCTCTGAGGCCCTCTGTAACCTGTAACCAGTCTTGTTGTTTGTTTCTGAATGTTTGAAATACCGGTCGTCGACACGCAGCATTTTCGAACACATGAATAACAGGTGCGGTGCCGTATAGGTCCACCTCTGAACCTCTTTTTATATTTATACTACTCAATTTTTATTGAAAAGTAGTACACATATTTGCACTAAAGAGGTTTGGAGGTAGAAGTAGTACAAATATTTGTACTAAAGAGGTTTGGAGGTGCACCTAAAGTCAATTGTTTGCACCCTAGTAGGATCATTTGATTAACATTTTGGTGACCTATAACTCTAATATATCCATATGCAAGAGAGTTAATTTCCAAAATAAAAAAAATGTACATATTGGTAAATGAGAACCGGGCTTAAGAAAACCAATCTGTTTTACCTTAGTTTTTAGATTTGTACTTGCAGGTTACGAAAAAAAAATTACCGTGTCAAACCATCAGTAGTTTGACTTTTCTTTATGAGAAAATGTTTCAAACTATCTGATGGACACGTGTCATTGGATGGGTAAGAGCTCCATGATCCGGTTGATCACCAAGACACCAACCGACGATGGACTGGACTTTTTTCTATAATAACAGGACACAATGCTTGAAGGATTCAAGATTTCCACATAACCTGAAGTGATGGAATAAATCGAGACACGCTCTGCAACTTAATTTGATTTTTCTGAACATTGAGGAAAACATGGCCTTCCAATTTATGGTATAAAATGAGCCGAATGCTTTGAAATTTAAGTTGAATTTCTGAACATTGAGGTGAGTATGGAATAAAGATGAATGCTTCATCAAAATTTAAGTTGAATTTCCAACATTTTAGGCGAAAAAGCCTCCAAAATTTGAACGCCATGGATATATTTTTGACAAAGAAACGAAAAGCCTATGAATCGAGGAAAATTGATCTGGACTGGATGCATAGGTGCGCAAAAGTTGCAAAGGTTATATCACTCATCCGCATATATATATATGATATGATGCTAAGCAAGCGCGCGCACAAAAAAAAAAAAAAAAGAAATAAAAAAATAAAAAAACTTTCTTGTTTGTTGCATTAAAATGATTTTACTATTACTACCTCCATTGTAAAATGTAAACCATTTTGAATTCTCTAGATACCTTACTTTTTTATGCGTTTAGATATATATAGGATTTTTTTTGAGAAACCAAAATGTCTTGTAAATTTGGAAAGGAGTACGTACCGATCTGATGCTTCTTGTTGGGCCTAGGTTAGCCCTCTGTGATCAATCATCCGGCACTCATCAGTATTCACTTTCTGCTCTTTTGCTTTGGTTCGTCTCTCTTTTTAAACTCTTGCAATACAGGTCGCGAATATCCGATGGACATTAACTGAGTGCTGCAACAGTTGGACTGAAGTTTGAAAGAAAAATAAATTTTATACTCCCTGGGTCTTGAATAAATAGATTCTAAAGTTTTATTAAGTTAAGTTTTTTTTAAAAAAAATTAACTGAATTTCTAAATAAAAAACATTAAAATTTATAATATTTAACTAATAGACTTATCAAGAATATATTTTCATATAATCCTCGTTATATATCATGGATGTTGTTTTTTTCCCTATAAAGCTAGTCAATTTTTTTAAAAAAAAACACTATCTGAGAGTAATTTTTAAAATTGAGTTGTTTAGAGACGTAAACCATCTCCCCTAGCAAAAATTCGAGATAGCAATGTCGTGGCAAACCGTTTGTATTGCTCCATCTTTAACATGGTCTACCAGTACTACAGTAGTATACGCAGCAGCAACGACAACGAGGCGGCGGTACCTTGCTGTTGATGTTGATGTTCAGGTTCAGGTCCAGGTCCAGGTCCAGGCGTGGAGTGGCCCGATGATGAGGCTTGTAAGATGTGGCCCAGGCCCGGTAGGTGTGCATGACAACGCATGGGCTTGTAGGATGTGGTTCAGGCCCGGTAGGTGTGCGTGACAACGTGAGTTTCGTGTGCGTGATCTGAAGATGATGTTGGCGAAGACGAATCTCGGCGGGCGGCAGCGGAGGCGTCGGTCAGACTCAGACTTGTATACAAATATCCAGGCGAACAAGACTGGATCCAAACATTCGCTGTTTGTTTCTGAATGTTTGAAATACTAGTACTGCTCATAGTCGAAACCGTGGTATGACTGGATCCAACAAACATCCAGGCGAACAAGGTGCCTTTCCAATTCGGAACGGGACATGACCTCTGCAGTCTCCACTCCCAATTGTCTCAATTGACCTCTACTGTAAATAAATGGGAAGGATGAGACCCAGAAACCATGCATTTCTCAGTACTCCAGGGGTGCTGTACACTCCACCCACCCACCCACCCCATCAGAATTGCTCTTTGCCAAACATGGAGGGCTCGGATCTGCACACTGCAAAGGGTCCATGCTCCTCCTCATGGACAGACAGGTCAGGGAGCATGCGAGAGAACCTGTTGGTACTTGGTAGAGGCGAGGTGGGGGCATGCGAGCAAGCACGACGGCCACGCGGATAAAGGCATCCAGGCGAACGAGGTAATACCTTCCAATTCAGAACGACGCACATACTCCTATGCTTACTGTGATCTGAGAAGGTCCAGTACTCCAGCACCGCAGCAGGGGTCGAGCTAGGCAGACAAACACACACCCATCCTATTCCTGACCCCATCAGAGTTTTTGCCAAACATGGAGGCTCTGCGATAGATCCATGTTCCTCATCGACAGATCAGGGCACATATGCTATGTTGCCTTCGGCAGGCCCTTTACTTTTTAGGGACAAAAACCTCGACATTGTATTTCAGTGACTTTATTTACTTATTAGCTATGTATATAATAGGGCCTTTTGGATACAGTGAACTATATTGTACACCTAAGTATCTAAATAGTAGACTAAAAGTAAACTAATTTCTAACCTAACTAGCCATTACTAGTTCATTACTTCATTCTTAGCTGACAGGCGTGGACACTCGACTTTGTCCCTTGCTTCTAGTTTATTTTTAGTCCATGTATCTAAACAAAACAGTGGATTAAACTTCAGCCATCAGCCCATCTGCTCAAAAAAAAAAAAGCCATCTAAATTTTAGATCTCGGTGATCCAATTCCCCAGGTCAAGATTATATGTCACCATCATTTGCCTCGCTATCTACCTTTCTACAGTGACCGAGATAGATACCCAGCACAAAGCCAAGCTATAAGCGGCCGACACCACGAAGGAGCAGAGCATTGCCAGTCAACCCCTCCTTCCGTTCCGGCAGTGTTTTCCTCTCCTCTCCAAGCAACTAGTGTACCTGAATCTGATGGATGATGTTACTATGACGAATCACGAATCCCATTCCCTTCATCCCCATCCCATGTACTCTACAGCCCTCAACAAGCGTTGCTTTCCAACAGACGCACTGATCATGAGTACAGCAAAGAATGGCCAGGGCAAATTGCATGTGGACATCCATGATTCACCTCTCTTGCCAAGGAACGTCACAAAGAAACGGACTTGGCAATTTGGCATCTATCTATAGGCTTATCTTTACGTACTTCCTTTATCTCATCACACGCATACACTACTTGGTGGTAGTAGGAGGATCAGATAAGCTTCAGGCTTGCTGCGACTCCCAGTGATAATGTACAATACCGGTGACATGTCAATACACCACTTGCAGGCCTTCAGGTCGGAATGCGAGCCTCAAAAAAACTTCCAGCCGAAGCGACGACGACGCAAAACCACGGCATCTTTTCAGCACACAAACTATACGGCCAACAAAGCAATAGCACAAGCTGCCATCCTTCGAGGTTTCAGCTGAGGATCAAATCACCTGGCGTTCCTTCAACTCGGAAATTGTTGAATTTTTTTCCTCGATATATGCACAGAACAAAGACCGGACGCCAGATATTATTCAACCATAAAACAAACCGGCAACCAACATAGTAATAATTAGGAAGCAATAGGATTAAATTACAGTATGAATAGGGCATATATTTACATTATTACACAATCGAGAGAATGAAACCATGATTAAAGGATAGACACAATTGAGACCGCCCACCCCCAACTAACACACTACTAAACCCAGACCACCCCACCACCTGACGAACCTGAAGGAACCTATTGATCGGAGCGAGCTTGACTGATGAACCCAGGCACGGGACACGAACCAAACCACAGATCCCTCAACGATGAATGACCGCCAATCAGATCTTGTTGATCTTCTCGGCCATCACGACGGGATTCTGCTTGGCGATCTGCTCCCTGGCCGCCGTCTTGTAGTCGAAGGTGCACTGGTGGGAGTCCGTGTAGCGGTGCATGGAGCAGAAGGTCCCACCGCAGCGGCACTGGAACCCAGTCAGCCCGACCTTCTTGCGGCAGGTCAGGCATCGGTTGCTCGGTGGCTTTGGGGGCTCCTGTGCTGCTTCTGCTTGCTTGCTGTCCACGGCTTCTGCAGCGGCAGGCACATCATCTCGTTTTGCTGCCTCTGCAGAGGATGATGCCGGTGTGATCACCATCTTCTTCTCCACCATGGGGTTTTCCATCAACTTGATGAAGTCCCTATAGCACTTCGAGCACATATTGTTTGTCATGCTGCTGCCGAAGAAACCACAATTGTTTATGCACAGGATCGGGGCCTCGGGTGCGTGGACTCCAGTCTCCTCAGACTCTTGTTTCCAGCTCTCTTGTGCCATTGCTACCAACAGGCTGCAGGGACAAAAGCTCACAGTTCATTATTAGAAGGCAAATAAGAGCACAAAATCAGCAAGAGCGACAAAAAGACAGAAATACATGATTCACATAAGAAATACAACCTAATATTCAACAGTCGGAACTATAAAGGTTGTGCAGACAGGAACTAAGAAGAAACTAGCAGTTGAATCATGAAAAGGATTGCAGCAAATTTCAATCCTGTCACCTTTAAACAATGCAACTGTTTCCGACCATCACCTAAAAAATAGTTCTTCTGATTGTAAAAGGGCTCAAATGAATAACCCAGGCTATCAATGCTTATGTCAATTTCATCCCAATGTGTCATTCTGCAAGGTCTTTCAAATTGTTCTAGTTAACTGATAAACACAGCCCAGACTGTTCAGATAAGCAGCAGCTGCAGGCAAGGACATGTTAGCAATCAGCAGTTCAGCACCCAGTCGCAAGTTGTTTCAAACATCAAAAGTTAATGCATATGATTCTATCCGCAGTCCATTGTAAATTGATTGATTCAAACATCAACAGTTGCTACCACGATTCTTTCTGATAAGACTAACTATTGCTTGCACATGCCACCAGGTGCCCAGGTTGCATATTAAGCTGTAACACTGACAACAGTGAGAAATGTTATCGCATCTGTCAGCTTATCAAGCACAACCAAACAATGATTAGCACATCAAACCTGCAGAGCAGCAATGGTATTGTTAGCCAGCAAAACGCACCCCAGGTCTTCTGTATGGGCTGATCTATCTAATTGTGTTTGAGCCTCGAGCACTATCCCATCCTTATTGGATATCCTATATAAGCAACTGAAGCTCTGCACCCATGGTTAATCAACCGCCTCACACAATCATAGCATGAAGCCAGAGCCCCTTAGGTTGCTCTGCAAGTAAAGATTGCTCATGCACCACAAGCACAAGGCAGAAAACTGGTAGCAATCGGGCGAAGCTAAGACCTTGGAATCCCAATCATCCAGATGCACACACAATTCACAGCAGTCAAGCTTAATCCCCGCAATTTCAAGCAATTGGCCTTGCCATGTACACCAAGAAACCTCTTGCCCAATCCACCCGTGGCCATGGATGTGCCAGGCACGGCAAGGAAGCTCTCCACTTAATCCACGGCAAGGCAGGCATGAGATAATAGGTAAGGAAGCTCTCCACTTAATCCACGCAAGGCATGAGATAATCCAGGAAGGAGAGCTTAGCTTCCTGATCAGCGTATGCCTGCCTGACTGCCTCCTGACGTGTGCTCCATGATTCGGCGCCATGGAAACAAAAACAACCGTAGCATGGATGAACTTTCCCCAACCGCCAGTCGGTGACCAACCAGGCAACCAACCACCCAAGTTTGTTCACCAACAAGCAAGCAAGCATCACTCGCTTGGCCGATTATGCTTCGCCGATACACTCTCCCTCCCGGCCTAGAAACAAACCACGACACATGATTCGGGAAGAGTTATTAAACGGGGAAGTTTCAAAAAAATAAATCCAAAATCGAGCCCGCCCGCTCAGAAATTCTGTCCTTCCAAAACTGCACGACGACGGCGGTCAACCCAATCCGCCGCTCAGATCCAAGCGAATCGCTACTCGTTGATCCAATCGCAGCACCAGGCAACCAACGAATCAGCCAGCCGCCGCCTCGAAAATTCTAAGGAAACCAAAAAAAAAAATACATACACACATCTCGACACGCCACTAACCCGCCGCCGACGGCCCTCTCTGAGGCTTGAGACGGAGGCGCGGGCTCCGGGTCGGCTGGTCGGCGCGGAGAACCGCGAGGGGTCAGATCTGGGGGCCGTGGAGGAGGAGGGGGAGGAGAGGCGGCGAGCGGCGGCACCAACCTGTGAGCAAGACGGCACGCTGACTTTTCTCCCCCGCGGAGATTTTTTTTTTTTTGTTATTTTCCTTTTTGTTTGCTGGTCTGGCGTCGAGAGAGAGGGGGGCGAAGGAAGGAGAAGAAGGAGGGCTTAATTTCGGGGGTGGCGTGCGCTTATATAGGCCAGGCCTCACCGCTGCAATTACGCATGAGATTAGATTAAATTATTATTATTAAAAAAAATAACCCGCGTATTAACTGGGTGGTTAGTGTGTGGACCCTTCTAGACGGCCGGCACGGCGGCAGGCCCAGCCGTGGGTGGCTGCAGGTGGGGCCGGGGGTCGGGTGTGGTGGCGGACCGGCCGTGCAGTGCGTTGGTCGGGGGGGTGTGGTTCGGCGTGGGACGCGTCCATAGTGGACCGTACGGGGAAAAGCCTGGGCCCACTTTGCCGTGCTGGCCTGGTGGGTTCTCTGGCTTTTGGTTTGACGGGGGGGTGGGGTGGGGTGGGGTGGGGGACGACGTGGCTCCGTCTGGGTCCACATGGAATCGTACGTGTAACTTTACAGCGACGTGGACTGGTGCTGACTGATGTGGCTGTGAGTGAGCTACAGTTTTATGGAGTACGTTCGGCTTGGGCTTCTCTCTTTTTTTTTCCCGTTGGGCTGCACGTTTCGATCAATTGTTGGTACTAGTACTAGGTTTAGTGTAAGAGATGATAAACATGATCTGCATTGTTCCCGTGGTCTTTTTCATCAGTGTTTTGGATGCGAGAGTGAATTTAAGGTCCTATTTATTTCTAGCTTCGATTTTGATCTTAGCTTTAGAGTTTTTTAAAAGCCAAAAGCCAGAAACTCATTAATATGTGCTTTTAGACTTTTGGCTTCTGATTTTTTTTTTTGGCTTTTGGATTGTCCTAGAGCTAATATCAAATGCTCATAGAAAGTTGTAAAGAAACAGAGCCTTGTTAGTGTTTCTTTCTCACTTCCCCGTCTTTTTTTTACCAAAGATTATTGGATCTATCCTTTTTTACTTCCTATATAATGTTTTTATACATCTCTTTTCCAACCATGGCCCAGACTTATAGCGTATGCTTATATGAGGTAGAATGATGTATATTTAGCTGCAGTTCAAAATCCAACTATGGCTCATATTTTTTTTATCCTCAATATGAATTGTGTGCTCCATAATACGAGGGCATATGCCTTTTTAAGACCAAACTTTGCTTTCCCTCAATTATGACATATTGGAGCGAGGATGTGATTGTTGCATGTCGAGTCGTATGTCCTTTCTCTTACAATACACATTCATGTTTACTAGATTTATATTAGAAATTAAAAGTAAAGATAAATATACCATTATGGATATGTACAACCAACATGGGCACCCGTGGGCAGTATCGGACCTTAAAATAAATCATAGGTGTGGCGAACTTTAGCAATTCTAAATAGGTAGAGCGAACTTTAGATGCAATGTAAAGGTACAAAAGTATAGTAAAACAATAAGAGCACAATTATTTTAAAACTACACCTCAGATTTGGAAAAAAAAAATAATTTGGTTCTTCAAACAAGCAATACTCCAGGTTCATTTGGAATTAGTCACATGTTTATAATAAAAAAGTATATAGTAAAATAATGAAAGAACCATAGTTTTATCCTAAGTTCATTTGCAATTTGTCATATGCTAAAGCTAAAAATTGTTTCTACTTTGAGAGATAAGTGTTACATATTCATGAAATAATTAATAACTAGCAAATATACCCATGCGTTGCAATGAGAATTGATTTTTTTCTCTCTTGATTTTGATGCTATCGGTGCTCCATACACAATCATGATAAGTTCACATATGAAAATATCTTACTTGTTTGTTTATTTTATATATATATATATATATATATATATATATATATATATATATATATATGCTTAGTCATGGATGTTAACGTGGTGTCCTTTTAATTTTGATTTAAAGTTATTTTGTTTTCTATTAGCACCGCAGCACATGATTGCTTAATTTCTATTCTTATTATCCTATTTCTACTTGGATTAGAATTTATTTTCATTACTTAATTTCTATTCTAATTATCCTATTCTTATTTGGATTAGAATTCCTTTTCATGTTACTGGGAAGTTTGATATAGGATTTAGAGCTCTATTTGGATTACAATTACAACTCCTAGCTTTTAAGGTTATAATAAGAAACCCTATTTGTAATCGAACTTTGTCTCGTGCTAGATAAGAGCTATTCTAACTCGTACATCGTATATGAGCACGGGCTATATATATAATTCCGGACGGAATAAACTCTTCATTAACCGGTAGTTAGAGAGAGGCGGATCTAAAAAGAATTGATGGATGAAAAAGAAGAGCTGGAAATTTTACCTTTTATTATTAGGTAGGTATATAGATATAAAATAGATGTATATTTACTTATTTGAACCAATGTACACTGTTCATCGGCAGTTTTCCCACTGTTAGTATAAATAAAAAAAATATAAAATTAGGAAGAATAATAAAATAAAAATAGAGAGAAAGGACAAAGAATCGTGTATAGCTCTTAGCTCTAAAAGAAATGCGTGAAAGTGAACAGCCCACGAAAAGGCCCGTGTGGGTGCTCTCCCTTATTCGGCTGGGCCGAACAACCCCGGACCGCTAGCACCCGCCCACCCCGCGTGCTCTCTCTCTCTCTCTCTCTCTCTCTCGCTTGCTTAGACCCGTGCGCGGCTCGCTCTCTGTCGCTTGCTCTCAGCTAACGCCGCCGCCGCTCTACGTCAGGTGCCGAGGATTTTATCGGTCTCTTCGCCGGCGACGAGCACACACCAGGTATTCCCACCCCTTCTCTGCCCTTCCCTCCGTGCGAAACCGAGCCCCAAACCCTTAACTGAAAACTATTCGCCTATTTGATTCCGGCTCACTTCGAAGTTTTGCAAATACTATCGTGTTCCTTCTAGTTTCATTCAAAACCCAAGGTTGTCCTGTCAATTTTATGAATCTCAGTACAATAGAGATCAAACCCTTACAATGTCATGCGTTATGCTTCATATTGGACTCAATTCCATGTCCAAATTTCGAGTCTCTGGCTCAGTTCACACGGACGGACTGTTGTTAGATGTTTTTTTTGCTACTGTTGTAAACTTGTCAGGTAGTTTACCTACCTCAATTTTATTTCTGTGTTTCACATGAAAAGTTTAGGTGCCGTGTTAATCCTATTCTGAGTGGCACACAGTGGATGCAGGGTGCTCGACCATCTCTTCATCATGTAATGATTGCAACCCGTGAAAGCAAAGGTCTAGCCTGCAGAATCAATGAGATTGGAATGGGCTTTTGGGTTTAGACTAAAAACAATCTCATAATAGCAGTTGTAACAGGTGTCAATAGAGTTCAAACGTCAGTTCCTGACTCAACCCAACTAATAATCTGTCATCCATATAGGATTGAGATGACTGGACTGGTAGCCTTCATTTAATCAGCTCTAGCATCCAGGAGTACTAAATCACAACTTGTTTGGAACTTGTTTTGCTGAATATGATGCTGTGAATACTTTTATACATACATGCAAGTATTATTGGTTAACTTTCTTGTTAATTTTTGTACTTGTATATGTATCAGATTGTACCGAATCGCATATTGTAGAATTGGCTAGGACTACCTTGGTTCAAACCCTGGGTCTTCCACTCATACTTGATAGTAGTATTGCAATGATTTAGATGCATGGATCTTGTTTTCCAATCTGGACTCATTGGTTCAAGATTCGATGTACGAATTCATAGATTCATATTGGATGCATGAATATGGCACTGCTGTTAGTAGAGTAGCATATTGTTTTTCTGGCCAAATGTATAACTCAGATCGATGTCAGAATTCTGTAGCACAGGACATAAACCTCCGCTTGGTTTTGTCTTGTTTTATTCTTCTTGTTATAGATGTTCTTCTCTCGTGCCACTTTAATTGGAAATAGCAGCTTCTGAATTATGTCCTTGAATTGTTCTTCAGTCTTTCACCGGGAGAAGGCAAAATGATCAAGAGGCGCTACTTCAGGCAGGACCACGGTGATAACAGTGGCTCCTCATCGTCTTCCTCCTCATCAGGTTGTGACTCAGACAGAGATTCAGCGGAAGAGGCAGTCAGCAGTGAGGAAGTAGAGGAGGTGCAAGAAGAGGAAGCAGTCAGGGAAGAATCGGGGAGAAGAAGAGGAAGAAGAACTAGAACAGCAAATTGAAGAAGAAAGTGAGTATAACCACGTATCATGGTGTGGATTGAGATCTCTTGCATGTATTCTTCTCTGTTTCTCTGTTACGTTGCAGTGTTGCACAATTTGGTCTTGTGTTTCTGCCAGTGGACAACCTGATGTGGTTGGAAGAGTTTAATGTGTTTAACCTATCAGCTTCAATGTGTCATGCCAGGGAGTGGATGCATCGGATTTTCAAGTAGTCAAATGCAATGATCAATCTCTCCATTGTCTCTTTGGTTGCTGAATCATTAGCAGTTTCAATCTAACAATGACACTATTCCAGTATGTTAACTAAGAATATTGTATTGATTTTTACGATGAGCATAAATTTGCATAGGATGCTAGGTCTAGCTACAATTTCCAGTAAAGAAAACTGTAGAATCAATTGAGAAATTGAACAAAGGAGCAGTATGCCATAATTTATTAAGTGAAACTGTCATCCATTGTTATGAAAACTCTGTTTCATTATATGTCCCTAGGAATCCCAGTGTTTGTTAGGGTAATCAGTCCCTGGTACTGGTAGATATATTTATTTTATTGTTTCACTATAAACAGTTGAAAGCTATCCCCAGGTGCAGGAATAGCTGAAGTAGACTCTTGACCTGTGAAAATAATTGGTCAATCATTCTTCTTTTGTTGCTCATGTTTACCAGGTTCAGGATACCAAAGTGAGGACAACTCTGGGAATGATGTTGATGATTCATCTCTAGGTATCTTCTTTGTTCATGCAAACTAATATGCCATGCTTATTTTTTTCTGGACTTTAACTTGTTTTCCTCTTAATTTAGGGGTCTTTGTCACATTATGTAACTTATGGTTTAGATGAAGTTAGATTTCTTGTTGTAAAGCAGGTGTTTGTGGAAGATACTTTTGAATTGTGTTTGTAGTTTTTACAATATTGATAATTAATATTTTTGAGACTTGTCGTTCTCGATGCTTTTGAACTCTGTATGAAACTGAGAATTATTGTTTGCTCAGTCTTATGCACAGGTTATTTTGCTCCAGTTGTGATTTTAAATAATGTAAGCGTATAGCTGTTCACTGTACCCTTTGGTGTCTTCTTGTTTTATGGCCATGCATTCATGCTAAACCTAGTTGTCATGAAAAATTGTTCTCTGTCTGAGAAAATGAGCTAAGCTCACCCGAACAGTACCTGTCTTAATTTACGATTATATTATGTATTCTTGAAAAGAATGGGGAGCTATTCTGATTGTAGCCTTTGCTATTGACATCATCTTTTATGCATTAAACAGTTCTTAAATATTGTGGGAATTTTTTTTTAATCAATCTTGGGTTTCGTTTCAGACAATGATGAACACAGCAGCCCAAGAAATGAAGAACGTCAAGAAATAAGTTTGCCCAGTAAGAAATCTTCTGGCACTGATGCGGATTTTGGCAAGAGTGCTGATAACACAGCTGATGCTTGTCGGTGTTATGACCCGGGGTCAAGACCACCAACGAGTAAATTTGTATATCGCGTGCTCCCTCTCTCAGACGTGATGCAAGATGGACACAAGATTTATCCTGGTTCGGGCAAAGAAAGCCCTACGTCCAGCGGGGGAGGATGACTTGTATTATCTCGCACCCAAAGCGTGCTCGTACAGGGGGGGTACAAGCAGTGTTACACGGAGTCGGCCACCCGAGGGGTCGATCGAGCGTCTGTGTGTGTGGTGTGGTCTAGGGTCCTTGAGAACCAAGGTCGGATTGGAGTCCTCAAAGAGAAACCTGGAAAAAGAAGTCTCTGACCAGAGCCCCCCCTTTCATCTACCTCGGCGTCCCCCTTTTATAGACCAAGGGGGAGACTCGAGGGTACAGGGTCCTAATAGTAGAAGTATGGGCGGCGCATCCACGGCACAGTGTTGGCGAAGAGACATCGAGCACTGTGACGGCGTGGTCTTCCCGCCCTTCAGGCGTCCCCGGTCGTGGCATCAGTAGAAGTCCCCTGGCCGAAGCGGGACGGGGCAGATGGGACGTCTTCCGTACCGGAGTTGTTGAAGAGGAGGGGTCGAGCCCTCGGTCGAGGGGGGGGGGGTCGAGCCCCGCATGATTCTGTCACGTTCCCGAAGCCGTCGTCGAGGGTCGCACTGTTCACTTTCCGAGGGGTACTGTAGAAGTCCGTACTTGCGTAGTGGCGGCAGTGGCGGCACAGTCGTCGGGAGTCGGGGACTAGACGGGGAGTTGGCGGATTTGACAGTGGACGCAGGCGCCCATGTCGTCAGGTGGTTTTACTTTTACCCATGCCGGAGTGGTTGGGTCAACCGAGCCCTCGTCCGTCGACGGCGCTTGGAAGGTCGAGGCGTCGACAGGTTGAGGGGGTCGAAGTCGAGGTAGAGGTCGGGGGGTCGTTCGTCCGACCCCTCGTCCGTCGTCGAAGTAGAACCGGGGGGTCGTTCGTCCGACCCCTCGTCCGTCGTCCGTCGTCGAGGTAGAACCGGGGGGTCGTTCGTCGGACCCCTCGTCCGTCGTCGAGGTAGAACCGGGGGGTCGTTCGTCGGACCCCTCGTCCGTCGTCGAGGTAGAGCCGGGGGGTCGTTCGTCGGACCCCTCGTCCGTCGTCGAGGTAGAGCCGGGGCCAGTGGCTGGTTTCCGCGGTCGGTGTAGCGGGGGCCCTCGATTGATGGGCCGTGTCTTACCGAACAGTAGGCTGATCCTTGCCTTAAAAATGGTTGCTATGTTTAGCGTTAATTTATCAAAAGGTTTAGGGTACCCCTTACCTTCGTACCCGACAATGCTGTTGATCCAGATTTTCCTAACTGCATTCTGAAATGCAAATCCGTGTTTAAGTGCAAGCTCTGCCCTAGGATCATATGCTTAAATGAGGAGATGGTCAAGATACATCTGAAATCAAAGGTAATTCGTTCGAAGAGTGCTAATATTTCCATTCTGCAAAAGAAGGGGAACGGTCAGAAGAAAATTAATAAGTTTTTTATGTTTTGAAGATTTAAAGCGACACTTTATCATGCTAGGAGCTTCCTCCTGTTCCTAAGTTTTTTCTCCCTCGTGCCTTCATTTTGGTTTGTTTTTGTAGAGGCATGCTCGTTCCGAGAAACTACTAGGAGAAGGGAGGCTTAAACTGATGCTCAACAGTGATGGTGAACTGGAAGAAGAGCAAGAGACACATGCTGAACGACATGCTCGGACTATAGCTCTTTCTGAGGTGTTTACACTGTTTAAAAAATTTTAGTCCATCTTGGCCAATGTACTTTCTTGAATTGAATTGTTAGTAGGTATGGAATTTTGGCATTTAATTCTTATTATGCCTGATAATTTTTTCAGCAAGTACAAAAACCAAAGAAGGATTCTGGTAGGCAGCGACAAAATCGGAGAAAGAAAAAGGTAACTGCATCCCCCCCCCCCCCCCCCCCCCCCCTTTTTTTTTTTTGCTTGTGCGATTGTGTTTTTTCTTTTTCTTTTTTCATTTCGTTTTGTTTGGCGAAGCACATATCGAAGGTTTTTAGGTGTCATTTGGAAAGATCTAATAAGCTCAAAGTTTGTGGGATATCATGTTTCCATTATCTAGAATGATCTCGAGCAGCACACCACCATGGAGATGTATTTGGATGTTGAGTACACTTTAAACAATTCAAACTGCATTACTGTGACACTGCATATGCTTTTTTTGGAGCACATATTGAAGGCTTTTAGGCATCATTTTGAGGGGTCTGTTGAGCTGAAAGGATGTGGAATATCATGTCACGTTGTCTTGAATGATCTCGAACAGCATGCCACAATGGAGATCAACTTTGGGTGTTGGAGACACTTTAATCTGCGTTTCTTGTGAAGCATATATCAAAGGCTTTTAGGCAACATTTGGAAAAGCCTATTGAGCTCAAAGCTCGAGCAATGCCATCTTACACCATCTCCAGTTGAATAAGCTCGAGCTGTATGCCAGCATAGGTGTCATATTGGCATGTTGAACGCATGGAACAACTGAATGTGTATTTGTATGGGTATTGCATTATTTTTAGATAATGGATTCATTAATCCGGCCTCTATATCTTGCATCATAGCATGTGAGGCTACTTGATGCTCCATTACTCTTTGTTCTGATATATTGTTTTTGCCCTGTTATTTACAGAGGTCCCGGAATAATGTGGAGAAGAAACAGGGGCACAGAACTCCAATAAAAAGCAACGCAAAGTTAAGTGATGAAGTGGGCCTTGCAGAAACTTGCAAGTTCTTTTTTTTTTGGGCTAATTAGCTTCAGCTGCTATGTGTTCTCAAACTTGTAGCAGCCATACTGTTAGGATGTTCAAAGTATCTGAGTTTTCTCCTCGGCTGTACCTCCGTTTTGACCCAAACTGGTGATAATTTGTTGAAAGTTAGGTTGAATTAAAGTGGATCAAAATGATAATTTTGAGCCGAGCTGTTGATATAAGCCACACGAGCTACAATTGTGTTGCGTGTATCAAATCATCACAGATTCTCATGATCCATCTTTTCTCCTTGGCAGGCATGCATCGCTTCTCATGCTCTCTCTTTTCTCTTTTCTCTTTTCCGTAGGTCACATCTACTATCTATTATGTTACCTCGTTTAAAAGGTATTAACATAATACTATTTTTGTTCCTTGTTTACATAAAGATATAAAAATACAAATTGTTAAAAGATATTTTATTTCTAAAAATATGAATAATTGTTGTTCCAAAAACTATAAAATAATAGGAAAAGTATGGTGTAATTGTACAAACATTTTAGTTCTACAAGGATTAATTTTGGTTTGAACCAAAATTGAAAACCATAGAAGAAAAACATGTGCTATGAAATGAACACCAAACGAAACAAATAGTTACCATATTTCAAGTTCAAACAATATAGAAGCATTTGGAGTTTTCATTCCAAATTTGCAAACGATCTTGAAATGTATGTTTGTACTTATATATCTATATACTTGTAACTCAAATATGAAGTAATTTCAATAGTTAGGTATGAATACAATTAATTCACTAAAAAGTATACTATTATTGCCAAAAAAATTAATAATTAAACTCTCTACCTGAACAAACATATGAAAAATCAAGGTTTCGTTAAAATTGCATATAAAAGGCATTCGTTTAGATATTATTCACCTTGAAACTTTTTAGGGAAGAGACCAAAGTTGATGGCTATGTGGTTAAGAAGTATGAGCCTCCGAAATGAAACTTTATATATGATCTTGAATATATATATATATATATATATATATATATAATATATATATATATATATATATATATATATATATATATATTATGGGAAATTTTACTCTGGACATTCAAAGTGACCACTCTTTACTGTTGAAGAGCTAAAATGGAGGGATTTGCTCAATGATACTTTGGTTCTTGACAAATTTGTTGGTGGACGCCGTGCCCAATAAAACATTTTAACAAAATAGATATAATAAAATTATATAAGTGCCCAAAAAATATACTATAAAATCTTCGATTCTCTATATGATAAGAACTATACAGTAAAAATATTATTTTATACTAAAATGATCATTTCCCCTCTTCGTAAATATAAAAAGTTAAATATAGTTAATTTATTCATATATTTATAGGACACTAATTTTTTTTTGGAAAAAATTATAAAATACGTACATCACTAAATCATGACTATACTTAAATTTGTAGCTCAAAATAACAAAGTTTAATATATCACATGCCAGAATAATAAAGCTACATGCCCTATGAAACAGGGGCGAAGCTACATTAGGAATAGTGGGTGCATGTGCACCTCCTAAAAATTGGAAAATCAATACATTTGGTTAAAATTTCATCATATATACACCCTCATGAAACATGTCTATGCACCCACAAGGCAAATGCACCCCCTCTACTCTAGCATCGTCCTATGAAACACATGAAACATAGCATGGAGTGCCGAAAAAATTTGGGCAACTCTCAGCTTCTATATAGATACTTATGGGTCTGTACTCCTCTCACAAACAGTCAAGCGCCCAGTGTACCTAACCAGCCATGCATACCTAGGGGCAAATGCGGCAATCCAAGAGAGTGGAAGAGAAAGAACAGCACTACAGCAATCCTAGGCACTAGGCACTAGCCACTAGTAGAGGCCAGCCACGGTACGGAGGCGCCTGACGGTTGGTCCGTCCGGCCAGCAGTGGATACAGCGAAAAGCCGAAAAGCCAGTCCATGCCGGATGTACAGTACTCGAACAAGTGCCCGCACACGCGTTCCCATAGGGCGCAGATCCTTTTTTTTATTGGACCCGTTGCGCGCGGGATACATCGGGAGTCGGGACGCCTCGACGGACGTCCTCAACCAAACAAACATTAGCGGATCAGATCTTGAAGGCCTTCTCGACGCTCTCCCTGCGCGCGCCGACGGGCTTGTACATCGGGGGCGACGAGGCAGTCGTCGGTGGGCATGATGAACGTCGCCACCGCCGCGTTGGCCACGCTCTTCAGCAGCCCATTCGTGGCGATCTGCACGCACGCATCTTCATTTATCATCCATCAAACAGCAACAGCTCAACCAATCGCGTCTCGCCACGTCATCTCTCAAGAGATCGAGATAGTCGTTGGCAAGCACACGCACGCAGATCTAGAGAGAGAGAGAGGAAAACAAAACAAAAAAAAAAGAACCTAGCTACCTCGAGCTGGTGGCCGAAGTTGACGACGAAGGCGCCGGGCACAGGCTGGACGCGGATCCAGTCACCACGGTAAGAGACCTGGAGGCCAGCGACGCTACCAGGAAGGAGGAGAGTGATGAGGTTACGGTCGCAGTGGGGCGGCAGTCCCAGCGTCCTTGCCGGGTCCGGGCACGGCGGGTAGTGGTTGACGTTGACCACCACGTCGCCGGCGCTGAGGTCCCCCTCAAAGTATGCCCAGCGCACGTGTCGGCGCCACGAACCTCTCCGTCGCGTCCCTGAGCCCGTCGGGCTTGTCAGGCCAGGCGCTCTTGTTGGCGTCGGCGGTGGCGACGGGAGGGGGAAGCCGCGGCAGGCGAGGCGGAGGCAGTCCCGCCAGTACCGCTCGCCGCCGGTGCCGTAGGTGGTGCTGGTGAAGAGGCGGTTGGGCTTGCTCGTGTCCTCCGAGTAGAACGCCGCCTTGTCCTCGGCCGGGAGGCGGAAGAACTCCTCGCAGCTGGCCTCCATGTCCCGCACTGCTTGCTCCGGCACGCCGTGGTTCACCACCTGGAAGAATCCTAGCTCCTTCCCCGCTTCCAGTACGGCGCGCCGGACCTCGTCGCGAGGCCCGGAGAGGTCGATTATGGGGAGGGAGATGTCCGCGGGTGACGCTGGTGGGCGTTAGAAGACGAAGCTGTCTGGGAGCGTCTCGTGGGACGCCGCGGCGGACAGCAGGTTATTCTCCATCGCCGCCGGAGCACCGGGAGCCGCTGGCTGAGGCTGACCACACCACACGTACGCGCGGCGCCTGAGCTGCTGAGCTGGTAATAAGTGGACAGATCGGCCTGCAGGGAGCAACGCCAGCGAGATCGGCGGAGCAAGTCAGAGAAGGCAACTCAACACTGCAGCTAACTATCTAAGCAGAAGCAGCACGAGGAAGAAGAAAGGCCGGCCAATTGGGCTTATCGTCTTCTTTATTTTATTACGATTCTCTAGGCTGCCTCGGTGGCGGGGCTTCATTTTGCCTTTTCTTATTGGGCCGGCCGTCCACGATTCGGTGGCATTTCTCTCTTTTTAATTTCCTTTATTTATCTCTTTAATAATAATTAACTAGTTCGTCATCATGCTCCATAAAAAAAAATCCATCAACATGTGCTGCTCATATTTTGTTGTTTGTGGATCTGTTTGGTTGCCACGTTCCATCTAATTTGTTCATATTTTGTAGTTTGTGGGTATGTTTGGTTGGCTACTAAAAGTATCATATCAAAGATTGGGCAATAATTTTTTTTTTACCAAAACTAGTGCAAGAATGTTTGCCATAAATTTAGCATTCTAGTTGTATGATGTTGGTAGATTTTTGTAGCCAATTAAATGTCTGACAAAATTTTGGCTTGTCTAAGCTTTGATAACTTTCTTTCGATCCCTTCTTGGTTTTGACCATGTGCATGTTGGTTTCTTTTCAATGAAATTCTAATCTTTTTGTTTGCATCCGACATTTAGTAAATGCTGACAGTTGCTGCAACAATGTACTGTACTAGTACTCTGTTCCATCACAGAGTGACATGTACTAATGCTCTGACCTCTGAGTGTGTTGCGCAACAACAGGAATGACGGGTGTACGTGGAGAGCACGACCTCTGATTACTGCCTGCGCATGAGCTTGGACTATATTTGGGCTGGGTATGGACGGGCCATTTGTTATTCAGCAGAAAAAAAATTAAGAAATATATTTTAAAAAAAGATGGGATGCTTTAAGATCCATGTAACTTTTTGCAAAGAGGAGTATTGGCCCATGGTTTATTGGCTTCAATTTCTGGACAAAAATAGCTTCGGTTTTATTATTGTTGGTCTAGCTACTTTTAACTTGACTTTATAAACCGTTCTCATATACGTGTGTATTTAGTAGAGCTTTTGATATAAGTAGGTGGAGAAACCGTCCAACACCAGTGCTCACTTGAAAGTCCAAATGAAAAGGTAAAAAAAAAAAACTCCTTTTGACCTCTTCCAACTTTGCTTAAAGTTCTATTCTCTTCCTTCAATCGGTAATGATTTTTTATTTTATGTGGTTCTACGCACCCCAGCTGAAGGGGGTAAATTAGACCACGTTGATTGAACAAGTTGGGAAAATGACAATAGATTTTTCTTTAAAAAATATTCAAATATATTTTTCTTGAAAAGTTATGTAATCAAAAATTCTAAAATACAATTAAGTCCTACAATTTTCTTTTAGCTAAAAAATAGAAAATCAGTTCTATTTTTTAAAAACTCCATGCTGCCTAGCTTGAAATTATTTGAATCTTATATGATATCTTTTTTATGTTTACAAACCAATATGCCTATTCATTGCAACAACATACAATCCCTAGCATGGCCAAGTCCTGTAAGCATGCATGCATGGTCTAAACTTTTTTTAGGGATTACACATCATTATTGGGTAATGATATTTATTTGCATATATTTGAAATACCTCTCTATAATTATTGTTGTATTAACTTGAACTTAGTTTGGCACCAAGACTATATATTCGACCTGTTCGTATGCAGCCCAGCGTCTTAAACGGAAATAAAACAAAAATTGTAAACCAGGTTGCATGCACATTAGGCCCGAAAACGTATGTCTAGACCGTGAATTTTCCATGACGTGCAGCTTGCAATGCAGGCAAACTCATGCCAGCTCTTCGATCCTAAATGAATTGCTCTCACTGAGCAAGGAAGGCCCCGATTGGGAGAACTCTGCTCTCTTATTGTTCAGTTCTATTTTTTATTCTCTGATAGAGTGATTCCATTGCATATATTCCTATGAGAAAGCATGGTAGAGAGCTTATGAGAATTAATTTTTTGTTGATCGCCGCTAGAATATAACATGGAGCAGGGTGCGGCATATTTAAATAGAGAAGTTATTCTATCTTAATCTCCATTTGAATTAGTTGGTATTTTAAGCGTTTAGTTGGTTGGAGTGATTCCCTTGAGAGAATCTGAAGCTAGAGCTCTTCCAACATAGCCCGAACACAATCGACCTTTGTTGTCTGGTCCATATGACATCATAGTACCACACCACGCCTAGAAGAGACCCACAATCTTTACTGGCACTAGATCTTCGGCTCCTCCTCCTCGATGGTGTGTGCTTTGGTGCCAACAAAGAGCTATTGATGTGTGAGCTCACCGGATCCGGAGACATGGTGGTTGCTCCAAATCTCGTCAGGTTCTTTTCTTGTCCCTCCCTCATCTCCGTCGGTGTTGGCACCAGCGATGCTGGCTTCTCCAGTGGAAGCCTTGGGATGTATGTCTACCTATGTGCCAAGAAATCGTGTTGGCTTTTGGTTCCCACCTGTTTCTGGTGGTTTAGTCCCCCTTCGGGTTGTGTCGTCGTGGGTTGTTGGCGGTTCTTGAGGCGCCAGATTCCTTTTCTCTCGGTGATGCGCTGGCCAGTGGCCATCTTGTCCGTTCAACGTTTATGGAGCATGTCGATATGTTCGATGTGATGCTCTTGGTGACAACGAAAAAATGTGATGTTTCTTTGTCCAGAAAGAGGTTGTCTTCAATGTGCAAATTCGATGAGTCTCCTCTCCATCCTTTAGCGCGACCAAGGGTGAAGCTCTATTGTTACTAGGCGGTGTCTATGCACCCCCCCCCCCCCCCCCCCCCCCCCCAATTTTTAAAAATAGCTACATTGATCAAATTTTTACCATATTGGCACCCCCATAACATAGGTCTATGCACCCACAAGCCAAATGTATCCCTCAATTTTTCTCTAACTTCGCCATTGAGCGCCACGGGAGCACGTCGTGTGGTTGCTCCGTCTCTTGGCAGCGAAGAGTGACGACCGGGGGGTCTTGCAAATACCATTCAGTCCGGTCTTTCTCCCTTTCGATTTGATTTGACTTGACTTATTGATCACGTGAATTAAAGCTAGCCCCACAGTAAGTAAATACTTTTTTTTTGTGAAAGAGTAAGTAAATACTTTCAAGTGACCTGGCACTTGAAATTAACACACTGGAGGAACAGATTACCGTGACCTGGCACCCGCAACTAGCTGACAGCATCATTCGAGTGATTCTCGATTTCCTGGACGTCCGATCCTTTGGTCCGCGGATCTGTACGTGTTGTCGTCACCACTGATTGGCGATTGCAGCATCATGCTTGGATCCACACTGTAGAGCTGATATCCATGCATCCAGTGACACCATTTCAGCACGTACGTACTATGTTTCCAATCAATCAAGACGGCCAATCACATCACCTGACACCGCAGCTGCACCTGCCACCACCACACACCCCGCCGATGGTGTTTCCAACAGGCAGAGGAGCAGAGAGGAGACCAGCAATGCAGGCCACACAGACCGCTCGATCCAAATAAAAACAACACCCGTTGGTTCCACGATAGCTCCCTCCTCCCATGTTACAACTTACAAGTGGCTACAAGTGGCCACGGACTTTGATTAGTTTTATATGAAATATTTATAATATTTAGTTTATTGTAAAAATATGTTCAACAAATTATCTAATGATATTATTTATGTATTATCAATATTAATATATTTTTATATATAGTTGATCAAAATTATAAGAAAATAACTTCTATTTTAAGACGGAGGTAGTAGACCTTAAAATAGACCATGCATGTTGTTTGTCAGTAATGACATATTACATCTCATTTAACCATATGTTACTCTTTCTATTTAGGTGTAAGTTCCGTGTCTAATTGATAAAAATGATTATTCGTAAATGAGATAGTCAAAATTAATCTTTTTCGCATTTTTTTAATTTTTTTTGTTTGTTCTATTTACTTCCTCTTTGAAATTTTTACTATTGGGCTTCCATAGAAATAATCTAGCAAATATTTTTTAAAAATGTTTAATATTTTTACTATTTAGATAATTGTTTTGGTTCATTTGATCCGGATAATGGCAATCTGAATAGAGATAGAATTAGAAACACTCTATTCTCCTTTGTTTTCCCAATCAAGTTGTCCGACCACCCTTGAATACTTTAGGTGTCGGCGCGCTCAGGTGCACTCGAGTGCCCCCTAGACATACCGTAGAAGTTGTGGGACAAGTGCATGCCAAATTTTCTAAATTATTGACTAAATTTAAAAAAATACATGTAATATTTATATCACTAAGTACACTCTAGAGGTCGTTTTAGGACGCATGCATGTCAAATTTTCTTAACTTTGACTAAATTCATAAAAAATATGTGCAACATTTATATCACTAAATAAGTTTATTATGCAAACATATTCAACGAATATATAATTGGTCAAAGTTAAAAATATGTCGACTTCTCCAAAACCGACAACAACTTCTATCCGTAAAATAGACCCATGCATGTCATTTGTCAGTAATTACGGATTACATCTCATTTAATCATATTTTGCTATTTTTTATTTAGGTGTAAGTTCTGTGTTTAATTGATGTAAATTGAGATGTAATCAAAAAGTTACCTAATCTTTTTTTGGCGTTGTTTTATATTTTGTATGTTCTATTGTTCCTCTTTGAAATTTTTACTATTTAGTTTCCATAGAAATAATCTAGCAAATATTGTTTGTTTTAATTTTTTAATATTTTGTAGTTTTAGACAATTGTTTCCGTTTTGTAGAAAATACGTATAACATTTGTATCTCTAAATCGCTTTATTATGATAGTATATTCAATGAACTATATGATGATGTTATTTATGTATTATAAATATTCATATCTTCTTATATATAATTGGTCAACTTTTAAAAAAATTGTTGACTTCTCTAGAAGCGACTATTTTGGAACGGAGGAGTACACCCTAAAATAGATCCATGCATATTGTTGGTCAATAATTACACATTACATCTCATTTAACCATATTTTTACTATTTCTATTTAGTGTAAGTTCTATGTTTAATTTATGCAAATTGATTATTTGTAAATGAGAATATTCAAAATTACTCGAAAAGTTATGATCTCTTTTTGTTTCTTTTATTTTCGGTATGTTTTATTTGTTTCCATAGAAATAATCTTGTAAATATTTTTGTTTTATTTGTTTAATATTTCTGAAGTATTTAGATAATTTTTTTGGTTCATTTGATCAAAATCTAATGGTCATGGCAATCTAGTATAATCCCTCTGTCCCTAAATAACTATTGTTGTTGGTGTGCATGCCACAAGTTTAACTCAATTTATAGAAAATACATGGATGTTTGTACCTCCAAATAAATTTATTGAAAACTTGATTAAAAAATCTTTCAATAATACAAATTATATACCATATATATTAATATTTTTTAATACATACTAGCAGTGCTTGTATGTTGCAATAGGAGAAAATATCAAACATTAATAAAAACGCAGAAAAGAGTACTTGTTGCTTATTTATTCATTCTCGAATCACAGCAGTCCGTGATGGAGTTCATTACTATTTATTTTTTATTTTCATTCTTTTTTCTCTATAATATACATCATTGTTTTTTTCTACAAACTAAAGGAGTATGTGAAGAATTCCTTTGCTATTTTTTATTCATATTTTTTATTCTCCTAAAAACTCCATATTTTTTAACTTCTAAAAGGATATTGAGAACAAAAAGAAGGTCATCTTCAAGAGTTTCTAATAATCCACTCCAAAAATATAGTAGATAATTTTACATCAGAAATCCTATACTATTTTTAAATTATGATAATTACTTTTATATATTGTTTCTCTCTTGTACATTTGCATCAAGGAATCATTTTCTACATTTTATTATTTCAACACCCTTTCACCTCTAGATTGACCGACTTTATGTGTGACTCGAAAGCACATAACTTTATGCGGAATAGAGTGACTTTTTTAAAGTTCTAAAAGATTAGAATGATGAATTAGGAGTTGTTGGAGAGATTTTTTTTCGTCTGCCTAAAAAACTAAGGAATAGAAAGGGATTTAGCGAACTCTTAGAGATACTCTAGAAAGAGATGACAAAAAATATGGATGGATCCAAAAAGAATTAGAATTTTTCTCTTTATAGATATAGATATAGGGCTATAGATGTAGATGTATATATAGATATAGATATAGATGTGTAGATACGAATATAGATAAAATATAGATGTGTAGATGCGGATATAGATAAAAATATAGATATAGATTTAGAGCTATATAGATAGATGTAGTCAAAGCATTTTTGGGGAAAACGAAAATGATAGATATGTAGAAGATACGTACCACTCGATAGGATTGGAAACACTCAATTCTCGTTTCTTTTCCCAGTCGAGTGTCAGCTGGCTCAGAATCACTCGAGTGCCCCCTGGACACACCCACCACTCCAAAAACATTTTAAGACATGCGTACACATATATACTGTTAAAAAACCTTTGCAGATCACGACACGATCAACACGTACGATTAATGCAGTGCACAGTATAATCCGAAAACACGCTGGAGGATCGAACAGATTACGGTGACCTGGCACGCACCCGTAATTAGCTGACAGCACCATTTCTTTTAACGCGTTCCAAAACAAGTGAGACCGCTCCTCGCTCCGACACGTGACCTCGCCGCTATATATGGCCGCACCGGCCGTCGCCCGGCGACGAGCCGCCAGTGCATCCCGTGTTTGATGGCTGCAATGCGGGAATAGAACTAGCCTCGATCGGTTTCCTTGCACGCAAGCACGCACGCACGCAAGCAAGCGATCGGATTTTACCGGGGGAATGGCGGCGGCGGCGGGCGTGGTGTTCGACGCGGAGGTGCTGAGCCGGGAGGAGCGTATCCCGGAGCAGTTCGTGTGGCCCGCCGAGGATCGAGCGGCGGCGAGTGGCGTGGAGGAGATCGCCATCCCCGTGGTCGACCTCGGCGCGTTCCTCCTCCGCGACGACGACGGGGAGCTCCCGGTCCCGCGCGGCGTGGCGGAGGCGTGCGAGCGCCACGGCTTCTTCCAGGTGGTGAACCACGGCGTGCGCGCCGACCTGATCGCCGACGCCTACCGCTGCCTCGACGCCTTCTCCGCCCGCCCGCTCGCCGACAAGCAGCGCGCGCAGCGCCAACCCGGCGAGTCCCACGGCTACGCTAGCAGCTTCACCGGCCGCTTCCGCTCCAAACTGCCGTGGAAAGAGACGCTTTCCTTCAACTGCCCCGCCGCCGCCGCCGCCGCCGGTGCCGGGACCGACCGCGCCACCGCCACCGCCGTCGTCGACTACTTCGTCGACGTCCTCGGCGAGGACTACCGCCACATGGGGTACGTACCCTACCCACTTCTTGTTCCGATCGATCGTGTCAAAAACAAAACAAAAACCCGGCCCTGCACTGCATTTGTAACAACAATGGCGCAACGAAACACGTACGTACGTGTAGGGAAGTGTACCAGGAGTACTGCGACGAGATGACGCGGCTAGCGCTGGACGTGACGGAGGTGGTAGCGGCGGCGCTAGGTCTTCGCCGCGGTGCGCTACGGGGAGTCTTCGACGGCGGCGACTCCATCATGCGGCTGAACCACTACCCGGCGTGCCGGCAGCCGGACCTGACGCTGGGGACGGGCCCGCACCGGGACCCGACGTCGCTGACGCTGCTGCACCAGGACGACGTGGGCGGCCTACAGGTGCGCCCCGCCTCCGGGGAGGCGTGGCGCGCCGTGCGGCCACGCGCGGACGCGTTCGTGGTCAACATCGGGGACACGTTCGCCGCGCTCACCGACGGGCGCCACGCCAGCTGCCTCCACCGCGCCGTGGTCAGCAGCAAGCGCGCTCGCAGGTCGCTCGCCTTCTTCCTCAACCCGCCGCTGGACCGCGTCGTCCGCCCGCCGGGTGAGCTACTGCTTCTCCACCGCCGCCCGCGCGCGTTCCCGGACTTCACGTGGCGCGAGTTCCTCGAGTTCACGCAGAAGCACTACCGGTCGGACGCGAGCACCATGGATGCCTTCGTGTCGTGGATCGCCGCCGGAGGCCGCCAAGGCGACGACGGCCATGGCGGCGGCGGACAGGAGGGCAAGTGATCGATCGGCGATTCATCTCTAGCCGGCGCCGTAGGCAGCAGCAGCTAGCTAGCAAAAATAATGGTTTACCGGCGATGATAGACATGACATGGCGCATGAATAAAATGAGTGTTTGTCTAAATGGATGCTGCAGTAATAAGGAGGACTTCAATGGCGATGCATAAGCTTTTTGCAGTTTTAGCTAATCTTTCGTCTCATGCATGTGGTATGGCGATGATAGATAGCTAGTTGTTGGTGTAGAATGCGTGCATGCCAATGTTGGTCATGTGATGGCACAGCGTGAGTGTAGCTCACCGGCCGGCCGTGACAACGTGCTAATTTCGTGTGTGGTCCGAGCGGGGTGAAAAGATCGTCTAATGACGACCTTGATGGATGGATTGATTTCATGCATGGCCGCTTTACTATGTTCCTGCTAAACATATACCACCTATATAGGTACAGTTGCAAAATGTATATGAAGGCTTTTGCTAAAACGGGGAAGAAAAGGTAAGCCCAAGAAATTGGTAGTAGCGGTCATGTCTAAAGCTAGAATATAATGGTGCCATGCTGATGGACTAACAAGTTTGATGTGGCATATATTAGTTTGCCCCATGCAAATGCTGATGGATTAGGTCATTTATTTTGGTACCTTACTAACAAATTGTCACATTGTTCAGGTTTCCAACAACTCGCTGAAGCAAACCAATCTGAATTCTGAATTCTCTCTCTTTAGTAAATCAGGTTTAAGACTTTCAGTCTAAATTTGTTTGCAGTATACAAATACTGATGCCTCACTTAACTGACGTTATTTTTAGAAAATCTCTCTCTAACACTTTTCTGAAGAATATTTTAGATTCTTTTTAAGATGATGAGAAGCACCGAAGATGTATACCAGTTTTTTTTACAAGACCAACTTTTTTTTTAACAAAAATGACAAATTTTGTAACACATGACATGCACATTGCAATTTTGTAACATATGACATGCACATTGCATTTTAGGCTTCAATATGTAACAAAAAAAAAAGAACAATGAAAATGTTTTACTATGCGTGCATCCAAAAATCCTGATTCCTAAACCCTAATCAAATCCTATGTACTCTAACCCAAAATCCTGCTCACATGTAAAGTACACTGCGTATTTACACGTGCAATATATGGCAGTACACTGCGTATTTACACGTGCAATATATGGTAGTACACTGCGAATTTACACGTGCAATATATGGCAGTCGTATAACTAGCTAGAACGCCGTGATCTCGGCGAGGACCCCGTCGACGCTCGCCAGCTTGGCATCGTCGTCGAAGCACATCTCTCTCAGTTCCAAGAACGTGTAGCAAGTGAGCAGGCTGTCACATCCAGCCTGATGAGCCTCGCGGGCGGCCATTGCCACGTTGAGCTTCGCGGCGACGCTGTCGAGCCCACGGCGGAGGTGGTCGGTCGGGCATACCCTCGCCATCTCCCTGACGTCGAACACCCTCGCACGGTGGAGGAGCGACCCAGCGACGGCCTCGAACTCCGCCGCCGACGCGGGCATCCGGTACCACCCGGGCCCGTGCATCATCTTCACCAGGTACGCGAGGTCGTAGCCGCCGGTGGACGTGACGACGCCGGCGCGGCCGAGCCCGCCGGCGCGCACCCACTTGCGCAGCCGCGGACCGAACGCCTCCGCGGCGTCCACGCCGTCCCGCCGCGTCCGGTCCAGGTCCACGCCTCTGGCTTGCAGCGCCGCGACTGACTCCGGCGCGTGGCGGTGCTGCCGGACGTCGAAGTCGCGGAAGTTGAACTCCCACACGTATCGCGTGGCCGTGGCGGCGCCGCCGCTGCCCGGGAGCTGGCACTCCGCGTCGAACAGCGTGAGGCCGAGCTGGATCGGGTCCAGCGCGTCCACGGTGTGCCTTAGCAGCTTGTACCGCCCGGCCGGCGTCAGCGTGTACGCCGGCGGCGCCGCCGGCCGGTACACCGTCCCCGGGAACTTCGTGTCCACGGCCGCGTACCGGAACCTGGGCAGGAGTGACTCGATGAGCTTGGCTTCCTGTTCGAAGTTGTGCGCCCACACCTGGCGCACCTCCACGCGCGGCGCCGGAGGGAACGGCAGCGGTGGCTTCGTCGCCAGCCTCAGTCCCCACAGCGAGCCCGGCGTCAGGGGGTGCTGGGACGCGCACGGCGCGGCGGCCGAGGCCGACAAGGAAAGCGCCATGGGCGGCGGCTTCGTCTTCGTCGCCAGCCCCGATTGCGCCGCGCCCGTCGGCGTCTGCAGGTGCTGGGACGACGCGCACGCCGAGTCGTCGGAGAAGGAAGGCGAGAGCGGGCCGCGCGACGAGGGTGTCGTCTCCGACGAGGACGACGAGCGGGGCGAGGGTGTGGAGGGCGCCGAGGAGCCGGCGTCAATGACGTCCGCCGCTGGCATCATCGTCAACGTGTTTGGGACGACCCGCATCTTGATTTGGGGAGGATCCAGAGGAACGGGGGCGGTCGTGGCCAAGGCCTGCCGGTCGTCCGGATCCAGTCGTCGTCGCGCCATCTGCTCCACTCCCGCCATCAGCTGCTGCTTTGACAGCAGCGCCGCGTACGCCGCGAACCAGTACGACTCGGGTATCGTGCCGTGCGGCGGTGCTGCGTCCCTCTTCAACGAGGGGGACCACCAGCCCGACGGCGGCGTGGAAGAAGGCGGTGGCGAGCCGACCTCAGTGACATCTATGGATTTGCCGTCACTGACATCCGCCGCGTACGGCGTGTAGACGAAGGGCGTCTTCGTCGGGATCGGGAGGAAATCAGGAGCGCCGCACATCGCCGCCGATGGAGCCCTGCTGGTTCTTCCGCCGCCGGTGTGAGTTGAGAGACGGCGCGTTCGGTCGCGCGCGCCAAAATAAAGAATCTGTGATCTCCCTGGCCTGATCGGTCGGGCTGTTAATGTTACGACTTACGAGACGGCAGCTGTCGGTCGATCGAGCTATATAGACGGGAGCTGGCGAGGCGGCGTCCGTGGAGTCTTGGCCGCGTTCGACGACGGAATCCGACACGGCACCCATCCATCTGTAAGGAAAGTTTCGTGTACTACGCGATACGACTCCGTATCTGTATCCGCCTCGCTGATGCCGAGGCGGCTAGTATTACGTCACGATATTTTTTTAGGAAAAAAAAAGGAGTATATATTTTGTTTGATATATCTGTGATCGTTTTTGGTAGGAGAGTACACGTGTGTATGGACGTACAAACGTCCACGTACGTAGGGCCGTAGGGGAGTCGATCTTCACCGTATACCGAATATTCTTTTTTTTTTCTTGTTCTCCAATTGGAGTTGTTTTCTTCTAACAAATACTGTCCGCCCCGAAATAGTTTCATTTTTTTTAAAGTCATCCAAACTCAAACTATCTCAAGTTTTATCTAACTTTTCTATATATAACAGTATTATTAATAATACCAAACAAAATACACCACCATTGCAGTCGATCTTTGCAGATATTATTTATGATAAATCTGTTTGGCGAGTCCATATTCATATGAGCCAATTTCATCCCGAAGAAGAGGCCTAAATAGAGGGCAATCGTGCTTGGCTCGAAATTTTGCCAGAAATTTTTTCAAAGAGTTAAAAGAGTTGGAACCTTCAGATGCCAACTTTGAAAAAAGTGTCTCTTCGCACCGAAGAACATAACACCAAAGATAAGTGAGCTTCGGGTCACTGATGTTCTTTTGTTCAGCTCATGGAGGTCAATCCAATCAGCCATTAATTGCAGGTCATTTCTTATTGGTAGTATTTACTCTCTTTAGAACCGCTGGCCTGGACGCGGCCTCGCACCGCACGCGTCACCGGAAATACTAGCGACGCCTCATCCTGCATCCGGTGGCTACCCGCGTCGCCGTACTTGCAGCCCCTCCGCCGTGCGTGCAGCTGTGCCGGCGTTTGGCTACCGCATAGGTTGTCGGGAGGGCCCGGCTTCCCTGTGGACCACATGGCGGAGGGTGGACGACCGGTGCGAGGCGGTCCTGTGCGAGCGGCGCGCCTGTTCCGGCAAATCGGCGGGCTGCCGCTCACATCCACGCAGGCGGCTGACGCGCGGGCCTGCTTGCCGTGTGGCCCACCAGGTGGCGAAGTGGGGTGGCGTGGGTCGTGGGAGAGCAGCGCGGGGCGGGCGCCCATGCGAGCAGTGCGCCGGTCTAGCGGCGGGCTGCTGCTCTCGACCAACCAAGTGGCTGACGCGGCGGCCCTGTTTGCCGTGTGGCCCACCTGGCAGAGGAGTAGGGTTGGCGTGCGGTCAGTCGTCGCGGTGCGGCGTGACTGTTCCGGCGGGGCGTTGTCGAGCAGGGATTGGACGCCGAGGACGTTGCGGGTCCGGAAGCTGCGTCGAGTCGCGAGCCACTGTTGCGGGGCAGAGACGTTGTCTATCAACGATTGGTGCACGCAATTGTCGGGCCCACTACACAGAGAGACGGTGGGAGAGGCGGCCGGTGGCTCCTTCTTAAGGTTTTGGGGTACCACAGAGTCTCTCTTCCCCACTTCGCCGCTCTGCTTTCAGGTGCGTATCGGCGCTCTCCTCTCGCTCTTCTTTCGGCGTTTCTTCTGGAATCCGGCTAGCGTATAGTACGACGCAGTCGCATTGGGGTTGTCTGTCCGGCTTGGGAGTGCGCATTGCGGCCGCTTTGGCGATGGGCTGACAGCCGCTGGGTTTAGGGGGCGGCGGACACAGTGAGTTCACCGTCGTCCTGCTAAGTTTGGGAGTTCACCGTCGTCCTGCTAAGTTTGGGTGGGGGACGGGCAGGTGTGGGTCTACTCCCGTGACTACCGTCGGGCTGGTGCTCGATGTAATGGCCATGGGGTTGTGCTTTTTTGGGTGCCAGAGAGGTGTTCGAGAGAATGCTCGTGAGGCTGTGGTCTTTTTTTCTTGACAGCTCAGGTTCAGAAGATAACAGTATGTGCGTGTGTGTTGAGGTGTTCCATTACATGGCATCTAGATAAACTTATAGTGTTGCGTCAGGGTCTATTTGTTTATCTATTGCATGTAACGGACGTGGCTGGCTTTAATGTTTTGTGTCTTTCTTGTGGTAGCATTTTTCAGGTCGGCTGCAGTCAGGGGGGAGCTTTCTTGTGCAGCTGCTAGGCTTCTTTCGGTACGGCTTTCCAGCATTTGATTCTCTCAGCGATTTATAGCTTCCAGTTCTTTTGTTTGTTAATGTCTGTAGTATGCAATTGAATACCGATATTGACATGGTTTTGGGTTTTCAGTGGATTCCTTTTCTTGGTGTGTTCAAAAAACTTTTGTGGGATTTTGTTTTGCCTTTTAAATGAAAGGAAGTTCTCGTGTGTGGCCTTGTCAACCAGCAGCCAGAGGGAAGGGAGGTGTTTATGGTTGTTGCGTCCTATGTGTCCCTGGTGTAAGCTGTGACAGTCAAGTGCTCTTTACCTGATTGTGTCTGTGGTTGCATTTTCAGGTGGGCTGCAGTCAAGGGGGAGCTTTCTTGTGCTGCTGCTAGGCTTGTTTCGCTATGGCTTTCTTGCATTTTACTCTCTCAGCGATTTGTAGCTTCCAGTTCTTTTCTTCATTAAATTAATGTCTGTAGTATGCAGTTGCATACCCAATACTGACGTGGTTTTGGGTTTTGGGTGGATTTCTTTTCTTCGTGTGTTCAAAAAACTTTTATGGAATTTTCTTTTGCCTTTTAAATAAAAGGAAGTTCTATTGTGTGGCCTTGTCAACCAGCAGCCAGAGGGGAGGGAGATGTTTATAGTTGTTGCGTCCTATGTGTCCCTACTACAAGTTGTGACAACCAGGTGCTCTTTACCTTACGTGTCCCTCATTTCAAAGGTGGCTGGAGATGAAACTATTGTTTATGGGATTGAAAATTAGGTACCTTCTGTGCAGAACAACAATTGCACACGCAATGTTTTTTTCTGAGTGCTGGTTATGAGCAGGCCGCTCTTCAGGCTATTTCTTTCCTACAAAGTCTGTATGGGTTTGTTGTTATAGACTATAATTTTCAGGGTGTAATCTTATATAGGAGTATTGCTCAAGCGGCAGTTTCTGTTGCTACCAGGGCTGCTGGGTTGGTTAGATTAGTTTCTGATGCCACTTGGAGCAATTTAGCTTCTCAAACTGATTTAGTGGTTGAGTCGGAAGGTTTTCTAGAGGAGGTCTCTGTGCTGAGTCGGCTTGTTTGATGACGTGTTGCTATACCTGTATTGAGTTTATTGTGGTTGCTTTGAACGTTTCAATAAAAGTGTTCTTTGTGCATCCTGACTGTCTATCTTCTGTGCACTTTCACAATGGTGCTTCCTGTGGGCCTAGGAATGTCTCATGGCACTGCTGCTCGGGCGAATGATAATGAGGCATCATGTATGCTATGCTCTCCATAAATTTTCCTTCTTTCATGGTGCACATGCGGCATGTGCGCATGCTGAGTCTATGGTATTGCTTACTTTTCCTTACAACGTCATCGATTCCAGTCCTTGGACAGGTAGATCAGCGGGAGCGTAGAAAAAGAAGTATGTTGACCATTTACTTCTTTGTGCTCTTGCCACAGACTATACATGTGCTTCATAATATGGAGTTGTCCGTGCTTTTTAGATGAGGGTGCCTACTATGTGCCTCCTGTGTTGTCCCCTTATCAGTCCCGACACAAGCGCCGTAGATACCTAAGACAAAAGAAGGTAGCTTCAGCAGGTAGTTTGGTGTCTGTTGTTGCAGCTATCTACTACATTGCCTTCCTCTTTCTTCTGTTATGTGAGATCATACTGGCATTGATGCTTCTTAGCTCTTCTCCTTGCTCTTTCTTCGTTAGGGCCTCTGATTGAGCGTGGCATATCTTTGGTCTGTGTACGCTTCACGCAGTACATAGATGCTTTGAAAGGTCAATTACATTAGCTAGCACAATGTAAATACGCTGGTCTGAGCTTGGCCCTAAGGTTTATAGACTAATATGTTGTGCTAACTTATGTTTCGTTTTTATTCTTTTACTGCTGCTTGATCTATAGCTTCGTATGTTGGTCGTTCATACTACGGGGCTCCTGATTATGAGTGTAGGTATTGTCATGCTGTGTTCTGGCATCAAGAAAGGATTAGGTTTGACTCGACCGGTGCAAGGATAGTCTACAATAGATGTTGTAAAGGTGGAAAGATTGTCCTCTCGAGTTTTGTGGAACGTCCCGAGCCTCTAGCTTCTTTGGCTAGATTTGATGGTGATGCAGAGTGTAGACGTTTTTTGAAAAACATAAGGCAATACAACTGTTTATTTGCTTTCACATCTATGGGAGCAGATATAGATAGGTCTATGAATGATGGTCGTGGTCCTCCCGTATTTAAGATATCTGGCCAGGTTCATCATCGTATTGGATCCTTACTTCCAAGTACTAGAAGCCCACCAAAATTTTTGCAGCTTTATGTATATGACACTACTAATGAGGTGAGGAATAGGCTATTTGCTTTAAATCCAAGTGACAGACCTGCAGAGCCTCTAGATCCCGTTGTTGTGGAGAAGTTGAGGCAAATGTTGGATAGTCATAACCCATTAGCTCAGAAGTTTAGGCTAGCAAGGGATAGATTAGTGGAGAATGGCGATGAGGAGTTTATTATAAGAATTGTTGGGGCTAGGGAGGGGGATCCGGTTCAGTATAACTTACCTACTACTAATCAGCTTGCGATGCTTGTTGTTGGTGACTTCTCTTTGGATACTTTTCAACGTGATATAGTGGTGCAGACTAGGTCAGGTTTTTTACAACATATATCTTCCTTGCACCCTGCTTTCATGGCTCTTCAGTACCCTTTGCTATTCCCATATGGAGAACGTGGATATCAGATAGGTGTGCCATATAGCGGTGTTACTACAACTAAAAAGAATGCAAGTGTGAAGGTGACGATGCAAGATTACTTTCGATATAGGTTCCACTATCGAAAAAATGATGCTAATCCTTTTTTGTGCTATGGTGCTTTATCTAGCCAGGCTAAGGTTGATGCACGAGCTTGCATAGATGAGAATAGGCTCTGGTATATTTTGCAGAACCAGAAAAAACTTAGAGTGGAGAGTTTTCAAGGGATAGTTGATGCTGTGGGGCGAGGATGTGTGGATGGAAGCGAGGTTGGCAAGCAAACTGTGCTACCGGCTTCCCATACTGGAGGTAGACGCTACATGATACAAAACTATCATGATGCAATTGCGATTTGTAGAGTTCATAGCCCACCAGATTTCTTTACTACGCTTACGTGCAATCCTAAATGGCCAGAAATTTCTGAGGCTATATCTTTTGTGCCTGGCCAGAAATCTACCGACAGGGCAGACGTTGTTGTTAGGGTATATAATATGAAGCTTGAGGAGCTTCTACAGGATATTAGAGATGGGACTGCATTTGGGCCTATTAGTGCTGGTATGATTCTCTAGATGTATCATTGTTTTTTTCTTTAGATATGTGAATTATGGCTTCCTTGCTGTTGTGTGATGTTTTTGCCCTGTTCTTTGTGTTTTTAGTCTTACACACCGTTGAGTTCCAAAAGTGTGGCCTTCCTCATGCCCACATTATATCGTGGGTATCACAAGATACGTCACACCCGTCAGCTTCATTCATTGACAAGTTCATAGCTGCTGATATTCCAGACCCAGAAGAGGACCCTTTAGGATATGCCTTAGTTGCTGAACACATGATGCATGGTCCCTGTGGACCACGCCATGAGACCTGTCCTTGTATGAAAAATGGAAAATGTTCAAAGAGATTTCCCAAAAAAATATCACCCTCAGACAACAATTGATGAAAATGGATTTGCTGTGTATAGAAGGCCTGACAATAGTAGATATGTCCAGAAAGACAATATGAGGCTTGATAATTGTTGGGTTGTACCATATAACATGTACTTTCTTAAAAAATACCAGGCGCATATCAATGTAGAGTGGTGCAACAAAGGAATATTTGTTAAATATCTATTTAAGTATGTTACAAAGGGTCCTGACTGTGGCAAGGTTTATATAAAAAGAGTAAGAAACGGTGAGGAGGCACCTTATGATGAAAAGATCGGTACCATCAATGAGGTCAAAGAATACCTTGACTGTAGATATATATGTGAGCAGGATGTGTGTTGGCGGATATTTGGGTTTGACATACACAGGCACTATCCCCATGTTGAAAGAATGCCTGTGCACCTACCAGGAGAAAATAATATATCTTTTGAGGAGGAGGATGACATAGCTAATGTTGCATCTCAGGAGTTTCGTCGTAAGACGATGCTTACTGAGTGGTTTGTTGCTAATCAAGAGTGTGATGATGGAAGGGATCTCACTTATTGTGAGTTCCCTTCACAGTTTAAGTGGGACAGTTCGGCGAGATCATGGGTATCTAGACGTTTGGGTAGTGGTAAGATAGGACGCCTATACTATGTGCATCCATCTGTTGGCGAGAGATACTTTCTTAGGATGTTGCTTCTTGTGGTTAAAAGAGCTAAGAGCTATGAAGATGTTAGGAGATACAATGGTGTTTTGTGCCCAACATTTAAGGATGCATGCAGCGCTCATGGACTACTTGCTGATGACCAGGAGTGGTATGATGCTTTTGATGAGGCTGCTGCTTGGGCCACGTCTCCACAACTTAGGCAACTTTTTGTTGCCATGCTCTTATTTTGTGAGATCAATGACGAGTATAAGTTCTTTGAAAAAGTGTGGAGGCTTTTGGCTGATGATATACAATATAATTTTAGAGAATCTATAGGTAATAATCAGTATCATATATCTGATGTAGACCTTAGAAACTACCTGCTTGATGATCTATCGAGACTATTTTGTTCAAAGGGTGGGCGAATTAGAGATCATGATCTAGCACGTAAAACTGGTGAATCTGAGATTTGTCTTGGAAATAGACTTATTGAGGAAGAGCTTTCTTGTGACATGAATAGTTTAATGTGTGAGGCAGAGGATTTAGTCCAGAAACTAAATGTTGAGCAACTTAGTGCATTCAAATCAATAACAGATGTTGTCTTAGCTGATAGGCCAGGCTTTTTCTTTGTTTCTGGCTATGGGGGGACCGGGAAGACTTTCCTTTGGGGTGCTGTTGTGGCTTGGTTACGTGCCCGTGGGAAGATTGTGCTTACTGTTGCCTCCTCTGGGGTTGCTTCTTTGTTACTGCCAAGGGGGCGAACAGCTCACTCACGATTTAAGATACCGTGTGACCTAGATGATGGTGTTGTTTGTGATATTAAGAGGGGTACCATGCTTGCTGGTTTAATCGAGTCTACATCGTTGGTTATTTGGGATGAAGCTTTGATGACACATCGCCATGCGTTTGAGACTCTAGATCGAACTTTTAGAGACCTTATGTCAAGGCAATATGACACTGCTAGGGACCAGGTTTTTGGGGGTAAGTTTGTTGTCCTAGGCGGTGATCTAAGGCAGATACTGCATGTTGTTGAGGGCGGTGATAGGTCACAGGTTGTAGCTGCAGCCATAGTGAATTCCCACCTCTGGAGCCATGTTAGTGTTCTATCTTTAAACATGAATATGAGGCTACGCTCTCCAGATTTAGGTGAAAAGGCGCAGCAAGAAATTGCTGAATTTAGTCAGTGGATGCTAGATGTTGGCGATGGTAAGATAGATGCTGTGAGGAGAGAACATGAGATTGAGGCTACATGGATCAAGATACCACGTGATTTGTTTCTCATGCCAAGTGGAGATAAAATTCCCTCCATAGTCGACGTTGTATATCCAGATTTGGCTACAAAATATTCTGACCCACAGTACCTTCATGCACGGGCCATTTTGACCCCTACAAATGAGGATGCCGACACTGTTAACTCTTACGTTACGACATTGGGGCCTGGTGAGGAAAAGGAATATCTAAGTTGTGATAGGATTTCGAAGTCCCCAGGAACACATGCTTCGTATGATTTGTTATATCCTATTGAGTTTCTGAATTCTATACAAGGCAACAATTTCTCTCACCATCGCCTTGTTCTTAAAAAAGGGGTGCCTGTAATGTTGCTTAGAAATCTTGACCAGACTGTTGGGTTGTGTAATGGGACAAGGTTAGTGGTTACTCAGATACATGACATGTTGTTAGAGGCACAAGTGATGACTGGCACACACATAGGCAGTGTTGTTCTCATTCCTAGGATTTGCCTAACACTTAAAAATACAAGACTACCCTTTGTTCTAGAAAGACGCCAGTTCCCGATTAAGATATGCTATGCAATGACAATCAATAAGAGCCAGGGGCAGACCTTATCGAGTGTTGGTGTCTACCTAAAGAAACCTGTCTTTAGCCATGGTCAGTTGTATGTTGTTGTTTCACGTGTAACTTCTAAGAAAGGTCTTAAGATACTAATACAGGATGCGAATGGTGACTGCATGGATGAGACACAAAATATTGTTTACAGTGAGATCTTTTCAGCCATGTCACCCGCGGTTACCCCAACATGACTTCCTTATTTTTGCTCGGTATACAAATAGCTTCAACAATGGTTTGTACCGTTTTGTTTGTCTTTATTGGCTTGTCGGGTGAGATAGATTTTGTTTGATAGACAAACCGTCGTGTAGGTCGCTTGCTATGATACATGTGCTATTTTTTCCAGTAGGTTGGTACTGCATTTTCTTTTGTTCTTGTGACAACTGGTTCGATGTTTTGTCTCAACAAGAGACCCAGTCTAACCGACTTCATGTTTTTCTATGCTTTTGGTGACTGCAGTGCTGACTAGGTGGTTGTGATGGCGTTCGATCTGCTTCCTAGCCTAAAGGTTGGCAACATGCGTGCGGTCATTTGTGTTCGGGTGTCCCGTAAGTGGGAGTACCGTGGTGGGACTGACGATGGGCCCATACAACATGTTGATCTTGTGTTGATTGATGCAAAGGTGAGGTCGCTTTCAAGATATATTTCTAGATGCATATTTAGTCCATCTATTGTTGTTCTATTTGCCCCTTGCCTGATTATCCTATTCCAGGTTCAGCTATGTATGTATGTGTAACTCTGAAACTAGTTTTTCTGCAGGGAAACAGTATGTACGGTGAGATCCAGCTGCTGAAGTAGAGACGAAGAGCCCGCTCATAGAAGAAAATGGCATCTATGTCATTAGTCGTTTCAGAGTCTCCAATGCGAAGCGCAGTTTTAGGCCGGTTGCTTCCCAGTTCATGGTTGAGTTTACATTTCGCACACAAGTGTCTACTGCCAGAGAAGATGTGCCTAGCTTGCCAGCATATGCATACAGGTTGACACCAATCGATTCCTTGAGATCGCGTGTTGGTGACACCACAGATTTCATTGGTGAGTCCCTTTAATGGCTATTGCCCATTCCTTTGCCTTAGAGTAACTTTGTCTAACAACATTATGGTTGTAGATATTATTGGGTTGATGACCGAGGTGTCTGATTCTTACATGGTGCATCTACCTAACAAGTCTCGTCCTACACTCACCGACACATTATACTTAGGGATCAGAAGTGAGCACAATTTGTTCTTTAGTTCTTTGATTTGATTTTTGTGGTGGTCAGACCGTGGTTAGTGTTCTGATGTTTTTCTGGATACATTCAGTTACTCTAAGATCAAGGTGAGCCTGTGGGGAGAGCGTGCTTCTGCATTTGTTGTTGATCAGGTGCTCACTACGACTGAAGGAAGACCAGTCGTCGTTCTGTTTGTTGGTGGATTAATGAAAAAATACCAGGGTACAACACATTCGCTTATCTTGGTTTGTGGTAATTTGTTTATACTTTCTTATCCATATACCTATCTTCTTTGATGTAGAGAACTACTATCTCAGTGCCAACGCCGCCGCAAGGTGGTACTTCAATCCTCAGATTCCAGAAGCTAGGCACTTCTACGGCGGGTAAAATCCTTTCCAACCAATCATGTGTTGTGTTCTAATGGATCTGTGTCGACACATTTATGGTACCTGTTGCATGTCTGGTGACTAATACTTTGCAATCACAGAATGAAACGATAATGCCTGCTTTACTAAGTTTGAAAAATCATTAAACTCGCTTTGCAGGCTCCAGGATCAGCGTGTTGAGGTGAAGCGTGTTGTTGCACCTCTACAAGTAGAGAACCAGCATCGTGTACCTGCGCAGCTTGAAGTCAAGACCTTACTAGAGCTAAATGACATGGATCCGTATGATTATGCGGTAAGGAAAAAAAGTCATGTTCATCCTTCTATTTTATAAGTGGTTTGTCTTTGGTTTTTTAAATCTTGCTTGTTGAGTGCATGCTTCCATGTGCTAGGACGACGGATATCGCTGCACCGTTACCATTGGTCGTTTAGTTCCAAATGTGTCATGGTGGTTTGCATCATGCACTAGATGCAGTTTGTCATGCTCTCCAGATGGGACTGGCTACAAATGCAATGCTTGCTCATCCACATCATTCAGATTTAAGTATGTGCATGTCTTTCTGTAGTTACTGTTCTTTTAGTTTTTTTGTACGACTAATGAAACCTTGTTTTTTGTCTGTAAAGGTACAAGGTCTGTTTCATCGCTCTTGATGGCACTGATGAGGCTGAGATGATTTGTTTTGGAGATGTTGCCCGTCAGATTGTAGGAAAACCAGTTCAGCAGCTCCTCAGAACAGTCGCAACTGTCGGTTCATTGCCAGTTGACATCACAAGGATTGTTACATGAAGGTTCACTTTTGCAGTCACTTTGACCCAGCAGAGCTACTATAGACAGGAGAAGACTTACCAGGTGACTTTAGTAGTGACAGCATACGGTCAGCATGAGCCTGCTAAGCTTGTTTCTCAGCATGGTCTTGCTCCGCCTGCTCCTCAGATTGGTCCTACTGCACCTACTGCGGATGAAGTTGTTGCTGCTGATGAAGTCGTTCTTCCATCTTTGTCTGCAATGGAAGGCAAACCCTCTTCGGCATTGCTTGATAGTGTTAGTTGTCTGCTCTCTTTTACACTTTTCTAGCTTCTCAATATGGAGTTTTGTTATTGCATATCTGGTCATCCTTTTGTTTTGTGTTTTATTTTGCAGACTCCACCCCAGGTGTCCTTGATGGTGACACGCCACCTGTGAAGCCACAGTCAGAGTATGAGGACTCTTGTTTCCTTGTACATTTTGTTGTTCTTTTCTTGCGGGCGTAACAGTTCTGTGTTCCTAAACAGAGAGACGTTAGGAAAGGATGAACGTCCTTCAGCTCGCAAGAAGCTAATGTTTGATGGTTGCGATGGCAAGGTGTGCCCTACTACCATCTGTTGCTTTAATTTTCTTCCCTTTGTTTGTCGACACCCGGTTGCTATTGCATAGAAATCTTAATTGTTACAATATTACATTTGTATGTGCCTTCTGTTCATTGATAGATTGTCTACACGGCTGATGAATCCTCGGACAAGGAAGAATATGGAGATGGAGCTGTTAACCTGGGACTTGATAAGGCTGTTGTTTCACCTCCTGTAGAGTACGTTAAATCTTCTCTTTCTCTCTTAGCTTAACATCTTGTGTCTGGTTTGTAAAAAAATCAGTGCCATGCTAAACGCCCTGATGTTCTAACCCTTTCACAGTGTCCCGACAAGTGCTAAGCTTGGGGAAAAGAAGCGCTCGCGTGCAGCGCGTGCCGCTACACAACAGACTGGCTAGACAATAAGATCAGCCTAGCAGGGTGTTTACAAATTCCTTATTTTTGGACAGTTGTTTTCTTTGTGGTGACAATTCTTCTATATAGGTGCTTGAAGGCATGTTGTTCTTTTGCTTTTGGTGGGATCACTACTGAAGGTAGCCAAGGAAGGCTACCACATCTTTTGCGAATGCATCATAACACTAAAGATGACTTTGTTGGTGCATCGTAGTGCTAAGGATGGTCGAGGAAGACTTCCTGCTCTTTTGTGAATGTGTCGTAGCCCTGAATATCTCTGTCTAGCGGTGGAACGGCAAAGTATCGCATGGTGATCAGGCACGAAGAACTTCCTATTTTATTCAGCACTGTGTGCTTTGATATGTAAATATTAAGGTTGCTCCATGCGCCTTGCTTGTAGTGAAACCCGCATGGCCATGTCAGATGCTAGGCCACACACTTATTTGTTCAAATTATGAACGCTGCGGGAAACTTCTAGGACTGTTGTGTTGCAGCGCGTATGCAATATTAGTTCAGTGATCTAATTTGGTTCTGGTGTCTTTCTTCCTTCTTTGTTATCGATTGTTTCATTAGTTGGCTCTCTGATGCCTGATATAATATTGAGGACCAAGACACTAGCAGACACGCCATCCACTGCGCTAAGTCTGCTGCTGGGTTTTTAGACTGCCATGCTTATCCCAAATAGCTATATCAGTGCATATGTAGATTTTCAGCTGTGTAATTTTGGGAGTCGGTGCTTATCCCAAACAGCTATATCGTTTAAGTTTAGTTCCCAGCGTTGACAGTTACACTATCTAGAAGTTTATTTCTAGCATGCTTGGTAGATTTTAGCTTTAGGCTATATTGTATACACGTAGCAACAACTATAGCTATTGATCAATATCTTTTTAGAATTTTGTCATTGTAGATGTAGGTGTGCTTTACTAGCTTATTTTAAATATCTATATCTGTGGAGTGGAAAAATGTTATGGCTAACATTTACAATGTTTTATGATATTGTAGATTATGGAGTGAAAAAGGTGGTGGTGTATATGGACCATGTCTACCCCTAGTCTACCATCCCTCATCAGTGTCCAGCACCTAAAGGTCTGCACCTGGCGCCACTTATCCTCCTGTCCACACTTTTACTCTATCTTATCTTCTTCTCTACTCTTCCCTCCTCCGTTGCGTTGCCATGAGCTCCATGGATGAGATCAAGCTTGGAGAAACAACTGGTGTCTTCCCTAAGGTTTTCCCCTTTCTTTGATTATCTCGTGCTCTTGTCCCTCTACTCTGCATGGATCTTTGGTTTACTAAAATCATTTTCTTTCTTGTGTCTGCACTTATCGTCATCAGATCCCGTGCGTTCTTAGCGTTGACAGGAAAGACATGTTCAACGTTGCGGCACAAAAGCTTGGTTTCTCTATCGAGGCAGAGGAAACGCTGCTCATCGGTGGCGAGTTTGTCACTGTCATTAAGGTGGCTAATCTGTGGGCTAGAGAATCATCCCAGAAAGAATCCAGACAATTTTATGGTGAGTTTGCTTCTACAAATGAATTATCTGTTCAAAGTGCGTACCATGCCGCACTGAGTTACCTAGAAAGAGAAAAAGTGGTAATAGTCAATGATTATAACTCTGAGTACATTGTGCAGCTCAAAAGTGACCTCCTTCGCTTCAAATCTTGGGCGATGTTGCATGAACTTGATGCAGCGTCACTTAGAAAGCAGGTCAAGACAGTCGGCTTAGCTCTACGCGAGCTGCTATCTTCCGTGAAGACCATGCTTGGCTCTCCTCCCTCTGCTCAGGAAACCAGTTCATCAAAGAAACCACGGTACTTCGCTGGCACCTCGCTTCAAGGCGGCTCATCTGCCACATCAGAGCAGCATTCTCTTTTCAGCTCACTAGCCAGTTTTGAGTCCTCACTGGCTCCACTTGATGGTTTCCTACAAGGAAAAGGCCTCATGCCTCATCAGCCCAGAAAAGAAGAGACGAGTTCCTCTACACGTATGCAGTAGAGTGATCTAGCTTAGCAGTTCTTTTATTTTGTCTTTGTTTGTAGCACTGTCTCTATGTGCTTATGGAGTTATGGTTTAGTCGCTATGCGGTGTCCAACAAGCTGGAGTTTGTTGAGTTACAACCTGAATTGTCTTTTGCAACTGTAATCATTGATACTTAAGCCTGTTGTTTTACTCCATTGCCTCTGGTGCGTGTATGTTACTGCAACTTGTATGAAGTCTATTCTCTATATGCAGCCCATATGAAGTAATCGATTTGGATGTCTAAGCTGCTTGTGTATTTTTTTATCATACTTGGTATAGAACCCAAACTGCTCCTACTCTCCCCATAAGCGATTGGCAGGCCGTGCGGCGCCCGTGCGTGGCGTCGTAATTGCATCCACTGCTCCTACTCTCCCCAGACACTATTGACAGGACGTGCGGGGCCCACACGTGGCATGGTGCAACACGTCGTTGGCATCCACAGATACGGCACCTCTGCCTTGTTGCTGTTGTCGACTAGCAATTGGTCAAAAGGACATCCATGGGCCCTAGGTGTAGTGAATAAACAAAAATCCACCGCTTCGTCTCTTCTTCCCCTTTCACTTTTCACTCCGCAAGGAGCTCACGAGGCTCGCCCTCTCCACCTTTTATCCTCCGGAGCTCATAAGGTTAGCAATGGTCTCTATCCTTTTTTTCTGAATACGACGGTCTCCATTCTTATTTGATTTCCTTCACTAGCTTGCGGTCCCCATCTTTACTTGCAAAGCCCCTTGTCTATGGGACATCCTATCTCGGTCACAAGTTTGTTCCATGCACTGATGATTTTGTAAAGCACTACAATGAGAGCGTACACGTCTTTTACACTTTGCTAGGTGGGGATGGGCCAGCGTCGGTGTCGCTGGGAGTAGTCAGGTTGCGGTGAGCACTGAGGGATTTCGATACGCTGCTGCGGCGCCTAGGTAGAGGACCATCAGGCCACGGTCTTCTTTAGGAAGATACGCTCGACAAGTGTTTGATTGAATGTCTCGCTCTTCCTTCAACATTTTGGGGCATGTGGATTTGGGTTTGGCTAACCATTGTTAAGGCATGAATCTGGTAGACCTCGAGCAAATATCTATTTCAGTTCCTATTCTCTTTGCCATGATTACAAGGGTCATTTATTTGTGAAATAATGTGGACAACAGCTGTTGTACCTAGAGAGCATGCACTTATCCTATTGATGTGTTTGCAGGTTCTGGTCACAAAAGCTCGCGGCCTCAGCCGCACTAGATTCTGCCTCCTTGCTGGTTATCCCCTTCACCGTCACTCCAAACAGGTTTGCTTCGCTCCTATGACACAAGCATTCCCTCCATCACTCCTAGCAACAGTTTGCTTCAGATATATGTGTCTTTCAGCTTCGAAGCTTTACTTAGATCGCATCACTTTCCGAGGGACCCACTTGGCACTCCACCGAAATGGTACGTTGCTTTATCCAAACCTTTCCAATCATCCAAGTTCCTATCTAAAAACTCTATTGTTCTTTACAAAATATAGGCAGACCATGCTCTTCCTGGACTTTCTGTTGTTCACCCAAATGACAGGATGAAAGCAGCAGAAGCCCAGCTTACCAACGCAGTGGTTGTTACTGATATCAGACCAAACACTGCTAACCTTAGCATCAAGGATATCCAGCTTGCCATCCAAAACCAGTTTGAATCCAAAGCCTTGCCTTTAACCATCACCTGCTTCCACTCTGATTTTGTCATTCAGTTTGCCACACCCCAGGAAAGAGACCTTGTTGCATCATCTCAGGTGCTAGAAGGTGAAAGCTTCGACGCGCTGCTTGTCACATGGTCAAACCAATATGGTGGCAAAATCATCAAGTGGCAGACTGAAGTGTCCATAGACATTGTAGGCTTCCCGCCTCATACATTCGATCCAAGTACCTTAGGATCCTTGCTTGAGCGCCACTGCAGTATCCAGGGTTATAGCTTTAGCGAGGCTAGAGGCGCATGTCGTGTCGAAACCTACGCACTTAACACACAATCTATCCCAGAATATGGTGAGATCAGTTTACAGTATCCAGACGCACATGGGTGTGGCAACATTGTGTTTCCTGTGACAATGACAGCGTACAACTATTCTGAGGCACCAGAGTTTCTAGGAGATGATTTCTCTGTCGATCCAGCTAGCTCTGATCCAGTTGGTTCGGTCGTATCCTTACACACAGGTAATGAGCTAATCGTGTGATGTCTAAATCTTATTATTTCGTACTAGCGATCATATCTGCCACCAGTAGTGCATGTCATTTTTTTGTTTTGCTATTTTGTGGATAAAAGCTAATTGGTATTGATACTTATTTTATTTGAATTCTGGTGTTACATTGCCCGCTGCTCTGTACACTTCTTTTACCAGATCAAGAAATGGCTGTCGACAGTGACATGCTTAAGGAGGCTTATAAGCGTCTGCGTATAGGTAACATTCGTGTCAGACTATGCGTTCACTACATAGATAATATGCTTACTGTGCTCAAACCTGACATGTACCAGACGAAGAGGAGCTTGTCGTTGCACCGTGCTGCACCCCTGGCTCGGGTAGCAGCTCCTCCTATGACGTTTCTTCTAAAGAGCCTTTTTATCTGCTTAGGGGTATAATAACAGTTGCAACTATGACTTCTAACAACACGTTTGCACTACTATATATGATACACGCTAACATTTATAACTGCAATTCACAGATTATTCTCCGGCCCGAAGCTTTGAATCGGATCGGAGCTGGAAGCTCTACTAGCGTTGTGAAGATCATCGACGACTTGGAGCCTAACAACAAATCCCTATGATTGTTGTAGCTTTTGTCGCTTGCAGTCTGATGTGTTAGACCATCTGCATCATTCGTGCAATATCAATGGCTCTTTTGTGTATAATTATGTAAGACTTACATGTCTATCGTCGCATCTGAACCTTCGTGTATTTTAAGACTTCATGCCAGATATCTTATCTTATTGGTATGGTTAACTGCGCACAGAGATGTGCCTATCATGTCTTTATGGTTCAGCTTTGTCATCCTTACTATATGATTTTCTAGCCAGATCTATATATAAAGCTGTTGTTTTGTGATTATTATATAAGTGTTTAACTTATATGTTTCCCTAAAACATTAACTTTTCTATGTTTAATTTTAGTTTCAATGTTTTCCGTATTAACCATATCGTACTCTGGTCGCATATATACAATATATATCAGTCACAAAAATTATAATTATATAAAAACAATATCTGTGGTGCCAGCCTGCCCGCAAGGACGCGCACCTATCACTACTAGTATATATCTCACCCATGGATTGGTGCTCACGGAGGCTCTAGCAAAGTCTCCTTGTTGTGCGAAGGTCTCTCGAATCTCTTGCCCCGTCGTGCAAGCCTAGACTGGAGCACATATTTTTTCCTGGAATTTGATGTGATTTGACTCAATTTTTATCGGAGCATGTACAGACTTCCATGGGAGGCTTTTCATCACCTCGACGCTCGTAACTTCATTGGAAGCTAGTTGCTGAACCAAGAAACTTCATTCGTCAATCGGGGTTAAACTCTGTTCTTCGTCATCGAAGTTTGAAGCTATTATGTCAGAGCAGGAACCTCCGTCACTCTATGTCAGAGCTACTGGAATTCTCGTCTAGCTGTAATGTCGGAGCTGGACCTTCGTCACTCTATCTGGCTGGAACCTTCCCGGCCATTCGATTTCCTCAGAAGCCTCTGGCTTGCGATTGCGAAGCAGCAGTCTCGATGGGTCTAGTCTAGAGAAGGTGCAAAATCCCCCAACCTGATCTATAACCCCAGCAAACTCAAGATTGAACTTCGGAGTTGTCACTGCACATGGATGGTATCAATTTTTTTTCCAAAAATGTTGTCTACATATTTCTAAAAGTTGGATTATTTTTGTTTGTGTTGATTTAGTGCTTGTAGACATGCTCATTAATCTAAGACAAATAAGGTGCAAATAACATTAAACATAGTTTTAGTGGATATATATATATATATATATATATATATATAATATTTATAAGATTTTTTAAACTAGTTTCATATATTCATGGTTTTATAAAATAAATTAACTATGAACTTATAGACAATCAAACCAGGTTTTTATTACTATTTGCAAATGGACACCATCTTTGAAACCTATCAGATGACCAAATTTATCGGGTTTGAACTATGGGGATGTCTATTACCTGATTTAATTATTATAAGGGTTAAAAAAGATACCTACGTGCAACTTGAAGGTTAAAACCCAGATATGTACTATATGGATATACATAAAAACTTCATGTAAATGCTACTGTTGCATCTATTCAATTGGGCCTAGAAAATGGGCTTGCACACAAATTCACATAGTGGGCTGGGCAATTGAAATGGGCCTCACAGATTATGACTGAGAAAAGATTCATGGCCTCAAACACATTTTATATTTATGAAAAAGTTCGTCACAGAAACAGCAGCGTTATTAGATGCCAGATTGGATTCTGCATCGGCTGGCTATGCGTTCATGTGATGGATGCAGGCTGACGTGGCAATGACCTGGAGACAAGGTCAAGCCGGACGCCACCGAAGCCGCAAAGGGGCTTCTATTTCTGGACGGTAGAAAGTTTTGTTGTTTTTTTTTCTGTGAGAGAAAAATACTGTTTCGAACCGGATAATTTGTACTAAAAATGGTAAGTTTCTAAAGATCGCCGGGTTCCCCGAGCCTCTCCATCGGGTTAGTCTCTCCACGGCGCGCCGCACCATGTCCTCGCTCTTTCCATTGAGTTGAAGAACATGTCCGTGGTCGTGGCCCCCCGGCGCGACGCAATTGGCCGTGACGCGGGTGCCCCTGAGCTCCTTGGCCAGCCATCGTCCGCACCACCGCCTCCACCGCCGCCTTGGACGCCGTGTACGCCCCGTACCGCGGCGAGAGGCTGCCCACCACGGACGACGTCATGGCGACGATCCGCCCGCCGCCGCGGAGGCAGAGGAACGCGCCGCGCAGGTTCACGGCGAGCACGCGGTCGAAGGCCTCGGTGGTGGTGTCGGCCACGGCCCGGGTACGTGTCGTGTCGTCCATCACCCCCATCCCCCAGTGTTGGCCACCAGGATGTGCGCGCCGCCGAACGCCGACTCACGCCGCGTCGAAGAGCGACCGCGCGCCGGCCTCATCCGAGACGTCCGCCCGCACGGCCACGGCGCGTCCGCCTCGTCGGCGCGCGACGCGTACCCGAGCACCAGGCTCGCGCCCAGGGTGGACAAGTGCGCTGCGATGGCGCGGCCGATGCCCCACGACGCGCCCCGCCAGCGGCTGGCCGTTGCCCGCCGGCCGCGCCGAGGCCTCGGCATCGGCAGCGCCGCAGCAGCAGCGGCTACGGCAGCGACGTCACCACCAACGTGGGGGCATCATTTCTTCAGCTCATCAAAGCGACAATTACATACGTAGGAATTTCGCAGGGAAAAGTTGGATACACCATTCCACAATTTGCACCTTGCAACTTTATTTATCGCTGTATTATTGAATAAATAAATAGGCTGGTTTGTGGAAATCCATTCTCAGATTACAGAACAGCAGTGCAACAGTGCACATCTAACTACAGTATGCAAATACCCTATACTGATCAAGGAACGTGTACGGCAGAAGCAGCATGGTCCTGCAACTCAGTAATTTACAGTTGCTTTTATAGCGTCCAGGACCTGCAACAGACATACTTGGGTTTACACATTACAGTTGCATAGCAAAGGGTGGTGCTCCAACTAATTAATAACTAGTCAGGATCAGGATCATACCTTGTTCTTCGTTGGCATGTAAAACGGTTCGTAAACGAGAGGAAAAGGAGTGTCGAGGCCGCAGACTCGCGCTACAGGTGCTTCTAACTGGAACAGATCAAATCATCAAATGAACGTGATCAGAGGAGCATCAAGACGATCCATTCAATAAGAAAGAAAGGCAGGCAGGAAGGTTCACTAGCTACCCTCTGGAAGCAGCGCTCGGTGATGGATGCAGCAATCTCTGCGCCGAACCCCCCGGTGATTGGAGCCTCATGGCTAACCTGTTACAGAATTGTCTGAGGAATGGTGGCAGCATCTCATGGAGATAGACAATGCAAATGTGACAATAAGGTGATGTAAATAGACATTTGAGAAGAGCTGCGTACAAGGAGCTTTCCAGTCTTCTTCACTGAGGCCTCTACTGTTTCCTTGTCCCATGGTATAAGCGTTTTTAGATCTATGAGCTCACAAGATACCCCATCCTGACATATAGACATATAGTAGCGTCAGCTGTAGTATAGGGAAAAGTGAGATCGATATCAAAATTTACAGAAACAATCAAAAGAACCTATGAGGACGATACACATATCACTTGCTATTAGTTGTCACTAAATATTTTTTTTATCGAAAATCATGCTATTATGTGATATGGACAACCAAAACTGAGGCTGGCAACTTCAATATGTGATGATGGCCAGTTCTAGTCATAATTTCAGCTTCTTTATTGATCTGTATTGGTACCTGAGGGTAAAATCTCTCTTCATAGATGAGCAATGTGCATTCATTATTCAAATACATGTTTCATCCGGTGCTATACTCAAATTAACAGTAAATATATGATGTATTATCAACTAGTAATAAACTTTCTTTGTCATTGTTGACTCAAGACAAAACAAAACAAAACAGAATATTTGGTTTTGTTGAACTTCGCCACAAATTATGACAAGACAGGTTCTTCCATATATATCAGCTTGAGGATGTTAATGAAATTTTGTCTACGAGTTATGGAAATAATTGACCTTTGCAGCATCTTCACAAGCTTCTTTCAGTATTGCAAGTTGAGCTCCCCATCCAATAAGTGTTATATCACTTCCTTTCCTAATCACCTAAAGTACATAAGTTGCATATAAGTAGCTTGATTCAGTAATGACAAATACTATAGTGCGATACAAATATACTCACTTCTGCCTCAGATAAGGGCAGCATATAATCCTCCTCAGGAACTTCTTCCACAGACAAACGATACAACCACTACAGAAGGAGAGGAAATGTAGTTTTAGTCTCAGCAAAGTGCAGCAAGGATTCTGCTTTTCTAGAGCTCGGAATGTTTGAAGTTCTCCACCTTTGGCTCAAAAAATACAACTGGATTTGGATCTCGAATGCTAGCCAACAGCAACCCCTTAGCCTCGCGTGGACTTCGTGGTATGATAACCTGAAAGACTTCAGTTTCTTAGTAAGCAGGAATATTATGAGGCGTATATTTTTATGTTTTTCTCAGACATTAATATTCACTGAACTGCATCAACCAAGTCTTGCTGCTGCAGTTGAAGACATGTTCAGTAGAATATTCACTTATTCAGGAGGTATGCATTCAGGAAAATGTAGCTTTAACATTTTGCTGGAAAAAAAAATAATAGTTCATGAAGAGGGATTCTTGTAGGGCCACAAACTTAACCTTGAGTCCAGGAACATGACAGAAGAAAGCCTCTGGTGACTGTGAATGGTAGTGACCACCATGCCCAACAGCACCATAAGGAGTTCGAATTGTTAAGCCTAGAAAACGTGGATATTAAAATTGAAGCCCAGCATGAGACTTATAATCGTCCGGCTGATTCCTCAAAAGGTGATAGGATATTCAAGACATTGAGAGGAGAGAAATACCTCCACAGTTAAATTCATTTCCACTCCGATATCTGAATTTAGCTGCTTCATTGACAATCTGAAACAAAAAGGTTGTATGAATTAGCTTGGCACAAAGCATTGATCAAACAAATATGTGCACTGAATTTGGCAAGAATATATATTGGAAATAATTAGCCTCAAATAAACACATTGAAAAAATGAAGCCTTGCAAAAACTTCTGCATAAGAAAGATTTGACAATGAAAAAAAAAATCTCAACAAGCAATTGGAACAGAGAAATAAGATACCTCCTGGGACACAGATGATATCATGTGGCCCAGCACAGCAAGTATTTTGAATGTACAAGTAACCAGGAGAAGGACAAAAAGAACTATCGTTGGTAAGAGTGTACGATAATTATGGATGAAATCAGAGACATGCCTGATCAAAGGCTGGAAAGATATAGTCTGCAAACTGGATTTCGGCAATAGCTCGATTACCCTGCATGAGAGGTAAAAAATCTTAACCTTGTTTTGGATGGGTTTGTTTTCATTCATTTGTACAAATACAAATATGTTAGAAGCGAATTAGTGATTTGTGGACTATGTACGCTAAACCAACAATAAAGTTTGGTCAAGTCTGACTAGAGTGCCATAGCAAACTAGAATGATCTCCTATTTGAAAATAATCAGGCTGCACTAGATTATATTCCATAATTAGTATCAAGGTGTTTTTTTTCTTAAAAAAAATGTGCAACATGCACAGAACCTACCATGGACCATCTTGTATTGTATAAATTATTTTTATCTGTATTTTCTTCGGTTTAAAGGTCCTCTGATCCTACCGTACTTTCTTCCGTGTTACAAGTTGTGCTTTAAATTTACAAAGAGAGAAAACAATCAATACAGGAGGGTTCGTCATATAGTTTCCATAAAATCATTACATAGTAGAAGAGTAAAACATCGTATGTAACTCACCATTGCTGCTAGGCCAATGGCAAATCCAGCAATACCCTGTCGAGCAAAACTGGTCAGGGTTCAGGGAAACGAAGGTGTAATAGCAAAAGTGGTAGTAGCTTAGGCTCGATATGCAATCCCCATTCCGAAACCAATCAAAGTTCAGTAATGTATTTCAGAACCAAGAAAAGCATTTCAATGGGTGTGTGTGTGGGCAGGAGTAGGTGGCTTCTCAGCCTGATCTGGCTAACTGAATTTTCGGATATTTATTGCTGTAAATAAAAGTGGCATAAGCGTTCGTCAGCAGATATATACTAGTACAAAGGTGAAAAGCTGCACCTGCTCACATAGAGGCGTATTGAACACTCTGTTCTTGCCAAACCGATCGGCGAGACCTGTCGTGCAGCGGAACACGCCGCCGAATCCAACGTCCTCTCCGAAGACATAAGCGCTGCCGAAACGGAAATCGACTTCAGTAAACTGACAGAACTGCGTGCATATCTCACAAGTGAATGGATTTGTTATCTTATCTCAACCGCAGCTGAGCTGAAATTGGACGAGTAGAGAAGGGGATCAGCAAGCTCACCGAGGGTCGGTGTCGAGGGCGATGTGGAGCGCCTGGTTGACGGCCGTGAACAGGTTCACCGCCTTCCCTCCCGCTCCTTCCTCCTTCCGCGCCGCCGCCGTCGCTGCCGCTGGCCCAGCGCTCCCGCCGGACAAGCACCGGCGCCCGACCTCCGCCGCCCAGCTCCCGCTCCTCCTCCTCCCCACCTCCCTCAACGCCTTCGCAGCCATCGGCATCCAAGAAGCAGAGGCGGCTGGCTGAGCTGAGCTGCGCTCGCCCGACAGCCGGGAGTGGGAGCGATTCTTGGACAACCTGCTTGAGTGCTTGTACTTCTTCCTGGACTGGACTGGACCAGCAGCCAGGAGTGACGTGGAGAGATAAGCTCTCGCGCCCATGCCTGCTCGCTTTCGCAACTCGTACCTTTGTTTCCAACCTACTACCAGAATGCAGTAAAGCACCGGTAGCAAATTCCTGTTAATTTCATTTGTTTATTACTCCAATTGTCACGTTTTCTTCTAATTGCATTTCGCCTACTCACGTTGGCGTCATGTGGATCATGCTTAGATTTGTTGTACTTTTCTATGCAAGTATACAGGTTGGGTGTGGCTTATCTTACGTGTTGTTGATTATACATGAAGGAAGAAATTGGAGCATCCAACATCCAAGTACCAATGTACCATCATGAAGATCCTAAAAAGCTATACTATGTCCGTAATTGTCCTCGTAGTGTAGTAAAAAAAATTTCTTGTTTTCCTTCGATTAGGTGTATTAGGATGTGAAAAGTAGTCTAACTTGTGTAATCGGTCATCAACAATCAGTCAATTAGATCAGCTAGGTGTTGATAAGCTAGTTAGCTAAGCGTTACTTAGAGATTTAGGCCCTGTTTGGATCGTCTAAAGTTTAGACCCTGCACTTTTAGCACTTCTTTTAGTCCCATGGATCCAAACATGGGTCTAAAATATGGTCTAAAGTGACATTGGGTCTAAAACAGGGTCTAAAATTTTTAGCACAAAAAAAAAATGCTAAAGAGGGGTCTAAAGGTGCACAACATACTTTAGACCTTAGATCCAAACACCATAGTTTGCATGTTCTAAAGTCTAAACTTTAGACCGAAACTTTAGACCATGGTCTAATGGATCCAAACAGCACCTTAGCTAAAAAGTTAATCCACTTATTAGAATCAGATTAGAGATAAAAAAAAACCCTGTTACCTCAAATAGCCTCTATATGTATATATATGTGGATGTGACGCGTACTATAAATTGTTGTAATTTTCTTAAATTAAATTTCTCTGACTTTGAATAAATAAAAAATACATTATGAAATTATGTGTGTATCTAGTGAATCTTGTTTGATATGTTTATTTATGATTTATGAGTAAAGTACATCGGTTGTCCTTAAACTTGCGCTATTATATCATCTCGGTCTCTAAACTCACAAATCGATCCTTTAGGTCCCTAAACTTGTTCATGAGTAAATCGGCTAGGATGACACTCGATCAAAACTAAAAAAGTATGAATTGGGAAATTATAAAAATGGTCTATCATCTAGAAACAAAACCTTACATTAAAAATCAATTTGAATATGGAGAGAAAAAATCATGTCAAGGGGTAAATTAGACCAACTAAAATAATTGAGAGGAGTGAACATAAATAAAAGAGAGTTTGGGGGTTATATTGACAATAGGCAATACTTATGGGTCTCCTTTGCTATTTTCTTGATTCAAAAAAGACATACATATAGATGTAATTTTTTTTTGCTGATGTAGGGAAATATTACCTTGTGGACTCCGGGTACCCTAACCGGCTTGGTTACCTTGCCCCTTACAAGGGAACTAAGTACCATCTTCAGGAGTATCGAGATGCCCCATAACCCCAAGGTAAAGAGGAGACCTTCAATTATGCACATTCATGTCTTCGAAATGTCATTGAAAGGTCATTTGGAGTTTTGAAAATGAGGTGGCGCATCTTGCATCAGATCCCTTATGCACCTCATAAACAAAGCCAAATCATAGTTGCATGTTGTGCTCTACATAATTTCATTAGGATAAGTGGCATAGGGGATAGACACTTTGCAAGGTGTGACCGTGATGCTAACTATGTGCCGCGAGAAGCGTCTGAGAATCAGCCTGAACCCGAGGAAGTTGAGGATGAGTCTGATCTGATGAATGAATTTCGTGATTCGATTGCTTATGGTCTGCTAAACTGTTCGTGACAGTTTTGTGTGTTTGAGCTCATGTATGTGTATTGCATATATACAGTTACGACACTACAGTTTTGTGGATGAATCATGCATGATTATTTGTTAATTACACATGTTGTGTCATTTTGACGAAACATGCATGCTGTTGCATGAGAGACAACAGCATGCATGCATTTGAAGCTTCATAATGCATTGCCAGCATGCATGTGTTTGCATGTTGCATGACATTAATAGTGCAGCTGTCAGGTTTTGGGAATGCCATCCAAAAATTTTTGATAACTAAACACCAAACCCAAAAATATTTGGATGTCGATTTTTTGGCAGCTTAGACCAAAATTTTTTGTCATCTAAACGGAGCCTTACTCTTTCTCTCTTATTCCTCTCTCCCTCCCGCCACGTCCACTAGTACTAACCAGACGAAGAAGAACAGGAGGAGGTACATGATCATCGGCGGCAGCCACAGCAGCGCCTCGATCCACGTGAGCTCGGTGGCGATTGACCACACGTAGGCACCCACGATCAGAGCAGCCAAAGGGGCCACAATAAGCGTTGCCAAGACCTTCCCAACGGCTTCTTCCATGTCGTCGTCCGCGTGGCGGCATTGGCCATCTACTACACGCTTGCCGTCGTCGTCGTCCTCCGGGATGTCCACGGCCACGTGATGCCGAGCCTCGACGACGACGCCGCTGGTGTTGCTGATGCTCGTCGTGACGCCGGCGGGGATCCACGTCAGTACGAGGACGCCGCCGCCGGTCTCTGCGGGTGGGCGGCCCGCGCGTCATGATGATGGAGGCGGCCATTTAATTTAAATTTAATATAATCTGTTCTAGAAATTAAGCAACTGGATCGTGTATGCTATGAGCCGGCCGGTCTGATGTGATTCGTTTCTGTTGCTTGTGGTACGGTGCTCCGTCCGCCTTTGCCTGCCTCTCCGCTTCTGTTGCTTTGTCCTTTCTTATAAAGGCTTCACGGACCGAGTCTGATACGAAATCAGATCCCAGAATAGGAACCGGAGTCAGAATCAGAATCAGATCCCAGAATCGGAATCGGACTAACAGGAACGATCTGGCGATCCCCGGTGGCTCCTATTGTCCGACCATCGGTGGCTACAGACATTTAGAGCACTGCCATGATCAACGATGTACAAAAATGCCACCATATGTTTTTTTCTTTGTTTTTGCCAAAATCTAGGAGATTTGTTAGATGATCCCCGCCAAAATACATCTATAGATCATTAAAAGCATCTCCAACACATATGGTAAAATAAATAGCTAAATTATATAGTTTAGCTCTTTTGTAAAATATAGAAATTCTAAAAAAAAGAAGATTTTTTCAATAGACATGTTATTTCTTATCACAAGATGGCAAACCAGGTTCGCTTGTTATTTATGCCCAACGAGATTTCAGGAATAACATACTTGCTATTATACAAAACCAAATAGAAAATCTGTTGGAGTTCAATTTTCTCTGTAAAAATCTAAATATACAAATATAGAACAAGGATAACATATCTTTTAGAGATGCTCTAAGGCATCATTTGTGTTTTGGTTCCTACCCTTGAACAGTTCCTGGCCACGAGCAAGTGGATTGGACCCAGGCTTTGGGATCTTCTATAAAACAAGAAACTCCTACGAGCCAAAAGGTCAAAAGCTTAGATTCTGGTTTGATTTCGTTGATTCAGTAGTGTTTTGTGAGAGAAAATAAATTGAAATAAACTAAAACCAAACATGAATTCAATTTGAGAAGCTTCTCTCTCTTTTCTTTTCTTCCAGGAGTTTTTTATTTATCAGAAGTCCCAAAAGCTAAGGTCAAAAAGCTCAAAAAAACCCAAACACATAAGCCTAGACTTCAGACCTCCACGTGTACGGTCCACAGGTCCACACGATGTCCCGCCTAACCCATGTTGCCGAGTTAGCTGCTTTGCTGGCCTTCTCTCTCTGGCCGCCCAATGAACTTGGTGACTCATCTCGACCGGACCAGGCCACATTTTTGTGGATTTTTGCAATGGCCACCAAAAGTTATTTTTTCTATAAAGTGTGTGAAATAATTGTTTTTAAATTTACTTTAGAAATGGCAAAACATTGATAGTATTAACACACAAAATATGTTTTTTCAAGGCTCTTTTATTTCACTTGGATGCTAATCACTTGATCTTCCAGCTTTACTTGCACAACTTCCACGTGATAAGAAAATGTATACTACCCACCATCATCCAAATTGATGGCATTGTACTGCAGCACAGGCATGTGGGAGGCAACCAAATTCGTTGCTAGGTCCCATTTTCATGACAAAAATGGGTGAAGTTGTATTACTGACACTGGATTAACCATTTCACTCCAACTATATATATATATATATATATATATATATATATATATATATATATATATATATATATATATATATTCCAGTCCGTTTATGTTGAAGGAAGGACACTGCCGGTACTCGACATCTTAAGCATGCATCGGGTACGAGACAACAAGGAAAGCATTTTTTTTGTTGATGTTTGAATTCTTGAAAGGGAGTTGTTATTTTCATATGCTTGATATTTTTTTTGTTTTTTTCCAGTAACCATAAAATCCTAATCTAACCATCTACATACTAGTATTTATGCTTCTTCTTCTTCCTCTTACTTCAATTTCCTCCCATAGGCATGCACTCCACCTGCCTACCGCCCTCATCTAACCATCTCCGATAGCTTATTCGTCTCCTTTCTAGGGCCACCCCTCTAGTGTTGCTAAAAAGAAGGCCATCCCTCTGGCACTCGCTTCCTTCACCGGACCAACCTATGATCCCAAAGGCCCTTTCTAAGGTTGCCGAACACCAACAAACTCCCTACCAAACACGAATCCCTCTAGCACTCGCCTCCTTCACCGGATCAACCTGCCATCCCAAAAGCCCTTTCTAAGGACGCTGAACACTTAGAAGCTCCCTCCCAAACCCGAAGAGTGCGCGTCATAATTACTTCATAATTTTTCTCTATGTTTGACAAAAAAGGTTTCAAATTGAAATAAAAAAAATAAGCTCATCCTTAATGAAATACGAAAACATTCCATTTGTTTATTTTCAATGGACTAATAAATATCATTATCATTTCACTTATTTGAAAGCTGAAACCAACATTTCACCGGCCATTGTTGGTGTCCCATGGAGAGGTCAAATAGGTAATAAATAAAAAGTCAATAAAAGAGAGAAAAAAGAAACAAAAAAAAAGTCAATGACAACAGAAGGCCCATTAACCCGTCACATGCGTACAGGTTAATGACAACAGAAGGCCCGTTAAAGGCCCAACTCCAACCAACCAGGCGGCCAAATATATACAGCGAAGTAACCCTAACAGCCACCAGTCCGCCTCATCTCCTCCCTCCCACTTCCCAGACTCCAGCCGCCGTGACTTCGCGCTCTCTCCCTCTCCTGCTCGGGCTACCGCCGCCGCCGCAGCCGATCTCTTCGCCGGCAAAGAGCGCCCGCCCACCAGGTACCCCCGCCTCCCCTCCTCTCCCCTGTCTGCTGCTGCGCGAAACCGAGTCCCCAACCAAACTCTAACCTCAAACTAGTCGGCTGTTCGATGTTCTCCTACTAAACCCCTAACCCTCTTCGCAAAAAAAGATGTCGACTTTACTAGATCCGCACCTGTGCTGGGTGGTTTGACGCCATGTATCGTTTCAGGCTCCGGCCAAGGGCGTGATGGCGGCTGTAGGGAGCTTGCAGCCGGGGATGGAGACTCTACACGTGCAGGGGGATTACAAGGACGCGCCTCCGGCCAAGGCCGCCGTGGCGGCCGCGGTAGAGAGCCTCCAGCCGGCGATGGAGAGCCTACACGTGCAGGACTACACGAACCACCCTGCTCCGGCCATGGGCGGGGCTGCCGGAGCTGTTGGGAGCTTGCAGCCGGGGGTCGAGAATCTGCAGGCGCAGGATTACAAGGACGCTAGCATGTATTATGGTGCTTACCCGGCTTATGTCTATGGAGGTAATGATCTGTTCGGTTCGGCTCGGCTCGTAGTGTTCGGTGCTTGGAATTTGTACCAACAGTTTATTCAAAGTCCTTGTTTTTTTTGTTACAATCTGCAGGCTATGGTGGCTGGGGGGAGTACTCCACATACCTGAGTCACGATGGAGCACAGACACCAACTGCCGTGAGTGATTCTTCTTTATTTGAATGTTGTTCTCATTATTTTCGTTTTGTTTCAGCCTTGAGGTTGTAGTATTTGATCGAATAATTGTCCTCATTCTCTTTGTTTGAGCATAAAAATGTATTGGTACTAAATGATCTTCCTGATTTTCATGTGTTTTGAGGTGTCTTTTTGACTGACTGGTAATACTTCTTTATTCATGTATGGTCTACTAGGGTGCCTATGCTGACATGTACTATGGCTATGCACCATATGATGTTGCAACCTTGGGGCATGATGGTCAGATTTATGGGTATCAGAATTATGATTACCAGTACCCATCGACGTACAACAAGCAACAGAATTCCACTGCCAAGCCGACGTCCAATGGTAAAAGTGAGAAATTGGTTCCGGCGCCGCAAGGGGATGTCTCCACTATTGCTGTTGATGAGGTGAAAGGTCTGAAAAATTCAAACTCGACCCTGAAGGCAGACCGGAATACGGCAGGCTCCAATGGTTCATATGGCCGATCTAATGTGCGTTCTGACAGCTATCAGAACCAGACTAGTTGGTCGCACTATCCGTATTATAGTAGTGAGATGTTCTCTGACAAGCAGCAAAAGTTCACCAGCAATCGCAATTCGACTGCTTCGAATGCTAAAACCAAGGGGCAGTCCAGGAACCAAAACACGAGACAGTATCCTCATCTCATGGTAAGCTTTTCTGGTCTTAATGTTTACTAATTTGTTTTAGTTCAGTCCATCCAGGATAGAGTTCTTGTTTTGGTTCAAATGTTTGTTGGCATATTTCTTGTTAGATCTTACTCATGAGGTTCACTGTTGTTTGGTAAAGGACCTGATTATTTCTTTCGGTGGTAAATTCTTCCTTCATCCCAAAATTTGCATTGAGGGTGTAGTTATCACTGTGGGGCTGGCATTGCATGGAGTCACTTAGTTTCTGTTATCATGGTTCTGCACCCTGCAACCGTGAGGATTTACTGTATTGGACTTTATGCCTTTCTAACCATGATAGTTATCAGTTATCACTGTGGGGCTGGCATTGCATGGAGTCACACTTAGTTTCTGTTATCGTGGTTCTGCACCCCGCAACCGTGAGGATTTACTGTATTGGACTTTATGCCTTTCTAACCATTATATTTTATTTTCTTGAAGGGTCTGCAAACACCAACTTCCCCATCAGTTTATTCTGCTAATGGAGTATATGGGTATGATGGGAGCTATGGACCTGGCCTTTGGTATGGATCGAACATGTGTAGTTCTGGGTTATATGGTGGGTGGAATTCACTGTATGATGGAAAGTACAGAACCAGAGGAAGAGGTAATAATGGATACTATGTTTATGGCAACGGAAGCCTAGATGGCTTCAATGAGCTGAAAAGAGGGCCAAGAAGTGGTATGTACAAAACCCAGCTGGGGCTTGGAGCTACTACTGAAGTACCAGCAAAAGAGCAGGACCTTTCGGCTGCTAATGGTTCACTTCCTGCGATGAAGGATCAGTATAATCTTGTTGACTTTGCGGAAACATACTCAGATGCTAAATTCTTCATTATTAAATCATACAGTGAAGATGACGTTCACAAGAGTGTTAAATACAATGTTTGGGCTAGCACTCCCAATGGTAATAAGAAACTTGATGCTGCCTATCAAGAGGCTAAAGAGAAATCAAGCGAAACTCCTGTTTTCCTCCTTTTCTCTGTAAGTGTCATTTGTTCATTATGATTATTCTTGTTGCTCACCAATTGAAATCATTCACCATGCTTATGCTGGATTATATTCGTTCTGAAGGTGAATGCCAGTGGCCAGTTTGTCGGTCTTGCTGAGATGGTGGGTCGTGTTGATTTTGAGAAAACAGTAGAGCATTGGCAACAGGACAAGTGGACTGGTTGTTTCCCTGTCAAGTGGCACATTGTGAAGGATGTTCCAAACAGCTTGCTGAAGCACATCATCCTCGAGAACAATGAAAACAAGCCAGTGACAAACAGCAGAGATACACATGAGGTGACCAATTGTTGTGTTTTTATACCCCAATTGCCCCAATCTGTGGCTTATCACACAGTAGAGCACAATACCATTAGAACATCATAGAAATGGTGTAGGACAACCACTATTTACATGTCGATGCTTCTTACATATTGGACTATTAGCACTACACCAATGAAATGATTGATGCTTCTTATTTACATGTTTTAACTATTCTATTGAATGGCTCATTGAGATCTATGTATGTTTTCTGCTGGTCACAGGTGAAGCTTGAGCAAGGCCTTCAAGTGCTTAAGATTTTCAAGGATCATGTCTGCAAGACATCCATACTGGATGACTTTGGCTTTTACGATAATCGAGAGAAGCTGATGCAAGAGAGGAAAGCAAAGCAGCAGCAGTCACTGAAAAAGGTTTGTGACTATTTTGTCCTGCTTTGATTGTTATTTTTTTTTTCTGAAATTGCACTCTGAGAGTTTGTCACTATATATATCATGTAACCACACAAGTCCATATGTGTTCTTGACAAACTATTCAAATGCATATGTGCTACCGAGAGTATATTGCCATATAATTATCTTGCTTTGTTTTAATATGAAAAATAGTAACTTCTCAATACGTTTACTGATTAGTTCATTTTAAAAATGCAATCAATACATTTACTGATTAGTCTATTTTAAAAATGGATTGATCATTTATAACTCAATTATAATTGTTCTAGCTGACACTAGTGAATGCTATTTCAGGTCATCGATGTGAAGCTGCCTAATGCTACTGACACAGAGAAAAGTCTCGAAGCAGAGACTGGATCAACAGAGCTCACTGAGGTTGAGTCCGATGTCTTGAACAAAGAGCTTTCATTAGACAAAGCAGAAGAGAAAAACAGTGAGAAAGGAAATGGTGTGGCCCCGCAGAACCTGAAATCACCAACTGAGAAGTTGGCAGGTCCAAATGGCTGTTAATTTTTTCGTTAGCTCAGCCATTGACTGGTATGGGAGTGGAACCTAAGGCTGTGGGTTGTTTGAGGAAATTCTGAGATCCCATTAAGCTTGTTTCTTGTCCCTGTTTCCTATAGTTCATAGGAGGTAGAGGATTAGTTAGTTGCTTGTGTTTGATGATAGGTATGGTCTGTTTTCTGGCGTGTCAGGCATTTAGGAATAGAAGGATGATTAACTGGGTTTTCCAATGATGGATCATGGGTTTGAGGGTGTATTTTCATTTATTTGCCTCCTTTTTTCTTTAAATTCTAGTTTCCCCCCTCTCTAGATTCTGGACAAGTGTAGTGCTTATTTAATGTTGGCTGGTTTAAGAACCTGAAATGAACATGGGAATTCAATCAACCATTTACAAACTTTCTTTCCTCAGTGCATTACGTGTTTATATATTAAGCGCGATGCTTTCAAACTTTATGCAGCCGTCTACTCACTGTTATGATCCAAAGGTCTATTTATTTGACCTGCTTGTAATTTTTTTTATATGGGGCGTACTGAGCTAAATGCTTCCCAAATTAACATGTTAATTTTTATGGACTGTCTTAGAATTCTTCCCCTCTATCTCTGAATAAATAGATAAATAGATTTCTAAGTTATTTAAAGTCAAACTTTTTAATTTTTTACTATTTTTTTAAAAAACTAGTAAGATTTATGGTATCAAACTAGTATTATTATATTTATTATAAAATATATTTTAACAAGATACTCAATTCATATCATAGTTATTTTTTATAAAGTTAATTAAATTTATAAAAAAAATGATTAGTATGGATTCTAAGAATTGATTTATTCATGACGGAAGGAGTAGTTGTTAGGCTGGTTTCTGCACCAGCTTACATAGCTTTGAACAGAATGGGGATGTGTTGGCTGTGCGCAGCATAGAATGTTTATATACACTAAGCTTGCTGGCCCGTAAGATCAGGAGGCTCTTGGTCATGGAGATGGTCTGGAAAGGTACTGCATCCACACTTCAGGAAGCCCATGGTTCCTCTTGAGCGTTCTGAATACAGATTTTGTCAAGGGCACGGCCATAATATCGTACTCCTTGGGCGCCTGCAGTGCAATTCAGCAAGATGTAACCGTGTGACTGCTGATCAGAAACAGCAATCAGGATTCAGTCAGGAAGACAGAAAAACATGCCACATAACATACCCTGGGGATCTTGCGCAGCTTCATGTTTGCCTGCTCCAGTGTCTTCTGACCCTTCCTGGAGTTGCATCTTGCACAGGCAGTCACCTGCACAAATTTCAATTAAAAGATGGACATACCTTAAGACTAACAAACTCGGAACACCCCAGTTTATAAAATGAGTAGACAGAAGAATTGTGGCACTAGAACTGCGTACCAAATTCTCCCATTCCCATTTACCACCACGCGAAATCGGAATAACATGGTCAATTGTCAAGTTGTCCTCAGAAGGACAATATCTGCAGATGATGAAAAATGAGAACTGTAAGAACAATTGAAACTTGCAGATATTGTTCTCATTTTTATGGAGAGGACAGTTTGAACAATTGTCAATTTGAATCCATAAAAATGAGGAAAAAAAGGATTTTTCAAACATGGCAAGAGAAACAAAGACAATTCAAATTAAAACTTGAGCAGTAAGCAATGCGGTACTTACTGACAGGTGAAATCATCCCTGTAAAGAATGTTTTTACGGCTAAGGCTCTGCTTGACTCTTCTTCTCTTGACTACCTGCAGCAACTGTGGAACCTGAACGCCAGAGGAGGAACAGCACATTCAGATCAAGCTACTTCAATAACAATTCTCTTTATTGAAATGCACATATGTACCCTTAAAACTGCAGGGATATAGAAGGATCCGCTAGGCGAAGAGACCGTCTGATCATAGTACTCCAACACATCGGCCTGCATAGCTTCCCAATGAAGCCTTTATTGAGTTTCATCACATTATGTGTTGAAAAATGCGAGCAACTATAGAGTTTAATCAGCATAGGTCACAACTGATGAGCTCCGAAGAAAGATTTTGGTTGGTATCTGGTATGCTAACCTTCCCAATGAATTCCAGGCAGATGGCGCGCTTCCAGCACACGACATTGACAGGCCTGAATGAAGAGTACAGTTTCAGTTCAGCACACTTGAGGATCAAATTCCAGCAAAGTGCACCGAAATCTGATGTCAAAAGTGCCTTGTGAAATAGAAATTCCATGCAGAAATTATGTGATTGATTGCACTCGAAAAGCAAATAAAAAGGCTGTATTTTAAATCAGTATAGCTGTTTGTGACACTAGAACAAGAAGAAGACCCTCAAAGGCTACTATGAAACAGACCAGTAGTTTCAGAACTGTAACTCTGCAACTGCAATTACTGTTAAATCATGCATGTTGCTTCTTGATACACGTGTAAAACATTTTACAATTTTGATTTGATTATCTACTTATAATAAGCGAAAGAGTATTTAGATGTCAAAAAAAAAAAAGTTTCTTTGTGTGCTGAAACTGAGATCCACATATGCCTCGACCCAGATGCTACTTGTACGTGTGATCGTGATCTCACCTGTAGGAGAGATCAAGAACCAGACCCCTAAAACCGGACAGCTCGTCAGGCGCGTACTCCTCCTCATCCCCAGCGTCGACGATCACCACATCGGCGGCGGCCTCCTCCTCGTCCCCCTCCGCCGCCTCGTCCTTGTTCGCGCCTCGCCCGCCGCCGAACCTGTTCCTCCCGCGCGCCCGCGCCGCGAGCAGCCTGCTGCCGCCGGCGCCGCTGCTCCAGTACAGCACCCCCGGCAGCCCGGTGCCGGCCCCGCCCCGGCAGCCGCCCGGAGGAGACCGGCCGAGCGGGCCACGCACGTCGCGGCGGAACGCGAGCGGCGAAGCCACCTTGGCCGCCATTGATTGATCGGGCGCGCGCTCGCTCGCTCGCTCGAGTCGACTAGCTAGTGTGATCGCGGGATCGGTGGGTCGTCGAGTGAGCGGATCTTTGTTGCTGTTTTGTGTTGTTTGTTTGTTTGCTTGGCGGTTGGAATGGAGTGTGCGGGAGGTCGAATGCGCAGAGCCACTGGTTCTTCCGACTGCATGCAAGAAATATCTCTCCTTTTTTTTTTTCGTTCATTTTTAGCCTATTTTAGTCATGCCATTTTTCCAGTAGGAAAAGGTGTGGTTTTTCTTCGTTCTGATCACGGGTATTGCGGGGCCAAAGCTACAGCATCTTGGGATTTCGTCGCCCGTGTAGGCTTCCTCAAAGGCTCCTCTGTTGGAATAACTTTTTCGGTAGAGCTCGAAAGTTTTTATAAAAATAATTTGTGTTAGGTTTGCGAGGAGCAAGGAGAATTTCTTTTCTTTTTTTTCTCCTGCTCCTAACACAAATACGGCTTCAATTTTTTTGGGCTTCATGTAAAGAGCTATTTTTTTAGATAGGCGTTTGATATGTAGCCACGAGAATATAAAGGTGTGCGAAACTTGGACTTAAAAGGCATGCTTTAAGAAAATGTTACGGTTTTTACCAGTATAGCTATAAAAGAGTGATTTTGGTTAGAACTTCCTTGTACGAAACACACCGTAAACATAGAACACACAATTACACAAAAAGTTACTTTTTTTTTGCTAATATGTACACGTCAGGGGTATAAGATTTAATCCCTGTCGGGTTGGTGGTATAACCATCTTTGTTAACCACGCTCAAGAAATGTTCTTGTTCCTGGCTGCTGTCAATTTTTTTTTTACCGCAATGACCGTGGAAGAGATCCCCACGCTGCCTCAAACTTTTATAAAAAAAAAATCAAAAGAGAGTTACCGAGCAAACTAAGAACAAGGAATTAACTGAAGGCATCTAATTAACCAAGCACAAAAGGAAGACCGCACAACTGAAGATTACATTGGTTTTTAAAGTTCATGAGCTAGGTATTAAAGCTGGAGTTATTTCCGTGGAAGATCTTTCCGTTCCTCATCTTCCAAATTTCCAAAGAGGCCATCGTTACCAAGTCTATGAAGAACGACAAGTTTGAATTAGCTCTTGCTTGTGCCAGGCGGCGCGGTAAGCCAAGATGTTCATTCCACTGAATGTTTAGGGCTTGCCAGCACCTTCTAGCAAAGGCGCAGGTGAAGAACAAGTGTTGTATATCCTGTACTGTACCTTGTGAACAATACAACAGTGACGTCTTCGGAGCATGTCTTCAGTGTCTAGTCTATCCACTAATAACATCCAAGCAAAGAATTTTATTCTTGGTGTGCACTTGGCCTTCCAAATCCATCCAAAGGCTGGGTGAGCGTCAGTGGTGGCAAATACCAGCTTATACAGTCGTCGGGATATGTAGGTGCCATTGCCCCAAATGTGTAGCTCCAGACATCATCCTCAGACTGAGTCTTTGGCAAACCGATCAAGTGCTCCTAAAGGTCTTCAAATTCAACAAAGGCAACCTGAGATAGTTGGAGATAAAAGAGGTCCTCAAAGTCTTCAGCATTCATCACATCCTTGACTGAAATACTAGAATCCTTGGAAAAAGAGAGCAGCCTTGAATACTGCTCAGATAGTGGATGGCGCGTAGAGATGTCATCCCAAAAAAGGACAGTGAATCCATCTCCCGTAGTGCAGCGAGCTATCCCTCGAAAAAGGTTGCTTAGCCTAAGGATATCTTTCCACCAGAAAGAGCCAATTTCCCTAGCTACATGGGGAACCTTTTGTTGATAATATTTCCACTATATGAGTTGGACCTAGGGTATGTCTTGCTTGTTATAAAACTTGTCCAAGTGTTTTAGAAGCAATGCATCATTTTGTAGCACACCAAGGCCACTATACCACAACACCTTTTTGCAAGACCCATAGAGATCATCTCCTGTGATCCACTGTCCTCTTTGGGTTTCCCTTTTTTCTTGGCCCTGCTATTAGGCTCTGCCTTGGCGACCTCCGCATCTGCGTTCCAAGGGAGAGGGAGGGGGAGGGGGGGGGGGGGGGGTGCTTCAGCGTCCTTTTCGTGCCTTCACCTGCCTAGGAGCCGTGAGCGAAGGCTCCTACAAGATCCAGGAAGTTGCTTAATGTGATTGAGTGATTCACATTGTTATCCTTCTCCGATTAGAGCGGTGTTGGCCTTCACGACATATATTTGTGTCCCAACAGTTTCAATAGGATGAACCAGATAAGGGTTAGGGTAGATTGTGTAAAATGCCATTAAATGCTGGCAAGGAAGATTAGGAGGTGCACCTAAATTTTACACGAGCTTGAACTACCCTGAAACCTAAATGAATGAAATTGAATATCCATGGTAGGCGTGTTTGCAGTTAACTGATGATCAGCACTCATAAGACCATGAGTTTCATAGCGTTATTTCCATAATACGACATCGTGATAGAATCTATTAATACATGGATGAAACAACCACCCTTAATTCTTGTTTTCATTCTATTTTTAATAGATATTTAACTATGTGACTCAACCGGAGGTGGAAACCATGCAACAAGAGTTTAATCTACATGAAACTCAACTCTTCTCTCTCTTGCAGTTGCCATATTATCATAAATGTTTATTCACAACCTATGAAATGCAGATGAAACTCCTATTAAAATTGGCCTAATAATCATCCATGGCTAGGTAGAAAAGAACCATTGGTCCCTTGAACTTCAGGCTTCAACTAGATATATATAGCTAGCTAGGCCCATTAATATTGCTAAACAAGGGACACAACCGACGGTGGGATTCAGAATCATCAGGGAGTAATGGGATTTAAAGCAACTATTGTGAGCGGTGTACATTCATAGGCAAGGAATAATTGCATTGAATTGCAGCACATGGAGTTTATTTACACGACCGAGCATCCCAACCTTTGTGCTTTTGAAACCTCAACTACCCAGATTGAATAAAGAAATGAATAAAGCTATTAAACTGAGCATCACTTAAAAGATATAAAACACTAAATACTCCCCTCTCGATTAGTCCATCGCTTTTTAATTTCACCAGTCAACAATAATATATATGGTGGCAATCGACTCAACACTTGTGACAATTGTATGCCTTAGCCCCTTGACCATGAGTGTGTTAGATATGCAGCTAGTATAGGTTGATCGATGTTGCGACATGTTGACACGACATAGTAGTCAAGGCCACAATGCAAGCATACATATGCAGACAACGGTACTGGGGTTGGGAAACACCAGCGAATGGGATTTCGCTAAACTCATAGGACATCTCCGGTGAGCCACATGCAAGTGCACGAGTGAGAAAACCCCACTTGGCACAACATGCTAGGTTTTCTTGTGGCTTGCTATCAAGCAGAAAAATTGGATGATGGGCACAAAGTTTAACGCAGCACATGGCCCTTGTGTCATCATTCTCTCATCAGCTCGTGCAAACATGCCTGCTACGAAATGAACCAAGCCTGAGCAAGCTTTGGATCGTAGTACTTTTGTTTATGCAAAATTAGTGATCAAAGTATGATCTCACCACGTCAAAGAATGTCTGAACAATTTGATTGTGGGGTCTATAGATTTTGAACACTAAAAGTGCAATTATTGTGAAATGGAGTCGGGACACTATAATTTTTATTATCAAAAGTGATACCATTGGCACCGTACTAGGAACTACCACATTATTGTTACAATTTTGTTGCTATAAATATTATAGTAATGTAATTATAGGTGAAAAATCAAATTTTGAGGACAATAGGTGAAAAATCAAGTTTTAAGCCTTAAGGATTGTACGCTGCTTGACATCTTTGACTAGACAATAGGCTCTGGAGCATTTAAAGTTCGAGTTTTCCATATACTAGCAACATGTTCATGCTACGATGATAAACATGTGTATGATGTGACGGAGGCAGAGACACCTTAAATCCTGCCATCAGTTAATCTATTAACAGAGGCTAGGCTAGTGCCTTAGTTAAGGCCGCCTCTGTTAACATGATTAATGGAGGCGATCAAGGTGCCCACCTTTGGAAAGTGTCATTAATAGTGACACTAAGCCGGAGGCAGACACCTTGCTAGTCTCTGGCCGGTAACCAAATGTGGCCACCTCATAAAACTATCACAGTGTCATCTGTAATTTCCTTAGTACTTCTTCATCAGTCATCAACCAAACGAATAATTGCGCCCCCTGTGCAAGCTATAGCGCACTATCCTTAAATGTCACGGTACCAGCCAAAAGAGACATATAAAATGCCAGTGTATATGTACAAAGGCATAATGTAACGTATTTAGCTAAGCCACAACCCATCGTCCAGTTTGCCATATATATATAAATCAATACATATAGTGCATATATAGGCATGATTGTTCTGATCAAGAATTCTTGCCATTTCTTAGTAATTTTATCCAATGCAGATGCGTGACAAGTATAAAAATGTTTGGGATTGAGATGCATTAGGAAATGTTTTATTCAGATTTTATGAGCATCACACGCATGCACAACACACGCCTGTGCCACTGACTGCGTGTGGCGATTCTGCAGAGGCAATGCAAGTTGCATGGTCTCTGTGTTGCACACGCACGCCTACTTGGAATGCACTGATGGTGTGTTTGGTTGAGCTGTGGCCGCAGATCGTCTTCAAAAGCAACTACTTTGATTAGATTTTTGGCTTTTGGGGCCAAAAACCAAACTCAAAAGCCCAATCAAGCGAACAGTGTTGCCAAAAACCCCTTTGTTGTTGCTTGTGGGCTTATGGCCACACGGTGGGACGACTCTACCCATTTTTAGTCTTAAATTCTTGAGGCCCTAGCTCTGTAAAGACTAGTGGTACATATATTTGTATACTTAGATCTGGCTCGTCACGTCAATAGCCTAAGGGCCAGTTCATTTACCTGTGAACGGGTGCCTAGCACTATAGGATCTGCGCGCTTTGCCTAGTGCCCGAGGCACTCGGCAAACAACCAAAAACACTCGCAAAAGACACTCGAAAAAAAAGGCTGGCAAAGGGAGGTTTGCTGAGTGTCAAAACATGGGCACTCAACAAACCATTTGCCGAGTGTCAAAAACGGTTCACAGTAAAAAAGTAGCTAACGGTCAAAACCCTAACGGATGTTTTGCCGAGTGTTGACACTAGGAAAAATTCCTTACTTTGCCGAGTGCTGACACTAGGCAAACTTTCTTACTTTGCTGAGTTCTCTTCTTTGCCTTTTGCCTAAGTGAACATGTTTGAATCCACCTTGATCTCCTCTAATACCGGGGCTATGCCTTACTAAACTATCAACCAAAGGACAACATAGGAAGTAGAAAATCTAGACCAAGAAGGTTTTGTAGAACTATGCTTTAGTGGGCTGAGCTGCATTCAGAGTTTTCAAATTTTGATTCTGATATAGAAGAAGCAAGACCCATAGAGATCATCTCTTGTGATCCTCTGTCCTCTTCAGGTTCCCATTCTTTCTTGGTTTTGTTGTAAGGCTCTACCTTGGTGCCTTCGCATTCGGGGGGAGGGGGGGGGGGGGGGGGAGGGGGTGGCTTCACCGTCCTTTTTATGCCTTCACCTGCCTAGGAGCCACGAGCAAAGGCTCCTACAAGATACCTGCAAGCTGCTTATCATGTGATTCACATTGTTAGTCTTCTCTGGTTAGAGCGGAGTGACCTTCATGACTCATATATTTATGTCCCAACAGTGTCAATAGGATGAAGCAGATAAGGGTTATCAGTTATGGTAGATTGTGTAGAATGCCATTAAATCCTAGCAAGCAAGATTAAGAGGTGCACTTGTATTTTACACGAGCTTGAACTACCCTAAAACCTAAATGAATGAAACTAAATATCCTCATGGCAGACGTGTTTGTAGTTAACTGATGGTCAATCTTACTATTACTAATTGGAGGCTCCACGTTAATTCTTCTCAGATGCGCTAAGAAAAAAGATAAATGCTAAAAATTCCCACGTTAATCAGAAACATCTAGCCATCGAATCTAAATACTCTATCCATCCAAAACCATCAGATCTATTTTGTTTTATAAAAAATTACCCACACCTGCCATTATAAATAGATTAATAACTCATTTTTTTTTAAAAACCATAATCTTCCGATGGAAAACATTCACAACTAATTACTAATAAAATATTGTACCACATCCGGCCACGTCCAGCGTTAATTAGTTAGTTAATCTTATCGTCCGAAGAAAACACTCACAATTAGTTACTCATATAAAAAGAATACTCTTCTACGTCGGTCAGTTAATATATTAATAAATTTTAGATGCAATCTTGGAAAGCCAACAGATTAAAAAAAGGCCTGATCTCCGAGAGGCAACCTGTGAAGGCCAACAATTTTTTAAACAAAACCTGAGCTATATTAACTGCAGGTCGTCCCGCAGGTCCAATTCGATCGATAGCCTGCAAAGGTTCTTTTCTTTGGTGTAGTTATGCAGTCGTTGTCCTTAATTTTTAATTCGTTGGCTGATCTCCTATTTGTGCTTCGCGCAGGAGCAGGATGGATGCATACCGGATTTAGCATGCATGCATATGATCTCTTGGACGAACTGGTGCAGGGACACAGGTACGGTGCCCGCAACAGATGGAAAACCGGCTTACCGGCGTCCTTTTGCACTTATAAATATAATGCAGTGAATGATTTGGATATATATATATGTAACTATAGGAGGGGCAGTGTTTGCCTGTTGCTTGCACTTGAGCAGCAGATGAGAGAGATCGAGCATCGGTTGCGCATTTCAACAACAAGCAGAAAACAAGTTATTTGTGTGCAAAAGGTATATGGTGCTGATGCGTGATGGAGCTCAGCTCACCACTGGCCCTAGAAGAAGGTCAATGACAATTTAGCCCTCTCCACTGCACCATCTTTACCATGCATATGCATCCAGGTCAGAGTTCAAGTTAGCATGCATAATTAAGTCTCTTTTGACAAAACCAATTAATATAACCTCTAGCTATAATATGATTATGTTTGTACAAAAAGTGTTTGGCGCGATCGGTTAGTTACATCTACCAAAGACAAATTCATCACTAATTAATAAAACTTAGTTACATGCACTCATGCATTTATATCCAACTGATGGTCCAAGGCAGATATTCCCCACATGAGCATGCATGAGATACACGAATTAAAATAGGTCGACATCATTGCTATGCATTTCTTAAATAATAAAATGGTATACCAACAAAGTGTTTACACTATAACAAAGTAGTAGATGAATTTTGTCAAACAAAAATTGGCATGCACAGTTGAGTGCTCTTCTAAAGCTGATTCTTTGAATTTGTATATCTGGCTGCGGTTTCTAATAAAAATTAGACAATCTCTAAATTTGACTTCATGCATCATCTTTGAGTTATCTATTGTAACCAATATAAGTAATGACCACAAGATAGAGTGATGTTGTTGTGTATAGCTTAGCGTCTGGATCATGGTATTTCTGTTACAAAATTTAACTTGAGAATGATCAGGTGCTATATATACTATGATTAATATCTTCATTTACTACATTCTGCTGTGGTTTTTATTAGCAGAATTATATAATATATCCTGGTCTCTGTTACATTTAAACATGCATACATAAAACCATATTTGTTGAGGTATATATCCATTAAAATATTAGCATAGGCTCTATGTCAATATATATATATATATATATAATATGTATATATATGGTCTATTCATATGTTCTCAAAGATACAGTGTTGGTGTCGGCCATACACAAAGGCAAATAAAAGCAGAGAAAAAAAATATACTCATCTTTACACATAAATCAATTGTTGGTACCTCGATACAAACCCATAGTTCTTAATAGGATTGAAGGAGGAATTTAGAAGATAAGGTGTGCGATAATGAGACTTAACCAAAAAGGTGCATAAGAAGGAAATACAAAGAATGCTAATCACAACATATATTTTCTATGTTTTGTCGGCACCTATATTTTATTGCTTTAAAATAAAATATAGGACAGAGTAATAACTTTCAATTGATGACTAAATAATATTCAAATTGCAATATTGCACTACTGTATGTTATATAATAATTCATATATACTCCATAGTATGAATATATTAATACACTATTTTATTAGTATAGAAAAAATAGAACAACTAATTTGTAAAAAAGTATTATATATCAATCTAAAATCTACATTGACTATTATATAATGATCCATATATACTCCATAGTATAAATATATTTATACAATATTTTATTAGTATAGGAAAAAGTAGAACAATTAATTTGCAAAAAAAATATCATATAACAATCTTACATATTTACATCGACTAAAAATTGTATAAGTTGCTATCCCATGACTATCATCATAGCCGGGGAGTAATTAGATATAATGATAATTAGAAATTATTAATATTATTTATCAGCATATATTTTTATATGTTGTTAATTTAGATAAATTTATATATTTGAACTATATCGTTTTGACATATCTATATTGATAATATAACCATTAATGTAACATATATTTCCTTGATAAGAAATTTAAAAGTCTTGAGAAGTGAGGGAGGTTAGTGCATACGAAAGGTGGCTATATATTCATAACCTTCTAAAATTTCTTTAGCTAAATATTCATTACATATTAATTTCATATTGACGTTAGCACTATTGCTCCCATCCTAAATCTCACTTTAAGCTCTACCATCGATCTTAAGTGATATAGTCTAGGTTTTGAACTACTATTTATGGAAGCATAGTACATAGGAGTATAGTCTATGACCTAAATCCTTATTCTTAAAAAGTCCAAAAGAAAAATTGATAAAAGAATACATCAAGCACAAGAGTTTTAACGTATTTCGGGATTTCATTAAAATATTGCCCACAATAGACACCATATATAGTTTAGAATAAGTTTTCTACTAAGTGGGATCAAAGATACACCAAGCATGTGTCATGTAAAGGAAAAAACTATGGATATAGATGAAACACATAAATCATCAGGAATTGATAAGTTCAATACTATTAGATAGAGACCATAGAGTATGTATTATGCCTATTGTTGTAGAAAATGAACAAAGAGCAAACATACTATTTAATACAATTAACATTTGTTAGTTAGGTATATAAACAATAACTAATGCATTTATCTCCTAATTATGATATTAAAGCCCGTGCGAGAGCATGGGTTGATGGACTAGTACTCATAATACCATGAGTTTCGTAGCGCTATTTCCATAATATGACATCATGATAGAATTTAATGATACATGAATGAAACAACCACCCTTAATGCTTGTTTTCATTCTATTTTGTAATAGATATTTAACTATGTGACTCAATTGGAGTTGGAAACCAAGCCACAAGAGTTTAATCTACATGAAACTCAACTCTTCTCTCTCTTGCCGTTGCCATATTATTATAAATGTTTATTCACAACCTATGAAATGCAGATGAAACTCCTATTAAAACTAGCCTAATCACCCATGGCCAGGTAGAAAAGAATCATTGGTCCCTTGAACTTCAGGCTTTAGCTAGATATATATAGGTAGCTAGGCCCATTAACCTTGCTAAACAAGGGACAAAACCGACAGTGGGATTCAGAAACATCAGGGAGTAATGGGATTGGAAGCTTCAGAGCAGCTGTTGTGGGCGCACGGTGTATATTCACAGCCAAGGAATAATTGCATTGAGTTCCAGCACGTGGAGTTTATTTACACTATCGAACAGCCCAACCTTTGTGCTTGAAACCTCAACTACCCTGATTGAATATAAAGAAATGAATGAAACTATTAAACTGAGAATCACTTGAAAGATATAAAACACTGAATACTCCCCTTCTCGATCAGTCCATCGCTTTTTTTAATTTCTCCAGTCAACAATAATATATATAGTGACAATCGACTCAACACTAGTGACAATTGTATGCCCTAGCCCCTTGACCATGAGTGTGTTAGATATGCAGCTAGTAGGTTGATCGATTGTTGCCAAATGTCGATACGACATAGTAGTCAAGGCCACAATGCAAACATACATATGCAGATAACAGTACTGGGGTTGGGAAACACCAGTGAATGGGATTTAACTAAACTCATAGGACATCTCCTGTGAGCTACATGCAAGTGCACGAGTGAGAAAACCCCACTTGGCACAACATGCTAGGTTTTCTTGTGGCTTGCTATCAAGCAGAAAAGTTGGATGGTGGGCACAAAGTTTAACGCAGCACATGGCCCTTATGTCATCATAGTCTCATCAGCTCGTGCAAACATACCTACTAGGAGTCAAACCAAGCCTGGGCGAGCACTGGATCATAGTACTTTTGTTTATGCAAAATTAGCGATCAAAAAGTATGATCTCACCACATCAAAGAATATCTGAACAAATCGATTGTGGGGTCTATAGATTTTGAACACTAAAAGTGCAATTATTGTGAAATGGAGTCGGGACACTATAGTTTTTATTTATCAAAAGTGATACTACTGGCACTGTACTAGGAAGTACCACATTATCGTTACAATTTTGTTGCTAGAAATATTATACTAGTGCGAAATTATAGGTGAAAATCAAGTTTTGAAGACCACTTATAGTCATCATGCCTGATGTTGAAATGGAGCATGTATGTAATTGTGTTCCATGAAGACAATCATGCATGGAGATGGGTTAATCAATTTTTTTTTGAGAAATGGGTTAATCAATTTTATTGCTCAAATTAAAACAACCCTACATGAACGTTTATACACGAAGCCTGTAATTTTTATTTGTTGGGCCTAGCCTTAGACATGTCATGATGACCTCTGTAGTTCCTTGGTCGGTAGATGCCGAGCCAAGGGAGTGGCCCATCAACACCGGCCCTTTACAAAGCATGTTTGAGGTAAAAAATCTCCCCCTCCCATAACATAGTTTCCTTTTACTTACTAATTCCCACTTCTAGTGCTAGATCGCCACCTCTTCCCTGCCACACTCTTTGCTTTGTATCCTTCACATGTGACAACACAGTGCATATATATATGCCTCTTAGCAGGCGGCACCAACGGATCGAAGGTGCTCAAGCATCCCATGGTCGGTTGTGCACCATTCTCTACTATTGTGCCACCGACATACCACCACTACTCCTTTCACAATTCACATGTACTTCCTCCGTTCAAAATTATAACTTATTTTAAAGTTTAATTAAAATTATGTATAGAGAGAGTTGTAAATATTTTTAACATCAAATAGGTATTATTATAAAAATATAATTAATGAGAATAAAATAATATATAGTTGATATCATAAATATTATCTTATTATATAAATTTATTAAACTTAAGATGGTTTTGACTCTTCAAGATTCTTAGAATAACTTGTAATTTGGGATGGTGGGAGTACGTCCTATGCCACTTGACTTGCAGGATGCGACTATGCTTCCTTGGTGTGTCTCGACTGGATCTACAAGCTTGACTGCAGGCGAATCGAATTTTGTTGTGAAGTTTTATTGTCTAGGATTGATGAACAGACGGTATTATGGGCGGCACAGGGATTGTGGAAGCTCTACTTCTCGAGTCGTGGGAGCCTTACTTCTATAATGTGTATTGTTGCAACGAATTACTGGAGAGATTACATTATTGCTTATCTCTACACAGAAGTATAGAGGTTATAGAGATGCATGCGCACAAGAGTAACTTGGACATATAGCATGCATGTGTGTATATACCTGATGAACTACATGTATGCGAACAGTAGAGGAGCGAGGTGGCATGCATATAAGCGTGTGTGGGTATATTTAGCAGCCTGACTGCTAAATAGTACTTATTCAACACTCTAGGTTCAGTCCACTAGTTTTATTCCAGCGAGACATTGAGTAATTAATTTGTTTAAATAATAAGTCAGTCGTTAAAGCATTGATTGTCACCACACCATTTCTTTAGCCACATGAATATATATAGAGACCATGGCTGCTGGCTAGTGGGGAAACTCATGCTGTATGATAACTAACTTTACCCATTGCAGCAAATTGTGATGGGTGACAAAAAGTTTGTATATGTTTGGGAGTAGGAGGCATCACGGGAAGTATCATTCAGGGCTACAAGAGCACCGCATGCATGCTGAAGATTAAACCACCAGCACGTCATTCATCAGCGCGTGGGACATCTATGTGGTTTAGAGGTTGCTTTTTCCAAGCTTCACGCACCAGGCGGTCCGGCAGTGCAATCTCACTACCCAGTCCTGGCAGGGGTGAAGACCTAGAAGACGTGCTAACAAGCATGCAAAGTCTTGCTGTCTGAATCCTGAAAACTGACCTGTATGAATCAACAAATTAAACAAACTAAAGTACAAATCAGGGGACGCATTGCTTTGGATTTTGATTCTAGCAGGTGTCTCGTTAACAGCGGCAATTATATTAACTCAATATACCGATGAACCTAAGTCTTGATTCTATCCTCCTTTGTTATATATGAGGGCCAAACTTGATTATATACTCCTTTATTTTTTCTTCGAAAGGTCGGCAAGATAGTTGCTGAATTTATATTTGTAGAAGAAAAGGAAAAACAGATACAACTTCATCAGATTATCTCACTGACAACATGCATGGCACATGTATGGCATAATAACCCTGTTTATCAGTACGAACAATATTTTTCTCTCACAACAAATCAGCATAAATATTCAACATAAACTAAATTTCAGCGAAACAAATAGAGCCAGGCTTCATGTGTTGTTGTACCTGCCTCCTCATAAATACGTGTACTGAAACCAGACTCCCTAGGGTCTGAAGCTTCGCCGGCGGTGCTCCGTGGGCTCGCTTTCTCCGTCGACGCCATTGGTACTCAGGAGTCAGGATGGCGCTCGCTCATGACACCCGCCGCCACCGCCAGCTCACTCATCTCAGAAGGCCGCCGCTATAGGATCTCGCTCCACCGCATCTGTCTTCCTTCCCCTGCCCTCCGAGATCTAGATCTGGTCTGTGGGCTTCCCGCTGTTTGCGCTTGGGCTGATTGGCCTACTGGTGGCCGGCCACATCACACATATACCTGTGAAAGCACAGATTATTCACAGCTGTTTGTTGATATCCAGCAAACAACTTGATCATATTACTGTGAGACCAAGATCAAGATTATTGGAAGGCTGCTTTATGGTAACTTGTCAAAGACCAAGGAAGACATGTAATACGAACAATCTCTCCATGCCTTGAATAATGTTGGCACGCAACTGATGTTCCGTGAATGCATGACCAGTAGTCCACTCCCGAGCCAGGAGGTTTTCCACTGTCGTGCCATGGCATCGACAATGTGTGTATTAATTGTAGCGATCACTAATTTGACTAACATCAGCATAGTATTTTGGCTTCAATCAACAACCAAACAAGGTAACATAGTAACATCATTTAACAAACCTTTTGTATGGTTCCTGGGAAGTACCCAGCCCTGGAAGTACCATAAGGTACCAGAAATTATATCCATGTCTTTTTCAAGTCAGCTTTTCAAACCGTCTCTCATAAATGTTGTGATGGCAACTAAAGGAGGTATATAAATCCTAGTGGCTCCAAAATTCTTGAAGCAGTAGTATGTCGTCCAACCTCACATTAGTATTTCGTGCATCCATCATCAATCATCAATCAAACAAGTGTATTTCTGCACAAAGCTAGCACTGATTCTCAACTGTGTGCTCTACCATCCTCTCCAATATAATGTACAGAGTTTGAGGGATGCCAAACACATGAGACACATGAATGTCAGTGTGTATACAAAGGTGAAATGTCACATTTCTTCTGGTATAGTTGCCACATCAGTATAGACTACAGAATGTGGATGCTTATGTGTCCAGATTGATAGAGAGTTTTGCCATTTAATAAGTTTATCTAATGCAGAAACGTAACACAGATGTATGGTCATAGAATCACCAAGTATTTGGGATTGGGAGACACCAAGGGAAGTATTATTCGTGTTTCCAAAAGCACCTAATGAAGAAGCGTCGGCTCTTGCAACCTCCGCCCAAGGACACCGTCCCCGCCCCGCCTCCTCCCCACTCATCCCCGCAGCAACCCCATTGCCCCATCTGGGCAATCCAGACTCGTCGAACCAGCTCCTACAAGAAAGGTGTGGGTGTGGCATGAGCTGCCACGAGATCATTCACTACTACAAAGGATTTATAGCAAGGTCTTCTTTTCTTTGTAGGGGCAGCTCTATATTGAGCCATCCCTACAAACAGTTCTTAAACGAGTCACACCTATAAATTTTGTAGGAGCTGCTTGCGTTATCAGACGCTCCTACAAATAGGTTTTATAAACCCGATTTGTAGGGGCGGCTAGATATAGAGTTGTCCCTATAAATACACGCCGAATATTAAAATTAAACACTACAATTTAAATTTTTCGAACTATCTCGGATGGAGAATGACCAAAATAAACATTGTAGATCTCGAAAAGTTATAGAACTTTGTTGTTTATAATTTTTCCATTTGAAATCATTTGATATTTCAAAGTACTATTTAAAACTTAATTTTAAAATTATTGAAGAACTGATTTTTCTTTTTAATCGGTGGCCAAAACTTGTAACTAGTCTTTCTCCCTCATACTAACTTCAAATTACTTGATTTTTTCCCTAAAATTTTCTAAAATCATGCTCTATCAATTTATTGTGTTCTAACAGCTATTATTTTGGTCATCTTTTCTTGTGAACAAGTGAAATTTTGAATTTCAAAAAATGATAACTTCAAACAACATTTTGAAACATCAAATAGTTACAGCTCAAAAAGTCATGAACAACATTAAGTGCGAGATTTATAAACTTGTAAACAGCGTATACTACCACTTTGTCGGATGAAAAAATGACCAAAATAAAAGTTATTAAGCTGGATAAGTTCTACAGCTTTATTGTTGATGTCATTTTCAGCTAAAATCATTTTCTATTAGAATCTTGTTTGAAGTTATTATTTTTTAAAATTTAATATTTGAATTATTCAAACAAAGTCACATGAAAATATGACCAAAAATGAAAGTTGTAGTTCTTGATGAGTTCTAGAACTGTGTAGTTGAAATTTTTTTTACAACACTTCCTCCGTATCCATAAAACAAATGATTTTGAATAGCGACTCTAAAGCGTAACTTTGACTATTTATTCTTTAAAAAATATTTATTGAACTATAATATATATATATGTATATGTATATTTGTGTAGAAGTATTTTTCAAGACAAATCTATTGATATGATTTTCACATTTCCAAATTCGACAACTTAAAAGATGTTCTCTTCCTCCATGGGCATGTCATACTAAAGATATTCGAATGGGAGGGACAATAATGAGGTCCAAATTAAATATGCAAGAGAAATAGTCAAAGCATCGAGGACTAATTGATGGGTACAATGCAAAACACCTCATCCTTAACTACCACACAAATGATTTTTAGCAACGGGAGCATTTTTTAGTAAAGACGGCTCAATAAAAATCAGCCTCCAAAAAATGGTTTCAGAACTGACCCGCCTCAAAAGATCAATTTTTAGAGGTGGCTAGGATACCTTATCATACTAGTCTGGATCTATCCATGGATCGTAGTTAGATCTAAACCTGGCATAACTACCAGAATCACTATTTGCCATGTTGTTCAATTATATGAGGATAATATTCTTTTATTTTGGTTGTTTCTCCATATTGTTCAATTATTGTTGTTATCTATAGACCCTGCTGGCACATCACAAATTTCTGCAAACTCACAGTAGTATTTCATTCATCCATTCATATTCAATCATCAACCAAACAAGTGTACTATTGTGAAAGCTAGGATCGCTTGTTAATTATGACCGCTGTCCTCCCCAATAAATAATATATATACTTATTTAACTGCGGGATGCCAACCACAGAAGACAATATAATATGTCAATACAAGCAAAGGCTAAATGTCATATTTCTTCATGCGCGGTTGCCACATCAATATATAGACTTGATAATGAGGATGCTTGTGATTTGAGCAATCAAGATTCATGCCATTGATAAGTTTATTATCCATTGGAGTAGAATGGCATGCCTCGTGTTGGAATCACAAAGTGTTTGGGAATGGGAGGCACTAGGGGAAATGCTATTCATGTCCTGAAAAAGCATGAGGCTTGTGTAAGCACTTCCACATCTGCTGGCTAGACATTTAGCATGGATAGATGGTTGCACTATTGACTGCCATCACCACCGCCGGCTAGGCACCATCGGCCCTCCTCTTGGCCCTCTTCGCTTGGCTCCATTCTTCGAACAAACAAGCCAAGAGGAGTTAGCTGGGCTGCTTAGTCAATTGCGCCTAGTCCTATGGACATCACAGCTAGACAGCTCACCCTTTTACCTTTTTCACCCATTCTTCCAAGTTTAGCGAAAGTAGGAAACTATGAATGGATAATTATTTATATATGTTAGTAATATGTGTACACCTTTTGGCTCAATTGGCTCAAATAATTGCACTAAGAGTATGCTCCTCCATTTTCAATATTCAAGCATATATGTTTTAATCTATCTTAAGATGAGCAGCATCTTTAGTTGCAGCTATAACTAGAAACAACCGGGAACTTTTGAGGCCCCTAGCATCAAGTTCAGAACAAAATACATAGGAACACCAATGGCCAAATTCGGAGTAAGCACGGCAACGCCACTCTCGCATTTCTAGTGGATAATGATTCTCAAACTTCTCATTCCTTTGCCTAATATCCCCTCCATACTAAAAAAAACTTATCGTTTTAGAAAACGGCACGGCCTCCAAAGTGTAACTCTGACCGCTTATTTTTTTAAAAATATTTATTGCAATATAATATATGTATATTTTTATAAAAAGTATTTTTCAAGACAAATCTATTGATATATTTTCACATTTTTCAAACTCAACAACTTAAAAGTTATTCATGATTTATATTTCCAATGTTTGACTAAAACCTTGTCCTAAATGACAAGTTTTTTGAGTATGGAGGGAGTATTAATTAGATGGAGTAAGATTTCTTCTTCTGTCGCTTCTAGAATCACTTGACCTCCCTCGTGCTCTATAGGTCTGCGTGCTTCCCATATTTTGTCCACACATGTAAACATTGTTCAACATGACATTCCATTTTTTTGACTTGGAACGGAACTTTCCGGTATTGGTCCATACTGATGCACTGATCCAGACTTTATTCTTAATATATGACATATAAATATAGTTACATATAATTTCATATTATTTACATAATTTTAGTCATATAATCACCACATACTACATAGAATTGTGTTTAAACTATCATATGGTTTAGAAAGTTCATAAAATTATACCCAAATGAAATGTTACTTGAGTTTCAAATGATATATATATATGGACGGTATTAACTAATATTGAGGTCGGTACAGAATGTGGGTTTTTTATATCAGTCGAGCCATACTGGCTAGGGAAACAATATTGATGTGTCTGTTGTCTACATCTCTCAAAGCCGACACATAGCTCCAAGACGATATCATCAACCGATGTTGCCTCTAACCATGCAAATGGGATGCTTCATGATGATGAGTTCTTTCTTCTTGTAAGACCTACCAGCAGATTCGAAGTGGCATAAAGCAACATAGGTCATATCATCTCCAATGGACCCTCACCAAATCTGTGGTTAGTCCTTAGGCAAACCTTGAAGGAGAGGCACCATTGGTATGTTTAGTGGGAGCTATGGGTATATTTGTTGCAGCTCGGTTGTGTGGGTCGAGTTTATTCTTATCATTGGCATGAATGTAACAAAACAAAGGTGGTTTGTGTGGTACATTTGTTATCCCTTCTTCTTAATGTAATGGTATGTAACTCTTGTATCTATAAGAAAGTAGTACGACTCCATCTGCCTTACTAACATAGTCCTTGTGAAGAATGAGTTACTGATGGATCAATCAATTCATTCCATTGCTCAAACCAAAACAACAATTTGAACAATGAGAAGATGATGGATCATTATCTAAAACTATTGTACCCAATCCACATGGAAAAAGGACTCAAAGAATGCAGTTTTCTTAAGCTCGTAAAAGCATATTGATCACTTAACATTGTCAATGCGCTGAGAGTATGTACTAGTGACCGTAATAAAAACTTATGACTTGCCTTTGGATGAGTATATTTCATATCTTAGACATCACCAATTTTTAGTCTTCAGTCATCAACCAAGCTCTTTCTGTGTAGACAATACCACCGCTTACTAACTCGTTCCGCCATCCTTCCCAATTATATATATACACACACTCAACACTAAATAAACTGCGATGGTTGACGAATGGATGCTCAACACATGCCTGGCCAGTCTTGTGGGTCCTATGTAGCTGTAAATTTCACGATGCCAGCCAGAGAAACAATTTAAAATGTTATAGTGCCAAAGACAAAGAATCACATAGCTATATATACAGTTTGCCACATACATCAATATATAGAGATATAATGCAAATGGTTGTGGTCAGATAAAGTTCTTGACAAGTGTGCTTATCCAATGCAGTAGAATAAGATGTGTCATGACTCACGAGTCACAACTAAAAAATCTATAAATATTTGGGATTGGGAGACATTAGGAAAATTTGTATTCAAGGGTTCAAGAGCATCGCAGGATGATGATCACATAATACCGGTAGGCACTTCCGGAGTTGGATAGGCACAACTTTTTAGAATACAATATTTTGCTGGCGTACGCGGCCATCTAATTGAGCTAGGGCATTATTCACACTTTGCATCTCACTTGACCCAATTCTTGGACGCCACACATCTTTTTCTCACATTGATATCAGAGAACTCCTAAGGAAGCTCAAATGAGTGGAGATCCAATTGAGTATGTTTTGGTCAATTATTTGGCCTCATTAATAATTCTCGATAAATATCAAAACGTCCCTTCATAATTTCTAATAAATCTAAAAAAACCCATTCATGCAAGAGCTGCATGAATTATAAGAGGATTTAGTTGAAATTTGACGGAGCCTTCAGTCGAGAAGAGCAAGGACACATACTATCAATATTTGCACTTTGAGCCCCCACGAGTTTGATTCAGAAGTCCTGAGACCAAAGAAGAGACATTTTTTCTCTAGTTGGCTGCACATTAGAGATGTTGGATAGCGAATAGGCATGCTCGTAGGGGATTGGATAGCCCCACCCAAATCACTATCATCTATGTGACCAAGAAGATGAATCCATACAACACTTGATTACTAGCTAATCAGTATCCGCAATTCAAGAATATGTTGCCACTATATCTTCTCGAATCACTTGCGTACAAAAGGGTGTGCTTTGTGGGATGTTGTGGCAGGGATCTCTTACCTCTTTGCTAGACTGCTTTTCTAGGTGGTTTTGGGTTGCTTTCAATTTTTTTTGTTGTAGTTGTTGTCTTTGTCATTGTCGTTGTTTTTTCGTTAGCTCGTTCTTTGGGGTTTTGTTGTATTGCTCAGTCTGGGTTTCTTCTTTTTAATATTAATTGACAACTCTCCTGCATGTCTAATTTGGTCCAAAAAATAATCACTATCTGCACCCAAATCATTGTCACCATGTGAGTGTAGTTTCTCTTTTCCTGCCAATATGTCCTCTCCAATTTCTCTTTGCAACCAGATGATGCGGCGTTTTTTGATTGATGGCTAGGTTTCAATATGCGCTTGGACCCTAGTAATACGAGGCGTGGTCTGAACTTTAATTAAGTTGAGATATTCGATGATATGGAAACATTGAATGATTGTGTATTCAATGGAACTTCCCCAAATCTGTCATTGATCCTATCCTTAGGCAATTCTTGGAGGAGGGAACCTTCGGTGTTTAGAGGGTGCTAGGGATTGGGTGCAGCTTGAGGCGCTCAGTTGGGTGGGCCAAGTTTATTCTTATCCTGGGCACCAATGTAACAATAATTACCCCTCTGTGCAAGTTTGCATCCTTTCTTAACCATATCCACCGTCCTATATATATCCACAATATAATGGTAGATATCTCATGATACCGACAACCACTGCTGGCATATAAATACTGGTACATGCAAAGGCAAAATGTCACACTTCTTCAGGCGTGGTTGCGACACCTATATAGATTATAGAGAATGTGGATGGTTGTGTCCAGATCTATTGAGATTTTTTCCATTTGATGTTTATCCAATGAAACAGAATGGGGTGCCTAACTAACATTTGGAGTCACTAAGTGTTGGGAATGCGATGCACCGGGGAAGTATTATATATTTGAATCTTTGAGAGCAGCTGAGTCTTTTGGAGTCCTAGATGAACATGTGTGTATTATGGCGCATGATCTGAAGAACATTCCAAAGAGAATAAGGATGAACATGTGTGTATTGTGGTAGGTGTGCAGTTAGTGAGGACGCCAGCGGAGCTGCAGAGCAACGCCACCGGCCGGCCGGCCGGCTGCCTGCACTGCACATGAGGAAACCGAAGGTGCAGGAGCAGGAACCGAACAAGCTAGAGATGAGTTTACGCTGCATTAATTTGAGCTTTTTGTACAAATTTTACAAACGGAAGCTCTTATTTTCATATATAGGTATTCCTTTCTTAAACTATGAATCTATTCTTTTGAAACTTAAATTCTAAAACTTGGAAGTTATTACCCCAGAAAAACCTAATCCTTTGAATCTTTGGTATCCTTCAAATCTTCAGTATCCTTCGAGTCTTCGGTACGCATTGAATCCATATGGGGAAGTCTATAAATTGACCTTTACTGGAATCATAACGACTTACTTCAATTTTGACCCAAGGCATGGGCTGTTACGGAAGGACCAAGCCCATACGGGACTTGGGTGGGGAATAATAATTAAGAAAAAACATTCAATATCCAAAACTATGTACCTAATCCAGCAAAAACAAGGACACAAACAATGCATGTTTCTTATTCTTCAGCTCATTAAAGAATAGATCTTGATCACCTAAAATTATCAATGCACTAAGAGTATTATGTACTTGCGAACATAGTAAAAAAATGTGTGCCACCTCTGATCTCATGTATAGGATGACTATATTTCATATCTTAGACATCACAAGTTTTTATTATTCAATCATCAACCAAACAACTTTCCTTCTTGCCTACTTAAAGCTTATATAAAAAAAGTTATCCTTCGGCGTAAGCAATATATCATCGCTTAGTGACTCTTTCCACCATCCTTCTCAATATATATAACTTAAGGGAAATTTTATTGTGAGACACTAAACTTATCCAAAATTGGTTGTGGGACACTAAAATATTTTTCGTTTGCTATGGGACACTTTTTCCTGTGTTGTGGGGAACTTTTTTCTTTGCTGTAGGACATGCGGTGTCCCACAGAAATTTTTGAAAAGTTTAGTGTCCTGGCGCAAAAATACCCATAACTTAACTATCAATGGTGAATAAATTGGAAGACGGTGGGGACCTCTGCGATGGGTTGGCAAATGGGAGCTTGGCACATCGATCACTAGCCAGTCATGTGGGTCCTATAGCTGTAGATTCCATGATGTCTCGCTAATGGTAAAGGCAAAGGATCAAGTAGTTGTATATATAGTTGCCACATGACATACTTCAGTATATAGAGAGATTGTGCATGGTTGTGGTCAGATCAAACTTCTTGGCAAGTATGTTTATGCAATGCAGCAGAATAAGATGTGCCACGATTCACAACGTAACTGTGACAAGTCTATAAATGTTTGGGATTGGGAGACATTAGGAAAAGTTTTATTTAGGGGTTCAAGAGCATCACAGGATTGTCACAGAAATCCAGTAGGCCTACTCAGAGGTTTAGAGGTTGCACTAGCAGAGCTGGGCAGACACACCTTTTCAGAATGCAGTGTTGCTGGCGTGCACGGCCATGTAGTTGAGGTAGGGCATTTACACTTTGCATATCACTTGACATGATATTCCCTCGCTGTTTTCAACGCTGAAGAACTCTTGAAGGCCCAATCATGCATGTCGCTGGATCTGCCTGTCATACTAGCTTGTCTTTGCAGCTCTAGAGTTATGAATAAATTAATATAATTTTCATTAATTTATATCATTAAAATGGCTTTGAACTTTCATTTTTATGGTGATATTATGTTTTGTTCTTAGTTTTACAAGCACAACAATTTCTCCCTTGTGGTGTCCGATCCTGTTATAAGGCTTGGCAATAAAAATATCCCTAAATTGAATCTTGACTTTGTTAGTTTATTTTTACTTTGAATTGTGTTTTAAAACTTTAAACAAGAGGCAACGCGTGGTATTGTTTGGTTACCAAGATCTACTACTGGTTAAAATGTTGTCATGTTGTGGTCCTAGGAGTTCACAACAACAACAACAACAAAAGTGGTTTGTGTGTTTCACTTTTGATGTCTCTTCTTTTTAATGTAATGGTATGCAGTTTTCTTGCATAGACGAGAAAACATTCAGCAGTATGACTCCATCTGCCTTACTAAAGAATGAGACGGTGATGGACAATAATTGGTCAAACCAAACAACAATTTGAGCAATGAGAAGGTAGTGGATCGCTTCATTACTTAATTCATGCAGCACATTAATATCCAAAACTACTATGTACGTACCTATTACACCAGGAACAAGGACACCAAGAATACATGTTTCTTAATATCATAAAAGCATAGATCTTGATCTCTTCAAATTCTCAATGCACTAAAAGTTATGTACTAGTGACCAGAGTAAAAAAATTGTGCCTCTCCATAGAATGAGTATATTTTGTATGTTCAACATCACTAATTTGTAGTATTCAATCATCAAACAAACAGCTATCATTCTGCATAAGCAATATCATTTCATACTAACTATTTCCACCATCCTCATCTCCTATATATATATAACTTAACTCCCAACGCTGAATAAAATGTGACAGATCGCCAATGGGCACTTGGCACACGCCTGGCCAGTCATGTGAGCTCTAATGCCTTATGAGGCTGTAAATTTCATGATGCGGGGCATATAAAATATCATAGAAAAGACAAAGCATCGCATAGCTGTATATATATGGTTTCAACATACATAAATATATAGAGAGAATGGGCATGAGTCAGACGGAAATTCTTGACAAATGTGTTTATCCAATGCAGGAGAATAAGATGTGTCACGAGTTACAACCCACAAGTCTATAACTGTTTGGCAATGGGAGACATCAGGGGAAGTTCTATTCTGGGGATCAAGAGAATCACATGTTGTAGCAACACAACCAGTAGGAGAACTAACTATTTGAGAGGCACCACTTCTAGACCAAGACAAAAATGTTGCATGCCTTACTAGAATGCAGTGTTGCTTGCGTGTGTGGCCATCTAGTTCAGCTAGCACGTTTAGTTTTATTCTAGTCGATAAGCATGAAAGTCAATTGATGGTGTTTTCTGTTACAATGTTACACTGACTTCACACTTTGCATCTCACTTTACTTGGCATTTTCAGGGGAATGCATATATTCAAACATGCTGGACCGCGGATGCATGATTGATAGGAATAAGAGGGATGAGTATCAGTTGTTGTTGAGGACTAATATGGATGACCACAATATCCCTATGGTTATGTTTATAACCATAAACCGGTAGGGATATACATTGTAGAGAAAAAACAAAAAATAATTTGATGTCATTTTGGATTCTGAATTAGATTTTAACTAAATAGATGATTATATTATTGTTATTAATTAGATGTTGAATGCGACTGCGAACTAGTTATAAATTAACTATAGAAAGCATGTTGTATTCATTTTAAGATGAATGTATATCTTTCTGTCATTTGTTTAGCACAAGAATGGAAAATAAAATTGAAAGTATATTGTGTCATCATTTATCAATGTAAAGTGTAAATATCTTCAACCCGCACAATTGCAAGAATAACACTAGGCATGGGCAGGCCCAACCAAAGAGCCTTGAGGGGCTCCTATTATTCCTTATTCATTGTATGGGAGTCAGTAGCGGGCTCCAGGGAACGACATGCAACACTAGATCAGCCCAGCAAAGGACGTCAAGGTTTTGGCCACAAACATGTTCATTTTGACTAAAGTAACAAGTTCACCATCCACAAAAAACCAAATTAATCCACCACCTCACCAAGTGATACAAAATGCTCATTTGTGTAAAAGGATAAAAGTAATAGGTTCAAGATCAAGAGGCATGCGATACTTTGTCACAAATTAACCAAGTTCATCATTCACGAAGACTAACAAATTCATTGTCCACGAAGTAAAGAAAAAGTTCATCATCCATGATAAGTCCATGATCAATAGAAATGTAAAACAAATAAACCACCACATGACAAAAAAGTGTATTTGTTATAGCACGCTATGCATGTTATGAATGAGTTAGCAACACCCCAGTCTATAACCTATGCTTTCTCATGTTAGAAATTTTATGCATGATACGTGAGAGATGCAAGGGTGGAGAAGTGGGTCTAGCATGCTGAAAAGGATGGCCACACATAGGAGGACCTTGTGCCTAGCAACCTCTATGTTGATTTCACTCCATATCAATTCTGTGTTGGTGTGTGACCTGCATCTCACTCGTGAGTTATAGCCCTCTTTTGCTACTTACATGAGTTGATCATCATTGTACTTGTTGTGGGTAAACTGATACTAGTCTACAAAAATTTAATTAGGGTTGGGTCAAAGTACACGTCATTGTGGGCCCTGTTTTATTTTGGGTTTTTTTTTCCTCTTATTACATCTCCTATATGTTAACAATGGCAATCAACTCATGTTCAGCAGCACTAAAAAATCGACCAAGTTAGCTATCCTCCACTGATTTATGGACCATATATAAGAGGCCCATCTCACAGATTGTTGCTGGGTAAAACAAGATAGCCATATAAATAGCCCCTGGACATAGAGGGTGCTACATATGTATCTATAGGTCGATCAACATTGCCAGATAATAGTAATGGTATAAGGCCACATGAAATCGACCTATATGATACTAGGGTTGGGAAACATCAGGGAATTGGATGTCAGCTGGTTCCTAGTATTTTTTTTTTGCGATTAGCTAGTTCCTAGTAGTGTAGTTCATGTGCGCACTATATATATGCAAGCACCAACTCATGAGATCTATGCCTTCACCATTGCCTTCTGCACTTGCATGACCTTGTGTCCCTCCATTTCTGGGATGGCAAGGAGAAAGCAATAGTAGGAGCAGAGAATAATGTGGGATGCGATGGTTGCTACTACACAGTGTTCGATTATCTTTTGGCTCAACAAAACATATTTGATACATCAATTAGACGTGTGGTTGAATGCCAAAAGTCATGAAAATGGTATTACAAATGAACCAAGACATATGGCGATAAAAAATTGTTGTTGTATGGTTTCACAAGCATTGCAAAACAACATTTTGGGCTGCCTTGACAATGTCTTTTGTGCAATTATCTTTTGCTAGAGTTGCCCCTTTCCACATATACCAAAGAAAAAAATTATCTTAAGAAGAACTATGAGCTTTCAAATATCACATGGTAAAGTGTCATTTTAGATCAGTACACTATACACTGAATGGACCACAAAGTTTCCCTTATGTAACTTCCACTTAAAAATGTCATCGTCTTGTTCAAACTAATAGCAGCAACTTTTAGGACTAGTTCAAACCATGGAGCCACTAAATCTCTTTGCAAAGAAACATTGAGAGGAACCGAATTGAGTACATCAGCCATTGTCGCAGCCTTCTGTCTAACAATTCTAAACGACAAAAGACAATAAAACATTAAAGATTTAGTACCAATCCAACAATCCTCCCAAAATCCAACCCTAATCACTAATTTGTCTTCAATCGTCCACCTAACTTCTCTTCTAGGCAGGCTAACAACGATATTAACAAGCCTTCGTATGATTCCTAGGAAGTACTATGAGGTACCAAAAATTATATGAAGATCTGTCTCAAATTAACTCTTTAGACCATCTCCCATTAATATACAATTTCCATGTTTTCCACTAGAGAAGGCATAAATACTGGTATAAAGCGGTAAAATGTCATGAAGCCAATAAGACACATTTTTTCATGTACGTCTCGTTGTCACACTAGAAAATGCATATGGGTACTAACAGATGGATTGAGATTCTTGCCACTTGATTTCACCGATCCGATGCAGCAAAATGAGTGTGTGACTAGTTTATAAATGTTTGGAAATGAGAGGCATAAGGGGAAGTTTCATTCAGGGTTTTAGGAGCAGCACATGCTTGACTTTGGTGCAACGATGCAGTTGCGAGGTACGACCAAAAAGTGTAATGTTGTGCTGACGACCATCTTGTTGAGCATGTTAATTTAGTTTACTCCAGCTGAAAAATGTAGTTGAGTTTGTGGCATTCGCTGGTGGTGAGGTCTGAAAGTTCGTTCAAAGTTTAGCTATTACTAACAAACGCTTCCTTTGACTTTCTAGCTTCATCTAAACACATTGCAAAAGTGTAATGTTTCTTTGAAGTATGAGAAGCATGCAACTTGAGGCGCCACAAGATACTACTACTCAATAATAGCTTGTACTGTACCATTGCTTGTTACGTACAAGATCTACTAGCTACTAGTTCAAATGGTTTGGTCTTGCAGATAGGAAAAAATCACTTTGCATTGGTACGACTTGCTCAACTCCATAGTACAAAATCCAGTATCCAATAGCTTAAAAGACTTATATATGTGTGTTGACAGGGAGCTAGTTGCATAAATATTCAGTATGAATAATATGAATTTATAGGGCACTTAATATTTGAGGTGTGTTTCTATGGGTTGGATTGGTACTTGGAAGGAAGGCTAGAGAGGACTAGGAAGCATCATGGAATGGAAGCTCAATTCGAAAGGCAATTATGCCTAAATCATCCCCACGGGCTCTTCCAGAGCATTGAGTGCCATGGAAGGCAAACGGAGTGCCAGTAGCCAGGCCATACCTTGAGAAAGATAGTTTCTTTGACAATGTGCATGGAGTTTATGCTTTCCATTTGATCTCCCAATCAGACTGTAACAACTGAACTAAGAGTAGAATTCACACAAGTCAAACCAGCAGGGTGTATAGATGTCTTTCTTGATGAACAGTTAGGAGAAGATTCCTGCATGGTAACAGCAATTTGAAGCCGGCTGCTCATATATTACTTTTACTCAATGGAGGAGACCGGATCCGGCAGCGCTGGCACTGACGAGAGGCGGGTGGCGTGGGCCAGGCAATGGCGTGCGCCCGAGCATGGCGGCACTCCACCTCTGCGTCAACTCTGGCGTTGAAAGGCCGATCTGGCGGCGAGGAGGCCAGATCCAACGGTGGTGCTAGCCCATGGATGGGCTTGGCGGGCCCATGGGTGGGCTAGCTGGGCTTGTCCATGATTTTTTTTTTTTACCAAGGTAGGCAGTTGAACCGCCTCGGAAAAGAATGATTCACCGAGACCTTTAGACTAAGCCGGTTGTATTGGCCGCCTAGGTTAATCCATTATGCTGGCCTCAAAAAAAAAGTGTCTTTAGTAGTGTATTTCATTCATTCGTCTTCAATCATCCACCAAACAAGTGTACTATTGTGAAAGCTAGCATCGCTTGATAATATAACCACTTTCCTTCTCTTCCCCTAATAATATAATGTACATATTTCACAAGATGCCAACCAAAGGAGACATAAATTTCAATACATAGCGAAATGTTTTATCTTCATGGGGGTCGCCACATAAATATACGCTAGATAATTGGGAAGCTTATGTCCAGATCAATCAAGATTCGTGCCAGTGTGTATTACCCATTGGATTAGACTAAAATGCCTCCTTATAGAACCACAAATTAAGTCTTTGGGAGTGGGAGGCACCGGGGGGAAATGCTATTAGGATTTCTGAGAAAACATGAGGGTTGTGGAATCCTGGTTGGCAGCCGCTCTCGGGGTGTGAGGGGATTCAACATTTCCATCCCAAATTGAAAGCAAAGACGTGCAGCAAAGGAGGGTTGCACGGTTGACTCGTTACTGTTAAATGGCCAATTGGTCAGCACTCAGCATCTTTTCCCCCCTCCCTACTATTTACATCTGACGCATGTATGGCATTGAAAAAGGCAAATTGGTTATGTATAATTTGAATCAGATTTTAGAACTTATAGTTTACAAACTTAGTATCCAAATTAAGTTTAGATAACGCCATTATGTTTCTTACAATACATCCTTCAAAGTAGGATTTCACTTGGGTATGTTCAGATAAAATTTCATTGAAGAATTTTTTTCATGAAGATAGAACATTTTATTTAGATTAAGGGCATGTTCTAGGTCAAGGATAAAATGTTCCAATTTCACAATATCACAAATTTAGGAGAACCAAATTGTAGGTTCAGGCAAATGGTATGATAATATCCATGTCTAGTTGTACAAAAGAAGAGCCATCTCATGGATACTATGAAACTATTGAAATATACCATCAAATATCATACAGATATGACAAGAATGACCTAAAATACTCTGTCTCATGTGGGTTCATTTGTCTCTGTACATGGGCCTCTTTCCTATTATGCTAGTACTTTTTCTTTTCTGGATGGGCCAATCTATGGGCTTGAACCATGTATATATTTCTTGGATGTCCTGTTTTGTTTACTGTCATGCTTTATAGGTAGTGCCGATCTCTTTTCCCCCCTTTATTTATTTGTTGGTTTCCTTTGTTTTCCGATTGCGAGTTTCTTACCCTTTATTTTATTTTTTAGTATTTGCTTATTTATTTTCATTTTATTTCCTTTTTCATGATTTTTTTTTACTTTTCTTTGTTTTTTGTTACACTATTGGTTCTTTTTTTTTTAGTTTCTTGCTTTAGGGTTACCTTAATTTCTCTTCTCTCCTAGGAGGTCATTGCTGTTTTTTTATTTTTACATTTTTTTCTAGATTTTTTTTACTTTTCTTTCTATATGGTGTTCACGTATACCCCCAACAGATTTGCATGGTTGAGCTGCCACCGCTGCTAACAGGGCAACGTCATCGGCTCCTCCCCTCCTTCTTCCATGCATTCTCCGAACGATTGCCAGCGCCAAGAGCTAACACCATGACTACCATTATATTTAACCATGATGAAGTAGTATATATGTTTTTTTTTAGTTCGAAGTAGTATATATGTTATGCTAGAGAGGCGGTAGTATGAAAATTTTATTTTTTTCAACCTCACCTGTCATAGTATTATTTCATTCATTCGTCTTCAACCATCAACCAAACAAGTGCACTATTGCGCAAGCTAGCATCGCTTGTTAATTATGACCACCGTCCTCCTCCTCTCCAATATAATGTACATAGTTCACAGGATACCAACTAAAGGGGACATATAAATTTCAATACATACAAAGCCAAAATGTTGCATTTCTTCATGGTGTGTGGTTGCCACATGAATACAGACCACTAGATAAATGGGGATGCATGTGTCCAGAGTCCAGACCAATCAAGATTCATCCATTGATAAGTTCATTACCCACTGGAGTAGACTGGCATGCCTCGTGGTGGAACCGCAAAATGTTTGGGAGTGGGAGGCACTAGGGGAAATGCTATTCGGATTTCTGCAAAATCATGAGGATAGTGTAAGTCTGGTTGGCAGCCAGGGGCAGAGCCCCGAATATGGCGCTTGCCGTACCTCAATTTCCCAGCAACTCCCTCCTCTGAATCGCTGCCCTACCATTAGTGTCTCCTGTGGATCGAGTTGCTGCTCTGAACTGGTGCTTTGAATGTTCTGAAGAAGCCTCTGAATACTGAACACTTTTATCTGAACGGTACTCGGGTCTTGGGCTCTTCTAGCATGGGGGATTTAGTGCATGTTTATCGATCCCTTGGTATCTGTAAGAATGTGACCTAGTAGCTACGAAGCTCACTGAAGGGAGATGATTATGACCCGATGAGTTTCAGCAATCTGTTGCCGCAATTGAAGAGAAGATAGAAAATGATTCAGTAGCCGAACAAGTTGGGGTGGATTCTGAAAATAATGTGGCAGCTGAGATTGAAGAAGTGAAGGCTAATGCAAGTTAAAGATAATTGAAGCTTCATTGTCACTCAGTTTAATGTCCAGGGTTCACTTTCATATATCTTTTCAATCATTTTCCCATTAATGTTATAACTCTTTCTTCTGTATATATTATTTTATATATAGTATTTATATGTTATTTTTTTTATATATCCTTCCATGTGTATGAAAACAACTTCAGTTTCAGAATACATGCTACCAATGTTCTATGTTTAGGCACTCGCCAGTCACCCCACCTCAATTTAATTCTTTCCACAACTGTTGGCAGCTCTATGCAAAGCATGAGCTGCAACTGCAATTTAATTGGGTGACAATTTTGGACCATGAGATGGGAAGAGAGGGGATTCAATGTTCCCATCCCATCCCATTTGAAGGCGCTGTGAACGGGCAGCATAGGATGTTGGTTGCGCTTGCGCAGTTAATTGCCCCCAATGGCTTGAAGCCGGTGACGATCGACGAGTCCGCGCCACTCGCCTGTGAGCACATGAGGAGGTGCTAGTAGCGTTGCCAACACCACAGTATCGTTCACGTCCGCGCAGTGGGTTGTCGTCTTCTCCTTTCCCCCCAATGAGATAGAGCAATGGAGCAGGGCCTTTAGCGGTGGGCAACAGGCCCGCGTCCAGTATCCACGTTGGCGTGTCCGCGTAGGCTCCTGGCACACGTGTGGCGTATTTTGGACCCAAACGAGAATCCGCCAAAAGTCCGAGGACTCAAATGATAACATTTTTTACCTAGATAGAAATTCACCAAAAGTTTAAGGACCTATAGTGTACGTAATTTACTATATTTGTAATATTAAATAAATATCATTAGATTAATTATGACATATTTTTTATAATAAATTAATTTAGAGCTATAAATATGAATACTATTCATCAAACAAACTATTTATATCCGATATAATTTATAGTTGCATTTTTTCCTAGATAGAGAGGTAGAATAATATGTTTGTTGTTTCGTTGCCTTTGTTATGCGTTTGTTTGGATGAGAAAAAGGTGTGCATCATACAATCTCTCCGTGAGCCGGAGTCTGCTATGATGCCATGATGGCTCTTTTTTTTCCTTCTTTTTTGCTTTCATGGGTGATCTTCTACTTTTAGACTTGAGTTTTGAATCGCTGTTTGCCTTTTGAGTTGCGAGAGCGAGACCGTTTTAAACGGACTTTGTGATAGGTAAGGACGTAAGGTCTGATACTCTTTTCGAGAGGACACGAAGCCAGATGAAATTTTTCGTTGCTTTTATTAAAAAAAAAGCATTCGTAAATCTGGAAACATCTATTTCATCTTTCTTTTTTTCAAAACAAAAGGATTAACTTTCTACTGACATGGAAGGTGACACGTACCTACGCCGGAGGAAGAGCAGCATACGGCCTTCTCACTCCAGTCAGCAGCCGCTATTTTGTTCTTCCCCGTGTTCTGTCCGTGCTGGTGTGTGGCCTCCATCTCACGCCTGAGCTCCAAGCCGTCTTGCCGCCACACAGCGCAAGATGAGCCACAGAAGCGTCCTCTCCTCCTCATCTGCACCACCACAGAACACAGATTCGCGAGCCCAAGACGAAGAGGAGGAAGAGGAGGAGGAGCAGAAGAGAAGAAGAGCTCTGCTCAGCTGCTGCCGGTGCCGGTGCCGGGCATAGACATTCGAGCGAGCAAGCGGCAGCTAGCTAGCTCACGCAATCAAGCTTGTCCTAGCTTAGCCAATAGAGTAGACATGGCGCTGGCTAGCCAGGTCGCCGCAAACCAGCCGCCGCTACTGTCCTCCCCGGCCCGTCGCCTGCCAAGAACCAGCAGCAATGCGTTGCTGCTGCTCCAGCCGGCGTCCGCGGTCCTCGGCTGCGGCCGGAACCTGAGGCTGCAGGCGCCTGCCAGCAGCGCAGCGCGGAGGGCCCTGCTCGTCGTCGTGCGGGCGTCGTCCGAAGCGAAGGCCGCGGCGGCGGCGGAGGCCAAGTCGTCGTCGGGGGGAAGCGGCAGCGGCGAGGAGGAGGAGCGGCCGTACGAGGAGTACGAGGTGACGATACAGAAGCCGTACGGGCTCAAGTTCACCAAGGGCCGCGACGGGGGCACCTACATCGAGGCCATCCTCGCCGGCGGCGCCGCCGACGTGACCGGCGAGTTCGAGGTCGGCGACAAGGTGCTCGCTACCAGCTCTGTGTTTGGAGACGAGATCTGGCCCGCGGCTGGGTATGGCCAGACCATGTACTGCATCCGTCAGAGGATCGGGCCTCTCTACATGAAGATGGAGAGGAGGTTTGGTAAGGAAGAAACAACACCCCTGGCCTCTCTCTCTCTACTTGTCTTTGAATTGTTCGTCTCGTTAGTTTTAGAAATGGAATGAGAATTCATGGAGTGATTCTTGATGAATTATTGCTGGTGATGATTGAGTTGAGTTCAGGTAAGTGGGACGGCGCCGGTGACCTCACCGAGAAGGAGATCATCAGATTTGAGAGGAACTCTGGAGTGGTCAGTGGCAGGGTGAGGGAGATTCAGGTGAGTAGAGTAGAGTAGAGTAGAACCATCAGCTCTGTATCTTCTTCAGGTGATCAGGTCTCTGTCTCTCTGCAGCAATAGATGCCGATGATGGTTGTTTTTGCTGACGGCAATTGTTCTAAAAAAAAATCCTTGCAGCTGCAAAATTACCAGAGGAAGATGGAGCAGAAGATGCAGAGGGAAGAGGATCTCCGGATGGGGCTCAAGCTGTACAAGTCAGTGAACTGAAACGATTTCCTCAACACCTGACAGCGCTATGTGAATGTGATTGCTTGCTTCAGTTTTTAAATCTCTTTCGACTTCTGGGGAAAAAAAATTGCAGGGGTGGGAAATATGAGGAGGCATTGGAGAAGTTCGAGTCGGTTTTGGGATCGAAACCGGAGCCCAGTGAAGCTTCCATTGCCAGCTACAATGTTGCCTGCAGCTACTCGAAACTCGGCCGGGTTCAGTAACTCTCCCTGACTGTCGAAATACATGATGGATGCTATGCTATTCAGGTCTGATACTGATGAAGGCTCAGGTTTGTTTATGTTGCTTTGTTGTGCAGTTACAAGCTGGGCTTTCTGCACTGGAGGATGCCCTCAAGTCAGGGTATGAAGACTACAAGGTAATAACCAACTGTTTTACTAAGTTGCAGCATGAAACACATGATTGATTGTTACTGATGGCACAAGAGGGAGAGACTGACTTACTTGAATTCTTGCAGAGAGTCCGCACCGACCCGGATCTCGCGAACCTGAGGAAGACAGAGGAATTCGAGCCCTTGCTGAAGAACTACGACGAGTCGTTCATCAATGAGAACGCCATCAACGCCCTCAAATCCTTGTTCGGATTGGGCAAGCAGTGAGCAATTGAAACATGATGATGGTAGGCTGGTAGCAGCAGCAGCAGGCAATGCCTCTCATCTCTGGTCTTGCAGTTTTGCATACTGCAGAAGCCTACCGGTACCGGGCTAAGCTGCTCATGCCCATACAGTTTAGCCCCCAGCTGTGTCAGTAGTTTGCAGTTCACACATGTACCTTAGCTATTCTTGGTGAGGCTGACCTGACTATCTCCGGGAGATGCCTCCTTGCCCTCGAACTTAACCATTTGCCGTTTGATGCAGATACATTATGTATACGAGTATATATCCAGTTTGTAAAGGAAATATGAGTACACTATCCAAAGGAAATATGCAGTTGTGCTTCTAAGCCATGCCAAATATGTTAAGAATATGTTCGCAGACAAACTAACGAGACAACCATTGAGAACTTTGGTTTTTCGGGTTCAGACAGTTTAATGTGTCAGGAAAAACACATCAATTCGTCTTCACCATTTTACACAAGGTCTGGCGGCTACAGATTTCCAAGATCTGAAACTTCGTATTTTAAATTTTATACTTCAACCAGGATGTACTCCAAGTAATTCCAGGCAATCATCCACCGACAGGTACATCAGGGAGCTAACCAGGGAGCTAAACTTTATGTTAACAACCAGAAAACATTTGGACCATATGGGAAACCAAGTCGTCAGATAAAAAAGATACTCCTTATGTTCCAAATTATAAGTCGTTATATTTAGATACATAGCAAATTCTATGTACCAAAAAGAGTCAAAGCGACTTATAATTTGTGGAACGGAGGGAGTATCAAACAATTTATTCGTCTTCAAACAAAAACTCTGTTTTTAACCACTCTGTAGTCTGTATAAACAGGCAACATCAATCTCAGAGCCAAAAAAGAAGCCCAACTTGGCAACTTGGCATGCAGAACTGTTTGAATAAGGGCAAGAAAGATACCCCAGCAGATCTGCCTCGCCAAAGCAGGGCCTGATGTTACATATCAACTGTCTGGTAGTATTATTAGCATGGTTTTTTTTGCTTCCCAGAAAAGTATAGAGGAACACAATCCCTCGTTCCTATCTAGTAATCGGTTAGACATCGACCACCACTAGACTGAGCAGTCAAGTTCCCTAAGAATCTTTGCAGCATCTTCAGGGAAAACTGGATTGATGTAGCACCCACTTCCAAGCTCAAATCCGCCTACTACACTTAACTGGGGCACAATCTGGAGGAACCAGTGTGTGTAAGGCAGGCAGGATGATGAAAGCCCAAATGGTGCGCTGTGGATCATAAAATTGAATGGCGGGTCATTGAGCTGCTTAGACAACTTTTGCAACATAGTCTTTAACAGAGACCCAAGATCCAGTGCCTGCAGACAGCATTGCAATAACTTAGTGCCCAAAAAAAGATGGGGCTGACAAGCAGAATCCGCTGCTATCAACATGCCTGCGAATTTATTTATGTACAGAGCTCATGACTATGACATGAAATGTGCAAACTTATTGACAGCATTAGTAATGCAGATATGGCCCGTAGTATTCCACATGACAAAAACTGGGGAAGTGATCAAGCGAACCTACTAATCTCTCATTTTCATCCAGTAGAAATGCAACAAAACCCATAAGTGTAATACAGTGCTTGGAACAAGTGAAGATTGAAGAAGATAATTAAGTGCATCACAAAATTGCCCATGACATGAATACTATACAGCTAGTATTTTGGCATGCAAACTAAACCAATAGATATAGCAGATGCATTAAATTATTGGCACAGAAGTTTATCCATAACTTAACAGGAACTCCAAAAAGTTACAGCAAGAGCAAATATGAAGGCAAGTTTGAATTCCAAAATATATAGTAATATTTGTAAAGATAAGTCTAAACTACTATTGGTCTGTAAAAAATGAAACATCTAGCGGATTTCAAAACACTCCATACCTTATCCTGATCGATTTCATGAAAATAGGAAATATGTTGTCGAGGAATAATCCATATCTCAAATGGATATGATGCTGCAAAAGGAACAATGGCAGAAAAATTAGGTGTTTCGCTGATCAGGGTATCTTTGGATCTAATCTCACAAAGGTTGCAGTTCCCTGATCTGTCAAAAATCTCCTTCATGCAATTAAGCCGAGCTGTAACAGAGGGAGGGACAAAGGGAGTTCCCAACATTTGGCTGTGTGAATGTGCCATCGAAGCTCCAGCAGATGCCCCATGGTTCTTAAACACCTAAGCATATTAAGAGAAAGAAACTTTTTCAGACGTGAGGCAATCAACAAAGGTATTCTAGAAGGTTAATTAAAAGAGGCAACTTGAGGAATAAATATAGGGAGGAATGAATATAGGGTACTGCTAACCGGAAATAATCGATGGGACAAAAATAGATCCAACAAAACAAGTAGTAAGATGGGTTTGTGGAACAAAGACTGGGACTTAGATATGTAGGAGCTAAGTTTGTCTGAAAGCAATGAAATTACTGTTCATTAAAAGCTTTCAATGAGCATGTCTGTCTCACTTATATCTTCGTTCAATCAATTTAGTTTCAAGGAAAATCACCAATTAGTTTGTACGAGCCAACTAAAGGAGTGTAAGAGTGTAATATTTTGTAAATTACCCTCACTAACACAGCAACAATGGAAATGCTCAAACCTATGTCCTTGTGGTAAGCATGAGAACTCCGCCAAACTACATATCCACACAAAACAGACTGTCCATCTGCACAGATCATAATAACAAGCATGGCTATGGGCTAACAAATAACATGGAAAGCGTCAAACACTAGACTTGGCATATAAGGAGAAACATGTTGATTCATTTTCCTACGAGACTGGTTAGTTTATATGGTTTGCAAAAGTTCAGTATTAAGATGAGCCCACATTTAAAATAGCACAATGCATTCCCCTTGTGTCTCCACAGGTGAGGCAACGATATTTATTTGGGAACTTAGCCCTGGTAGAAAATTATCAAGCCCAGGACAAATGGGTTCATCCTTTAGAACAAACAAACAACTGAGATTTCACCGCAGATCCTAAACAAATGAGACATTGGCACTTTCTATTTACTAATCCCAACGACAGCTAACAGATTCCTACATACATATATATATATATATATATATATATATATATATATATATATATATATATATATGACAAATATGCCACATGGCCAGTGCATGAAAAAGGTTTAAGCATATGCAACGCAGTAAACGACAAAGGCACTAACAACTAAAACAACATGTTCCACAAGTGAACAATAAAGCACTTTAAGTCTTCAATGATTTCTCAATCAAGAATCACCATATCCACATGTAAATGAACCATACACAAAACTCGACAGAATAGACAAAATCACAAATTCCATTCTAAATTAAAAGGTGAATATGTTATTGTCCATATCTACCCTGCCATCGAAAGTGGTTGACACAAACATAGGTGTAACAGCAAGTGCCTGGAATTGGAATCCTGTAAAGACTACCGCAACCTTAACCTATGTGCAATGTAACCTCCAGGACAAACATATCTTATAACATACCCAACAAGTTTGCAAACTTTGCCACGGAAACATTATCCGTACACTATAAAGGCACATAAAGTCTGAACTTATAATCTCGTTTACAGGCAATGTATATCATGATACTGGAATTTGTAAATTAATGTACTCAAAATGTCAATCTCCGTACCAACATGAAGAAACACATCAAGTCATCAAGACCCCAACAAGAAGATATGCTGAACTATCGACCCATGCAAAAAATAGAAACACAATGCAATGTCTCCAGCTAGGAAATTGTCCTGGCCCCTATAGCAACTATATCCGGTGTTAGCAATTGTTCAGTTTTAACTAACAAGTTCCAAGTGCGGTACCATGCATCAATTTGTAGCGTCTAATTTTGCAGTCTGGAAACATTCTCAGCGTCTAATATTTTGTCGCAAAATCGTCACCATTATCCAAAGAATGAAATGGACCAGCGATCTGATAAAGGCAAATTAAGCAGAAATGGCACGCACACGCGTCAAAGCCTCTCTACGGCTCTACCTGAACATACTTCAGCGCGGGGTGCTCCTGGAGCTGCCGCACGCGCTCCGCGTAGGCGATCAGCACGTCGCGGACCCCCTCGGCGTCCAGGTCCCAGATGCGCACGTCGTGGCGCGGGGTCTCGATGACCACGTCGTGGAAGCCGAACCCGCAGACGGCGCGCTCCCCGGGTTCGTCCCCGTCCCCGTCCCCGTCCGGGGTAGCCTCCTCCCCCTCCGTCACGGGCGGCGGCGGCGGCTCCACGTCGCGGCGCAGCGCGGGGTAGAGGTTCTGGATGACGCGGATCCGCCACGGCAGGGTGCCGTCGAGCGGCACGCGGAAGATCTGGGGCGCGCACTCGGACTCGCGGCCGGCGCAGAAGGGGCAGGACGGCTTCGGCGCGTCGGCTCCCGGGCCCGGGCTAGGGTTGGTGGGGCTGTGCGACTTGAGGTCCGTGGGGCGGCGCGAGCGCGCCGGCGAGAAGATGACCCACCGCCCGAACACGGCGTCCCGGCGGGCCTCCGAGGTTCTCGAACCTTCCGCCATGGCCTTCTAGACGCCTTGGGAGACGACGGTGGTGATGCCCTGACGAGTAGAGATGGTCGTCGGAGGGAGAGCGCTGCTCTCCTCTGTCTGTGTTCGCCGCAGAACCCGTCTGCCTGGCAGTTTCACGGGCGCCACTAGAGAGGATGACGCTTGGGGCGGAGCTGGTTGCTGACCGGTTGGACCCACATGTCACTGAGGCAGGTGGGGCTGCGCTTGGTTGGTCGCTGCGCAGTGGGGCACAACCGCAGAAGAGTTTGACCATTTTCCTACGTTGTTTGACATGGAGTCATCCTCTCGCTGAAGTGTGGGGACGCGGTAGGATAATCAAATGTGGGACCTTAGATAGTTTCGAGAAACAAAAATGACCGTGGTTATAATTATAACAAAAAATGTGGTGATAGAGGTTTTAGTGAAAATCTTCTTCTCTAATAACATCTTCAACGAGAAATTGTTGGAGTGTAAGGAGATATAGATAGCTAGTACTCCGTATTTTTTTTTACTAGAATGTCTCTAGATAAAGATTTAGAGAATTGCAATTAAAACAAGATTGTTAGAGATGCTCAATAGCCGAAAAGTTGAAAAGGATGCAAAATTTCTTTGCTCAATAACCCAGCATTCTTGGGCATACCATACGTAAGTTTTGGCGTCTAGAATAAATACGAGAATTTGGGCTCCCAATAGCTGACACGGTAACACTAATTTGGCGCCATCAACGACAGGCCGATAGCTAATGGACTTAATTGTATACTTTTCTCGACACAAAACTCTAGGCCTTGTTTGGTTCCAGGGAATGAGAGGAATTGAAAAGAAATCTAATAATAAAATGATTCTAGTTATTTTTAAGGCCTAATGGTTACTAAAACTCTAGATATTTAACTAGGATTTAAGGTGACGTCCTATAGCTAAAAAGGGATTGGCAACAGGCTGCATCGACCGAAAATCGTATGATTTCACAAATCAATAGCTATGTGCAATCAGCCTCCACCAATAGAGGCAAATAAGTTATTTCAACCACCCTGCACAACTGACCCTGCACAACTGAGTAAACGGTAACAGAATCTAGGCACCATAATCACGGGATGCCAAAGTGCCTCAAGCACAAATGACCATTCGAACCCGCAACACTGGCAAAATCAACCATAAATTAGTCCAAAGCAGCAGGCAGCATTTGATCACTAACCATTCGTTGTCTGGTAATACAGCATAATTGCAAAAAGTTGATGACATATGCTCCATAATTGACTTCTAACATTACTTAAGTGCTGATAACACAAGTAGCAAAATTTGAAAATGAAACCAAACACAGCCAAAGATTTTGTTTTGCTTGGTACAGGTTCGACAGTGACAGTATCCAAGCACCCAACGAGCTCAGCGGTAGCGGCGGAGGGAGAGGGTCTGGTTGCGCTTCCAGGTGGCTCTCCTGGAGGGCCTGTTCTTCTGGTGGGTGGGGCCCTTGCCACGCAGGCCACGGAACTTCTTGCCTGCGGAGGTGAGGCCACGGAGCTCGCGGTGCTTGTGCACAGGGTTGCACAGCCAGTTGATCCTTGGGTCGTTTTTTATGGTTGTGTGGGCAACATCCACAAGGATGATCTCAAAGTACTTGTAGGTACTATCCTGTGTTAGGAGAGATGGACATGTCAAGCCATTAGCACAAAACAGAATTCACAGAAACCCTTAAGCTAGCATCTTTCTAGGAGTTTTTCTTGTTACAATCCAGCGTACCTCATTCAACCAGTACGAGTTAAGAACCCTCAATCCACCAAGCTTGCGTCCAGCTCTCTCCTCTGCGACAGACCTCTTGTTCCTCTGGAACTTGAGCTGGGTGATACCCTGGTGTTTGGGCTTGCCATAGACAATACCCTTAGGCACAGGTCTCTTCCTTCCACCACGCCTCACACGGACACGGTAGACAACATAACCCTGAAGATGAATCAACAATATCAAACAAAAGCACATAACAGTAGCTACTCAAACTGCATTAATAAAATGAAGTAAACAAGCCTAACATAGCATACCAAGAGTCTAATGCGCAAAAATTCTACACCAAAAAATTATTGTGAAACAAGAAAAGGCATACAAATCAGACAGCTGCATAACCAACAAGACCATGGAGTGAAACTGTTGGATCACTGTAGTAAACAAAATAAGTTCACTGTCCACAAGCTGAGGACACGAACATAGTGTAAATGAATGTCTTACATTACCTCACCAGATAAAAAATCAGCCAAACAAATCACAAACAAACATGGTTAAATGGCTTAGTCCGTATTACCCTAGCCTGGTAACTATAAAATAACCTACACCAAACTATATCAATTTTATGGTCAAGAAATGTAATGCACCATCATAGGGGACAAACAGAACTTAATCTTCCTACTCAATTAGTACCTACATATTTGGTGCACAACAAAATGCCACTCAATCAATTTATTAGTAGTATATATCTAAAGATCTTAATCTTCCTACTCAATTTATCATAATCTAAATTAAAAAAGTATATATCTAACGACCTTAATCATGCAAAGACAAACGCTCCACACAACATGCTTCTACTGCATGTACTGAACAGGATAAGTTCGAGCGACAGCCCTTAGCAGTTCTTCGATTTGCACATAGAAAACTGACGACGATCTATAGCATGAAACTACAGTAGAAATGCTCCACCCAGTGAAAATCTTACAACAACACACTGCAGTGAAAAGCTTACAAACAATACCAGCAAACGGCGATATGACTGCGCAGATCAAATCCTAAATGGCAGCAAGCCCTCCACCAGCCTATATCTCTATCGCTATGTCGCGGCAGACAATCAGAGCGCCTGGTGAGGCGGGGAGATCTACCTGCTTGGCCTTGTAGCCGAGGCGGCGGGCCTTGTCGGGGCGAGTGGGCCTGGTGAGGCGGACAATGGCAGGCTGCTGCCTGTACTCCCAGCAGCGCACGCGCTGCACGAAGCGCATCACGTCCGACTGCTTCCTCCTCCATAGCTCCGACACGTACTTGTACGCCCCTGCGCAACGAACAGACCATCAGAGAAAGACGACGCGCAAATGCTCGCCTGCATGGAGAGACCAGAGAACATTGACGAGACGGAGGAGGCGAAGCTCACCCATGGCGGATGCGGCTGCGTGCGGCGGTGGCGGCGGCGGCGGAGGGGAGGGAGACGGAGTGCGCGGAGAAAGACGGGGTTTGGGTGGGAGGTGCAGTTATAGCCGCGCGATGGGAGCCTCGTGACCGTCGGATGGGCTAGGGTTTTGGAACGGTGGGCGGAGGATGGTTGGAGAAGTGGGCCGAGCGAGCTGAGCTTGCCTGCAGAAGCAGATGGGCTTTCAGTTGGAAATAGGCTTTGTTGATCTTTTGCTTAAATTTTCCTTTTTTTATTGGAAAAAATCCATTTTATTTCTACCTCCTCTATTATTGTCCTAGTCCGCTTTTCTACTCGAGCTCTAAAATCAGATGTCTTACCCTTTGAACTCTCAAATCATTTAAATTACCTTCTATAGCCCATTTTTTCGAACTTACTTGTAAAGCCCGAAGACAAAATTCTCTTACCTATATGGCCTTCAGTTCAGTTCGTTTCTGACACTTAACATTATTAAGTCAAGAGTAAATTGACCATTTTGACTCTGGTGGAAAAATATTAATCCAAATTTAAAACAAAAAAACTAAACTCTGTACGTTAAGTGTCAAAAACGAACAAAAGTGCATACAAACAAGAGAATTTTTTTTAGCCTTATAGGCAAGTTAAAAATGAACCATGGGATGAAGATGCTTATTTTTAGGGCCATATAGGTAAATGCTTCTAGTTAATACTTACTACAATTAAATATTTCGAGGTTTGTTATTATACGCCCTGTTCGCTTGGCTTGTCAGTCGGCTTATCAGTTACCAAAACAGTATTTTTCTCTTACAGAAAAATAACCAAAAACGACATCAGCCAGCTTATCAGCCACCGAAACGACCAAACGAACAGGCCGATAGTTTGCCCTTTATTTTGCATAATGTTTGACTATTGCTTTCCCTACCCCATTGTGCAACTTGAATATCCATAATATTAACGAGTTGCACAATAGGGTAATATTATCGACTCTACCCCCAACCATGTGCAGGAGAAAAAGCTTCGACTCTATATCGAGCGGAGGGGGCTAATAGTTTTTTATTAGGTAGACCATCATCTCATTTGCTTGGAACAATTAGAGGTATCCATCTAACCTCCTATATCTGAAAAGTAATATTTTAGAAGATGTAGGTGCTACAACAGATTTCCTATCACATCTTCTATGCCTATAGTTTTTAAGAGATTTTCTTAAAAATGTATTTTCTCCTAAATAAAGAAGACAACCCCCTCTCCCATATCCCTACAAAAATATATAAGACAAGTTTGAGGTAATATGCTACAAGAATCCTCTCTTATATCCTAGATTGACTTTAAGGTACTTTCTAGAACAACCTACAAGAGATGTAGTATAAGAGATTTGGTGGAGATGATCTTAGTTGATAGGTTTTCACTCAGTGGCGGAGGCAAGATTTCAACCTTGGGTATTCCCGCGTTCAAAGCCGCCGTCAAACCACACCAGCGGCTAGCGATATAGATTTGGGAATGGGGAATGAGGAATTACTTCGCACCATTGACTCACTCGTTCGCACAGTTGAGAAGTTATCGAGTTGGGTTATAGAATGTCGAGATAGGTCGTGAGGGTGTCATGGCCAAGGATACTAGGGGTGGAGAGGTCTCACGGGTATAGTGCCCCAACCTTTAAGGTGGGAAGGTTTTGGAGCCAAACTGATAGCCATTTTTTTACCACTATGACATGTGGGTGATTGTAACTCATATAAGCGTGTGTCGTGAGTTTAGGTCTTAAACAAAATTATGAGTGAAATACACACAAGGGCCTTCTGAAAAGTAAAAAAACAATTATAAAATTTGCTCTACCTTTTAGGAGTTCTGAAAGAAATAAGAAAATACTTCAACTTAATTTCTATGTTGATAAGTGTTCTGAGGTACATATTCAGATTTATCTTGGAAACGAGATTGGAAGCAAGATATGATTTACACTTATATTTGATGGGACAACGTTGAGTCAATAGATAAGGAGATTAGAAAATATATAATTAGATTTCGATTTGTAGAAACAATGAAACATACTAATAAGCAAGAAACAACCGAGTCAACACAAAAAAAAATGATGAAAAATACACACGATATAAGCTAGATAAAAAAACAGGGAAGAAAATTTTGGTTTCCTAATGCCATGTGTAGATATAGATAAATATATACATAGATAAATATATACATACAGTACATATATACTCAAGAATAATAAAAAAAAGTATCCGCCAGTGTTTTCACTGTCTGGATAGTCCTATTGAGGCTTTTAGTTAAACCATTAGTTTGGCCATTTTTGATCCCATATATATTATTTTAGCAACTAATAATTATACAGTGGGCGGCAGGTCGGTCGGCTGCCTTTTGCTTCCCGTTCTCCGCGGCGCTGAGGCCTGCCGCCGTTCATACTGGTCTCACGTGGCTTCCTAGCTCGTCTCCCACCGCCGCTGCTAGGGTTTCAGACAGGTGGTGACTGGTGAGCCGGAGGAGCTCAGGAAGCGGAGGCTGTGCATGGGACTGGGAGAAGCCACTGCCGTGCCGGAACAAGCGGGTGGCGCCGAATCGGCACAGTGCTCCTCAGCATTTTTGTTTTTTTTATGCTAATAATTGTCTAAAAATTGATTAATTAGACTTAAAATGTTCGTCTCGTAATGCACAACAAAACTGTACAATTAGTTTTTGATTTCATCTACATTTAGTACTATATACATAGGTCGACATTTCGATGTGATGGAGAATCTTCTTTTTGCATAGTGAAATTTGGGGTGAATTTGGGGAACTAAACAAGGTCAGTGTGTCGCTGAGCCGCAATGCCTGCCCTAATATTCTTGGGCCGTGTTTAGTTCCTAAAATTCTCAAACTTTAGCACTATGCAAAAAGAAGATTCCCCGTCACATCAAACTTGTGCATGGAGTACTAAATGTAGATAAAATTAAAAACTAATTACACAGTTTGCTTTAACTTTGCGAAACGAATCTTTTAAGCCTAATTAGTCTATGATTGGACACTAATTGACAAATACAAATGAAAAGTGCTAGCATGTTTTTTTCACTAACTTTTCATCTTTCCCTAACATCTAAACACAGCCTTAAAAAAAAGATTTTAGCAAAAAGGCAAGCTTGTTGAGGGAGCGTGGAAAAGGGGCCCTTCGTCGTCGTGTGTTCGTGTGAACACGTTTGCTGGGCGAACTGACCAACAGGAGGGCCTCGGTATCTGTGCGGCATTACTGTGCCTGCTATTTGTCATTTCCCAGGAGCGGTTGAGCCTTGGCGTGCAATCCTTCTCCAAGCAAACAGCTGTATATTTTTTTTCATTTTTGTACCTACAAGAAAGAATGGTAATAAGAAAAAAAAACTGGGAGCCAGGCAAATATGGTATGGGTTGCATTGTCAAAAGGTATAATTTCCATAGAAGTATTAAGTATAATATGAAGACAATAACATAACACAAAGTTGTATTTTTACGCTTCCTAAAAACATCTCTGACTATATATATATATATATATATATTAAATCGGCTGGTAGGAAAATCGACTGATTTCAGCTAATTAAATAGTGTTTTGTGACAAATAATAAACTGAAATAAGCTGAAAGTGGTTCAAACGAACGGAGAATCATCTTGTGTTCAATTTGGAGGGCTCGTACTGCACATTGTTGATCACCCACGTCAACAAGATCGTCGCGTCCCCTCAGTTCCATGACCAACATTGGCAAGTTGAACCCAAATCATCGCTCCAACTTATCGCGGGCAAGACGTACTTCTGTTGTGATGGACGATTACCTCCCTCGCAACCGCCGCCCAACAGCAAGACAACCAGACATGTGGGCCTTGACGAGGTTGCCCTGGCGAGGATGTGGCACGCGGATAGAGCGTCGAGCCAGGCGACGTCGACGGGTTGGCGAAGCAGGAGCTGTTCGGCGGCGTCAGTGGGGCAATTTGTGGATGTGGCAGACTGACGGAGTGTCCGGCATCCGGCGGCAGCACCTACGACGTGCCTGGCAGCTGATGCGTCGTCCGCGGATCCTCCTACGGTGTCGAGGCGGCAGCGCGTACAGCGGCGTCAAGACAGCGTCGCGTATGACGTGTCTGGCGTCGTCTAGGCGGAAGCGCATACGGCGCAAGGTGGACAGTTTTTCTTCCACGAGATTTTTTTTCATAGGCACGAGATTTTGGCCATGTTTAGTTCCAAAAACCTTTATTCGTGTAAAGTACTGTAGCGTTTCGTTTGTATTTTGTAACTATTATCCAACCATGGAGTAATTAGATCCAAAAAATCGTCTCGCAAATTATAGATAAATTGTACAATTAATTATTTTTTATCTATATTTAATGTTCCATGCATGAGTTTAAAGGTTTGATGTGACAGAGAATCTGATAAAGTTTTGAAATTTTGAGGGGAACTAAACAGACCCTTAGAGCACCCGCAATGACTGGCTCATAAGCTAGCTGCAAGCATTCTTTTCATATTTTAATAGACGAGAGAGAAAAGCTAACTCTTGATAAGAGCTAGCTCATACACACATTCCAAGATAATATGGGTATGACACTGTGAGTTGTTAAAGAATAGTACTATTGAAGAGGTTGGCTTAGAGTTGTCAACTAGCTTATACCATTGCGGGTACCCTTAGAAGCCGGGAGGTTGAGGAGATTAGGAAAGTGGAGGTGCCGTGATTTTGGGAAAGCTTTACTATGGTGGGGAGGGGATTTGTTTTCAGGGAAGCTTCATAGTGGTTGGGGCGGGAATTTTTCTCATAAGGTTTCACCACGGACCGTTAGACGGGTTCTCTCCGTATTTTTAGTTATAATAAAATAAATATAATTATAATAAATAATATTTAGTATATATATAAATAATAGATTAACGGCCAAAGTTTAGCATGTAAAAAACACTTTTTTTTGAGGAGACATGTAAAAAAAAACTAGGGTTGTGACTTGTGAGTAGTTTGGGAGTTTATTTAGGACCCAAGTCGAAGTCTAGTCGTTTTCTCCGCGTCTTATCCGGTAGCGGCCAGGAGAGGCAAACCATTGACAGAACGGGCCCACTCGTCAGCCTCAGGCCTCGCGTCGCCCGGTCACTCCACTCCATGCACCACGACCCACGGCACGAGGGTGGCGCACCGCGTTTCCAAATCCAAAACAAAACCAACGCGAGCACACGAGACGGGGACGACCAGCTCCACAACAATTCGTGCCTGCCCTTCCTTGTCCTCCACACCTCCGCCGCCCCGGCCCCGGCCCCCACGCGCGCTCGCGCGGAGCTCGAGGCGACGAATTCGGCCACCTCCTCCGCGCCGCCGGTCGCCGATGTAAGCATCCGCGCTCCCTCTCTCCCTCTCTACGCGTCTGTAGCGCCGCCGTCGTCGTCCTCCTGCCGCATCTATTTTTTTTTGAATTTTTTTTCGGTCGGTCGCCGGAGTGGTGCTCGGGGGCACGGTTCCCGCGCGATCGGCGGGCCATTCGCGGGAAACATCGATCCGATGAGGCGCGCGGCCCCCGATGCGTCGGCGGCGGGCGGGATGGGTTCGTCAAGGCTCGGTCGCGGGGGCGCGCAGGCGGGCGGATTTGGGGTGAGAGGTGCGGTTTTCGGGTCGGGATTTGGGTTGGTTGCGGTTTGGGCGATCTGTCCGCGGGTAATCTGTGGGCAAAGCCGGGATTTTTCTCTCTTGGGAATCGGCGTGGGGAATCGGGATTTTTCTCCCTTTTTCTTTTTAGTGCCGATTGGCGCATTCGATTCCTCGGCAAAGGGTGTGGTGGTAGGGAAGCTGGCCGTCTCTTGATGGCGATGAGGATCCGGCTCCGCTGATTCTCCCCCTCCTTTTTACCTCTATTGGTCGCCGTCCTCGGCCGTGCCCAGTCTTAGTTTGATTGTTCTTTTGGGGATGCTGGTACATGCCTAGATGGAGATGTTGCTAGGGTGGTATTAATGTGTGTTCTTTGCAGTATCTGTTGTTGCTCTTTATTTTGATGAATGGTTGTAACTTTGTCTGCATGTGGAGATTGGAAGGAGCTCGGAGGGCTGGGACGCTGACCCAAGTTTTATGGGGAGAGATGCCAGAGCTGCGATGCAGTACTCGTCAAGCGCGCCTGAGGTCTAAGAAGCTCGACGATCTGCAGCCAGGAGAGCCGCCTGCCAAACCGGTGTCACCTGCTCCGCCGACGGCAGGAAAGCGTGCTCCTAAACGTGCTGCTAGGGGAAGAAAGGGTGCCGCTGGGGGAGGAGCGCCTCCTGCACCGAAGCCTAGAAGAAAGGGGGTTGAGATTGCTGACTTAGAAGCTGTTCCAGCTTGTGAAAACCCCCCTAAAGCTGTCAAGGGACTCGGAGTTGCCCCTAAAGCTGTCAAGGGACTGGAAGTTGCTGCTGCTGCTGCTGCACCCAAGAACCTTCCTTTGAAGAAGAACCTTCCTTTGAAGAAGGCAGCTGAGGTTGGTGTTCCGAAAATGGCTGGTGAAAGTGCGGAGAAGGTTGTTGGGACTGAAGATGATTCTACAGCTACACCTGTCCCAGAGAAGGTATTACTGCTCTTTTGCATTTTTTTCTCCACATGGGCTGCCATTTGCTTTCTTTATTTCCCACTTCATTTTATCTGTTTGCAGCTCACCTAATTGCATAAACACACTGGTTTTTACTAGCTTTGCATAAACACACTGTTTTTACTAGCTTTGCATAAACACACTGTTTTTACTAGCTTTTATTGAATTGTCGCCTGCTAACACAAAAAGGATAGAAATCATGCTGTTTTCCCATCATGCTTTGCACTGGAGATCTTCAGTCAATGTAGTCCTTGGGATCTCATGGCATTTATTATTATGCTGTGGTATTGTACCTATTATTAGTTAAAGGAAGCATTCCAAATCGTGTAAAAACATACTTATTGCTCGATGTAAGGGTTTATCAATTAGCTAGCTTCAACTCTTGTTGAGTCCTATTCACAGTAGATTGCCTGGCATAGGGACACTCTTATAATGTTCCAAAAGATGAGGTCACCTAACACTAAAAGGGGCCAATCACATGCCTACTAACCATGGCACCATGCTTGCCTTTTCTAGTCCCATCCGCATCCAGAGTATAAGCCCTAGGTGATGTTGTCCAAAGGAATGGTAGTTATGCATAGTTGTAGTATTGTTATTCATAGCATAGAAGTTGGTAGAAGTAGAACTGTTTGTAAAATTCCTGTGATACAGTAGGACATTCAAATGACAACTGAAAGCATATTGCCTTGCTTTGCATGAAGAAGACCTTCTCACACCTGCCGCACCTATACACAGTGGCACCGTAGCCCATATGAGAACGACCACGACCGGGCCAGACCTAGATATTTTCGTTGGCGTGGGACAAACGAGGGATTTTTTTAACCCCAGCATGAAAATTCTCTCCCACGGGGAGTTGAACCAAAGACATGAAGAGTGCTACTCAAGCCACCTAACTAACTCAGCTAGAGGCCCTTTTGCTGTGCAATGGTTTTATGTTGAACTTGGTCATAATTACTTATTTCCAGGAGTTTTTGGGGTCACCTATCTTATTTTATTTCTGCAGGTTCAAGTAGGTAATTCTCCAGAGTACATAACTGACAGGAAGTTAGGTAAAGGCGGTTTTGGTCAGGTCTATGTTGGCCGAAGGGTTTCTGGTGGAAATGGTCGCACTGGTCCTGATGCATTTGAGGTTTGCTACTTCACCTTTTGTCAATTTGATGCATTTTTCCTTACATAAATTCAATCAATGGTAAAAATTTTGTAGGTCGCATTGAAATTCGAGCATCGGAACAGTAAAGGATGCAATTATGGCCCCCCATATGAGTGGCAGGTTTATAAGTATGTTTCTCATCCCGTCGTCTTTCCTTTTTTCTTGCGGACTATTTATTTCTGACTATTGACATTGTTTGCTAGCACTCTCAATGATTGCTATGGCATACCATCAGTCCACTACAAGGGTCGTCAGGGAGACTACTATATACTTGTGAGTTCACTGATTATTAATCTATTTCTTTGCAGCTCAACAATTTTTATTCACTTATTCTTTTTTCTAGGTAATGGATATGCTTGGTCCCAGCCTTTGGGACGTGTGGAATTCAATGGGGCAGACGTAAGTTTCTTCCATTCTTTTTTATGTTATCTTTTGTCGCTCATGTATCAGCTTCTAGACTAAATGATTCAACAATCTCAAACAGTATGTCTGCAAATATGGCTGCTTGCATTGCTGTAGAGGGCATATCGATTCTTGAGAAGCTCCATTCTAAAGGGTGAGCTAAAACTTGCTATCTTCAACTGAATGTCCTTAAATATATGTGTGACTGTTGATTTACACTAAGATCCTTTGTTTGCCAGGTTTGTGCATGGTGATGTGAAACCAGAGAATTTTCTGCTTGGTCAGCCTGGATCTCCTGACGATAAGAAGCTTTACCTTATAGATCTTGGTTTAGGTATGCATTTGTCATATAGTTTTTATCTAAGTATTTTCTATTCCATGTCACCATCATTTTTCTGAAATTTCATATGTTTTCTTACTGTTATTTTTCTCACTTCCCTTCCCCTTTTTTGTTGTTGTTGATATGTGGTACCCAAATTGTACAGCATCCAAGTGGAGAGAGAATAGTGGTCATCATGTTGATTATGATCAACGGCCTGATATCTTCAGGTTGGTTATATTCTCATTGCAGCAGTTTCCTTTGATAAATGGTCTTCCTTAACCTATCCTCTTATTTCTTTTTGCAGGGGAACAATTAGATATGCGAGTGTCCATGCTCATTTGGGGCGCACCGGTAGTAGGAGGGATGATTTAGAGTCACTGGCATACACCCTTATTTTCCTGATAAGAGGAAGATTGCCTTGGCAAGGCTATCAGGTAGGTTTTAATACACACGTTGACTCAAGATTATGGTATTCTTCTGGAGCTCACATTAAGCATGTAACAATGTTTGTAGGGGGATACCAAGAGTTTCCTTGTTTGCAAGAAGAAAATGGCTACTTCTCCAGAGATGCTTTGTTGTTTCTGTCCGGCTCCATTCAAACAGTTTCTTGAGATGGTCACAAATATGAAATTTGACGAAGAGCCAAATTATGCCAAGCTTGTATCTCTTTTTGATGGTTTGATTGAAGCACCCGCCTCGAGACCAATCAGAATTGATGGAGCTCTCAAGGTCTGTATACTAACTATTCCCTCCTTCATGTACAGTTGGATTTCTCCAGCCTTATCTTTGTCTGTTCCTGTACTATAGGTTGGACAGAAACGCGGAAGATTGCATGCAAATCTAGAAGAAGATGAACAACCTAAAAAGAAGGTTAGATTAGGGAGCCCAGCGGCTCAATGGATTTCAGTTTATAATGCTAGGCGGCCCATGAAGCAGAGGTAATTAGAATCATTTAATTAGATTTAATCAGATGGTACAAGGCATGATAATTTGGTTATACTTACTGCATTTCTCTAGTAATACCTATATTTGTAAGCATGACCATATGAACTATTGTTGCTAAGCTCTGTTATCAACTCTGTTACTTGTTTCTTAGGTACCATTACAATGTGGCTGACGCAAGGCTAAGTCAGCATATAGAAAAGGGCAATGATGATGGGCTTTACATTAGTTGTGTGTCTTCCTCGACAAACCTTTGGGCAATCATCATGGATGCAGGGACTGGTTTCTGTTCTCAAGTGTATGAGCTCTCACCAAGTTTTCTCCACAAGGTACAGTACTATCTGAGTCAAACTTGACCATACCTAATAATGAATTCAGTGAGGAATCCTAACTCCTGTTTCTAATTATACACAGGACTGGATAATGGAGCAGTGGGAGAAAAGTTACTACATAACAGCAATTGCTGGATCAACCAAAGGGGGTTCATTGGTTGTCATGTCAAAAGGTCTGAATTTTAGTTTTTCTTGTTACTGCTCGTGCTTGCATGTTGACCTTCTGTTTTCTCCCCATTTTCCCATTAACAGTACATACAAAATCCTAATGTGTGTCCTGTATTTTCCTTTGCAATTTTCGTTTTAAGCCCCGTGGCATTGCTCATTAATTATCAGGGGTATAATTTGGGGGTAATATATTTTAACTATTGCAGGAACTCCTTACACTCAGCAATCATACAAGGTTAGCGAATCATTCCCTTACAAGTGGATCAATAAAAAGTGGAAAGAAGGGTTTCATGTAACATCTATGGCCACTGCTGGAAATCGCTGGGGCGTAGTCATGTCAAGGAACTCAGGGTTTTCTACTCAGGTTAGGATGATTGCATGACCATATGCACCATTATTTGTGATGTGTGCTTGCAAGCTCATTCTTCTGAATTGTATCAACTGATGCCTGAATATTTAACAAACCATTCCCCTCCCAACTATTGTCAGGTTGTAGAGTTGGATTTCCTGTACCCTAGCGAAGGCATCCATCGGCGATGGGAGAGTGGTTACAGGATAACTTCCACAGCGGCCACCAATGACCAAGCTGCTTTCATCTTGAGCATGCCTAAGCGGAAGCCGATGGATGAAACGCAAGAAACCCTCCGGACCTCCGCCTTCCCCAGTTCACATGTCAAGGTATGGAGACCCATGTATCTTGTGAAACATCTACTTGCACCGGGCTAATGCTTCAGATTTCGTTGCCATGCAATTGTGTCGTCTGTTACCCATTCTAAGCTAACCTCGCAAAAAAACTTTTGTAGGAGAAATGGGCGAAGAATCTCTATATAGCTTCGATCTGCTACGGACGAACCGTGTGCTGACCGTGCACACGGAAGTCGAAGCGAGGGCCTTGCTATAAGAGATGTGAGATGGGCGTCGAATCAAAAGTCAATTCTAATGATAGGATCAGTAGATCTGAAGATGCGGTATGGTATCATACCGTAACTGTAAAGAAATGTTGTACCGAATGCCGGCCGTGAGACTTTCCTGGCATGAAGCTAATGCATTTTGGCAGAAATTCGTTGTTTCGCCATATTTCGACTGGAATATCTCCCGGGATCAGTAAAAATTTGAGCGTGTATTCTCTCTTTTGGTGACCATGCCTAACATTAGTTTAAAGAAGAGTAAACGAATTAATTTTTTTTGGGGAAAAGTAAAAAAATACTTTTTTTGAGCTTAGTAAATAAATTAACTTTTTTGATCAAAAGTCAATTTTTTTAGTAAACAAATTAACTGAATATTTGCTAAGCCGGGCAGGCCCGATTAGCTTTCGGCCGACTTGCCACGCCCGCTTTGGATCCAGTTGCCACGCCCATAATGCGGTAGGCCTTCTGTAACCACGGCACATATTTTCTATTTGTACACACTTTTAACTATTTATTAATTAAAAAATAGTATTAAACAAGCATAAATCTACATCTTAAGTATACAATGCTTAATCCACCATAAGACCACAGAAAATGCAGCTAAAAGCATAGATGTAAGGCCAGACCAAAAATTCTATACTAAAACATATTTTGAAAGATTTAACCAAAATAAATATAAAAGAAAAGAAGAAAAACCACCTAGAAAAATAGCCAGAAAGATCATATGCTCGGTTTGAAAAGATTGGAGAGAAGATATGTCTGGTTTTATAGTTCAGGGAAAAATTGACTTTCATGATAGTTTTGTTTTTTGCGATGAAAGAAGAATTATATTATATAAAACCTAGGTACATTAGTATGTTACAAGCACTATGCATTAAAAAATAATACCTATGTTGTGAATAGCACAATTCAAAACCTAACTTGTTAATCGCTTTGCAGCGTGGATGGCCGCATAGACAAACACTCGACAAATGGCCTGAGAACAACTGCCCACGAACGACGACCAACATTCCTGTAGGTGAGATGGATGATATTTTTCTTCTTTTGGTGTCTTCCTTTTTTTTATGCCACCAAAGAAAGAGAAAGACTAATCTGAAAAATATTCTCCCTAGCCTTGCATCATGGCCAGATCTAACCACAACAAAACGAAGAAAAGACTAGAGAAAATTATTCCATGACGACGACATCATCTCCGCCTTGATGCCGCCGTCCAGAAGATGGTGACGTCGAAGTTATCGTTCTCGTCTTCAACGGAGCCGCCATGGAAAAGATGATTCCACCCTTCTCCTTCATCGTCACCGGAGAGGAAGAGAAGGAGAAAATAGAACTCCAATAAAATTTTTTTTTGGCATGAAAACACTAACCCTAATGACTGGATCTACTGGAAAAATTTATTAAAATTAATGGATCCCCACTGCCTTCAGTCCCCGGCGAGATGCTAGAGGGGAAGGGAGGGGGACCAACAGTGGTGGATGGCGGGCGGGTAGCGACGACAGCGGAGGCAACCTTTCACCCAGCCTTGAGTTCACAATAGCCCTTACTTGGCCCCATAATTTAGATTCGAGTAGTGGGGGTCAAAAAATCAACTCCAGCAGACCCCTTGAGAGATCTCTAGTGTTTTGGTTAATTGATGAAACCTAAAGTAGTAACCTAGCTCTAAGTAATTGAGTAGGTTAAGTACACCTATGGAAGATGATGACAAGTTGTGGAACAGGCAAGAACACTAAATGGTGCAAAAGCTCACACTTGGAGAAGAAGGAAAGTGGAAAGACCCTAAGCAAATCAAGGCAAAGGTATAAGCTAGGGCTTTTTCTTTTAGTGGTCAAGACACCAAGTGGGTGTGATCACATTTAGGATAGACAACCGTACTATTAAGAGGGGAAATGCAAAAATGATTACGGTTTGTGGGGTGCCACTAGGTGTTATCTATATTGCATATACATTTAGGACCTAGTGTCTTACACCCTGCTTAATTGACAAGTAAAACATGCCAAGACCTGCACACTCAAGAGGATACTTAGTGCTTGGCACATTGGAGCAAGGGTGGAAAAATCAGAGACAAGTTTTTGATAAAGAAAAGGGCAACATACGCTGAAGATCAGGCGACGGACGCTGTTCGTCGCGTTGGACGCTGGGGTACTGCCACCGAGCGTCCGTCGGCCTTACAGTAAGTTCCAGAGAAAATCGATCCGCAACGGACGCTGCCCGTCGGCCTTGCGACAGACGCTGAGGAGCATCCGTCGACCTTACAGAGAAGCCTGAGAACAGCCAGAGCGCCAGACGCTAAGGAGACAGGCGTCGGACGCTGGCGACGGCGCGTCCGTTGCCAACTTAAAGAGCATCCGTCGGCCTCGAAATGGCTATAACGGCTAGTTGACTTGAGGGAGTCCTATAAATATGTGTTGGCCGGCTTGGGGTTGTCTCTCTTGCACACTTGAACATCTTGAGACCCTTTAGAGCTGAGCACTCTCCCTCACTCATCTCCATGCTTGGCTAGTGAAATTCCAAAAGAGATTGAGTGATCCAAGTGTATTTCACATATAGCTTGCATCTAGTGGCACTTGGGAGGCGTTTTCGCTGCGGATTTCTTGTTACTCTTGGTGATTGCCATCACCTAGACGGTTTGGAGCAGCGGAGGTGGTTCGAGAAGCTTGGTGCTTGTTCTTCGTCGACCACAAGTGAATTGTAAGAGGTTGTTGTGTCTTCCCCGTGGAAGATCGCAATTGGCAACTCTAGTGGATTGCGCGTGGCTTGTGTGAGCCTCATCTTGTGTTGGTTGAGCGGCATCCGGTGACGGGTTTGGCGTGTGATGCCAATTAGCGCGTGAACCTCCAAGTGAGTGACTCGCCACAACGGGGACTAGTTAGTTGGCAAACTAGTGAACCTCGGAGAAAAATCTTGTGTCAAGCATTGTCTCCGGTGATTGATTGATTGATATTCTTGTTCATCTCTTTTTGATCGGTTCACTTCCACTACACGACGGTATACTCACCCTACTCCTTCTCTTGTTCTATCTTTTTCCTTCTTGCAAAGTAGAACTAGTAGGTTGTGTTAGTTGCTCTAGCTAGCTCTTAGTAGCTTGTGTAGGCATTGAGTGTCTTAGAGCTATATTAGGATAGAATTGCTTGATAGGTGGCTTCGCACTCCAAGTAGGCTAGCGCAACATTCGCTTCGCTTCCTAAGTTTCTAACTTGTTGTTGAGTTTGCTTGTAGAATTTTAAATTAGTCTATTCACCCCCCTCTAGCCATCGCATATGACCTTTCACCCCTACTACACCTCCTATTCCTATTGCCCCTACTTTTCCCTCTTCACCCCTACATCTGTTGGCCTCCTACTTTACCCCTTACTTTTTTCTTTCTCTGCTTTTTTATAAATATGACATGTGGGACTCAATTATCATTGACTGTTAAAAGATTTGAGAGCTCTATTTTGAGGGCTACTACTAGAATATGAACACCAAATTTAAGACCTCAAAAATAGGGAAAACCCTTAAATCAAAAGTAGGGGCTTTGATTTGAGAACCCTTGCTGGAGATGTTCTTAGATGCATTTCGGGGGAGACGTACGTGGAACCAATAAAAGAGTGCTTCAACTTTCGTGTAGTTAAGGAAGCAAAATAGACCTTTTCTAATATAATTTCTTGCTTCATGTGCTTGGGCCTAATTTAGTTTTCTTATTAGGCCTTAACGATAGCATAGAGTATAAGCATGCATGTGAAACAAATTTGTTGACATCATCTATATGTGTATTGTTTGAAAGTTAAAAAAGTTATATTTCCTGAATATAGTTTCAAAATTAAATTTCGATCGTGCCATTGTGTTTCTTACAACAAACCTTCAAATCAAGATCTACTTAGGTATATTTAGAAAAAAACAATATTTTCATGTATACGCTATGGAATATCATAAATACATCGTAGAAAATCACATTAACACTATACGAACATCACAAAATATAGGATCAACACAAAAAATATCCTAGAAATCAATGTATACTAAACATCACAAAAATGAAGAATTTTACATTTATACTCGCGGATATCACAAAATATACTCCCTACATCCCAAATTATAAGACATCCCAAAAATCTTGGAGAGTCAAAGTATCTCAAGTTTGACCAAACTTATATGACAATACAATACTCCCTCCATCCCAAATTATAAGACATCCCAAAAATATTGGAGAATCAAAATATATCAAGTTTGACCAAACTTATATGACAATATAATAACATTTATGATGCCAAATAAATTTTATTAGATTCATTATCAATTATATTTTCATAGTATGTCTATTTGATGTCATAAATTTTCGTAGTTTTCTATATAATCATTGGTCAAACTTGAGATGCTTTGACTGTCCAAAATTCTTGGAGTGTCTTATAATTTGGGATGGAGGGAGTAACATTTTTTATGTCAACCAAGTATCATTAGATTCATTATCAATTATATTTTCATACTATGCCTATTTGATATCATAAATCTTTATTGTTTTTATTTAATTATTGGTCAAACTTAAGATATTTTGACTCTCCAAACTTTTTTGAATGTCTTATGATTTGGGATGGAGGGAGCAGTATAGAACATCACATGTATCATGAAATGTAAGAAAATTAAATTTAGTAAATTAATTAACTAGAGTTAAATAACACGGAAGGAAAATAAAATTAAAATTTTAGTAAATAAATAAAAAATAAAATAAAAAATATGCATGAATCATAAAAGAGGGAAAACAAAGTAAAATAGAAGAATAAAATATAACATAACAAATAAAAATAAAAAATAAAAATAAATCAACTTAAGTAAGAGGAAAAGCGAAAAATGCATAAAAAATAAAAAATAAAAAATAAAAAATAAAAAAGAAGATTAAAACAACACATAGAAAAAAAAAACAAAAAAAATCGCCTACTGAACCTGGGCCACACGTGCTGCTGGGCCGCGCCTGGGCCGCACGCGCTCTCACTCCAGCGGAAGATTTCCGGGGACCATGCTCACCAACAGCAACGAAGTCCGCTAAAACAAAACCCAACGACAACGAACTTCTTGAAACTCGAGAAGGTTCTTCCCCACCGGAACGGGGTGCGCGCTTGCCCGCTTGCTTCCCCCGCATCCCCATTCATGATCCACCTTCATCTGCGTGCTCGGTGCACTTCGACGACTGGGTGTGGGCTAGCTACCGCCGCCGCCGTGCCAAGGCGTTCGTCGGTCTTCTCTCCGGCGACGAGCACCCGTCAGGTACGCCCACCCCCTCCTCTTACCTCCATGCCGTGCGAAACCGACGAACTCATATTAATTATGGTAATATATGCTCTTTAGTTATGGTAATTATTAATTAATTGACTATAACTCATATTCATTTATTATGTATATAATTTCGGCCAAAAGTTGAATGTGTTTTCTGGTTTTGGATACAGGGATGTTGTACAGGTGGCGACAAAGACACTTGATCGACACATTGCAAAGATAGATTATATGTCTTTACTATATACCTTGCGTCTTTGTGGATTCTTAGCCCATAAATAGAACATTTCATACCAACGGTTATTTGGGTTTATACGGATGCATATTGATCATGAGATTACTCTTGTACATTCTTTTCCTTTTACGATAGCCCAGCTTAGAGACATGTTTTTGGTTTGACATAATAGTGTTCGGCTGATTTTTTTTGCGGCTGATAAGACGTGTTTTTGTATATTTGCTCTATTTTTCCCACATGCTAAGTCTCCATTAAAGTATGTTGTTTGCTTGCCCCGAACATTTATAGGTCTTATTAAAGTCAAGCTCGACACCGTTACGAAATGAGAATAGTCACAACTGGATTGTTGTGTATTGAGGCCTAGAGGGGACTATATATAGAAGTACATGGAGACACATGACCTAACCCTAGACATAGGAGATTACACTACTGCCCTTACTATTATTACACCTTAATAGATACTTGGGTTAGTTGGACGTTAGGCTAGTCCCAATGAGAATTTCATATCCGAGTTTTCAACATATTTAAATTTTGGAAACAGTGCAGAAGAATTTTATTTCCATAAAATTATCATCACTTCCATGAAACTTTCACCGTCTCTCTCTCATCAATATATTGTCACATCAACATATTTAATGCCCATGAAACTCTGATAAAACCCTATTAAGACTGGCCTTAGGGTTGAGCATATGAGCAGAGGGCTGGAGTGCTATCTATTTGTGGGCGAATTTCTCGCATGTTTTTAAGGCTAGAGCCACCATGTGTCCCCACTCCCGCAACGCTTGTTCCCGTAGCCGCCCAAAACTATGGTGTTGCCCTCGCCTTCCCTAATCCCCTGTTCCACCCGGCCCAGTCGAAGCCACCATCTCATCCCTGCCTCCACAGACCTTGTAGGCCATAGATGTGTGTGTGCGGGGGGGGGGGGGGGGGGGGGGTAGGGGGGGAGGCTTGCTAGTGTCTACCTAAAATAATCACCATGAGCCTCCACTCTAGTAGCAATGCGGAAAGAACAATTGTTTGGATATACGGAAACTTCTCCCGAAGAACTTTTCATTATACACTAGAGGATCTGAAAAGTAATCGGCCACAATGCGCAAATTGCCACAAAAAATGTCCCTTGCAACCACCTGGCGACCCGATACTGAACCACGATGTTTCCTCTTGCTCCTCTCATGTGCCATGTCTGCAAGCAAAGTGGCAATAGTGAGATCATCGTCCTCAGACTCCTCTTCCTCCCACCATTGCTTAATGATGAGATCATTACCACCAAGAAACGCCATCTACAAAATTGCAAATGATGAACATCAATAAATTCAAAAAAATAATTGTTGAAATACTGAACTGCACAGAATTGCTCACACGTTTTGGGCATGTTCAGTTCATTTTACCAGCCATAGGAAATATTAGGAAACTAAAATTTAAAGGACTGAAAATGGGCTGTACAAATAATGCATTAAACCATTGGGATGACCAGAGAAGACAACTAGCAGAAATTGGAACTGTACCACTCCATTCCATCATTCATAGATCCAACAGCCGAAATAGAACCACCACTCGCATGCCAACGCCATGCAGGAAACTCAATTCCTTCTGACAACAACTGCGCACGGCCCCGAGCCGAGAACCCAACAATCCAGACACAGAAAAATCATGGAAGCGCTAACCAGGAAGGGGGGGGGGGGGGTGGCGAGCGAACCTTGCGGGTGATCCTGCCACCACCGATGCGGTTTGGGAAGGTCCTCCTGTGGAGCAAGGGAGAGGGCTTGAGCGAAGAGCAGTGGGCGGTGCCGCACCCAACGCCGTCTTAGTCACTGTCAGCTGTGGTGGGACGGGGGAAAATGCGGTGGCAGGAGGCTAGGCGCCTGCCGCAGATCCATGAAAAGGGCGTAGAAGGGAGGGGCAGTGCTCGACGAGATTGAGGGCTGAAGGGTGAGATTTAAGGCCCACCTAAATTCTGTTCTTGGGCTTGATAAAGTGTCTCGATGGAGTTGTGTTTTTGGATCTGGCCCTCAAATTTTAGTTTAGAGACTTAGAATAGTGTCCCGGCTAGGGATGCTCTTGGTCCCACGCCGACTAGGTTTTCCACCGACATTTCTGTTTCTCTTGGCTTCCTACACATGTTCTAAGAAAAGGAAGATAGAAACAAACACAAAAAAATATTGTGACCATGTATGGAAGGACTATCGTAGATCAGGGGCTTAGTGCCGTGCCGAGGGGGGGGGGGGTTGCTAGTGTCTAACTAAAATAATCACCATGAGCCTCCACTCCAGCAGCAATGCGGAAAGAACAGTTGTTTGGATATCCGGAAACTTCTCCCGAAGAACTTTTCATTATACACTAGAGGATCTGCAAAGTAATCAGCCACAAAGCGCAAATTGCCACAAAAATGTCCCTTGCAACCACCTGGCGACCCGATACTGAACCACGATGTTTCCTCTTGCTCCTCTCATGTGCCATGTCAGCAAGCAAATTGGCAATAGTGAGATCATCGTCATCATACTCCTCTTCCTCCCACCATTGCTTAATGATGAGATCATTACCACAAAAAAATGCCATCTACAAAATTGCAAATGATGAACAGGAATAAATTCAAAAAATAATTGTTGAAATACTGAACTGCACAGAATTGCTCACATGTTTTGGGCATGTTCAGTTCATTTTACTAGCCACAGGAAATCTTATGAAATTAAAATTTAAATGACTGAAAATGGCCTGTACAAATAATGCATTAAATCTTTTTTAATCCTACTGCTCCATTGGGATGACCAGGGAAGACAGCTAGCAGAAATTGGAACTGTACCATTCCATTCCATCATTCGCAGATCCAACAGCCGAAATAGAACCACCACTAGCATGCCAACGCTGTGCAGCAAACTCGATTCCTTCTGACAACAACTACGCACAGCCCTGAGCCGAGAACCCAACAATCCAGACATAGCAAAATCATGGAAGCGCTAACCAGGAAGGGGGGGGGGGGGGGGGGTGTGGCGAGCGAACCTTGCGGGTGCTCCTGCCACCACCGATGCGGTTTGGGAAGGTCCTTGTGTGGAGCAAGGGAGAGGGCTTGAGCGAAGAGCAGTGGGCGGTGCCGCACCCAACACTGTCTCAGTCACTGTCGGCTGTGGTGGGATGGGGGAAAATGCGGCAGCAGGAGGCTAGGCTGCTGCCGCAGATCCATGAAAAGGGCACGGACAGGAGGGGCAGTGCTCGATGAGATTGAGGGATGAAGGGTGAGATTTAAGGCCCACCTAAATTCTGTTCTTGGGCTTGATAAGGTGTCTCGATGGAGTTGTGTTTTTGGATCTGGCCCTCAAATTTTAGTTTAGAGACTTATAATAGCGTCCCGGCTAGAGATGCTCTTGGTGCCACGCCGACTAGGTTTTCCACCCACATTTCTGTTTCGCTTGGCTTCCTACACATGTTCTAAGAAAAGGAAAATAGAAACAAAAAAACAAAAAAATGTTGTGACCATGTATGGAAGGCCTATCGTAGATCAGGGGCTTAGTGCCGTGCCGACTAGGTTTTCCACCCACACATGGAAGAAGAGCCGAATACACCTATGGTATCAGGTCTTCTTTCACGTACCACTACATTAGTAGTTTCACTATACAATATTTTTCTTATTAACATTAGGCAACAAATATTTAACCACACAAAAATAATATCCTAGACCAAAAATATGCCATGGAAAACTACGTAATAATGTAAATAAACCAGAAAAGAGAAGACAAAGAAAAAAAGACCATGTAAGAGTGGCCATGAAATAAAAAACAAAAGGAAGTAGACAAGCTCCGTGAAACTGTAGGGCCAGACATGATCACAGACTCAGTTGGCCGGGTGTAAATCATGTAGAGGTATGCTGCTAGCTGTGTACCACTATGCCTACCTCGAAAGACATGTGAGATCGGGTGCTGGGGCATGGAAAACTAACCAAACACCAGCAAAGACATGTGAGATCGGGTGCTGGGGCATGGAAAACTAACCAAACACCTGCTGACCCTGACTCTGAAGTCCACTGGATTGCAGCGCTGGAGTAAAAAAGTCCATGGTCACTAAGGGACCAACCTGCTAAACAGGGGAACTAAAGGTACAAACTATGGAACCCCTGTGTGTTTAAGGATATGCTCCATGAAAACTAAACTTTGCTGCTGAAAGTGCTGGATCCATATATGAAGAGCAAGGAGCTACAACTGGAACTGATCCTAGGATGACTACACCTGAGAGATTGTGAGCATGGTCTGCTACCGATCCTGCATCCTATTCATGATCTAAACAAGAGCAGGGTCTATCTGCTTGGGCTATGGTGGTGTAGAAATGGAGCCTCCGGCCTCTGAGTCGTGTGCTTGAGGGGGGATGCATGGAATGAGCTAGTAATCCTCATATGAGATGTCTAAAGGGAGCTCCACATCCTCCTTGTCCTCCTAGGTGTCTAGTTGGTGTAGCTCTGCCTGCTCAACGACCTGATGGCCTCATCTTGAATATAAAAAACCATCCATATCAACAGGAGCAACTAAATGATGAACTCGTCTAAGAACCATGTTCCCACATTTGCAATCTATATCAGAGCTCATTAGATAGATGGGGAATTTTGAGGGTGTCTGATCGAGCTCGGTCGTTAACCCTCTAATAGTCTGCTAAACCTGAGTCATGATCAAGAAACTGATATAGTGTGCGTAAGACAACTGTCGATGAGCTCCAATACCATTGGCAATGGTGTCCTCCATCTCACAAATCATAAAGTATGTTATATCAAACTGAGACTGAGATGCAAGCGATGCTAGAAACCACTGTTGAAGGTTCATCAATCCTTCCTTGAAGCCTATGCGGGGCAACACGGTCCTTCTTATCACATCGTTCAGGAGACGAACAACAGGCCTAAGCTTTCATGGTGTGTGACGAGAGCCATCTTCAAATGGTGGCCTGAAGCAGTCTGCCACATACTCTGAGCTAGGAGACTGTCCACCATGTGCACTCCTTGGTGGGTCTGAGTCGTTGTAGCACTGATTGTGAAGTCTGGTGGTGGACTTTGTCAAGTGAAGAATCTCTCTAAGGGTGCGTGTGTACATCTTGTGGGAGTGATCTTTGAAGGTGTACTACAAGTAGTCGTGATCCGGGTCAATCCATAATGAGGCATAGAACTCTCTAACCTAAGCCTCAACATACTTCCAAGTACGTCCAAGAAGGTCTCCTAAGCCTAGCAAGTAAGTCAGCTATTGTCGTATGTCCTCACCTCTTACACTGACAATCTTCTCCAATGGACACACTGTGAGAATGAAGGACAATACCTGCGAGGTCCAAAGCTGTGAAGAAGTCCTCCTACAGAGGTGTGTACCAGCCCTCTGAAGCTCTAGGGTCTCTCTTTGGGGAACCATGTGTTTATCTCAACGTTAGCAACGAGTGCTCATACGGTACCAGCCATATGTAAGTAGACATTTATTCGAGTGCTCATACGTTAGCAACAACGTTGCTAATAAGATAAGTGTTAGGGTGTTCTCGATTAAGGACAACACCATGTTAGTATTTTCTTACATGCATGGTTGATTGTTTGTTATGGTGTCCATGTGTGATTTGGCTCTGTGTAATGAGTGCCTCTTCGGTGAATCTTGAGATGAGATTCCAGTTAACGAGTAGTGTTGTCACACCCCTAAAAATTATATTTTGGAATGTGACTTAGAAAACATAAAATATAATAAATGATTTTACTGTTTTCTAAACTTTCCCAACCTTTATTTAGTTGTTGAAATTTTGTTTAGTGGAAAATATGAGTTTCCAAAAAGAGGTTTAAGAATCTAATTTAATGGTCCGTTGTATTTCATGCATTTGTATAGTGTTTTTTTTTTGGCTGCGTATGCGTGTGTTTGAACTCCGGCCGAGATCTCTGGGTTATGCAGGCTTGCATGGATGCGTGACCTCTTGCAGTGCGAGACGAACAGTAGGGCGTGGGCTTACCGGTGCGCGTTGGCCTCCTCGTGGATGCGTGCCTGACCCTATGCACGATTTTTATTCCAATCAGCCTCTTGTGTGCGTGTTCCACCTGGTGGCTGCGTGCGTTGGCCGGCGTGTCCCCGATCGAGGGCCCGGGTGCCATGATTAGATTAGATAAGTTAGTATACAATCTGAAACACACGATTCTATCTTAAGAAATATCTCTCGTGATGAATCCAAACTGTATATCTCTGACGAGTTCAAATAAAATAGCTCAAATATTTCAACGACCGAACAATTCCAAATTAGAGCAAGATAATTAAATATAGAGATTATTCCAACGAGAACGCCCTGGTCTTGAATAAGTAACTAGATTTTTTTTTAGCTTTTTAGAGTTTACCGAAATATGCAAGTGGAGGGATTAGGTTGTTAAATGGCTTCTTGCCTGTCAAAACGTGTACTGGAATGTGCCAATCTTAAAGGGGGGCTCCATTTACCTAGATGTTGAAATCTCGGGGCCACTAGGGCCTGTTTGGTTTGGGGCTCTAAAATTTAGCTATTAAGTTTTAGCCACTTTTAGTCACTAAAATGTCAAACAACCCCACTAAAAGTGGTCCCTAAAGTTTAAAATCTTTAGTCATGAAGGGGTAGATAAAATTCACTAAAATATTTTAGTCCACTAAAGTTTAGGAGGTGGGAACCAAACACCCCCTAACTTGTTAGAGAGGTCTTTGAAAAAGCCTCATAGTGAACACTGTTGACTTACATTGGAAATGAGTTAAGAGGTTGGCCACCTCGAGCATTCGCATAAGACGAGTGGTCAAACTTGAGATAAAAAAGTTAAACGGATTATAATTTGAAACGGAGGGAGTAATAAAAAAACACATAGAACATCTAAATATATACATAAAACATCTCGCAAATATATGTGAATATCAAAAGAGCTTAATTTAATCTAACCCCTATGGTTGCGATTACGACTTGGACTGGAGTCCGATCCAAACTGGATTGTGAAAGAACGGGAAGGAACGGATTAAAGCAATCAGTGGCATAACAAAAATTCTGCAATCCCGTCCCCGGCGACCGGCGTTCCGGACGGCCGCGGCCCCAGCGCCTGCCTCCCGGGCCGCGAGCGCTCGTCCCCGGCGGCCGGCCCTAGCCACTTGGCCCCGCCCTGGGCTCCCGCCTCCAGACCACGCGGTCCCGCGTCGGCGGCTTGCGCTGTGTGTGCCGGCCGCGCAGCTCCGTGCACCCATGGCGGGTCATAGAGCTCTCGATTGGAGTTCGTCGCGCAGCCCCTTGGCTGGGTCCTGGAGCTCGCCCGCCGCCATGGCCGCCACGGAGGAGACCCTACGCCCGCGCGAGTGAAACGGAGAAGGTACGACGTCCAGTTGGTCTGGTTTTTCCGTCTCCAGCTTCTGTCACCCGTCTTGCGAAGCACCTCCGCGGCCTCTGTCTTCCATTGCTGCTGGTGGCCGCCTTGGCCCTCTGTTGCGTGTTGCAGCTTCTGTCCTGCTTTGCTGTGGCCCGGAGGTGTGGACATGCTCAATGCTCTGCAAGGTGCCGCTACTCAGTGCTGATTTGTTGCCGCTGTTTTGCTCTGCTTCTGCCCGGCACTGCCGCCACTCGACATGGTCTGCTCCGTTTCCTCTCCGGGAGCTCTTCTCGTGCTAAAACAGAACCTTCGGCTTACTGATCTAGTTGAGGACTGGGATTTCTCCTTGGGTAAAAAATTTCAAGCTAAAGTGCTTCAGAGGTATTCGTCCTCGGTTCACCATCCCTCTTCTTCTCCGGATGACTCTTTCCTATTGCTGGCGGTGTTTCGACGCTTTCTCTTCCGTTTGACTGAAGAGTCTGTTGCCTTGGCACTTCACCGTTGTTTGGGAGGAACACCTGTTGGGTTCCATGTGACCTTTGAATCAGATCGTCACTTTCGTTTCTCAGTGGCCAACAAGCATGTCGGCCTCCTGATTCGAGCTCTCAAAAGGATTACAACAGAATATTTTGATATCTACTTCCATTTCTGACATAATGGTGGGGATAATTGGGCTACAGAACACATCAAATGGCAAAAAGAAGAAGAGAACAGCTGGACCACAAAAACCAGCCACAAGAACAAGCACAAACTTAATCACAAAAAAGTTTCTTTTCAACGCAAACTTGTCCAAGACTCTCCTATTTCAAAATCTCAGCCAAGAGAACTTGCTTCAGTGATCAAGATTGGAAGAATTTACTGCCCTATCTTGGAAGAGCATCTCCCTGTTTGGGCTTTAGAAGCTACTAACCGGACTGATAGCCGTTTCTCTATTGATAACTGCTTTGTCCGAGACTCTCCTGCTACTAGTTTAATTGTCAATGGATGTTCTAGTTCAAGTGTTCATCAAATCCATAAGGTTGATGAATCTAGGAATTCTTCAAATAGTTCTAGAAGCATTCCAGTTCAAGCTAATGTGGGGCTGACTCCCCAAGGTGATTGCCACATTCCACCCATAAACACTTTCTCTCGCCGCTGCTTCAGGTGCTTAAGTCCAGGACACCTTGTCAGAGATTGCCAAAGTAAATTTCGTTGCTTGTTCTGCTACAACTATGGTCACAAGGCCAAATATTGTGCTAAAAGGCGTGAAACCTCTAATCTCAAATGGTTTCAAAGGACCAGTAAATCTTCTTCGATTGCTATGTCAAATAATACAATGGCCGAGCCGGTTATTCAATGGGCACCTAGACCCTATGCTCCATGTGACTTTTTGCACTCCTCCATTCCCATCCCAGTTGCTCCTCATCCTTCAGAGTCCCAAGCATCAGAACCAAGAGATCTGGTAGTACCAGGAGAAGCTGAAGACATGAATAAAATTGTTGATCATGTAATGGACAATCCGGTTGCTGCTAACCAGAACCAAGAGACTATAGAAGAAAACCAGAATGTTGGGGTGTTCGATCAAATTGACTCCTCGACTTCACACAGGATATATCAAGTAGTACCTGGAGCTGTAAGAGTCATTGAACTGCAGCACAGGAAGGTTCGAGCTACTGTATTTGGACAAAACCAAGGCTTTCTTGCCCTTCCTGCAGCTTCCAACTCACCTGCAGTTCAGTCTGATGATCAAAGGGACAAAGACCAGAGAATTACAGTCACCAATTTCATTGTTGATGGTCTTAGACAGCTAAGTCGAAGGATTGCAACCTCAAGCTTCTCAATTCAAATTGTCCTATCAGCGTTGGACATAAATTCTCTCAACACTACAATCAATGTCGCTGGTCAGAGCCCCATTCTGGCTCCAAACGCGAATGTAGGTTCCCTACAGATCACTCAAATCAGTGAAAATTATCAACCTCTTTCAAACATATCAGTTGAACCTGCAATCCATCTTGCTAGTGCTGGTCCTATCACAAAAGACTATTTTAGGAGAAGGGGTAAGACCAAGAGCCAAGTTTCTGAGGAGCAGCCAACACAAGAGAGGTTGTTTTCTGCCAGCCCTGAAGACTTTGCTATCACAGATCAACAACTTCCTTCCGATAAAAATGGACAGGAAGAATGTAGCAAGGTAACAAGAAGGAGGAAGGTAATTACCCCAATTTCAACAGAGATGCTCAGAAGAAGTCTCAGACTGAAGAATGCTCTCAATGGGCATAAACCTGAAATCGTTCCTGATGCAAAGAAAGTTACCACAAGAGGCAAGACTAAAAACAAAAAAGTGACACCCCAATCTGAATTGCTGAACAATCTACTTACTCCCCCAACTGGCTATGCCGCCTCCTTTCCTGGGCTCTCTGATATTTATAAAAGCAAGGAAACTGGTGTCTTTTTTCCTGAAATTCCTATGGTCGAGATTCAGAAGATAGCAACTGAGAAATGCCGCATTGCTCCTTCGGAGGTGACGGCTGAGCTGCTCTTAGCTTCAAGTCATGAAGAAGCTAGTTCAAGTGGGAGCAGCACAAATGATATTCAACTAGTTATCAATGAATAGTTCCACCAACAGAGACTCCAATAGATGTTGGAACATTTTAAATTGGAATATTAGAGGTTTGAACTCTGAAGACAAATGCAATGCTATCAAGCAAAAAATTGATGAAAGCGCATGTGCCAATTTTTGCATACAAGAAACAAAAAGAGAACATTTTGATCATTCCTACATAAAAAAACTAGCTCCAAAGCGCTTCAACAAATTCGCCTTCTCCCCTTCTGAGGGTGCTTCTGGGGGATTCTGATGGGTTGGAATAGCTCCATCTTTGCAGGAGAGATAATTCAAATAAATAAATTCACAGTGACAGTAAGATTCATCTCTTCGCATAATAGGCAAACCTGGACTCTCTCGTCCATTTATGGCCCCTGCCAAGGAACAGAAAGGGACAACTTTGTCAACTGGCTCAACAACCTCAATCTCAATGCATATGAGAACTGGATGTTTGCCGGGGATTTCAACTTCTACAGATCTATATCTGATAGAAATAGAGATGGTGCTAATATGAATGACATGATGATCTTTAATGAAATCATAAGCAATCTGGGCCTGCTTGAGATCCCTCTCAAAGGAAGAAATTTCACCTGGAGCAATATGCAAAGTGCTCCACTTCTTGAGCAAATTGACTGGGTGTTCACAACATCAAATTGGATCAGTGATTTCCCTAATACTTTGCTCTTTCCAATGTCTAGACCCACCTCCGATCACATTCCTTGCAAAATTCAAGTTGGGATCTCTATTCCAAAAGCTCAAGTATTCAGATTTGAAAATTTTTGGGTAGAGCACCCAGGTTTCTTTGATCTGGTAAACTCTGTATGGAATTCCAATGTTTCAGCAACTAACAGTGCCACTAGAATTAGTGTCAAATTCAAACTTTTAAGGGCTGCTCTAAAAAAGTTGAGAAAAGGTCTTTCTAATCTCAGCTGCCTGATAAAAAATTGCAACTCTACACTGGAGATCCTAGACACACTAGAAGAACAAAGGTCCCTTTTTCTCCAGGAGTTCAACTTTATAAAGATTCTGAAGAACCATATCCTCAAGATCCTCAAGCACCAAAAAGAGTACTGGAAAAAAAGATATACCATCAGATGGACTAAATTTGGAGATGAGAGCACAAAATTTTTCCATGCTGCTGCAACTGAAAGATATAGGATAAACACTATCACTTCGCTGGAAACTGAAGATGGAAGATGTGTTTGTGAACATAGTGAAAAGGTTGCTTTGCTACTTGAAGAATACAAACACATAATGGGATGTACGACTAGACCTGACATGCTATACAGTTTGAATCAGCTGGTTCGGTCCAACAACAATTTATGGCAACTATCCAGGCCCTTCACAATTGAGGAGATTGATAATGCCATCAAGCAAATGCCTGCGGATAAAGCACCAGGCCCAGATGGGTTTAATGGGTACTTCATCAAAAGCTGTTGGGAAACAATTAAAATAGATTTCTACAACGTTTGTTTTGATTTTTTCAATGGAACCCTAGACCTGCAATCTATAAACAACTCCTTCATCACTCTGATTCCCAAGACAAACAACCCTACCACTGTGAATGACTTCAGGCCCATTTCACTTTTAAACTGTGTCCTCAAAATTATCACAAAACTATTGGCCAATAGGCTCTAAGGCAAGATCACATCTCTCATTCATACCAACCAGTATGGCTTCATCAAGAGTAGGACAATTCAGGACTGCTTAGCATGGACCTATGAGTATATTCATCAATGTCAGCAATCAAAGAAAGAAATCATTATTCTCAAGCTAGACTTCACAAAAGCTTTTGACACTATTGAGCATAATGTGATCATTAAGATGATGGAACAACTAGGTTTTGATGAAATTTGGTGTAATTGGATCCAAAGAATTCTTGACATAGGAACTTCCTCCATCCTTCTTAATGGAGTGCCTGGAAAACAATTTCAATGCAGGCGTGGGGTGAGACAGGGGATCCTCTTTCTCCCCTTCTCTTCGTTTTGGCTGCAGACCTCCTTCAATGCATCATCAACACGGGACACAACGAAGGACTATTTGAATTACCTATCCCCTCCTATGAGACAACTCAATATACAATTGTACAGTATGCAGACGACACCATTCTCATCATGAAAGCTTCCCAAATGGAACTTTTCACTCTGAAGGGACTGTTGGAATCTTTCTCGCAATCAACTAGACTTCGGGTCAACTATAAAAAATCATGTTTGGTGCCTTTGAACCTCTCTCCAGAGAAAGCACATAACCTTGCTGGGGTTTTTGGATGTAAACTGGAATCCCTCCCTTTTACTTACCTTGGTTTGCCATTGGGCACCACCAAGCCAAGGGTAGAACACTTTGGATTCATCATGAACAAAGTTGAACAAAGACTTACAGCTACTTCAAACTTTCTATCTCATGCCGGAAGACTTGAGCTAGTGAATTCGGTTCTGTCATCTCTCCCTACATATGCTATGTGTACTCTCCAACTGCCTATTTCAGTTATAGAATACATTGATAGAGAAAGGAGGCACTGCCTTTGGAGAGGCTCTGACAACAATGCTAAAATGAAGCCCTTGGTGGCCTGGAAAAAATGTAGCAAACCAAAAAGAAAAGGTGGTCTTGGCATCATCCATCTCAGAAGCCAAAACTCTGCCCTCCTTCTTAAACACCTAGACAAATTCTACAATAGGAAGGAAATTCCATGGGTCAAACTGGTTTGGCATGCACACTACTCCAACGGTGACATCCCACATGCTACTATCAATAAAGGGTCTTTTTGGTGGAAGGATATTTTGAAGCTCAGTGATCTATTTAGAGGAATTGCTAATTGCAAAATTGGGAATGGATCCACTGTTCTTTTCTGGTCAGACTTATGGAATGACAATGTCATGCAGAATAACTTCCCTAGACTTTTCACCTTTGCCAAAAACAAGAAGATATCTGTGTTGCAGTTTCTTTCAAACAACCACCTTGAGACTCAGTTTCACCTACCATTGTCTGCACAAGCTTACCAAGAATACCAAACAATGCAAGAATATATTCAAACTATACAAGTTCAACATGACACAAAAGATTACTGGCACTATATTTGGGGCAGCAACAACTATACTTCCTCTAAATTCTACAACTTCCCCTACAGAAATGTTCAGCCTCCTGCCCCTTTTCTATGGATTTGGGATTCAAAATGTTGTAACAAACTTAAAGTCTTCTCCTGGCTCATGATTATGGATAGGCTGAACACAAGGAATCTTCTTAAAAGGAAAAAACACAAGTTGGAGGGCAACAACTACAATTGTGTTCTCTGTAATCACAATGTTGAGGAAACTGCTTTTCATCTCTTCTTTAGTTGCCCTTTCAGTCAGGCCTGCTGGCATCACTTGAATATGCACTGGAACTTCCAAAGTGGTTTCTTCCAAATGATGATGCAATCAAAACAACAATACTAGAATCCCTTCTTCATGGAGATCTTCATCATTGCTGCCTGGCACATATGAAAGCAGCGAAACAATTTTATTTTTGATAGAGGACGACCTTCTTTCTCCTCCTGGAAATGCTCCTTCTTAGATGAGTCTAGATTGCAAGCTCTTAGAATGTCTGAGGATAAACGTTCTTCTTTCCTCCTTTGTTTAGATCTCTTTTCTTAATTTTCTGGCTGCCTAGTGGCTCTCTCAGCCTCCTAGATGCTTTTTGTTGTGCTCGTTTCTTTGTGCAGTTCTTACCTTTTTTATTTATTTATAAAATCTCACGGTGGGGGTTTCCCTGCTGTATTTTACGCTCAAAAAAAAGAATTGGAAGCCGGCAAGAGAGACTATATTAAGCATTGATAGCTGATCGATGAAGGAGAGATATATAAATAAATCTATATCTATACCTTATAATAAACTTTATACATCACTTTTTGGTCCGGCTCCCCTAATCCGATTCATACACGAATTGAGTTTCGTTACAACACACGAACATGTTTATCTGACAAAGTATAAAAGTTCGATTCGTATTGGGTTCCGTGCAACGGACACATTTGCTAGTAAAATATAAAACAATAGAAATGCGAACAGTACAATATCGAGCTGATGATTGGTTTTCTCTCGATCTGCATGCAGAGTTTCAACAATACCTTGTGGGTGGTGATCATGGTGTTCTTTGTTGCGCCGCTGGCGATGCGGTTGACGAACAAGGAGGAGGTGTTTCTCTGCGTCTCCATGTTCATCTTGTCCTTCGCCTTCCCGGTCATGGGTTACGTGTTCCCTTGGGATTATCCGTAGCAAACATGATCAGGAAAGATATATGTGTCCGGAATCAGAAAGGGATCGGATGCTTTTTTTTTTGTCCAAACAGGGGTGGTACTTTTGGTGTAAAAAGGCCTGTTTCATTCGCAGTCGCTAGAAATCTTTTTCTTTTTTGACTTGCAAACTCTAGTGAGCAAGAAAACCTATATAATTGCACACAAGCGTTGTTTTTCTCTTTCTCTCCTAGATTAATTTATTTATGTCTGGGCAAGAGTGAAACAACTATGCCAAAAACAAGGCAACGTGGCTGGATATATACTGAATACTACCTTCACCATTGCATCCAACTGGTGTTTGGGTGAAAACGAAATGAACATAATAATAAAAATCTATATATAATAATGTAAGAGAGAGAGAAAGATTGAACTTGAGATATTTTGACTCTAAGAAAGTTAGAATGATTCGTAAATTAAGACAGAGGGAGTAGTATATAACATTTTATCTAGGTCACAAACCAGGAAATAAAATTCATCCCAACGAACGTCAAATCCATGTCCATGACTCCGTCCCCTCCCCTGTCCTGTAGTCCTTGGGCTTGCAGTATGCCGTATGCGAGCTCACGGCCAGCGGCCAATAGTCGGCCTGGACCAGTTGCCCCATCCTAACGCAATGGTCGTGTGCTCGTCCAGGGCTCTCATAGTTTTACAATTAAGAACTATTTTTAGTACAATTCTTTGCAATTTTGTAAGTACGATTGCTCCCCTTCATTGCATCAAGCTCCGCCACCGCTTGACAATATGGACATTTGATTGAAATTGATTTGAGTCGGTGAAAACCAATATTATGAAGTCCACCACAATGAAAACCATTATAATTATACATTATCCTGCATTTTAGGAACAAATGTTCTAAAACTGATGGGGGGGTTCGTTTAGGTTGGGGAAACAGAGATACTTACAGTGATGATGCCCTGCATATTAGAGAGAGAAAAAAATTAAAATGATAGATTATGATTTCAGAATAACCACTTTGACCGATTTTTGTTTGAGAAACTAAATTTGTTGCAAGTATTTTGGTCACTTTGATGACTTTGTTGTATGGGAAATAAAAATTAGTTTGCTTTGAATGAAATGTCTCAAACTCATAAACAGGTGAGGCGTACTGACAGGGGTTCTAAACCCTGTAGAGAGGAAAATACATTTGACACATATAGGAGGTTAAGTAATTAGATGTATAATTCAAAAAAAAAGTAATTAGATATATACAAGATTGGACATAGCATTGTCAATTGTGAAGATTGAGGTGATGCATATATATATATATATATATATATATATATATATATATATATATATATATATATATATATATATATATATGTTGAAAATGCACTTGTAAAAAAGCTGTAGACATATATGGAGCTTTGATGTTATATCCTAGGGCAGCACGTTCTTGTCCCCAAGATATAGATCGACGTTCGATTTAACTGATCTTTTTTTGTGTGTTCTAATCAGTTTATATTGCCTGATTTACTTGATTAGCACGTGACTTGGATTGCGTGTGCTTCTTTTTTAGATTCGATTTAGAGCTCTTTTTTATTCAATTTAGATTGGATATTAGCCGAATTTTTCTTCTTATGCCGACTCCAGAGTCAACACGGATACAGGAATGGAGAGACTGACGGAAATTACTCTTTGTTACTAGGTTGGGTCTGCCGTGGACGATTCCTATCTGGAAACGTTAATGGTGTAGATAGAACATAGATAGGTACGGCTGGGAGTCCGATACAAGAGTACTACACGGTTATCAAACTGGATTCGTAAAGAGCAGGAGTCGGCAAGGACCGCAAGATAGAAACCCAGACAAACCGCACGCGCGCGCGCGTCTTGTCAGCTAAGCTGCCCGGCCATGGGGACACCGACGTTGGAGGACCACGAGTACGAGTACGAGTACGTGTTTTTCTGCGTCGGCATCTTTGTCATGTCCTTCGCTTTCCCGGTCATGGGTTACGTGGTCACTTGGGATCAGCCGTAGCAAACACGAGGAGGGAGGATAAGACAGGCTCAGCCTGCTGTAGTCTCAACTCTCAAATGCCAGAGGGATAAGCTAGACAGGCACAGCGATGTCGTTGGAGACTGATTTTTTTTTTAAGAATAGTTAAGTTTAATATTAGAAAACGATTTGGTTAATTTTTTTAGATGCTCTAAGTGATAAAAGTAGTCTATGGAAATTCATTTCTATAAATTAATGTGTGTAATTACTCCCACCTGTATATCTTTAAATTTACGATGTAGGGTTAGAAGGATACATGGGATACACTCACGATTTGACGGATTATTTGGGGGGAAAAAGTAGTTAGAATTAAAAGCGGGTGAGAAATAATAATCTCAAATGGATTTGTTGAACGTTATACGACCCATGTTTGCTAGTGAACGAGTCACAAAAAGGCCAAATGACGCATTTGGTCTAACGACGACGACGCATGCCGGCGCGACGTACGGTGCTCACCGGAGCGGACTACATGCACGACTGACAGGTGGACCAGCTAACGATCGAAGAAAAAAATATACGTGTATATAGGGCTATCGGGCGTCCGACTCGGACTCACATTATATTACGCCTCGAGATCGATCGACAAGAAGTCGATGCTGTCCTCTTTGGTATATGTGCTATATATAAGCAAATTATAAGTCTTGATGGAACGCCGTATTACGTTTCTAGGCTAGCTAGACCAGATAGATCGAGATAGAAAACCAGATTAGAAGACGAGATGTACACGGCGTGTACAACGGCGGCGGTACTGAACTCGTGCAACGCAGCTGCGTCGTCCAGGACGACGAGGGCTGACGACAGAGAGTACGTCTACGATCTTTTCTACTCGCTCCTAGAAGAAGGCCGGCGAAATCCACGTCGTCCGGCGACGATGCCGCAGCCGGTGGCGGCGGCTGCTGCCCCTTGGGTCCTGCCTGGAAGATCGATCGCAATCAGGGTGCGTATCCCAATTCCCAACTGCTGCAGATGGATTTACATATCCACTTTATTTATTTATTTCCTTTCCAATTTCCACTCATTGATTCGATCTATGTGTCTGTTACCATGCAGTCGTTCATCGCCGTGGCGTTGCTGGTGGCGGAGGCGTTCCTCGTCTCGCTAGCGCTCCCGATCTGCAAGAGCTGGTCGGAGGCGTTCGTCTGGCTGGCTTCTGTGGTCATGATTGCCATGGCAACGGCCATGATGTGGTCGCTCACACTGGATCGTTGTATAGATCCGGAATACCATCGGAAGAGAAGGACGCACAGTTAGGCTTGTACAGTCATACACCGCTGGCATAGTTTTTTTTTTTTTGAAAAACTGGGTACTTTCATTACTTATCTGTTGAAGCATGAGCAGTAACAAGAAACTAAATGTTGAGCATCTCCAACAGTTTGCTAAATCACTTGTCATCCTTTAAAATTTGGCAAATCAATCAAAAATCAATCTCCAACAGTTTATCAATTGGACTTGCCAATTCTACACGTTTGCCAAAAGATTGCATCGGTTTGTCATTTTTGTGAACGCGCATCGGCTTGCTATCCTCTCGTCCGCGAGTCCTCCGCTCGGTTTTCCGCATGCAAGTTTCCTTCCTTTTTAATCTTCTTTTTTTGATTTGGCAAGTGAGAAATATCAAATTATTGGAGATGATCTCTTTCCAGCTTGGTAAATTATTATAGCAACATTCTAAAACATAAGATTTGACAAGTGAGAAATAACAAATTGTTGGAGATGCTATACATGGGACAGAGCTAGAGATCACCTCTTCCCCTACCACACACACACATAACCCGGCTCGGCTAGCGCATGGGCAACACAATTACAAGCTCTACTTTTAAAACTGCACTCAAACTGTAAGAAATTTGAGTGGACTAAGGTCTTCAATTCACATATCAGACCACCTTTAGGCATAGCGTCAAAATCAGATGAGCAGAGAGCTTGTTTCACCATTAGAGCGTCCGTTTTCAAAATTAATCCCCCAACACCTAGGCTCAGCGCTGCTTAATTGGACACCTTGAAGACATGAAATAAGTTCAGTTTAGAAGGCACTCATTACATAATCCAGTTTCCCTCTGGCCGCCAAGACCACATCTGCATCATGATCATGAATGATGAACCCCCAACTGCCCGACATGGTCTCAGCTTTGAAGGATCCATCATAATTCAGTTTAAGAACACCAACAGGCGGACGACTCCATCTGCCTCTAGTCTTTGCTCGGTGTTGCCCCTCGTTTGCAGAGCTTCTGAGGATTTCGTCAGTAACTTCTAATGGAACGAGCCAACATCTCTGCATTTCATATCCCAAATATGTCTCCACACTGGATCAATGTCTCCGCTGCTGCATCCTTGATCACCATCCCGTGTTCTAGATTGAAGGATGTCATCGCAGCAAACTTTGTATGCACTGCGGACATTGAAGGTACCCCGTTTATCAAAATGCCAAGCTAGTTTATTATCATAGCCTTCCAACACAGGCATGGCAAGAATGATGCTGCTATCTTCCTCCCAAAACAAATCCTTAACTAGTTGTTCATCCTAGGAACCTATTATTGGATTAATGAGCTCTTCAACATAATTGAGCAAACGGGAGCCTTTAGGCGTCATTGGTTTCCTCGAATTTCCCCTTGGTAGCCACAGACCAGCCCAGATTTTTCAGGTTATGGCCATCACCACTTCTCCAAATCATTCCCTTCTTTACCACCTCAAGACCCCGCAACACACCTGCACCAAGTATATGACATATCCGCCTTAGCTTTAGCCTCCAAAACTATTGTATTTGCATAGTAGTTTACCTTCTGAACCTGGGCACATCATGACTCAGGATGTTGCCATAGTTGCCAAACTTGCTCAGCCAACATCGCTAAATTAAAAGCATGAATATCTCGAAGGCCCAAACCCCCTCTCTCTTGAACTTCATTAGCATATCGCGGCTCAACCAATGGATTTTGTGTTCCCCCTCTTGTTGGTTCCACCAAAATCGACATATCATAGCACCAATTTGATCACACAAGGTCTTTGTTAAATCAAAACAACTCATCGCAAATGTAGGGATGTCCTAAGCCACTGCTTTGATTAGATTGATCCTTTGCTGAAACAGATGGTCGACATTAGTCGGAGCTTCGAAGCTTTTGATTTATCATTCATTAATAGAGATTGTAATAAATCAGCTCATGAGTGTGCTCGTCTAGTTTCCCAGGATAACCAAGTGGAGGAGTGGCTGATAACTCCACCTGGCCTTAGGGAAATTGTAATTTCCGATTGTAATGTGGCTCATGGCTAATATATGAAGCTATGGCTTTTCCCAAAAAAAAAAGATTAAAATTTCCTTCCTAGCCCATGACAAAAATTTCACCTTCCACCCTTGTATCCAAATCCGATCCTTCAGAAATGCAAATGTTTCATTCTTTGACCTACCCGCACGCACCAGAAGACTAAGATACTTTTCATTCATTGTATCTTTTGTCACCTGTAGCAGATCACATATTTCCCGCCTGCGTTGCTCCTTAGTATTTGTACTGAAAAGTATGGCTGACTTTGTTTTATTGATCATCTACCCAGAGGTGTGCTCATAGCTGTCAAGTACATTCTGAAGCTGCTGAGCATCCCCCTCTATTGCACGAATCAGGATAAGTGAGTCGTCGGCAAACAGCAGGTGTGAAACACTCGGCGCAGCCCTGCAGATTTTAACCCCAACAATCAGTCCATCTCTTTTTGCTTTCTGTAACAAGGACGAGAAAGCTTCCGCACACATTAGAAACAAGTAAGGTGACAGTGGGTCGCCTTTCCATAACCCTCTCTCTGGTTTGAAGCTCTCTGTCAAAACTCGATTTACTTTGATTCAATAAGAAACAGTTGTTACACATTCCATGATCAAATTGATCCATTGATGTGCAAAGCCCAATCTTCTCAACATAGCACCTAGAAAGCTCCACTCAACACGATCATACGCCTTACTCATGTCTAGTTTTAGAGCTGCGTAACACAACTCTCCATCTTTTTTATTCAGCAAAAAATGTGCTCATAAGCTTTTAAGATATTACCCGAGATCAATCTCCCCGGAACAAAAGCACTTTGGTTTGGGGTTATAATATCTGGTAGAATATCACGAAGTCTAGAGGAGAGAGAACACTTTTGAAATCACCTTGTACACTATGTTACAGAGACTTATGGGGCGAAGCTCGCTTACTGTCTCTGGACGCTCTGTCTTCGGAATCAAAGCTATGACCGTCTCATTCCATCCCTCAGGAATGTTATGCCTATTTAAAACTTGCAGCACTTCAGTTGTCAGCTTCCCTCGAATAATGTCCAAGACCTTTTTTATTTCTTCATCAGTGAACTCAGCAGTAAGCATTTCATTCATGTGTGGTGTGACTTGAGGCAGTACAGCATCCAAGACCTGCTGTACTCGCCCCTCATCACTAGCGCCACCTGACCTGAACAGCTGCGAAAACTAGTTAGTAAGAAACACCTTCTTCTTCTCCTCCACACTCACCACCCAACCCCCATCCTCCCTTTTTAAATTTCCTATACTATTCCTCCTCCTACTTTCCGAGCACGCATTATGAAAATAACTGTTTTTTCTATCACCAAGTTTTAGCCAGTCAATGTGTGCCCGTTGTCTCCAGTACAACTCAATTTTCTCTTCTAGTCGTTCCACCTTAAAGCACCAGACCGCCTCCCTCCCAACAGCTTCATCGCTAATGGGGTCACGTCTCCACTTCTCTAATTCTTTCTTGGCCTGCTTAAGACGCTTCTCTAGATCACCCAATGAAGACCGGCTCCACTCCTTCATACTCATGGACACCCTATCCAAGCGCCTATCTGTAAGAATTAGCACCGATCTGTGGTCAGTGTGAGAAGTATCTCCATTCTTCACATACACCAGCGAGATCCCCCCCCTCCACTCCGCATTCACCATCGCGCGATCCAATATCTCCCGAATATGATTACTTCCTTTTGTTTTCTTATTTCTCCAAGTGAAAATGTCACCCACAAAACCCAGATCATGGAGGCTGCAAACTTCCAAAGCACCCTTGAATCTGTCCTCTCTTTCTCGTGATGGTAAAGGACTTCATTAAAGTCCCCCACACATAGCCAAGACTTTGACAAACATGTTGTGCCTGTAGGTCGCCCATCACCCCCATGTCTTAAATTTTAGAGCACTTCTCGCCTCACCATAAATCCCCGTGAACCGCAACATCCTCCACCTGTTTCCAAGACCTCCATATCAATATAGTATTTTGCTTTAGTGCGTAGAACCATATTAATCCCTCTCCTCCACAACACTGCTATTCTCCCCTTTTCCTTCACAATCCACCGCCACCATATGCGCCAAACCCAACTTCTTTTTTAAAATGTCCATCTGCTTCTCATCCAGCTTGGTTTCAAACAAGAGAACATCCACATCCTCCGACTTTTGACATCGGATGAGCCCCCAAACTGTCGAGGCATTTCCCGATCTCTGGTAATTCCAAGCCAAAAGTTTCATTGGTCACTGCAGGACCGGTCCGCCGGTCCCGCTGCTGAGTTTTTTAGAACCTGATGAACACCATCCATCTTTGAACGTTTAGGATCATCCACATCCATCACTTCCTCCTCGTGATGGCCCCTCTTCCTACCACCAATTTCCTACTTCTCCTTATTAGAAGATATGTTCTTCTGATTCCTCGGTAGACGTTTGAAGGATCTGCCCTTTCCTTTACCATCTCCGTTATCGCCCTCCAAATCTTCACCCTTCTCTCCCACACTACCCGACAAGGGGCTGTACCTCACCTGCAAAAATTCCTCTTGTCCTCCCTTCTCATTCTGATCAACATTTATAGTTTGATCATCAAGCTTCTTGGCTGGCTATTTTTTCTCATGCTATAGGTCATCAAACATTAGTTTCTTCCCCTAACCAGCGGTAGTTAGAGCTGCCAGAAGATTTGAAGGACTGGTAACTTCTGGTTCCTCCTGCAGTGAGGATTCATTTGCTTTATCATCAGATTTCCTCCAACTAGGTGTATCGCTTCCTCTGCCACTCCCCTGACTCCCTGAGCCTTCAATTTTTCCTATGCCACCTAAGTTCACCTTCTAGGGAAGTTGTGAGATGTAGCCCCCTAGCCTACCACATAAACTATCCACCACTCTCTTCTTCTCTAGGATAAAACAAAGACTACGAGAGAATTTATGTGATTCCCCTTTTTCAGCTGCACTTCACAAAAGCGATCAATATGCCCAATCAAACCACAAGTGTAGCTGAAATCTGGCAAGTATTCATAAGTCAGCAGACACCATAACTTCTTTCCTTCATCCTTGTCTCCAATATCAAGGGTCACTCCCCTAATAAGTGGTTTGGTTATATCGAGTTTGATCTTGATCCTCAGGAATTCCCCTATAGCCAAATTGCCATCGTCAGCATCCACAATCAGAACATTTCTAATCATTTCCCCAATCTCCTCACCAGCCGTCTTTGTCATTAACCTGAGGGGTATCTTGGTAACCCTCACCCAAACCGGGATGGAATTAAAATTGATCTCATCTATTGTCTTTGCACCATCGAACTCGGCCATGATAACCAAGTCTTTTCCAAACATCCACATACCATCTTCCATTGCATGTCTCTTTCCTGATCCTTGAACAAAGGTGAACATAAATTTGTTCTCCCCTAACTCCTTGCATTCAATCCCCTTAAGAGGACACCAAACCCTCCCCAATGATGCTTCGATCACATCTATTCTGATTGGTTTTTCCACCAACACCTTTCCCACCTCTTGGGAATCTCTATGGTTGTTAGATCCCCCAACCACACCCCAATCTTTTGATGCCCTTCCTCTCTATCTCAGTCAGCTTCATCCTCTCCAACATCCGAGTCACCTTGTCCGCATGTGAATCCATTGCGAACTGATCTTAGGGTTCAACACAACTACAAAATACAGGCTAGCAGACGGAAGATTCGGCTCAAAAATGGAGAATTTGATCGACGTGGTCACAAACAGAGAATTGGGGGAGGACTCAAGGATTAGAACCCAAAACGAGATCAGATCATGAACATGGTGAGAAGGGATAAACCCTAATCATTGAGGAACTGACTCGAGTCACCTGGGGCTCCGACACTAGCCATCATAGCTTCTGGTGTAGTTTCATGCACAAAATTGAAATATACATAGAAACATATCTTTACGCAACATTCATCATTTATTAAACAAAAGAAAAAGAAAAGGCACTAGTAAGCAACATACATTTATTAGGCCCGATGAGTACAACCTGACTAACATATCATTATTTCATGATTAAATTATTATCCCCATAAGAACCAATTCTCAATATCACATTATGAACATATGAACAATCTCATTATGAAATTATCCACATAAGAACCAATTATCTACATCACATTATGTTGGGACACAAATATTGAGTGTGAAGGCCTGACTTCCCCTTAGAGGCGAGAAGTTACTTTTAATGAGTATTTTTGCAAGGACAACAAAAGAGGTCTCCGCACAACCCTCCTATGCAGGCATAGGCCCCATGCAAGACCCACAACAATGGAAAAGACCTAGCAAGCTCCCTAACGATTTAGTAGTTTGCTGGAACAACAAAGGTGGTCTTCACCTAGCCCTCCCAAGCGAGCGAAGGCTCCTATCAATGGCGGAGACCCAACGGGGCCACGAAAGTAAAGGCTTGGCGCAAAGACCACGACAACGGTCGGGCGGAGCACGAGAGATGAAGATCATGAGCCATAGGGAAAACATCTACCAAGAGGCTAGGAACTTGGGCCTCCATTTGGGCCCCGACTAAGGCTCAGGAAGCAAGGCGGTTGGCAAAGGAGAAGACCCGAATTGCTCTCTAAGGGTTTAGCTTGTATAAGGAAATATTCACTAGAACATTCATGTACTATAGAAGGTCATAATGGTAAAAAAAACTTCTCTGTGTACAATGGCCTATAAAAGGGGAATAAACCCCATGTAAAAAGTTGTTGGATTCTCATTAACGAAATGTTAGATTGTGAGAAAAAACCTTGAATTCTCTAGAGAGGACCTTCGAATGCTCTGAATATACTCTTTACTTAGTCCCTATTAGGTTCGGTTCCCCAACACATTATGAACATATGAATAAATGTGAGTAATACCGAATAGCTTATTATAAATGAATATGATAACCCCGAACAATTTCAAAAACGAAGAGTGCCCATTGGGGAAGATAAGATACAATTGGAGGGACGAAACCCAACAGTCCAAGTAGCGCAATTCCATACATGATCTGCCTTTTGTTCCATATGTCCTACAATAATAAAATCCATGAAATATTAATCACAACAGTGTCAAATAGCTGGATTGATAGATGTATTACAGAAAACTGTGTGCTGCACAAATAATACCTAAATGCAGATTTTGCTTGGTATAATCGTGATGCTTACAACACTAATAAGCTAACAAGTTTACACATATTCAAAAAAATTTATGTGACTGCCTATTCAAAGTGATGCCTGTATTATACAACATATAACAATAACAATGTGTCGGTGTTATGACCCGGGGGTCAAGACCACCAACGAGTAAATTTGTATATCGCGTGCTCCCTCTCTCAGACGTGATGCAAGATGGACACAAGGTTTATCCTGGTTCGGGCAAAGAAGGCCCTACGTCCAGCGGGGGAGGATGACTTGTATTATCTCGCACCCAAAATGTGCTCGTACAGGGGGGGTACAAGCTGTGTTATACAGAGTTGGCCACCCGAGGGGTCAATCGAGTGGTGGGGTGTGTGGAGTGTGGAGGTCAGAGCTGGAGTCTGATGAGTGATCCAATCGTCCGATTTTTTTTCTCTACCTCGGCGTCCCCTTTTATATACCAAGGGGGTCCGAGGGTACAAGGCCCTAACTGTGGCAGTACGAGTAGCGTGTCCGAGGCACAGTGTTGGCGGAGAGACGTTGAGCACTGTGGCGGCATGGCCTTCCCGTCCTTCTGGCATCCCCGGTCGTGGCAGCAGTAGAAGTCGCCGCAGCACAGCGTCCGCAGGCGGGCCCGAATCCCACGGCTGAAGCGGGACGGGGCGGATGGGACGGCTTCCATACTGGAGTTGTTGGAGAGAGGGGTCGAGCCCCCCGGTCGAGGGAGGGGTCGAGCCCTGCGTGGCTCTGTCACGTTCCCGAAGTCGTCGTCGAGGTCACACTGTTCACTTTCCGAGGGGTACTGCTGGAGTCCGTACTCGCATAGTGGCGACAGTGGCGGCACAATTGACAGGAATCGGGGACTTGACAGGGAGTTGGCGGATTTGACAGCGGACGCGGGCGCCCATGTTGTTAGGTGGGTTCACTTTAACCCATGCCGGGAGCAGTTGGGTTAATCGAGCCCCTCGTCCGAGGGTCGTCCGTTCGACCCCTGGTCGAGGTAGAGGTCGGAGCGCCGACGGGGTCGGAGCAGAGACGGGGTCGGAGAGGTCGAGGTAGAGGTCGAGGGGTCGTTCGTTCGTCGAGGTGGGAGCCGGGGGGTCGTTCGCTCGCCCCCTCGGTCCGTCATTTATCGTCGAGGTAGGAGCCGGGGGGGTCGTTCGCTCGCCCCCTCGGTCCGTCATTTATCGTCGAGGTAGGAGCCGGGGGTCGTTCGCTCGCCCCTCGGTCCGTCATTTATCGTCGAGGTAGGAGCCGGGGGGTCGTTCGCTCGCCCCCTCGGTCCGTCATTTTTCGTCGAAGTGGGCCGGCCCGCGACTCGTCGCCACAGCCGGTGTAGGGGGGCCTTCGAGTGATGGGCCGCGCCTTACCGAGTAGTGGGCTGGTCCCTATCTTGAAACTGGTTGCTATGTTCAGCGTTAACTTATCGAAGGGTTTAGGGTACCCCATACCTTCGTACCCGACAATAGCCCCCGAGGCCCCAGAGGAGTGATTTAGAACTCCTCTGGGGGCTATGATATACGCTTTCTCGGAGGGAGTAAGGATCACCCGGAGGTTTCGTCCTTGGCCTGCAGGGTTAGTGAGAGGTTCGACTCTCCGTGGGGTGCGCTACGCTCACCCCATGGGGGTAGCCCCCGAGGCCCTAGAGGAGTGATTAAGAACTCCTCTGGGGGCTAAAATACGTTGTATAGAGGGGTCTTTTAAGGATACCTGGAGACGTGGCGCCTTGTCGAGGGGTCAATTCCATTCCTTTCCCTGAAAAGAGAAGTGTTCGAGGGCGGCTGTCGAACCCTACCGAGGGCCAGCCTTCGCTCCCTCGAGCACCACTGGAGTTAGAGCGCCCCGCCCGAGAGGTCAACCCTGTCCGCCAGGTTTCGAGTTTTTCGACCCTCTTTCGTCGAGGGGTGCCGTGCGTAGTCGGGCCCTCGAGCCCTCGAATGGCTAGGCCTTCACTACCTCATAGCGTCCTTCCCACGGATCCTTGCGTTCGGATTGCGGGGTGAAGAGCATCGTGCTATCCTCGTTAGGATGAGCCCGAAGTCCTCGGTGAACTGTTCTCGGGCATGAGTCCATTAGAAATGGTGCCCAGTACGGGTAAAAATCCGAGTGAGAACTCGTGCCCCGTTCGATAGGGGTCGACTAGTGGCCCGTAGGCATTCTCATTGTTAAGCAAGCCGTTCGGCTTACTAAGCACGACCATGTGGATCACCAAGTTGCCAACCCCATTCGATAGGAGTTGGTGGCTCGATGCCTCCCAGCGTAGGGATCCTTAGGTGTTCCTAGGTATGCCTCGGATATGTCCCAGGGAGCCTCGAGAGTTCGTTCTCGAGCTAGGGGCATGCGCCTGGCCTCCCCGGGACACCCCTGACTCGCGTACTTGAGGGCGGCTGTCGAACTCCATTCGTGGAGCCAGCCTTCGCTCCCTCAAGATTTGGGGGTGGACCGGAGTTTGTTAATCATGGGTCCTTCCTGACCTCAGGTACTCGAGGGCGGCTGTCGAACCCTATGTAAGGGCCAGCCTTCGCTCCCTCAAGATTTGACGGATGGTTCGTCATCCGACGCTATCCTCATGAGGAGGAGTCCTACCTTGTGGACCGCCGAGGGAAAAGCAGGTGGTTGTTGTATTGAACTTGGGGACATACCTGTGCCAGAGCTCTCGAGGGAGGCTGTCGAACCCCCGGACGGGCCAGCCTTTACCCCTTCGAGGCCGTGGAACGAACTGCAGTTGACGACCCGAGGCCCCGTCAGGCCTCGGGTACTCGAGGGGGGCTATCGAGCCCGTTCATAGGCCGGCCTTTGTCCCCTCGAGATTTTGGGGGTGGACCGAGGTCCTAACCCGAGGTCATTTCTGGCCTCGGGTACTCAAGGGTAGCTGTCGAACCCTCTTTCGAGGGCCAGCTCTCGCTGCCTCAAGATTCCTTACCCTTGAAGATGACGTTTCCGGCCGCGCGCCTTTTTAGGCGATGTCCGTTCGGCGCAACAGTGGCGGTTGCAGGGCGGAGTGCGGCGCGGAGCTCGACGATGGGACGGAACGCCTTATCCTGGAGGAATACGAGGAAGGGGGTACAGGCGAATTAAATGCGGAGATTCTCTTGCCTGTCTGCCGGATCCGTCCGTTAGCCTCCCGCGTATAAGTAGCGAAGGTGAGGAGTCGGGTGTTCTTTCCGCACACTTGCCTTCCTCGCCTCCTTGCCTTCGTCTTCCTTGCCTCCTTCTCCCCGCTACTGCCTTAGGCATCCCGCGAGCCGGAACTCTGCGCAAGCGAGAGAGAGAAAGAGAAGGATAGGGAACGTACCGTCCGCCCCTAAGTCCGAGCAAACCACCGTCCCCATGGCCAAGTTCGACCTCGTCGGCCCCGATGACTGGCCCGCCTCCTTGGTGACCGCCTCACACCTGACGGGGTTGGTGGAGAGTGGTCTTCTCCGGCCCGCTACCACGGCGGAGAGGCCGGAGTGGCTGCTTCCGCCGCCGGACCACGCCGAGCCTAACCCGCCGGATGGGTATGTGGTGTCATTCGAGATTTTCCACCGGGCGGGACTAGGCGCCCCACCCAGCCGCTTTCTGCGCGCGCTTCTCCACTATTATGGCGTGGAGCTCCAGCACCTCACCCCCAATGGCGTCTGCCAGGCGGCGGTCTTCGCCGCGGTGTGCGAAGGCTACCTTGGGATCGAGCCCCACTGGGAGCTGTGGCTCCATATCTTCAAGGACAGCATCTTCCACGCCTTGGTCGATGGGGGTACCCAACGGATGGTCAGGGCCGGGTGCTGCAGCATCTTCGTCAAGCGGTCGGGGTGCTGGATCCCGGGGAAGTTGTCCTTGAGCCACTCCGGATGGCACTCCGGGTGGTTCTACCTGAGGAACGATGACGATCTGCTCCCGGCGTACACTGGGAGGACACTCGACGCCCAGCCCGACTGCCGGGGATATGGCGTCCCGACGAACAAGCAGGACCGCCTCGAAGGCTTGTTGGACGCGCTCGGGCGCCTGAAGAAGGAGGGGCTCACGGCGGAGATCGTTGCGTCGGCGTTCCACCGGCGGCGGGTCGTGCCACTGATGGTTCGACCCCTCCGCATCGACGAGATGGGTCCGGGGGTCGATCTCTCGGGCTGTCGCTTCGCCGAAGAAGAACTGGCCCCGGATAGGGTGGTCCGCCGCGTTTGCCGCTTCTTCGCGGGGTCGTTCGACGCCAAGAACATCACGAAGATCCCCATGAAGCCGGACGAGGGCTTCTTTGAGCTGGTAAGGTCCTTTCCTCTGGTTAGAGTCCTCGCGCTCGCCCCTTCCGTCCTCTTTGCCCGTGTTCTGACTGCCTCGCGTTCCGCAGGGGAATGTGTCCTTCCGACCCTCGCCCCCGCCGGTGAAGGAGGACCGGGCCGTGAAGCAGGTGAGGCGCCTCCATGCGGAGAAGCAGAAGGCCGACAAGGACAAAGCCAAGAAGGCCACGTCCAAGAGGGCCCGGGAGAGAGAGTTGAGAGAGCAGCGTCGGGCCCGTCAGAGGCAGGAAGGCCTTGACGAGGAGTTGTCGCCCTCGGAAGAGGAGGACGAGGAGGATGAGGACGAGGAGGAGGTGAACTGGAGCGATGTGGAGGGGGAGGAGACGGCGCCTGAACAGGCGGCCGTTGCAACCGGTGGAGGGGAGGGGTCGACCTCGAGGCCGGGTGCTACCGTTGAGGCTGGGCCACGGGGGGAGCGCCCCGCGGCTTCGCAGGAAGAAGTGTCGCGGCAGACGTGCGCGCGGGCGTCGCGATCCCCGTCGGGGGGTCGATCGGGTGAGCCCCCAACGCCTGCTGCGTCAAGCGCACGGGCGCCGGGCCCGTCGGCGCAGGTGGGGAGCAGCAAGGGGACGACGGTGGCGCTGCCGGCCCCTGTCCGGGAGACGGTGCCGAGAGCCGCCTCGACCCCCGCCCCCCGGGCGGTGGTGCTCAAGGGTTCGACCAGCCCGACGGTCACCGGGCCGAAGCGCCAGGCTCCGAGGGGGTAAGTCGCTTTCATGGACGTTGTCTGTATTTTTCTTTTTGTCGATAATGACCTGTGCTTATCGTTGCACATGTGTTTCTTTTTCAGGTCGAAGCGCCCGCAGGGAGCCGTGCCCTTTGCCCCAGCCAAAAAGCTAAAGGCGGGGGCTGCGGTTCAAGCAGTCGCCGAGGTCGGTCCTGCCGCTTCGTCCCCTTCGACGCTCACGCCCGAGGCGGCATGGGCAGCCACGGCCCGGGAGGCGATGGAGCGGGGGAAGGCGCAGGGGGGCTCGGCGTTCGTTCAGACGGCGGAGGGGGCGAGCCCGCCGGCGGTGGCCGCCGAAGTGACGGTCGTGGCGCCCGCGCGGCCGTCGGAAGGAGCCGCACTCGGCGCCCCTGGGGGTGCAGGGCCTTTGTCGACGGTGGTTGCGGCCGAGGTGGTGGAAGTAGTCGGGCCCCAGGCTCCCGTGAACAAGGGGGAGGCTCTGGCTCACCCAACGCTAGGGCGTTGGCCCGAGGGCCTAGCTGCGCTGGAGGCTCGACTTCGGCTCGAGCGTGAGGGCACGACTGCCGACGCACCCGAGGGCCCTTCGACGACTCCGGGGCTCGAGGAGGAAGGTCGGGTCGAGCAGCCCGACGCAACACCCGCGCCGGCGCAGGGCAGGATATTGATGGAGTCCACCCCCGCCGAGGTGGACGAGATGGTAGCCGAGCTGGTGGGCTCGGCGGGGACGACCACCGTCGTGGTCCCTCGGGTGGAACCGGGGGCGGCTCGGCTTCCCCTCGAGGCTGGGGGGTCGTCATTTCGAGGTAAGCCACCCTTCGACTTACTCGAGACGCAACAGGTTTGCATTGCTGAGTACTAATTTCTTTGAGTCTTTCACCGCGCAGGGCCGTTCTACTGGCCGGAGTCTTCTTCTCCTGGTGGCGACGGCTCGGTGGGGCCGTCGACGTCCTCGCGGGGTGGCCCAGAGGACAAGAGAGGACAGGCAGAGGGGTTCTCGCCCCTCCTTGCTTGGCGAGAGGAGGTCGAGTGGCGCGGGGGTCCCGCCGCCGTGCGCCAGGGCGTCACGCGGACGGTCGAAGAGAGGATCGCCGCCCGCAGCGTGGCCTGGGGCCAGGAGGTTCTCGAACTGGCAGACCCTCAAGACCCCGAGCAGCTCTTCTTCACGCTCGACGACCAGGCCGAGCTCCGACGGTGGGAGCACGTCGAGGAGTATCGGACCTGGTTTGAGCACTCGGTGCGCCTCGCCGCGGAGGTTGCCGCCGCAGACATACGCCAGGGGATGGAGGTGGGTTTCGTTCTCTCTTAGATTTTTCTTGGAATATCTGATCACTGTTTGCTGACGGTTTTCCCTTTTATCGTCGTCAGGCGTTGCGGGTGAGGTCTTACGAGAAGTCCCAGTAGATTCTCCGGGTACAGGGACAACTCTCGACCCTTCGCGCCTCGCTGGATAGGGCGGAGGATGGGGCGCGCGCGCGAGGGCTGAGACGGCAGCCGTCCGGGAGGATGCCGAATCCAAGATCGCCCATGCGAGGGCCGGCTACGAGGCCATTCAGAAGGAAGCCTGGGCGACCTTGCAGACGGCGCAGACGAAGCTCGACCTCGCCCTTCAGTCCTCCGTCACCGTCGGGCAGGAGCGGGACGCTGCCCTCGAGGCCAAGCGCAAGGCCGAGGAGGAGGCCGCCCGGCTGAAGGAGGAGCTGGCTCGGGCGAGCGAGAGTATCCGAGGGCTCTGGGGAGACCTCGACGCCGTCTCCCGCAAGCGCGATGCGCTGGCCGCCTCGGAGGAGAGGGCCCGGACCCGCGCGACCTCCCTGGGCGTGGTGGCGATGAACGAGAAGAGGGCCCTTGATGACACGGGAAAAACCATCGAGGGCCTCGAGGCCAAGATCAGGGTCAGGCCTCAGACCTTGTCGACGTCCGCCGCCAGCTCAAGGAGACCGATCAGGCCTACGCCACCCTGGACGTGCATGCCCAAGGTGGGTGTTTCGAGAGTGTTGCAGAGTCTGTCCTGCCTCGACCCTCTTCCTGTTCTTTTGGTTTTGATCGTGTTGCATGCTTGTTTTGGCAGAGCTCGCAGAGGATAAGGCCTATGCCCACGAGGACCTGAACAGCCTCCAGGGCCTCCTCGGGACGGAGGCGAACCTCAACGCGAAGCTCGCGGACGCCATCAACACTTTCTGCAACGACCTCTCGGTCAAGCCGGAGCCGGAGGTCGAGGGCGATGCTCGGGGGGACTCCCTGCTGCGCCGCTTCTACTCCATGACGTGGGGGGTGACGGAGAACGTCCGTGCCGCCCTGCATGTGGGCGTGAAGTGGGCCCTCGCGGTCATCAACTCGCTCTACGACGTAGACCTCAACCTCGTTGTCGACGGGTTCGCCACTGACCCGAGGCTGACCGAGGAGGAGAACGACGCGAAGTGCCAGGAGTTGATGGATCACGCAGAGGTGCTTGGAGGCCAGCTGGCAAAACTCTTCGAACCCGAGGTGATCCCCTCGGCGGACGAGTAGCCCTCGGAAGGTGTCGACGAGTAGTCCCGGGCCTGCGAGCCATATCTGGACAAGAAGGTCCATGTAATAGTTAGGCCCTTGTACTGATACAATGCCAAGCCCCCGAGGGCTTTTTGTGAATAAAGCATTTTGATCGAGATACATAGTTATTTTTGTTTTTTCGAGCTCTTTCTGCCTTTCTTTGCCTGAGTCGATGCCTGTGAACTAAGTGTTGGACGCACACTCGTATCCCTGGAAGGGGGGTGGCGAGCGGGGATACCGTAGCCCTGGGGCGTAGGTGAGTCCCTGGCTCGACGACACCAGCGACCCTTAGGGAGTTCGAGGCTCCTTTGCTTAGTTATGAAGCGTACTCGAGGGAAAGAACGAGAGGGAGAGTTGAGTTTCGAAAAAAAATGTTCGAGCTTTTCGGGGATTTTAGGAGGGGGGTGCCCCCCTGTTAGCCCCCGAGGGAGGCTCGACTTTGCTGAGGCAAAGTTGAGGCTACCTTAGTGCTATAGATGGGTTCGTCTCGTTATTTCTACTTCTCGAGCTCTCTCTGCTTTTCTTTGCCTAAGTCGACGCTTGTGAACTAAGTGTTCGACGCACGCTCGTATCCCTGGAAGGGGGTGGCGAGCGGGGATACCGTAGCCCTGTGGCGTAGGTGGGTCCCTGGCTCGACGACACCTTCGACCCTTAGGGAGTTCGAGGCGCCTTTACTTAGTTATGAAGCGTACTCGACGGAAAGAACGAGAGGGAGAGTCGAGTTTCAAAAAAACGTTCGAGTTTTTCGGGGACTTAGGAGGGGGGTGCCCTCCTGTCAGCCCCCGAGGGGAGCTCGACTTTGTCCGGGCAAAGTCGAGGCTACCTTCGAGTTGCGAACGAATGTGAAATGTGTTCCGAGAACATTTTATTCATTCGAGAATTTGTACATAAATGCAAAAATTTACAAGGCCCTAGGGCCTCAGGGATAGAAGCGACGTAGCTGTTCGATGTTCCACGCGTTGGTGAAGATCTCGCCCTTCTCGTTCTTCAGTTTGTAAGTGCCGGGCTTCAGCACCTCTGCCACGATGAAGGGTCCCTCCCAAGGTGGTGTCAACTTGTGACGCCCCTTGTTGCTTTGTCGACGGCGCAGAACGAGGTCGCCAACGTTGAGGTCCCTTTTGCGCACGTTTTTGTCGTGGTAGCGCCGTAGCGTCTGCTGGTACCGTGCCGACTTGAAGAGGGCCATGTCACGGGCTTCCTCGAGCTGGTCGAGGGAGTCCTCTCGGGCTACCGTGTTGGCTTGCTCGCTGTAGGATTTTAGTCGAGGGGACCCGTACTCGAGGTCAGTGGGGAGGACGGCCTCGGACCCGTAGACCAAGAAGAACGGAGAGAACCCCGTGGCTCGACTTGGTGTCGTTCGGAGACTCCATAGCACAACGGGCAGCTCGTCGACCCATCTCTTGCCGTGCTTGTTCAGCCGATCGAAGATCCTTGGCTTGAGGCCCTATAAAACCATACCATTAGCACGCTCGACCTGTCCGTTAGTTCGAGGGTGGGCAACTGCGGACCAATTCACCCTGATGTGGTGATGGTCACAGAAGTCCAGGAAATTTTGGCCGGTGAACTGCATGCCATTGTCGGTGATGATGACGTTGGGGACCCCGAAGCGGTGGATGATGTCGGTGAAAAATAGCACGGCTTGTCGAGAATGGATGTTGGCGATGGGTCGAGCCTCGATCCACTTCGAGAACTTGTCGATAGCCACGAGAAGGTGAGTATGTCCACCCTTGGTTCTTTTCAGGGGCCGACCATGTCGAGCCCCCATACTGCGAACGACCAAGTTATGGGTATCATCTGAAGAGCTTGGGCGGGTAGGTGGGTCTGCCTGGCGGTAGAATTGGCATCCCTTGCAAGATCGAACGAGTTTGGTGGCGTCGTTGACGGCCGTCGGCCAGTAGAAGCCCTGTCGAAAGGCACTTCCTACCAGCGTTCTCGGCACCGCGTGGTGGCCACAAGCCCTCGAGTGTAGATCCTTCAGCAATGCCCTCCCCTCCTCGAGGGTGAGGCAGCGTTGAAGTACACCCGACGGGCTTCGTCGATATAGTTCGCGGCCATCCCCATATAGGACATAGGTTTTGGCACGTCGAGCTACACGACGGGCTTCCGTGCGGTCTTCCGGGAGTTCGCCTCGTGTCAGGTACTCGAGGTAAGGCGCACGCCAATCTGTCGGAGGGGTTGGCGCTACGACGGCCTCGTCGATCTCCATGACCTCTCCCCTGCTCGAGGGGGGATCGGTCGAGGGGGGTGGGTTGACCCCTTGCTCGAGGTCAGGAGCCCCCGAGTCCAGGTCGACGGACGGCGTGTGCAGATCCCTCGAGAAGATGTCGGGAGGGACCGTGCCTCGAGTAGACGCGATTTTGGCCAGCTCGTCGGCAGCTTCGTTGTACCGACGGGCTACGTGGTTGAGCTCGAGGCCGTAGAACTTGTCCTCGAGCCTTCGGACCTCCTTGCAGTAGGCTTCCATCTTAGGGTCGTGGCAGCTCGAGTCTTTCATCACTTGGTCGATCACCAACTGAGAGTCCCCTCGCACGTCGAGGCGTCGAACCCCGAGCTCGATGGCGATGCGCAGGCCGCTGACGAGGGCCTCGTATTCGGCGACGTTGTTGGAGGCGGGGAAGTGGAGGCGGATGACATAGCGCATATGGACCCCTGAGGGTGATATGAATAGCAATCCGGCGCCTGCTCCCGTCTTCATCAACGATCCGTCGAAGTACATGGTCCAGAGCTCGCTCTGGACCTGCGCTGGGGGTAGTTGGGTGTCAGTCCATTCTGCAACGAAATCTGCCAGTACCTGAGACTTGATAGCCTTCCGAGGGGCGTAGGAGAGAGAGTCTCCCCCATGAGTTCGGCCGACCACTTGGCAATCCTTCCCGATGCCTCCCGATTCTGGATTATCTCTCCGAGGGGAAAGATGAAACCATGGTGACCGGGTGGCCCAGGAAATAGTGTTTGAGCTTACGCCGAGTGAGGACGACCGCGTATAGCAGCTTCTGGATGTGGGGGTACCTCGTCTTGGTCTCGGAAAGGACCTCGCTCACGAAGTAGACAGGCCTCTGAACCGGCAGGGTGTGTCCTTCCTCTTCCCTCTCGACCACTATGACCGTGCTGACTACCTGGGTAGTTGCTGCGACATAGAGCAGGAGGGGCTCGGCCGGACTCGGGGGTACCAAGACCGGGGGCGAGGTGAGCAAGGCCTTGAGCCTCGAGAGCGACTCCTCGGCTTCGGCGGTCCACGCGAAGTGTTCCGTCTTCTTCAGGAGGCGGTAAAGGGGTAGGGCCTTCTCTCTGAGCCTCGAGATGAAGCGACTGAGGGCGGCGAGGCACCCAGTAACCCTTTGCACGCTCTTGAGGTCGTTGATCGGGCCCATCCTCGCGATGGCGGTTACCTTCTCGGGATTTGCCTCAATCCCGCGCTGGGAAACTATGTACCCTAAGAGCATGCCTCGAGGGACCCCGAAGACACACTTCTCAGGGTTCAGTTTTATGCGATTAGTCCTGAGGCACCCAAACGCGATCTCGAGGTCTCCGACCAGGTTTCCGACGGTTCTGGACTTAACCACGATGTCATCGACGTAGGCCTCGACGGTCGGCCCTATGTGTTTCCCGAAGACGTGGAGCATGCATCGCTGGTAGGTGGCCCCGGCGTTTCGCAAGCCGAAGGGCATGGTGAGGTAGCAAAACATGCCGAAGGGAGTGATGAAGGAGGTCGCGAGCTGATCGGACTCCATCTTTATTTGGTGTTAGCCGGAATACGCATCAAGGAAGCAAAGGGTTTCATATCCCGAAGTGGAATCTACTATTTGATCGATACGTGGTAAAGGAAAAGGAACTTTGGGACACACTTTATTTAGACTAGTGTAGTCTACACACATCCTATCCTTCCCATTCTTTTTCTTTACAAGCACGGGATTAGCTAACCACTTGGGATGATGCACCTCCTTGATGAATCCGGCCTTCAAAATCTTGTCGACCTCCTCCCTGATGATCCTGCGCTTCTCCTCGTCGAAGCGGCGCAGGCGTTGCTTCACCGGTTTGGACCCGACTCGGATGTCCAAGGAGTGCTCGGCGACCTCCCTCGGAATGCCCGGCATATCCGAGGGACTCCATGTGAACACGTCGGCATTCGCACGGAGAAAGTCGACGAGCACTGCTTCCTATTTGGGCTCAAGGGTGGCGCTGATCGTCAGCGCCTTCCCATCCGCGAGGCCGGGGTCGAGCAGGACGGTCTTCGTGTCTTCCGCCGGCTTGAAGTTGCCAGCGTGTCGCTTGGGGTCGGGGATCTCTCCAGACAAGTCGTCGAGGGCCGCGAGGATAGCCGAATCCTCACGAACCTCGGCTTTTTCCACGCACTCGACGTCGCAGTCGTATGCGTGCTCGTAGGGGGTGTCGACGGTGATGACCCCCGAGGGCCCCGGCATCTTGAGCTTGAGGTAGGTGTAGTTCGGGACCGCCATGAACTTGGCGTATCCCGGTCTACCGATGATGGCGTGGTAGGTGCCTCGCCACGCGACCACCTCGAAGGTCAGCTCTTCCTTTTGGAAGTTCGAGGGGACGCCGAAACAGACCGATAGCTTGATGCGGCCGATCGGGAGTGCCTTCTTTCCCGGGACGATCCCGTGGAACCCCCCCGCGCTGGGCAGGAGCATGGTCCTCGGGATCCCTAGGAGGTCGAGGGTCTCGACGTAGATGATGTTGAGGCTGCTCCCCCCATCCATGAGTACCTTGGTGAGGCGGGTGTTGAGGATGATCGGGGCAACGACGAGCGGGTAAGCCCCTGCGTTGGGGATGTGCTCGGGGTGGTCGTCCTGATCGAAGGTGATCGGCGTATGGGACCAGTCGAGGTACCACGGAGCCTGGGCTCGAATGGAAAAAACTTCTCAACGCTCCCTCTTGCGCTGGCGCGCGGTGAGGCGAGTCGAGGGTCCCCCGTAAATCATGTAGCAGTCGTGGATTTCGGGGAAGCCTCCTTTCTTGACATCGCCCCTGACATGGGCGTCACAGGGCGGGTCTTCTTTGCCGTCATCTCTCCTGAAGCCAGGAGGGACGAAGTGCTTTCGGAGCATGCGGCAGTCCTCGAGGCGGTGGTTGGCCGGCCCCATATGATAGGGGCAAGGCTCCTTTAGCATCTTATCGAAGACGCCCCCGTCGGGAGGGGGCCCTCGAGGCTTCTTCTTGTCCGCCGCAGCGACAAGGTCGTCGGGCTCGTCGTCATGCTCGATGTTGGGCTCGACGTTGCGTTGGCCCGGTTGGTTCTTCTTCTTCTTCTTCTTTCGGCCGCCGTTGCCGTCATTGTTCCTTCTGGGCCCATTGTTCTTCTTGGGCCCGTCGTCCGAGCCCCCAGGTTCATCCGCCTTGCCTTTCCCCTTCCCTGGGGGTATCTGGAAGAACGCGCCAATGGCCTCTTCGCCAGCTGCGTAGTTGGCGATGACGTCCATGAGCTCGTTGGCGGTCTTGGGGGTGTTTCGCCCCAGCTCCCGCACCAACTCCTTGCAGGTTGTCCCGGCGATGAACGCCGTGATGACCTCGTGGTCAGAGATGTGGGTCAGTGCGGTGCGCTGCTTCGAGAATCGGCGGGTGAAGGAGCGGAGGGTCTCCCCTGGCTTCTGCTTGCAGCTGCGAAGGTCCCAGGGGTTGCCCGGCCGCTCGTAGGTGCCCTTGAAGTTGCCCTCGAAGATCCGGACCAGGTCGGACCAGTCCTGGATCAAGTCCGGGGGTAGCTCCTTGAGCCACCTTTGAGCGGTGTCGGAGAGGAACAGTGGGAGTTGCCGAATGATGACGTGGTCATTGTCGGCTCCACCCAGATGGCATGCCAGCCTGAAGTCGGCAAGCCAGAGCTCTGGCTTGGTTTCGCCGTTGTACTTGACCAGGCTGGTGGGTGGACGGAAACGGACGGGCAGGGAGGCCCGCCGGATGGTTCTACCGAAGACTCGGGGCCCCAGTGGCTCCGGAGAGTGACATCGGTCTTCGTCGCTGTCGTAGCACCCACCTCGGTGAGCGCTGTAGCCTCGAGCCTCGGCGTCGCCGTACCGACGTCGATTGTTCACCCGAGGGGGAGGTCGTCGACGAGGCATTCCTGAACCGGTCGTCGCTCGACCTGGCCCTGGGGTGCCTTGTTCTGGTGGACGGAGACCTCCCGATTTTGTCGAGGGGGCGCTGCTTGTCGCTCAGAGGCAGCCCCTCGACGCCTCGAGGCTGAGCTCTCCGCCTGCTGTACGGCCGCAGTTTGGAGAAGCCCCTGGATTTCGTCCCTAATACGCCGTGCCTGGGGGGTCGATGGCGCCGGCATGTCGCGGAGCAGCATCGCGGCCGCTATGACATTCTAGCTGGCGTGGTTGAAGACTTGGGGTTCGACGGCCCCCTCCTCGACGATCTGCCGGTGGACTTCCCGGGCCCGCTCACGAGCTCCTGCACCCTAAGGACGCCCTCGATCCCGCTCGAGGGAGTGCTCGAGTTGCTGAAGACGCAGGCGCTCCTCTTCGAGCTTGCTGAGAAGCTCTCGGACCTGCGCAATCTGGACGTCGGGGGGTGGATCGGCTCTATCAGGACTTGGGGGGATGGCATCTCGAGCTGGCGTGGCGTTGCCCCCCCCCTCCTTCTTCGGTGACCGCGGTGTCGTCGACGTCGTCCTGCGGCTCGGCTTGTTCGTCGAGGTGGAAGCACTCCCGGGTGGAGTCATAACTCTCGTCGGGAAAGTCCGAGTCGGGGTCGGCGTGGTAGAAGTGGGGAAGGGTCCCCTTTCCTCCTCCAGGCGCCGCCATAACATGCCCCATGTATGGGGTAGTCCTGGCTCGCCCGGTGGAGAGGTGGTAACGGGATCGGCCGTCGCACGCGGCGGAGTCGCTGGAGACCCGCTACGTGCTTGTATCTGCAAACCTGCGAGGTCAGAGCAGAGTCTGACGCTGTTGTGGAGCCCGTACAGGAACGGGTCACGTGGTGGTGACGGGGTCGGGGGTGTCGGAGAGGCCACGGGGACCTCCGGTGATGACGATGTGGCAGAGCCAAAGTCCCACTCAGAGGGGCGCCCGCCCTCGGCCCACAAGCATGGGTCAAACGGACTCCTAGGGGACGGGCCCGCATCACCTGCTGGGACCGGGGAAACGGCGTCCGGCACCTCGGAATCCGCATGACGACGAGCGCGTCAGAGCCGCTCATGCCTGCTCCTGATCGCAGGCCAGAGGCGCAAGCGGAGGGGCCGTCGTCTGACCCTTGCTGTCCCCGGCGTAGTGGTGCCGCCGGCGTCCAGGCCGCGGGTGGAGGGAAAGACTATGAAGTCGCCCTGGTCCGTGGATACGAACCCTAGGCTACCGAACCAGACGACAACGGTGGATGGAAACGGTGGGATGGAAGAATCCATCTGAAAGAGTAGTTCGGAGTTGATCGACACGCAATTCCCCCTACCTGGTGCGCCAACTGTCGGTGTTATGACCCGGGGGTCAAGACCACCAACGAGTAAATTTGTATATCGCGTGCTCCCTCTCTCAGACGTGATGCAAGATGGACACAAGGTTTATCCTGGTTCGGGCAAAGAAGGCCCTACGTCTAGCGGGGGAGGATGACTTGTATTATCTCGCACCCAAAACGTGCTCGTACAGGGGGGGTACAAGCTGTGTTACACGGAGTTGGCCACCTGAGGGGTCGATCGAGTGGCGGGGTGTGTGGAGTGTGGAGGTCAGAGCTGGAGTCTGATGAGTGATCCAATCGTCCGAATTTTTTTTCTCTACCTCGGCGTCCCCTTTTATAGACCAAGGGAGGTCCGAGGGTACAGGGCCCTAACTGTGGCAGTACGAGTAGCATGTCCGAGGCACAGTGTTGGCGGAGAGACGTTGAGCACTGTGGCGGCATGGCCTTCCCGTCCTTCTGGCGTCCCCGGTCGTGGCAGCAGTAGAAGTCGCCGCAGCACAGCGTCCGCAGGCGGGCCCGAATCCCACGGCTGAAGCGGGACGGGGCGGATGGGACGGCTTCCATACTGGAGTTGTTGGAGAGAGGGGTCGAGCCCCCCGGTCGAGGGAGGGGTCGAGCCCTGCGTGGCTCTGTCGCGTTCCCGAAGTCGTCGTCGAGTGTCACACTGTTCACTTTCCGAGGGGTACTGGGTACTGCTGGAGTCTGTACTCGCGTAGTGGCGACAGTGGCGGCACAGTTGACAGGAATCGGGGACTTGACGGGGAGTTGGCGGATTTGACAGCGGACGCGGGCGCCCATGTCGTTAGGTGGGTTCACTTTAACCCATGCCGGGAGCAGTTGGGTTAATCGAGCCCCTCGTCCGAGGGTCGTCCGTTCGACCCCTGGTCGAGGTAGAGGTCGGAGCGCCGATGGGGTCGGAGCAGAGACGGGGTCGGAGAGGTCGAGGTAGAGGTCGAGGGTCGTTCGTTCGTCGAGGTGGGAGCCGGGGGGTCGTTCGCTCGCCCCCTCGGTCCGTCATTTATCGTCGAGGTAGGAGCCGGGGGGGGGGGGTCGTTCGCTCGCCCCCTCGGTCCGTCATTTAACGTCGAGGTAGGAGCCGGGGGGTCGTTCGCTCGCCCCTCGGTCCGTCATTTATCGTCGAGGTAGGAGCCGGGGGGTCGTTCGCTCGCCCCCTCGGTCCGTCATTTTTCGTCGAAGTGGGCCGGCCCGCGACTCGTCGCCACAGCCGGGGTGGGGGGGCCTTCGAGTGATGGGCCGCGCCTTACCGAGTAGTGGGCTGGTCCCTGTCTTGAAACTGGTTGCTATGTTCATCGTTAACTTATCGAAGGGTTTAGGGTACCCCATACCTTCGTACCCGACACAATGCTTGTGAATCACTGCATCTATTTTGTATAACAACAAAGATACCATGATTATAAAAGAACTTATTAGTCATTCCGTTATCTTAGACCAACTCTAAGATATGCCTAATACCAACCTGATCTTAGCAGCTCCAAGATATTGCCTAATACCAGCCCCAAATTTAAAATTGTGGGGTCACGGGTGAAACGTCCCCCTCCAACAGCTCCCTAATTCTTCTCCCAAATTTTAGTCACCCAAAAAAACCAGTCAATCCTTCTCCCAAAATTTAGTCACCTCAAAAAAGCATGTCGTTGCAACCTACCATAGCATCCAGATGCAACTGCCCCATACAACAGTGCCTAGACGTGGTTGCTCGCCAGGCCACCACTCCCATCCAGCGACAAAGTGGATAGGCAACCACAAGTGATCTACACCTTTCATGAGCCCATGTTCCCTTTGGAGATATGACCAACGATGTGGGAAACTAGGGCATCACAAATCAAGCTGTCCTAATGCACATTTGTTCTACAATTGCAATGATTCTGGGCATTTGGTTCCAAACTGTCCAAGGACAAAGAGTAACAAGGGGATGAAGTTGTGTGCCTTTGGGATACCAGTTCAGCTGTTTTTCAGTATTCATATGCCTGTGGATGATGAAGAGCTAGCAAAGATCACAATTACTGAAGTCATGAAGGTGTTAGAAGGGAAATGATCAGTGGATAAGATTAAAAGAGATATCTCATAATTTCTACATGGGAATGGCAGGTCAAGAAGATTGCAGCTAACGAGTTTATGTTTGTGGTGTCTTCTGGTAGTGAATGGAAGCTAACTAGTAATGAGGAATTTAAGAAGATGATTGAATCAAGGTGGGGTGAAAAGGTTATGCATATTTCTATTGAAGTGGTTGCTAAATACCAAGATCAGCCACCCAGGCAGGGTCCAATGTAGTTGGTGAGACAATACCAGAGGTAGAGGGAGGTTGTCATGGTACTGGGGACACATGCAATTCTTCAGTACAGGCTGAGTAGACTAGGTTTGTTTGGAGCACACTGACAATAGAATTTGCGCCCCAACGATGGTGATGTTGCTGAATTGTTAGAAGAGGACAAGCTTTTGAGGCAATGGGATTCATGAGAAAGCTGCAGAAAAGGATACAGAGGATCCTGCTTCCAGTGGAAGCAATGGACATACATGAAGACTTGAGAGAAGTAGCAATTCCATGATAGAGAAATGGTACCTTGTTCTTTTTCTTTTTCTTCTTCATTGGGGACAAGAAGACCAAGATCAAAACTTGGGGCTCGCGGAGCTTGAGGCTGTCATCGTGCTCGCAGTCGTTCGCATCATCAATCCTGCTCAAGGTATCCTCGGGATGAGAGAAGAGTAGAGTTCTCATCTCACTCAAAATCTGATCTACCACATCACCTGAGATATCATCGTATACTTCAACCGTGGCATTGCTTCCGCCCCCCCACGCCGCCGCACGGGCCACCCACCGCAGAGCCAAGCGGACGAGGTGGCCGACCCGCCACCGCCTCCCTCACCCGGCTATCTCCGTAAGGCCGACGATCCATGGTTGTAACCGTTGTTGTCTCTCGACTTGAGCGTGTGCACTGAAGACGCGAGGGCGCACCGTCGTCTGCCTCCTTCCTATGGCCGCTCGCTTGAGCGCTCAGAGCAGTACTCGTGCCCATAGTCGCCGCCGCCTCCTCCTCCTCCGTAGTCGAAGCGCGGTCTCGAGCACGCAGGGGCGCATCGCTGACCGCAAGAGGAGCAAGCTCTAGCGAGTAGCCCTCCCTTCCTTGTCGTGCTCCTAGAGAACTAGGACATATGAGGAGAGGTGGCCCACGCCATGCCCGTGGTTCGGCATTGCTGCATTGGAGTGGTTGTTTCTCCCTCGCCGTCGGAAGGAAGGTGTTCGACAAATTGAGGGAAATGTTGCGAGGCTTCGCATGGGAGGTTCTTTTCAGTTTTGGGCCAATTATATTCTAACGGCAACAATAAAGACATTATATTCCAGAAAAGAGGGGTAGCCTATACTTGGCCATAAGGAACAAGACACAACAGCTCGGCCCATGGCATGACGTTTTGGCCGGGCCCAAGGATAGCATGGCCCGGAGGGCGGCCGTGCCTGGGCCGCCACCTAGGCACGTGGCACGACACGGACACGACCCGGTCTAAGAGGCGGCACAAGAGCGGCCCGGTGATTGTGACTCCAACGACTAATTCGGTTAAAATGACTTGTTAAAATGATTTGTGCTAACTAATAATTGAGTTGTGACATGTTAAAAATGATGAACACTTTGAAAAACTGAAAATGATGAACACTTGTGAGATTTTGAAGTGTTTCTCGCATAATGGGCCATGGGCCGACCCTGCAAGGCAAAACGGCCCGTGGGCAGTGCCTTGGGCCGACAGCCAGGCACAAAGCACGACTAGGCACAACCCGTTAGGCACGACTACCGAGGAGGCACGACACGGGGCGGCATGACACGACACGATGGCCATCTACTCCGTCTCCACAATTTTCTCTCTCTTACTATATTGTTATTATTCTTTTTATTCCGCGAGTTACTTTTTTTCTTTGGTTTTCTAATCCCTCATCACAAAACTCACTCTAATGTTCACAAGTGCACAAAATGACAAATTAGTTTAGCAGTTCCTAGGAGGGGATGTTTTTTTTACCATTTTTATATTCTAAAAATAATCAACCAACTCTAGATTTAGATCTTTTAGTTACGTTAATAAAATAATGTCATGGCAAAATAACCTTGTGGCACGAGCTCAAATGCAAAAAATTTCCCTAGGGTTTCTCTTAGGGTATCCTTTTTCCTCCCGATGGCATCGTCGATGAGAAGTCTACCAAAAAATCACAAAATCCACTGAATTGTCGGGTCTTGTGTGGCTTTCTACGCGTATTTTGTCTCTCCCAACCTTGTGCACAAATTGTATAGGAAGATTTAGCGCTAGAGGGGAACAAGAAGGAGGCTGGTGGGATAAATCCTAGAGGACCGGCTACAGGGATTCACATTGGTGAGGGAGGAACATGAGGACCTAGACTTCTCAAAGGAGATTGACTGCTTGATCAAGGAAGTAATTACAGTTACAAAAGTTTTCAAGATTAGGCCCCCTTTGGCTGGGCTTTCCAACCTGCTTTTGCTTTTGCAAAAGTCAAAAGTCAACCAAAGGGATCAAAAGTCATAGCTACTTTCTCCCAAAAGCTGCTTTTGCTCTAGTACAAAATTGAAATCAGCTCTCCCCCTGTTTTCAGCTTCTTTGGGGGTAAAAAGTTACCCACCTAAAAGGATCAAGATGCCCAAGAGGGGGGGGGGGTGAATTGGGCTTATTTCAAATTTCTAAAGCAAATATGAAATCTTAGCAATGCCAATTACCCCCTAGTGCCTAACGATTGTGTGTCTAGCTAGAAAGTGGTAGCAAGCCAAGGAAAGGAAGAACACCCTACACAATTCTAGTATGAAATAAGAACAAGTGCGGAATGTAAAGAGCTAGGAAAGGAGATTCTTGACAAGGCAACGTTTTGAACCGCCCACAACCGATCACAGGTCGATGAAAAAGGGCCGCCGACAATCCTCCTGGCGATCACCTTCCTCCAAGCACCACCAGACCGTCTAGGTGATGTCGATCACCAAGAGTAACAAGCCTTGATCTTCACTTGACTCAATCAAGCCTCACAACTAGAGTGGATGCACACTTGATCTCTTGGATGAACTAGAGAAGAGGATGGATGGATGGATTCGCAAATCACTCTCTCTTTCTCTCTAGGGCTCTTGCTCTCTCCCCACACTCTCAAGTCTTCTCATCAACTGAAATGAGCAAAGGAAGGTGGGGAAGGCAAGGGATGGGGTATAAATACCCCCTCACACAACTCAGCCTTGGGCAGAAAAACTGACACTTTAAGTTGGCGATGGACGCTCTGTCGCCTAGGCGACAGACGCTCCGTCACCACGCCCAACGGCTAGTTGGTGTTCATTCGAACAGGCGACGGATGCTCCGATGCAATAGGGACGGAAGCGCTCCAGCGTCCGACGCTCCTGGCTGAAACCAGCCCTCTCTAGAAGGCCGACAGCCGCTCTTCATCATCCGACGCCAACAGGACGGACAACGTCCGTCGCACACGCGCTCACTCGAGCAAAACTGGAGCTCTCTGGAAGACCGACGGACACTCGGGGACAAACACCCCAGCGTCCGACACAACTGTCTGGCGCGACGGACAGTGTCCGACGCCTCGGTCTCCAGCGTCCGTCACCCAGAACTGAGCTCTCACAACTTTGGTTTTCGTCGCGATAAATATGGAAGTTTTTCTAGGCTATCTTACGGTCACCATAGGCTTTCTTAGAGCTAAGGAAGTAAAGTGTGCACCACACCCAAGTCATGAAGCTCTCCTAAGTCAAGCTACTAATCTCAACCCCTCTTTATAGTACGGTCAAAGATCAAACAAAGCCCTAACTATGCTAAGTGCCCTTCATCTCCTTATGGCACTTAGTCTATCACTCTAGGGTCTTCATCATGACTCTTTGAAATCCAAAACGATATCCATCTTGGGGGCTAAGTGATAACCATTGATGCCCATTCATAATGATCACTATGGCTAAGCTACGCATAGCCTCTACAAAACACACATTAGCCATAATAATCTCCATTTGTCGTTAATCACCAAAACCAATAGGGTCATGATTCTTCAATCTTCCCCTTTTTGGTGATTGACGACAATAATCCTCGAGTATTCTATAAGAGATGAATGGTTAGGATTTCGAGTGACTTGGATGGGTTGAGCAAGGGTTAGTGAATAAGAGCTCATTCTTGGTATTTATTATGACTATTGGATAAATCCGCAAGCGCACAGATTATACCGATGTAGCACTTCACCGGGAGTATTCCAGGTATCATATTTTCCTCAGGGAACAATAGTGATCTAACTAGGATTAAAGATATGTCCTATGATGGATCAAGGGAGATTATGATAACTGGGTTGAGAGGTTCAAGATAGCACAGATGTATAACAAGGGATAGCTGGTTATATTGGCCTTATCGTCCCTTCTCTTGCAGGAGGCGACAGGATAGATCAGAAAGAGGGCGAAACTCTAACCGGACCGCGCCGTCACGTTGTATTGAAGCCTTACCCTTTAAGAACTTATCTAACACACGTGGTGGAATACAAAGACTAGATAGAGCTATCACTTTCTACTATCATCCACAAACAATCCATGCGAAGCGGTTTACAAAGGCAAGATTAAGCTTAGACACCACGTCTACACTAATCTTACTACTCTAACCTTGGCCTAAGATTAAAGCACTTTACTCAGAGCAAAGCGATGATCAAGCGCAAAAAGTTGTATAACAGCTAAACCAGATTTAGAATACTGAATACTATAAAGAACTCAGAAGAAGTCACTTACAAGTGCTAACTTACAAGAGACTCGCATCTGCTGAGGAAGAAATCTAGAGAAGATTCCCGACAAACCCAGGACTTTCTCCAGAAGGATCTCCTCACTCTCCTCCAACTAGCATAACACTACTGAAGAGATCCGCTAAGAGACTAGAGAGTAGTTTCTCCAATGAGGCATGGCATGAATAGGGAGCTCTAGGGGTCTATTTATAGCTAGAGGTGGAGTAGGGGCTACTCCGGTGCCACATCAGGGATCCGCGTCACCGTCATCAAGCACCGTTGGATCCAACCGACTTTAGAACCGCCTAAGAATCAAGGGTGTTGATGTGGGGAGTGGGTAAGTCGGTTGGGGAGGTGAAACCGCCATATGGGTGGTCGGCCGACCACCCATACTAGCCTACGGGCCCTCCTGGACCTTCTAGAAGATGGCCCATTGATCAGGGGCTAAGTGGGGGCCTGGTGGGCCACACCTATGGATCGGCCGATCCCCATGTGGGATCTGTGGGCCACCTCTGCCTCCTGGACATTGGTCCCACCTGTCATATGCCTTGGATGTCGGTTCTGAGTTGAGTTGTCACATTAATCTTCTTGATGTGGGCCCATGGATCCTTGTGCTGTGAATCTGGACCATTGGGAGGTAAACACACTTGGATCCAAGGGTAGATAGTGTTCTTGAGGGTGTTTCATGGATCATGGGGGCTAAGGGGGCCAAGTGGGTCCACAGGGTGGTCGGTCGACCACCTAAGTGGGCCCATTGGCTCCCAAAAGTCCCCATTTGTCATTACCTGCATCAAATAGTCAAGAGACATGTGAAAGCTCAACCAATAGAGAATAGAGATATATCATGAACCAAATGACAACTCACAAGATATATTAGGGAATCATAAGAGTTAGTCGCAAACACGAGAGTATCTCACAATCACAAGCATCACATACATATACACAATGCAAAAGATAGACATGATGACATGATGCATGAGTACGGGGAATAAATCACACAAGTAAACTCCAAATCCCTCCCCTATCTCAAATACTCGTCTCTCTCCCACTTTGGCGTCTAGCACCAACATCTAAGCATCTGGAGGTGGAGGTGGAGCCGAAGAAGCCGTAGCCTTGCGATCCAAGATGATGAACTCGTGAAGATCTGAATCGTCTGACTCGTCACCCTAATTGGCTGGAACTGACGCCGTCTTTGTAGGCTCAGCTAGCGTGTCCTCGGGAGCTGGAGCTGCTGACTGTGAAGCTGTAGTTGTGTCTCCTAACTCCCCCTGAGGCTCAGACGATGTAGCTATCTGAACGGGAGCCTCAGACGGTCCTGCCTCAGTAGTGGCGGGTCCAGCGACCCGATGAGTGTAGACTTGAGGCGGAGGAGAAGGTGACACTGCAAGCTCTATGAGGGTGACTGCAGCCACTAGCTCTGCGGGCTATCCTGCTGATTGAGCTCCCTCTGACTCAACTGCCTCTGCTGCAACTGTAGTAGCATCTGTAGTAACGACAACAAGAGGAGGAGTGGTCACTGTCTGAGCTGAGCAGTCCAATCTGATCTCTGACGAGGCAATAGAAGACAGGTGTGTGCCTGTCGCCAGAGGAGGAACCTCAAATGGCTGAGAGTCTGGAGGTGCTGTTGGGGATATTACCTCGGCATATCCCCAGGGACCTTTTTGGGCCTGCCGACTAGAAGACGGCCCAGCCCATGAGGCCTTGCGGCACGTGACTAGCCCGTCGTGCTCACCAAGGACTCCAAAGAAGCCTTGCTCGCCAAGAAAGATCCTAGTAGATAGGCTCAGATCCCTTACCTAAAGGGACCGATCGTAATCTGTTAGGATATGGAAATTGTAACCCTGCTCCCCGGCTATATAAGGCGAGCAGGGACCCCCTCCAAAACAATCCCTCAACACCCGCATACAATCCCCTAGATCTCATCTAGGGGTCTTGTAACCTAATACTCATATCAATCAAGCCACCAAAACACAGGACGTAGGGTATTACGGCGATTTGCCGGCCCGAACCTATCTAAATCGCCGTGTCTATGCTCTCTGTGTTATGCTTGATCGCCGTCGCCACACCTCCGCCTACAATCTACTACCATGGGGTACCCCCTAGGTAGACTGCGACGCATATTTCATCGACAGTTGGCGCGCCAGGTAGGGGCTGTGTGCCACAACATCATGGCTCGTCAAGCAATCATCTTCCCCGTCGACGGCCCTCGTTGATAGCCCCTCGTCGTCACCCTCGTCAATGGTCCGCCGCCACCGCCGCCCTCGTTGTCCCTCGTCATGACCAGATCGGATCTATGATCTGGACCGGCGGCGACACCATCCTTGCCTCGGAGATCGTCATCAACTCGCCATACTCCCCTCGTCATCCCTCGCCGACAACATGCCTCGTCCCTCGTCGCGATTCGTCATGGCTCTTGTCAATCTTTACATGATTGTTAAGTTCCTCCTAATTCCATATGTGCATCATGTATTACCCATTCTACGTGTTTGTATTGCAGGTACCAGGATCGTCGTCAGGCCTATTATTGGCGTTTGGATGATATCGTTCCGGTCGCCACTGACTTCTCCGAGCAGCCTGGCTAGAGCCAAAGAACTTCAGAGCTAGGGCTGTCAGTCTGGCCATAGGCGTGCATGCTCATGGCTGCGCTATGCCCGATCGGCAGTCCTCCCGAGTGATGCCCAACCTCTCTACGATCGGCTCCCGGCTGCCATGGGGAAGGGATAAGCTCGGGCTGAAGTCTCTAAAAGCTACATGCCAGTTGCTCGGGGACTGGCCTCGTCATCGACTCGCCACAGCTCTTGCCGACCACGTTGCCCCTCGTCACTCATCGTCACAGCTCTTGCCGACCACATCGCTCTTTGTCGTCGACTCGTCACGGCTCTTGCCGACCACATCGCTCCTTACAGTAGACTCGGGGACTACGCGTACTAACATTATTTTTTAATAATTGTGCCTTTTTCTAGATGTTTTGTAGCTCGGCACCACGTGTCCACTACACCAACTACAGTCTCGGGGACTGGCTTCTTCATCGACTCATCGCGTCTCTCGCCGACCTCGTCGCCCTCGTCGTCAACTACAGTCTCGGGGACTGGCTTCGTCATCGACTCATCGCGGCTCTCGTCAACCTCGTCGCTCCTTGTCGCCGACTCGTCACAGTTCACGCCAACTTCGTCACTTCTCGCCATGGCTCATGCCGACCTTGTTGCTCCTCATCGCCGACTACAGTCTCGGGGACTGGCTTCATCATCGATTCGTCAAGGTTCACGCCGACTTCATCGCTCCTCGCCACGGCTCTCGCCGACCTCGTCGCCGACTCATCACGGTTCCCGCCGACTTCGTCGCTCCTCGCCACGGATCATGCCGACCTCGTCGCTCCTCGCCGTCAACTACAGTCTCGGGGACTGCACTCGTCGTCAACTTGTCGCGGACTCACGGCTCACGATGACCTCATCGCTCCTTGCCGTTGAATACAGTCTCGGGGACTGGCTTCATCGCCAACTCATCGTGGTTCACGCCGAATTCATCGCTCCTCGACACACTTCATGCCAACCTCGTCGCTCCTCGTCGTCAAATATAGTCTCGGGGACTGCCCTCATTGTCAACTTGTCGCGGGCTCATGGCTCACGACGACCTCGTCGCTCCTCGCCGTCAACTACAGTCTCAGAGACTGCCCTCATCGTCAACTCGTCGTGGGCTTACGGCTCATGACGACCTCGTCGCCCCTCGTCGTCAACTACAGTCTCGGGGACTGCCCTCGTTGTCAACTCGTCGTGGGCTCACGGCTCATGACGACCTCGTCGCCCCTCGTCGTCAACTACAGTCTCGGGGACTGCCCTCGTCGTTGACTCATCACGGATTACGCCGACTACAGTCTCGGGGTCTGCCTCGTTGTCGACTCGTCAAGACCCTCGCCAACATCATCAACCTTCATCACCAACCTCGTCGACCCTCGCCGCCGAGTCCTCCGTTTGTCCTATGACTTGGCTCGGGGACTGCGAACAATATAGAACAGTATGATCCTGATACAAGAACCATCGAGCTCCTTACATCAGGCTCGGGGACTACGGGTATTCGCAGTCGTTTTCTACAAAACTTATGTTTTAGTCTTCGGCTAACAATTTTTATGCATTCTTTATCTTTTATAAAGCTTGGCACCACGTGCATACTTCACCTACTACCAAGCTCGGGGACTAAGTGGGTACACTTCACCTTGCGGTGAATGTACTTATTTTGTTCTCGACAAACCTCTGGTGTTTCTTGTTGCCTTTTTGCAGAGCTTAAGTGGGTACACCTCACCAGGGAATAAGCCGTTCAAAAACTTTTTTCTTCTTCAGCACGCTACATCCTCCCGACGAGTAGCCGCATCATCCATCGAAGGCGACCTGCTCGCACATCAAGCTACGACGTTCCCGACCAGCTTGACCTAGTTGAGAGGCTTCTCCAAGCGGTGCTCCGACCAGCTAGCCTGGTCGGGACCCTGCAACGACGACTTCATGGGATGGCGGCCAGATGTACACCTCCAAGGACGATGCTGCTGACTCGCCAGAAGAATATAATGTGCTCGGGGACTTGTTGGGGATATTACCTCGGCATATCCCCAGTGACCTTTTTGGGCCTGCCGACCAGAAGACGGCCCGGCCCACGAGGCCTTGCGGCACGCGACCAGCCCATCGTGCTCGCCAAGGACTCCGAAGAAGCCTTGCTCGCCAAGAAGGATCCTAGTAGATAGGCTCAGATCCCTTACCTAAAGGGATCGATCGTAATCTGTTAGGATATGGAAACTGTAACCCTGCTCCCCGGCTATATAAGGCGAGCAGGGACCCCCTCCAAAACAATCCCTCAACACCCGCATACAATCCCCTAGATCTCATCTACGGGTCTTGTAACCTAATACTCATATCAATCTAGCCACCAAAACACAGGACATAGGGTATTACGGCGATTTGCCGGCCCGAACCTGTCTAAATCGTCGTGTCTACGCTCTCTGTGTTACGCTTGATCGTCGTCGCCACACCTCCGCCTACAATCTACTACCGTGGGGTACCCCCTAGGTAGACCGCGACGCATATTTCGTTGACATGTGCTGCTACTGGTGAGTCGTCACCGATGATCTCTTGGTACGAAGCTGTGAGGTCACGTGTAGCCTCCTCAAAGGTAGCTCACCGGGAAGGTGTGAAGCCTGTCTGAAACTCACTCGGGAAGGCTAGCCACAATGACACCTGGGTCATCAACGTCTAGAAGACGGGTGAAGCAGGTGCCCGACTCTGCTGTCCACAGGACGGTAACGCTCGAGTCGGCACTATCACTAGAGAAGGCTTTGGCTGCAAGGTGTACTGCTACTGAGAGGTGCCATGTAGCTATAGCAGAGGTGTCACGGAAGGTCCGGAGCTGGAACTGAGAAGACGCTCAAGTATCTTCATCTGTGTCATCTACATCTCGGCCTGTTGCCTCTAATAGGCAAGAAACTACATCTGGAACTCATCCTGCCTAGCCTGAGACTGTGCCTGAGTGGCAAGCTGCTGAGCGGCAAGTCGTCATACCTCAGCTGCCTATCTCCTCTACTCCTCTACCTGACGTGCCTGCTCCTCCTGCATCCTCGTAAGGACGGTGAGTAGTGTAGCCTCTGAAGAACCTGAGGCTGGAGCTGCTCCTGACCCACAAGCCTCGTGATCGTGAGACCGGGTACATACTTTGGGATAGGTTTGTAGTCCTCGTCAGAGCTATCGGAAGGCAAGTCCTCTCGGTAAGTATCATTAGCTGCTGCATCAATCTGAGCATTAAGGTCTGCTAGCTCTGACTCTGCAAGCCTAGCAACAGTAGCCTCCTGCTGCTCCTCAGACTTTGGTGGAACACCAGTCTGTCGTGTGTAAGGACCCTGAGCGCGGCTAGGACGAGCTATGTTGCCGTGAATGACTAGCTGGCTCATCTGATACTCTGGAAAGATAGTAGCTGACCGGGTAAGAGTAGTATGGAGTGACAGTGACCTAGCCCGAGAGACCATCAGATAGGAGATCCAATGAGCATACTGCAACCGCCAGTGGCCTCTGAAGCCTGCTGCTATGATGTTCTCCATCTCACTGACAAGCAAGTCCCAAATATCAAACTTCTTCATCCTGACGACGTGAGCTAGGAGCCACAACTGTAGTCGGGTCAGTGTGTCCTAGGCTCCTACTCGAGGTAAGATGGTACGCCTCAGTACCTCGTGAAGAGTGCGAGCAAACGACGTAAGGTCACTCGGAGTGCGACTAGAACCCTCACCGAACGGCTGCAAGAAGCACGGCCGTACAAAGTCAGTTGACGGTACTATGCCGTCGTGCGGTCGACGAGGTGCCTCCTGGCGACCGTAGCACAAACTGTGTATCCTCGTCTCAGAGGCCTCCAGGTGGAAAATCTCTCTGAACTTGGCAGCGGTGACTCTGTAGTCACAACCTCTGAACCCGTAGTGGAAGAACTTGTGGTCTGGAGAGATCCATAGTGAGGCGTAGAACTGACGCACCCAGTCCTCCTGGTAGGTGCCAACACGTCCCAGTAAACCGGTCAAGCCCTGTAGGTACTGAAGGTTCTGGGAAATATCTGGGCCACCGATGCTCACTATGTACTCAAACGGGCAAACTCCGTGTGCACGTAGTGGAGCGTCAGTCTGAACGTACGCTCGGTAGAAGTCCTCATGCAAGGTGGTGTAGAATGGGGGATTAGCACGAGGGTCTCGCTGACTGGGGAACCAAGGCTTAAAATTCCACAAAGCGTAGAGTCTGAATCTGCTTGGCCGTGAGGACTCGGACCTGGTGTCTCACTGGGTCTGGTAGACGAGGTCTAGGTGGACTGTCGGGCCTAGGTGGTCCCAAGCCACGAGATCAAGTGACCCGTCTAGCCACCAACTCCTGCATAGAAGAGTGGCCCATGGCCTCTGCCTGCTCGGTCTCCTCACCCTGCTCTGCCTTAGTAGCCTCTAGGGGCTCTGTCTCTGTCTCTAGGGCAACCTCTGCCTCTGTGTTAGAGGGGGACTCACAACGAGCTCCATGGCGAGGTGAGGAGTCAATCCTCAAGCCGGCGTGACGTCCACCCTGCTCAACTGCCTCTGTTGCCTCGGTTGCTGCTAGTGTTGCCAGTGACGCTGGATCCATCAGTGGCCTCTTGTGCTTATTTGAAACAACCTTCAACTTGCCCTTTCCCCGATCGGTGGGTGGATGCGATGGAGGTGGAGGATCACCACCACTACCAGGGACAGGGCCTGCATTCTTCGTCCGTGGCATTGTCAACCACTAGAAGAACAACTGCCACTGAAAGATCAACTGTCACTAAGAAGTATCCCAAAGCAAACAACTGACACTGATCAACTGCAAGCAATCCACTGACAATCCCAATCAATCAAGAGTGGCTCTGTAAGCCCTAGACTGTCACTTTTGAGGCTTTGCCTCGTTCCTTACTCGCAGGCCTTGCCCCGAGTTTACTGTTACTGTCCACTGTCACTGACTCGTTGCACGCTGGAAGTAGGAAGAATATATAACCATATAAGCAAGTAATCTAAAGATAAGCGAAGTCTAGTGAGAAGCATGAATTAGATAAGAGTGATAGAACGAATCTGCCAACCATACCTCAATCCAAGGTTACCAAAAAGAAAAGGGAAGAGTTCATCGATTAATCACACACCAACCCGTAGCCTAAATAGAGGATAGAGGGAAACATATTAGGTTTTGGTGGCAAGAAATGAAAGCAGTGCTGATAAAACCCTAAAGGAAGGGATCATCAAAAAGGAGGGGAGAACCCACCTTAGATGCTTCGGCCAAAAGGTTGAAGACGACCGAGAGGGGCCGAACAGGGGAGCACTTGGCGACTCCTGAAGAAAATACGCAAGGGAGCCTTGCACGAGAACCTTTGCTCCGGCTAGAAACGCACGGGACAAAGAGCAAGGGAACTGCAGCGGCGCAGAAGCAGGCGGGGCAGGCTCACCGGCGGTGGGAAGGCACTGGCGAGGGCAGTGCAGCAAGGGGGCAAGCGCAGGCGGTGGTTAGGGCTAGAAGCGGCGGCGACGGAGTACGGATGTGAGTGAGAGAAACCGAGAAGATGGTTTTCAAAAAGGATATATGCCAGGTAAGTTCGTGAGGGACTGTCCGGATAGGAGCGTCGGACGCTCCGTCGGAGTGCGACAGATGCTGGAGAGCGTCCGTTGGCCTGCGTCCGTCAGGCTTCCAGAGATGGTCTAAGGAGCCAAAACGCATATGCTCATCCGACGCCTCGCGACGGACAACGTCTTTTGCCCCTCAGCGGGCAAGTTTCTGTGCGGACTGTCGCGACAGACGCTGAGGTATAGGGGGTCGAGCGTCCGTCGGCAGCGTCCGACGCCGTTTTCAAAAGATTTTTCAAATCTGATTTTTGCGCCTTTCTCCCAAGCAAGTTCCAATCCCAATAAGATGCAAATAACACATAATTTGGACTTGATAAGAGAACCATCTCTCAAACTCTTATTTTCAAATAGTTTGCCATAGGCTTAGATTTAGTTTTTAGATCAAAATATTCGAATGGAAGCTCCAAGGAGACATCATAGGGCCACAAGAGGGGTATAGAAACATCTTGAGCTTGGAATGCTCCCCCTAAGTGGCGAACCTAGCGGATGATCAAACTTAACCATAAAGAAACGGCAAGCAACACATGCATATGCAATGCAATACTTTGGAATTTGAAACTAGGTTGCTTGCAAGTTTGAACCGCGGTTAGACTTCTTCACATGTTTTAAGGACGGTTATTCTAACCGTGTTAGCCAATCCTATGTGCATTAGTAAAATTAACATGTTATAATACACATGATGCATGGTTGGTTCACACAAGATCATTTTTAGTGAAGTTAGAGTGATCAAGCACATTTAACTCGCTTCTCAACCTACAAAAGGTTGCTTCATCGAGTGGTTTTGTGAAGATATCCGTCAATTGATCTTTGCTCTTAACTCCCATTAGTGATATGTCTTTCCTAGCCACATGATCTCTAAGAAAGTGATGGAGAATATCTATGTGCTTGGTCCGAGAGTGTTGAACCGGGTTGTTTGCAAGTTTTACGGTGCTTTCATTATCACACAAGAGTGGAACTTCTTTTAAGGTAACACCGTAATCTAGGAGAGTTTGTGTCATGTATAAGATTTGTGCACAACTTGCTCCCATGGCAATGTATTCCGCCTCGGCGGTAGACAATGCCACACTATTTTTCTTCTTAGAGGACCAAGAAACAAGTGATGTTCCTAGCATATGGCACCCTCCAGAGGTACTCTTCCTATCAACCTTACACCCGGCATAGTCCGAATCGGAACAGCCAACTAGTTGGAAGGGAGCCCCTTTGGGATACCAAAGGCCAATGCTAGGGGTGTGCCTTATGTACCTTAGGATTCTTTTTACTGCACTTAAGTGCGACTCCTTAGGGTTAGCTTGGAACCTAGCACACATACACACACTAAACATGATATCCGACCTAGAAGCGGTGAGGTAAAGTAAACTACCGATCATCGAGCGATAAAGAGTTTGGTCGATCGGTTTACCTCCCTCATCAAGGTCGAGATTCCCATTAGTAGGCATGGGGGTCTTGATTGGCTTGCAATCCTCCATCTTGAATTTCTTGAGTACATTATGGGTGTACTTCTCTTGAGATATGAAGGTGCCCTCCCTCAGTTGCTTCACTTGGAAGCCAAGGAAGAAGGTGAGATCGCCAATCATTGACATCTCGAACTCCTTGGACATAAAGTCACCAAACTCCTTGCAATGATCTTGGTTTGTTGACCCAAATATAATGTCATCGACATATACTTGGCAAACAAAGATTTCTCCATTAAGCTTCTTGGTGAAGAGTGTGGTATCAACTATCCCGATCTTGACGCCCTTCTTGAGTAGAAAGTCCCTTAGCCTCTCATACCAAGCACGGGTTGCTTGCTTCAATCGATAGAGCGCCTTGGACAACCTATACATATGATTAGGACAAGTTGGGTCTTCAAACCCGGGAGGTTGTGAGACAAAGACAAGTTCATTAATGAAACCATTTAAGAAGGCACTCTTCACATCCATTTGAAATAGTTTCATTTTGTGATGTGAAGAATATGCCAAAAGGATACGTATGGCTTCAAGTCTTGCAACCGGGGCAAAGGTCTCTTCAAAATCCAAACCTTCAACTTGAGAGAACCCCTTTGCCACCAATATTGCCTTGTTCCTCACAACCACGCCTTGATCATCTTGCTTGTTCCGAAACACACACTTGGTGCCAATGATTCTTGCTCCTTTGGGATTTTCTACGAGTGTCCACACTTCATTCCAGGTGAAGTTGTTAAGCTCTTAATGCATGGCATTCACCCAATCCGGATCCGCAAGTGCATCCTCCACACTAGTAGGCTCAACAAAGGAAACAAAGGAGTGATGCTCAACATAAGAAGCAAGTCTAGATCTAGTTGTTACCCCCCCTTGATGGACTCTCTATGATGAGGTCTTGTGGATGAGCTTGAAGTATATGTGTAGATCTTCTATCAATCACTTGGGGAGGAGGTTGTGGTGCACTAACATCACTAGATTGAGCTTCGGCTTGATCATGAGGGATGAAAGAGTCTTCTTGTGCTTCCCTCACTTGTTCTTCATTAACTTGAGGCGTGTGAGGTGGAGAGGGTACTTGATTTGCATCATCTTCTACATCTTCCACTTCTAGTGGGCTGATGGCACCAACGGGCATATTCTTCATAGCCTCCCTCAAGGGTTCATCACCTACATCATCAAGATTCTCATGCTCTCCTTGAGAGCCATTAGTTTCATCGAATCCAAGTCATACGTTTCTTCAACTAGGCTGGAGGCTTTGTTAAATACACAGTATGCCTTGGATTTAAGAGAGTAACCAAGAAGGAAACCAATGTCACAACGCCTTTGGAACTTGCCCAAGTGTTGACGCTTCTTGTAGATGTACACTTTGCATCCAAACACTCGAAAGAATGATATATCCGGTTTCTTCCCATTCACAAGCTCATAGGGTGTCTTCTTGAGAAGCCTTTGGACAAATAGCCGGTTGGCCGCATAGCATGCAGTGTTGATTGCTTCGGCCCAAAAATTCTCGGGGGTGTTGTATTCATCAAGCATAGATCTAGCAAGGGTGATTAGGGTCCGGTTCTTCCTCTCTACAACACCATTTTGTTGTGGGGTATAGGTGGCGGACACCTCGTGCTTGATTCCCACTTCATCACAATAGTCTTCAATCTTGGTGTTCACAAACTCAGTGCCATTGTCACTTCTAATCTTCTTGATCTTCACATCAAATTCATTTTGAGCTCTTGTTGCAAACTTCTTGAATATGCATTGTGTTTCTCCCTTGTCTTGAAGAAAGAATACCCAAGTGTACCTAGAGTAGTCATCAACTACCACCAAGCAAAAGAGATTGCCTCCAAGGCTAGCATAGGTGGTAGGTCCAAATAGATCCATGTGAATTAGCTCTAGGACTCTTGAGGTTGACATGAAAGCTTTGGTTGGATGAGCGTTTGCCACTTGCTTGCCGGCTTGACATGCACTACACAATTTATCCTTCTCAAACACCACATCCTTGATTCCTCTAACCATCTCCTTCTTGACAAGCTTCTTCAAGGTTGACATGCCCACATGTGCTAATCTTCTATGCCATAGCCAACCCAAAGAATTCTTGGAGAATAGACATGTTTGCAATTCGGCCTCATTTCAAGTGAAGTCCACTAGATACAAGTTGTTGTGCCGGAATCCCTTGAATATCAATGAAGAGTCATCCACCTTGGTCACAACAACCTCACTTGGAGTGAAGAGACATTGGAAAACGAGATCACAAAGTTGACCAACCGATAGCAAGTTGAAGCTCAAAGATTGCACTAGCAAGACATTGGATATTGATTGATCTTGGGAGATAGCCACTTTGCCTAAGCCTTGTACTTTGCCTAAGCCTTGTACTTTGCCCTTTGAATTATCCCCAAAAGTGATATTGTCTTGACTTGATCAATCCTCATCAAGTGTGGTGAACATTCGGGGATCACCGATCATATGTTGAGTGCAACCACTATCAATCACCCAATGACTTCCACCGGTCTTGTAGTTCACCTACACACAAGCAACTTAGAGTTAAGCTTGTTGTTTGGGAACCCACACTTGGCGATGTCCCATAGCCTTGTCAACCAACTCCTTGGCAACCCATAGCACTCTAGGCTTGTTCTTCATTTTAGGACCAAGAAACACCACAAGTGGTCTACCCTTGGAGTCCTTGTTGATGACAAAGTGTGCATCATGAGCAAATGGACTTGTGTGCTTGGGAAAGGTCTTGGGAGGTGGAGTCTTGCAATCATAAGAAAAGTGACCAACTTGACCACAGTCATAGCATCTTCTAGGCTTGGGCTTTGGCTTGTCATAGTTGTTGTTCATGGCCTTGTTCTTGTAGTAGTTCTTTGCTTCAATCTTCACTTTGGCCTTCATGAGTTGATTTTCCTTGTATCCAACTCCCATCTTGTCATTCTTCATGATGGTGTTCATCAAGATCTCACTTTGAAGGTTGTGGCCCTTGGTGAACTTCTCCATCCCACTTGCAAGCTTGATCTTCTCATTCTTGAGATTTGCATTTTATTCTCCAAGTTTGTTGATCAAGGTGATAGCATCCTTGTCATCTTGCTTGACTGACTTGATTGTGAAGGGCTTGTTAGCCTTGAGGTTGATTAGCTCTTCCTTGAGCTTTGAGTTATCTTGCCTCATCTTCATATAATCGTCATACTTGTCGGCCTCAACTATCTTCTTGCCCTTGCACTTAGCATTTTGCTCACTAGCAACTTCATCAAGCAAGTCCTCACAAGAAGTGGCTATATCACACTTAACAACCGGGTTAATAGCAACATGTGTAGCAAGATCATTTGAAAGCAATTCATTAGCTACCACAAGTGTGCCATGTTCATTTCTTACTTGTTTGTAGTCATCTTTTAGCAAGTTATACCTTGTATGTAGCTCTTGTGTTGAGCTCTCAAGCTTATCATGTTTCTCATTCATTTTCTTGAGTGAGGCTTTGATCTCCCTAGTGCTAGATGTGAGAGAATTATTCTCAAGCTTTAAATCATCATTAGCACTAGACAAGGCATCAAGCTTAGCATGCAAGTTTTCTTTGACCTCAAGTAGTTTGTCATTTTTACCTTTGTACCTCCTTATGATGCTAGAGTATTTGTTGCAAAATTTAATTAACTCATCATAGGATGGTGTGTCTTCATCATCACTATCACTACCACTTGAGTCACCACTATCATCATCATCCTCTTTTTGTACCTTCTTGTCACCTTTAGTAATGAGGCATAGGTGTGTAGAGGATGAGCCCGGTGATGAGGAGGAGGTGGCAGTGGAGTAGAAGAACCAATCACCAATGCGGCCACCTTCTCATCTTCACCTTCACCATTGGAGGAGTCACTTGAATCCTCATTGTTGGTGAGCCAATCACCAACAATGTAAGCCTTGGTGGAAGTCGAAGTTCTTCTTCTTCTTCTTGTAAGGCTTGTCTTGCTTCTTGTCATCATCACTTGAATCATCTTGTGCACCCTTCTTGTTCTTGTAGTTCTTGAACTTATCTTTCTTCTCTTCGGTGCAAGTATGAGCTAGATGACCAAGAATGCCATAATTGTAGCACTTCATTTGGGAGATTGGCTTCCTTGAAGAGCTTGTGAAGAATTTCTTCTTCTTTGAGTCAAACTTGACTCCATTCTTGTTTAGCCTCTTCAACATCTTGGTGGTCTTCACCATGAGGGCAATGTTGTCATCATCTTCATCATCACTCGCGCTCTCATACATCACTTGAATTTTGCACTTCTCCGAAGAGGATGCCTCGAGAGACAAGTCCTTCTTCTCCTCTTTCTCTTTGTCTTTCTTCTTGGAGGAGGATGAAGAACCGCCATCACCGATCTTCATGTACATCTCATGAGCATTGATCTTGCCCAACACTTGGGTTGGTGTAGAGTTTGAGAGATCCCCTTGGTGAAGAACGGTGACGATGTGGCCATACTTGTCAATGGGCAAGACACAAAGAATCTTGCGCACCACATCGGCGGGTTGCATTTGGGTGAGCCCAAGTCCATTCAACTCCTCTACAAGAATATTAAGACGTGAGTACATCTCATTAGCATTCTCATTAGCAAGCATAGAAAAGGAGTTCAACTTAGCCATGACCAAATGGTAGCGTTCCTCACGCTCACATTTGGTCCCCTCGTGAAGTGCACAAACGTTTGTCCAAACATCATATGCGGTTTTGCAATTCCGCACACGGTTGAACACATCCTTGCAAATGCCACGGAAAAGAATGTTCTTTGTCTTGGCATTGTTCTTCTCAAAGAAGGGATCCTCGGCGAACACCGGTCCACCCAAGGTGGCAGCTTTGTGAATGCCGATATCCACGGCCTCAAGGTAGGCCTCCATCCACACTTTCCAATACGGAAAGTCATCCCCATCAAACATGGGTGGCAGTCCTTCCCCATGGGACAACTTGCTCTAGGCGTTGAAGCCTAATTTAGAGCAACCTTGCTTTGATACCAATTGAAAGGATCAAGATGCCCAAGAGGGGGGGTGAATTGGGCTTATTTCAAATTTCTAAAGCAAATATGAAATCTTAGCAATGCCAACTACCCCTAGTACCTACTGATTGTGTGTCCTAGTTAGAAAGCGGTAGCAAGCCAAGGAAAGGAAGAACACCCTACACAATTCTAGTATGAAATAAGAGCAAGTGCGGAATGTAAAGAGCTAGGAAAGGAGATTCTTAACAAGGCGACGTTTTGCCAAGGTATCGAGGAGTCGACACTCCCCCTAGTCCTCGTTGGAGCACCTGGCAAGGTATTGCTCCCCCTCAATCCCACGCAAGGGATGAGTGCTCTCTATGGGCTGGTTCTTCGCCACTCCGGCTCGATGAACTGCCCACAACCGATCACAGGCCGATGAAAAAGGGCCGCCGACAATCCTCCCGGCGATCACCTTCCTCCAAGCACCACTGTACCGTCTAGGTGATGTCGATCACCAAGAGTAACAAGCCTTGATCTTCACTTGAATCAATCAAGCCTCACAACTAGAGTGGATGCACACTTGATCTCTTGGATGAACTAGAGAAGAGGATGGGTGGATGGATTCGCAAATCACACACTCTCTCTATCTAGGGCTCTTGCTCTCTTCCCACACTCTCAAGTCTTCTCAGCAACTGAAATGAGCAAAGGCAGGTGGGGAAGGCAAGGGATGGGGTATAAATACCACCTCATACAACTCAACCTCGGGCAGAAAAACTGGCACTTTAAGTTGGCGACGAACGCTCTGTCGCACGCCCAACAGCTAGTTGTTGTTCATTCAAACAGGCAACGGACGCTCCGACGCAATAGCGATGGACGCTGCGCTCCAGCGTCCGACGCCCCTGGCTGAAAACAACCCTCTCTGGAAGGCCGACCGACTCTCTTCATCATCTGACGCCAACCTGACGGACAGCGTCCGTCGCACACGCGCTCACTCGAGCAAAACTGGAGCTCTCTAGAAGGCCGACGGACACTCGGGGACAAACAACCCAGCGTACGACGCCACTGTCTGGCGCGACGGATAGCGTCCGATGCCTCGGTCTCCAGCATCCGTCACCTAGAACTGAGCTCTCACAACTTCGGTTTTCGTCGTGATGAATATGGAAGTTGTTCTAGGCTATCTTACGGTCACCATAGGCTTGATTAGAGCTAAGGAAGTCAAGTGCGCACCACACCTAAGTCATGAAGCTCTCCTAAGTCAAGCTACTAATGTCAACCCCTCTTTATAGTGCGGTCAAAGATCAAACAAAGCCCTATCTATGCTAAGTGTCCTTCATCTCCTTATGGCACTTAGTCTATCACTCTAGGGTCTTCATAATGACTCTTTGAAATCCGAAACGATATCCATCTTGGGGGCTAAGTGATAACCATTGATGCCCATTCATAATGATCACTATGGTTAAGCTACGCATAGCCTCTGCAAAACACACATGAGCCATAATAATATCCATTTGTCGTTAATCACGAAAACCAATAGGGCCATGATTTTTCACCACCTGATTATGTATTGTACCAGTTCATTTCTTTCTCTCTTCTATTCTTGTCGCGAGTTCTATTCCCATCCTCATCCTCTTCTATGACCGCCACCGAGCTCCCTTTCCCTCAGCGACCACCTTCCCCTCCTCTCCCCCGGTGAGCCCCCTGCACGGGCGGGAAAGAGGACCTCTACTGCTCTCGCCACCAGCCCCCTTCCCCTCCTCTCCCCCAGCAAGAAGCTCCGTCGTGGCCTCACGAGAACGGGCGTGAGGAACCCCGCTGCGGCCTCGCGACAACGGGTGCGAGGAGCTCTGCCTTGACCTCGCGGGCGAGTGCAAGGAGCCCTGTCGTTCCTACCACCGGTCCCCTTCCCCTCCTCTCTCCCCCAGCGAGAGAAGATCCGATTTGGCAGGATTTGCCGCGCTAACCACAAAGAGTTGTAGGTTTCATGCCCTTTGTGTATGGGCATGCTTTTGCCACGTGATTATCTTCATCACAATCCTCTAGCATATGACCTTTTGTAAAACAACGAAAACAATAAGGTTTGTTTTTCTTTTTAGCTCCAGCAAGATTCGACGAAAGTCCATTCCCATGATTCTCACTGTCTTGACCAATCTCTAAAGATGACAGAGAATCCAAATTACCTGGGACTTCCTGTGTCGCCGATCCCAATTCTCTATTTGTCAATGGAGAAGTCATTGGAGGCGGGGTTGAAGCTATTTGGCCGATGGACTTCCTGTGTCGCCGATCTCTCATCTCTCTCTCATTCTTGATGAGGGTGTTCGTAATAGTTAGCTATTTGGCTAGCTAGATGTGACATGACATGAAAAAGTAGGAGAGAGAGTAGTCGCTAGTGACGACCAAATAGTCTATCTATTTCACGTACCCCAAAACTATGTGAGAGGAGCATGCGGGTCAAGTAGTATATATTAGTCTCTTTTATTGTCTCTCACCTCCACGTCTACTGACTATGTAGTTAATACTAGTTATTACCATTGTGAACGTCCTAAGTGGGCTCACATATTGCCTCATTTTCTGAGCGAGATAGGTGTTGAGATAGGAAATAGTTTCTTGTCTTTTCCATCTTCTCTCTTCTGGCTCTGTTGGGATCTAGGGACTAATAGCCATTAAAGTTGACGAACAAAGACCAAAACACAGTAATACAAATAATCAGATCGAGCTCGACTCGGCTATGCCTAACGCTGCTTTCATTTCATCACCTTTGGGGGGCTCCCACCCAGGGTTCAAATCCTGGGTGCGACACTTTATTCTGGATTTATTCCAGGATTTTTCGGCGCTACGCATTAAGTGGTAGGCGACGTTCCCGTCGGCAGTGAGCCTGTGGTGACTTCGTGAACTCCAAGATTTGTCGGCTCAGTCCTTCGAATGTGCTCATAGGGGTAGAGTTTGCATAGGGGTAGTGTTTGCGTACGTGTGTTCATAGGAGGGAGTGTGCGTGCGTGTTAAGCGTCTGCGTTGTACTCTGTAATCTCAAAAAGGTCGGCCTTCTACTGGTCAGGATTATAGGCCCATTGTCTCGTTCATAGCTTTTGCCACGCTGGTTGCAATTATCATGGCTAACCGTCTAGCTACGACTCTCCATGTATGAATATTGGTCTCCAAAAATCAGAGTGCATATGTCAAAGGGCCGGGAGAAGTATTCAGGACAATCAACTTCTTGTTTGTGCAATTTTTGCAAAGGAAAAATGAGGCTCACATCCTTCTCAAGTTGAACATTTCAAAGGCTTTCGATTCCGTTGGTGTAATCTGCTTTGTTTGCTGTTATCTACTGCATCAACTCATGTTCTGGTCAATGGTGACTTGGTGAGCGTTGGATGACCCATTATTTGGGGAGAAAATTCGGTGGACATAGCGTCCATTCATTCTATCGCCCATGCGACCCCACTGCTGAAGTGCTGATGCAGGGAGTGCACGACGCATGGTGCTCGACGAAATCGAAGTGTCCGACAGGTGGGATAGCGGATCTCAGCTCCTCGCCTAGCGCTGCTACCGGACGCATGCGCAGCGCCTTTGCCGAGTGCCACCCTCAACAAGCCACACTCGCGACGCTTAGATTCTCAGCGTTGGTTGACAAATTAGATTGTCAAATTAGACAAATTAGAGCGTTGATTCTCATGAGTTGGATAGGAGCCGGTTTTCGACTGTTGCCGCACCTCCATGTCCATCTAGTGATGCAGCCGTTGTTTGGGCCCACTGCAATCTGATTAGATTGTTCAGTTTCGTCAGTAATTGAACACTTCCTCAATTCATTCAGTTTCGTCAGAAAGAAAGGTAACCAGCGTTGAACACTCAGTTTCGAGTAAGAAACTACGTTAATTTATTTCTTATTTTTTTCGGAAGTGTTTATCTTTCAGTTAATATAATCATCGATGCCTCAACCTGAATGGGGCTCAAGTGCTGGCTGTAAGGCTTATCGAAGAAGTCAAGAAACTAGAACTCATGTTCTGTTGGAGTACTTAAGCAAAGTACCACCACCTCTACCTGCTCCAAATTCCTGTAAGCTTCTCATAGGAAAAAGAAGGCCAAAACCTTGTTATCCTTGACACCCTTGTTACATATTGTAACTCAAGTAAATTCTATGATCTTTGATGCACAAGCTGCACGATTTGAAGATACACTGATAACAAAAATGTGTCACCAAGACCAAATTCAGATCGCAACTTTTAGGGACTGGTGAAAAAAAGGTAATGAATCTATCAATCCAGGGCTTTAAAATGCAAAAGAAATGTTTTTCATTGGTGGGAAGATGCTATATATACATTATTTCACACCTGAATTGACGTAGCAGATAATTAAGCCTCTCCGTCCCCATGGTTGCATTGGTTTTTGCAAAGGGTGATTTGGATCGATAGGTTTTCGATGAAAAATCGGAGATGTCCGCGATAACTCGTTTGGAAGTTTTGAACAGTAATTGTTCTTTCGTAGCTAAGTGGAAGCTTTTATTTCCTAGCAAGTGATAACATGATTCTGTTTGTTCTGGATCCTTGCTAGTGCAGAAAATTTGGAATGCCTGCTTACTTTCAGTGTGCTAAGTAGTACTGAAGTTATGGATTGGTGTATCGGTAAATGTTGAGATAAGTTGTTTTTTGGTAAATGCATGAAAATTATGATCCAAATGAATTTTCATATAGTAGAATGGATTTTTGCTAACTAAACAAAAATGAAAAAGAACAGTGGATTATACAGTAATATGAATTGACGCAGATATATGCAAATTGCAACAAAAAAAAAATAATGAACCCTGCGGAAAAGACCAATGGAAATCTAAAGAGTTCTCCGTTTAAAATGAAATAAAACACCAAGTTGGCAGACAAATTACAGTATGCATTGAGAGGAGATAACAAATGTCAACACACTGTAAAATGACTAGACCTTGCTGGATCACTTGAGAAATGTTCGATTGGTGTCATTAAACATATATACTAATGAAATCTGTGAAAAGGGTTGGCTGATAGATCATGTACTTATTTGGCATATTGTTCGTCAGAAGACCTAGTCAATATGTTAGAAGATACAAAGTCGAACTGAGCACCACTTGAAGCCCTGTTTCTGATATGGAGCAGACTCTGCTGCCTTCCAATCCATTTGGTGCTAACGTTTGCGCCTTCTACCTCAAACCTCATTGACTCCAGCACTCTTGCATTTGTTACAAAGAATCTAGCCATGTTAATATGTGACTCGTTGTTGCCTCGGTAATTACTTAGCACAATTTTTCTCAGACACATGTCAAGGATACTATTAAGTTTTTTTTTTCCGGTATGTTGACCAAGCTTTTCCCAAAACTAGTGTTAACTGTAAAGGCAAAGTGAACATAGAAATAGCGTCAACAATCAACCTAACTTTAGAACAATACTACTGATATTAGAAGCGACTAAAAAATGCAGATGCATGCTCTGGCATAGAGAGTCAATCACCTTGATGTACAACTTCTGCAGGTGGGGAAAGCACTGCATTAAGTTGAGAACCGCATCCAGGCAAAGATTGACATCACTTAAGGAAAGAACCTTCACACTAGGCACCACCGTTGACATGCTAACAATGGTTGATCCCTGTGTTTTATGCATGATTGATATAAGCAAAAAGGGTTTAGTTTGGATCCCTTCTGAAGTTGAAAGTGAGGATGCACATGATATATACATGTATGTACCTGAAAAACCGTGGCTCCGAACTGAAGCCCTGGAGAGCCCTCAAAGATTTTCCCTAAAATAGCCAATTTCGGTGCAGAGACTACCGAGATGTTCGCATCCCCCCAAAATACAGTAATCTTTCTAGACACGGGGCATCCTCGATGACGAGCTGCCTTAACGTGATTTCATAATCCCAATAACGCACGCCGATACTCCTGAGACTAGAATACACAATTTGAAGTCGATGGAAGGAGTAGCCGCTGTGAAATAGCAGCAAGCTCTCTAGGACAGGGCAGCCGGTGAGCATGGCGTGCAGAGCGGTCTCCAGGATGCCAATGTTGGAAAGAGTCAGCTGCTTGAGAATCGGCCAATGGAGTGGCGGGGTTGTACCTGGTGGGAAATAGACACCACTGAAGATGGCGACGCGAAGGGTGGACGAGAAGCGGTGGATTGATGGCGGCAGCATAGAGTAGCGGAACTTGAGCTGGAGCTCCTGGAGGTTGTTGAGGCCGGAGCCATCCAGGGTCGTCGTGCTGGGATACTCTTCGCTGTAGCGGGGGCGAGGCATGACGACACGGCGGCCAGGGCTAGAGTGCGCGGAGAGGACGCGAGAGACGACATCGCTCGCGAGGATGCCGCCGTCATCTGGGTCTTCGTTGTGGAGGTCGAGGTTGAGAGGAGCAGAGCGCCATACATGGCGCCAACGGGAGTAGAGGATCTGAGTGCGCCCTCCATCTTTGGTCGGGAGAAGGGATACAATGTCGCCGAGGATGCCGTCAGGGAGGTTGCTGATCCGGTCGGCGAGGCGCTCGCGCTCCACCTCCTCTTGCAGCCTCTTCTTCTTCGCTCTCGTGACCACCCCCATGGCGGCGCCGCGTTCGGGGTTGGGGGATCGTGAAATCACGGCGCCAGTGTGGGTGGATATAACCTACGGAGTACTTGTTTCCACGAAGCAATCCGTTTATCTTGGGCCCAATCTGTTTTTTTGGCACCGCAGTCTGGTTATTCTGTGACTCAGACCCATCCATTCCATTCAAATGATGTCCACCTCGGTGCATAGATTACTACATATATGTCCACCTTCATTACTCACAATCATTTGTTGTCAGCTCAGTCATTCGAAGGTGCTCAAAGGTGTCATAGCGGCAGGGTTTGTACACGTGTGTTTATAAAGACGAGTGTATGGACATATGTGCTCAGATTTTTTTTGGTCAAACTAAATTTGGAACGGAGACAATAAGTGTTATTAAATTAATTAGATTAATAGTATGTTCCACACAATTTTTTTTTTGTCTTTGTTGAAGAGGAGGGAGATTAATTTTTTTGGGACCCAATTAGATATTTTGGCCCATTGCAATCTGCTTATTCTGCCACTCAAACCCATTCATCAACAAAGTGAACTAGGAAAATTTTTGATTGCCTCCTGCGCATATAAAAAGTAGGGTACAAGTGTACAACATGAAACGACACTTCACACAAAATGAAAAAAATACGGAAGAACAACGTGGTGTAGTACCGCACGAGCAAATTTACTGCTTGGAAAATTCGCTACTGCAAGTCTGTAACACTGCAATAGCGCTGGTTAGTCGATCGATGAGGTTTAAGCGTTCTTCATAAAAGGTAAATCATTTCAAAATCGCTACTACAGCTCGTCAAAGATAATCCTGGCCATTCTTTATAAAAGGTTTGTGAATGTGCAATTACAGAGTCATGGATTCATGATTATTATAATCCAAACAAATACTCTTCAGCATGCTGTCGAGTTTTGACTATCTCAACCACTGCAGTACATAACAAAAGAGGAAACCTACTGAAACATCACGGTAATAAACCTGGTGCCTTAGTCTTTGGGTGCATACATCACCTTGATCAGTTGATAGTAGCGCGAAAGATGCGAATTTCCATGCATATTTCTGGCCTAGAGAAGCTTTGTAACACCTGGCCCAACTCTTTGGCCACACTTTCAGTAACCGAGTTGTGAAAAGTTACCGTCATCTTTTCTAATGCTGTCGCCCAACGAACAGCCGCTTCACAAAAGTATATTCATGTTCAGATCCACTGAACTGCTTGATTTCTACTTCCTTGAGGCGATTCAACAACAGGTGCTCAGTTTCCCATATTTGTTGCTGAATGCAAATGCAACCTGGTGGGCATGTAGTTTCTTCCTGGAAAAGGAAACACATAAACCTGTAACTGTAAGCTTAACTGATGTCGTTGAATGAAATAAACATACATGAATTTTGAAAAACCATTAGAGTGCCCTAATACACAAGCAAAGGCAACAAAATAATTGCAAACGGTTTTCTTTTGAAGCCACCAGAGTGCAGCAATAGGACTGTTCTGATGAGCTAAGAGAAAATGGTATAGCGGACATGATTATGATATCAATAACTTTCAAGAATATTTTCAGTCGATCATAGGGCCCAAGTTATCCGATGGAAGCATGGAAACCCTATATAAATTAGGGCCACTGGTATATTATTTACGATATCTTGTCACTCCTATTTGTCAATATGAAGCCTCCCATGCAACAGCTCAGTTAAATTTCTGCTCACATCCAAATATATCTTTTATGAAACACTGCCAGACAAACAATAGTTCTTTCTTAGAATTAAAAATGGTAGGAGATAATTAAAGGAAAAAGGTTGTGCCCCGAGGGCCCCTAAGCTCCCAGAAGGTCAAGCACAACCAAAGAAACCTAACAGACTAAGCCTCTACAATTACACGTTCCCAAAAATACAGTGTTGTTTTTCCATGTCTTCCTCTGTGTGAGTCGCCGCAGCGAGGGGTGTGGATCATTCACCTTGGGAAGTATGTCGGGTTAAAGACAGACAATAATTCAATAATGAATGATATTTTACAACCTAAATCGCAGAACACTCTATCAAAACCATAGACTATACAGCGAAATGTGTTACAGAATGCAACTCAATTGGATAGCATAGCCCAAAAGGGAAGAGGTATAGGTGCAAACGAGAAAAACCTACCATGCATACTTGGGAGTAATCACACAACTATTCATAAATACATACCTCTAACAATTGACATATATATGAACCATAACTTTTTTGAGAAAAATATAAGAATGGATGCCTAGGGGCACTAACAGATCAGGAAATTAATGGTGAACTAAGAAATACAAAAGAGTATTGGATAAACAAATTATTGAATTACCTTTGTCTTATCAAGCGTCAACATCAATCTTCTTATACCAGAACACATCCTGAGAACATGAAATGCGCTAGCCCCACAACAATGTCCATTTGTAATAAAAATCAAGTGCAAAATTGTGATGTCCGGGAGCATTGTCATATCTTCCATCACATACTGATTGTTATCCATGTTCTGTACACGTGTGTCCATGGGAAGTCAAAAGAAAAGAAAAGAAGGGTCATATATGACAACTGAAAAGTGGCAGCAACATCTCATCTTAAGTAGTTCTAATAAGGTGACCATTGATGTTACCATGCAGGAAGTGGTGGTTGTTATAACTTAACTGGAAGCATGCATAAATTCCATGGCTACTTCTCTACCAACATAAATCCTTTGAGTCCCAATCAAGTAGTATATCCCCACATTTTTTGCTGGTACATGAAGTGAAGTTGCATCTTGTTGTAATAACAACTACTTAAATATGGTATGCCTTGGAACACATGTGCTAGTTGGCTGGTTGTAACATTATGCAAAACAGATGGCATGCCTCAATTACTTTGTTTAATCTTCCGTGTTAATTTAAGAATATTGTGCTAATGTTAATTGCATGGATGCCTTGCTTGATTGTACATTTGAATTCACGCACTGATCAAAATGCATAAGAGAGGAAGGGGATTCACCTTATGATAGAACAATGTGAGAACAAGATGTTCTATGACCTTAAAACGCCACAAGAGACTTAAACAGGATGGATTGAGTGCCACATTGTCATTCTCGTATATAATAAATATGAAAGGCTTCAGCAATCTGAGATGTTCCATCTTGCCAAGATGGACACAACCTGGATCATACAAATCTGACCACATAAGGGTTCCCAGCTGAGGGGCTGTTATGGTGGCAACCGGTTGGCTCCGACTGTAGTAGAAGCAAAAGTTAATTTTCAAATCCTCAAGATCCGGTGCCACAATGGTGAGCTGCCGCAAGTTGTGCACATGACTGAGCTCCATTTTCTTCAGAGAATTGGAATGGATGGCAAGATTGTCCAGCCCACGGGTGTGACAGATGGTGAGCCTCTACAAGCACGGACATCGTGACCAGGAAACAACGTTGCCAAACCCTGGGCCTTGGAGCCAGACAAATGATAGGCACAGCTCGCGGAGCCGAGTGAAGATGCCGACCGGTGGCATGGCGAGCCCAATGAATCCTAGGTCAAGCGTGACAGTGGTGGCACGCTTCAGGCAGGGAAGTTCAAAGGTCCCCCTTTGAGTGGCCTCCTCCTCCTCCTCATCATCATCATCATCATCATCATCATCATCATCATCATCATAGTCATCATCATCATCAGCACCATCATCATCATAACCATCATCATCATCACCATCCTCCTCCTCCTCCTCCTCCTCCTCCTCCTCCTCCTCCTCATCATCATCATCATCATCATCTCCGTCCTGGGCGATCCTCTCTTGCTTAAGATTCTCAAAGTAGAGGCCGCCAGAAAGACGGGGTGCGGCGACGGGGAGCCAGGCCGCCATAGATTCGGCGATTGCGTCTCGAGAGATGACTAGGAGGCATTGGAGGGCCGCATCATGGGCCTGGAGGGTGGACACGATCTGGTGGGGATTTGTGTTGGAGTCAAAAATGAGCCCCGGGAGAAGGGCCCAGATGCGGCGCCAGTGGCGGGAGAGGGCGCTGCTTTGCACGGTGTCGCGGGTGCTGAGGTTGGAAAGGATGACGACGAGGGCGTCATCGGGGAGTGCGCTGAGATAGTCCATGGCTATGGCATTGTCGGAGGAGTAGAGCTCTGCGCCGTTGGCTTCGCTCTCGCCGCCGCCACCGCCGCTACCCATCTCCATCATGAGAATGGGGAAAGGTTAAAGGGATGGGATTTGGTGTGGTGGAGGATATTTAATTTATTGCCATCCTTACTGATGATGCCTCTCCATTTGTTAGTTTTAGATGGGAAACCTACGCAATTGCCATTTAAAACAATGAACCTACTATGTATTTGTCACTTTTGCTGACGTGGCACGAGAGGTGAGTCAGTGAGAACCCTAACACGACACGCGAAATGACACTGTTGCCCCCCATCTTCTTTGGCCCCAACCAATCCCATATAGCGATGGCCTCCACGGCTTCCTTGTGCACGGATGTACGTCACATGCGTGATGGGTGTACGCGCTCCCAAAGCTGCTTGGATCGGGCACCCTATGCGTCTACCCAGCCCTCCTGGCTGACCTGCTTTTCCTAGCCACTTCAGCGCCACTGCTATCGTGTCGTGGGGCCTGCAGTCTCCGTCATCTTTGCACTGTCCAGCAGGCTGTCGTACCGTGCTCTCGCCGTGATGGCCCACGCCAAGGAGCTCATGGCATTCTTTGTCGCTCGTGATCGTGTCATCCTGCGTAGCTAGATCGTGCGAGTTACTCGCACACTTGTCCTTTTCCTTCCCAACCACGATTTCACATGGCAACGACGAGTATTATTGCCGCCTCCGCCGTGCCACGTCCACAGATGTCTTCTCCCCACAACGCACGAGCAAGAACACTAAGGCCATGCTCCGCTCCGTCGTCCAGAGTAGTCCGCCGCTCACAGTGTCGTCCTCAGCCCGCACCTCCAGAGTGCCGCTCTCAACATCATGGGCTGCATCTTCGGCACACGATAGAACATGCGTCCAGACTTCATGGCGTATGAAACAGAACAAAGTAAAGCAGCTGACGGGGAACGGAGCATGATGGTGAAGGTGGCGAGACAGATGATCCAGGAGCGCTGCATGTAGAGACATCCAGCATCTGGAGCTGCCCGGCGCCCACTACCCACCTACACAGCATCATCTCCAGGGCGCTCCCCATGCCAAGCTTTGACGAACATGTAGAGAAAGCCAAACCAGTGATCACTGATAGACAGGCGATGGCTGTGGTGACGAAGCCGAGGGAGCAGGAACTGATGGCCGTGGTAACAACAGATGAGGGAATATATATATAGGACATCGCGTGGGCGTGAGTAGTTTCCAAGAGCGTGTGTGTGTTGGCTGATCCACGCACGTGGAGTGTGCCACCTTAGAAAAAAAATGACAAATGTGTAACACTGTTACTTTTCTGGCGTGACAAATACGTAAATTTCGGTGTAAACCTAGAAAATAGAGAGGCGTGACATCTATATGGATGACAATAAGTTAAATACATACATTTGGGATGGGATGCCAAAGGTCGTTTTATGTTGTTTTTTTTACAACAAAACTATTCTAAGGAATCACGTACAAAACCCATTTCAATTCACCTGTGGCCAATTTTTTCCTGATCAGCTTTATATGACGTCTTGAACAACACATTTGCTTACCATGTTTTCTTGGAAAAAAAATTGGGTGCAATCTGGCTCAGTGCCGCGGCGCCTAGCTTGTTCCACAGACCCACACCACCTTCCACCAGAGGTTAGAACATCGCATTTGTAATGCGAGACCCACACCACCTTCCACCCCTAGGCCTCCCTTTGTTCTATTTGACACCATACTACTACAGAACACGCAATTAGTCTTGGGCCTCAAGGGCCTTTAGTCCCGGTTATGGAGCCGGGACTAAGAAATCGGGACTAAAAGTCCCGCCTTTAGTCCCGATTTTGCGGCCCGGCACTAAAGGCCCTTTAGTCCCGGTTATGAATACCAAGCCGGACTAAAAGGTGCGCCAAAATGTGTCACAGCAAGCCCCTTTTAGTCCCAGTTAACCAACCGGGACTAAAGGTGTTTTTTTCTATTTTGTTTTTATTTCATTGCATTATTGGTTTTGGTTTTAGGGTTTACATTATGTTTTCAAATACGTATTCTTCGCTGCAAATATATGTATATGTATCAAACAAAATTATAGTACGAAACTATATACATGTATACAAAGCTAGCATTCAATAGAAATTCAGTGAAGTGTCAATCTTATTGTACAATAGTTCAATGATTCATCACTATCAATTCGGTGAAGTGTAGGTCACCGATCTTGTAACCAAAAATCTCATCGCGGAAGAACAACATGTTAAATAGTGCACTCTTCGTTGCTTCACAACTACGAGCACATGGTGTACTAACAACGGTTAACGGTGCTCGAGTAGTTGGTGGGTCACCCTTCTTAGTCGCAACCAACTTTGTCTGGAATCCTTGAGTGGTTAGTGTTAACTCTTCATCAGCATATTTCCAGTCATAACCCAATCCATTCATTGCTTCGTTAAGAATGACTTCAAAACTACACCCTGCGTAGGTCATGTCATACTCCTCTACCTATAAGTATTGTCAGAAAATAGGGTTAATTATGAGAGCAATATTAACAACATACAACAATAAATCTAGGTATAACCTATGAGTATGACTTAGACTTACCATTTGTGAGTTATGAGTCATTCGTGCATAGAAACCCGAAGATCATGAGACATGTTCTGATTTATAGCTTGAATCTTCACTAAGAACAGAGTAGGAAGTGTGATCCCATTTCTTGAGAGTGTAGTTGCACATGCCATGACAACATACTTAATAGAAACACCCCGTTGGGGTTCCTTTATTCCAACCTCTGAGATTTGTAACACATTGCGACCACCAACGCCACCGCGACCATGACCCATCCTAACGGCAATTGAAAATGAAATACGACATTGGAGTAGTGGACCATTATCTACATGATAAAGCTGAGCATCCACATTGTGAACCCCGAAATAGGGAGTGTTCCTTTAAGCCAAACAATTTGATCAATTATCTACTGTACATATAAGACATGTTAATTAACTTGGATGATTTAGTTTTGTACATATCAATATATATTGATTAACTTACTATGCTTGGATGATTCACCGGTACTACTGGCAATACTGGATCAAAACTCATCCAAGTACAATAACCATTCCAACCAATGACTTCCGATGGTGGGAGATTTCGACGTCCAACCATCTATATATTAAATGACATATTCTAAGATTACACTTCATAGCATATATATATTAAATAACATATTCTAAGATTACATTTCATAGCATATATATTAAATAACATATTCTAAGATTACATTTAATAGCATATATATATATATATATTAAATAACATATTCTAAGATTACATTTCATAGCATATATATTAAATAACATATTCTAAAATTACATTTCATAACATATATTTAATGACATATATGAGATTGAATTTCCTAGCATATATGAACATGATGACCTCGTTGCGGCGGCGGCTTGGACAGGCAGTGGCGCATCTCGGTCGTGGCGCGTCTCAATGGTGGCGCGGACGAGGGAAGGGGGCGGCGGTGCGTCTCGGCGGTGGTGTGGACGAGGGGGCGGTGGCGCGTCTCCGCGGTGGTGCGGACGAGGGGGCGGTGGCGCATCTCCGTGGTGGTGCGGACGAGACGGCGGTGGCGCATCTCCGTGGTCGAGGCGGTGGCGCAGAGAGGAGGTGGCGCGGAGAGGCGGTGGCGCAGAGGAGGAGGTGGCGGCGTGTCGAGGAGGTGGATCGGCGGAGGACGAAGACGGGTTGGGCAAGAAGAAAATGAGAGTCATGCTTCCCGGTTGGTATCACGAACCGGGACTAAAAGTCGATCTTTAGTCCCGGTTGGTATTATCAACCGGGATTAAAGGTTAGATTTTAGTCCCGGTTGGAATAGAAGACCGGGACTAAAATATTTTTGGCGCGCTCTAGAAAATGTTGTCTCCCGGCTGTTTCATTTCCCGCCCATTTTTTCATTGAGTGTATAAGAAATATTTAAGTTGCTAAACAAATTCAAATCAAAAAATTGTCAACTACAAAGTTTCAACTTTTCGAGATCTACACTTTTTGTTTATAAATAAGTTTTTCCATCTAGGGCAGTTTATAAAATTTGAATTTCAAAATTTTAAAATTCAAACGCAGTTTTGTATAACAAAATGATTTCAAATAAAAAAGTGGTATGGAGAGCTAGAGAGCTCAAGTATAGAGAGCTAGAGAGCTCGAAAATTTTAAATTCAAACGCAGTTTTGTATAGAGAGATAGATATTAAGTAATTTATTTATAGAGAGCTCAAGTAAACATATATATCATCAATTCATCATGCATATTTTTTAATAAAAGTGCTGCTACACATAGTCAATTATTTGATAAGAAAACTTAATATCTCAAGCAATGGTGGAGGTTAGGGTAGGTCAAATTATAGGGTCTCATTTAGTGCTACCTGCATACTTTTAGCACTGTTTTTAGCACATAGTTTTTAGCACCGTTTCAATCTTTAGTGCTAAAAGTAGAGCTAAAATTGCAATGCTAAAATTTAGCACTAGGATTCAAATAGGCCCTTTGAATCTATGCTAGATCTAATTAACACACTCTCGGGTTGGGGGAGCAAATGTTTAACCCCGATTCATATTAACAACTCGGACTAAAGGTCATCCTTTAGTCCCGGTTGTGACCACAAGCCGCGACTAAAGATTTAGTCCCGGTAGGTATCCAGAACCGGGACTAAAGGTTTCTCCGGCAACAAACTGACACCAAAGCCGTTGGACAGTCAACCGGGACTAAAGGCATTTTTTTTGTCCCAGACGCAAATTTCGTCGAGACTATTGTCAGTTTTGCAAATCGGCCAAAGGTGTTTGTAGTAGTGCACCCCGCCCCAGTCCGTGCGGTCCGTCGTCCGTCGTCGCCTTACATGCGCTCCCCTACTCTCCTTGCTAAAACACGCCGACAGGTGGACACTAAGCTCTCGCCCACAGCGCCCTACATGGATGGTGTCCAGCTGCCCTTGTTGCTAGAGAAGGAGCGAAAGCACGTTAGCATCATAGAGGGAGATGTGGTTGTGGGACGCCTAATTGGTGGTCATCTCACCGACAACAGCAGAAAGATACATTCAGGTCCAAGTTCATCTTCATCTTCATCCTGAACTTGAGGCAGATGTGACCATGTATTACTCATTGACAGCGCGATTGAATTCGAAAATCTCAGCAGGATCTTGGAGTACATTGCTACTGTTGAGTGTGTGTTTCTATTTTTCATTGTTAGAGCGTAGAATTATACTTGGAAAAATTTCAGGTTTGCTCCTTTCTGACGAAGTCAATGAAGGGTGAAAAATAAGCTCGATGAAAAAACATTTGTCATTGCAGTGGTGAGACCACCGATGGGGCAGGTAACATATGTAGTTTGCAACACCTTTCCCCATTCCTGAACAACGTCGAGCAAAGGATAAAAATATGACCTTGTCTCATCTCAGGTAACATATAGTTTACACCACATTTTCATGTTCACATCAAGCGCACCGGTAACAAAAACAATTACTAAACAAATTCAAAGAAAAAGCATTTGTCATTCTTCAGTGGTGAGACCACTGATGGGGCAGGTAACATATATAGTTTGCAACACCTTTTCCCATTCCTGAACAACATAGAGCAAAGGATCAAAATCTGACCTTGTCTCATCTCAGGTAACATAGTTTAATAACACATTTTCATGTTCACATCAAGCACACTGGTAACAAAAAAATTACAAAACTACTGATACATGAATAGTTTCATGTTTTTTCACTCCATGGTGCATATTCCAGGAACAGAAGTTTAAGGTACAGATACACACAATTAATGCCCTGCAAATCTGCAATATCAGGGTGCATATGACACCTTCTTTTGGTTGCGATAGAACTCCATGCATACTCCTGGTTTAGAGAGTCTTTTAAACATCTGGATCAACTCCTTGGCCTTGCTATCAGTGGTTGATGGGTGTAAAAATACTGTCATCTTGTTCAGTTCGGTTGCCCAATTGATTAGTCGCTTCACAAAAGAAACTTCATATTCAGATCCTTTGAAATGTTCTATTTCGATTTCTTGAAGGTTAATCAACGAAAGTTCCTCGAGCTTCCAGTTTGATTGTTGATCACAAACGCAACCCGGCGGGCATGATGCATATGCCTGAAACAACATATTAGCGTTGTAAGATTAACATATAACATTGCATGGATAAAATGAGGAACCTAAATATTATTAGAATTCATAAATACATACAGATGTGTCATGAAAACATCATCATCTGTGGAAAAGTTCACATATAAATTGATTGGACGACTGCAGAATTATGATTGCATTGTGCTAAATCAAACCGATGGAATGAAAGCTGTCCTTTAGTAAAACTGTAGAAAACCCATGAGACACAGTTCTAGCAAATAGCCAGTTTTCCTCAGGGCATAAGGCCGGTTCTCAATTGAAGGTGAGGAAGCTTTGAAAAAATACATACCAAAACTTACAACTTCCTAACTGTTATTGTAATATCAAGATTGAGCCTGCCCTTCTAAAACTCAATCAACTTGCTGTCCACTACCATATATTTCAAACAGACCAACCAACTAAAGAAAGACACATATTTCCAGCCCAGGTACCAAAAAATAAGTGTTTTTTCTAATGAGATGCATATACACTATATTTACCATGGCTATATACTTAGAAACAAACAAGTACAAAACCAGCGCCTATAGCAACTAATAACTCATTGGCATGACAGGAATTGCAAGAGCATATTTCCTTCCATTATTCAAGCAGCTTAAGTGTTATGTAGTCCCTCTATTACCAAAAAATTGACACGTTACTTATTATAGTGTGCAGTCTACCAATCATATCTTTGACTACTGTCTTAGATTTGTCTCTGAAAATGCTTTTGTAATATACCCATAACTTAAGTAGGATATCTACAAGCGTATATTCTATTTCAAATGAAAGGCCAGATTGTATTATGCTGCATCCATGTCCAAAACCATACCTTTTATGTTTATTTAAGTAGAGGGAGTACAAGATAAATAAAACATAGCTTTACCTCGTCAATCATATTATCATATAATCTCAGCACCAGAATTCTTATTCCCGCACACATCGTGAGAACATGGTATGAGCTGGCTCCAAAGGAATGTCCTCTTGCAAGTACATTCAGGTACAAAACTTCATGGTCCAGGAAAACTTTCATGTCTTCCATCAAATAGTCATAGTTGCTTAGCTCCCCCTGTGTTTGCAGAACAATAAAAAGGGGTCATATATAAGACTCTTGCGAAGAGAAAAAACATATTAGCAATAGGAAATATTTCTAAAAATACTAATGAACAATCTGCGAAACTATTTCTATTTTTTCATCCTCTTGTTAGCACCAGGTTCAATGGGTGATCAGGTTGAATGTCTTAGTGCCAAATTAAGGCATGGATGATTCAAGATTACCATATAGAGAACATTTTGGCCAAGTCATGAATCACCACTATAAATACTTGCATATATAGTGATTTGTATTAAGATCTTTGGTCAGTACCAATGTTGTTAGAGCTGATCTGTTACCCTAAGTGAGGAACTGCACAAATAGTTTCTGTTAGTCAGGTAGATTTTTGGGTTGCAATTATTTTAGAAAAAAACCAAAATTTGGCTTGGTTGGCTCTTCCGATATGCTTGCTTGGCTGGGTAACAAGTCAATGTTTATGTTGCTAATCTAGTAATGAGTAATTACGTTGTATTTCTAGGGTTGGTTGGCAGGTCATTGACCTATTGACTTAAAACTCCTGGAATACCATTCGCACATATTGTATTTGCTTCCCTCTTAATTAAAAGGGACGCTAGCGCGCCTACTCCCACTCCCTCACCCCCACAGCTGACACTACTGTCCCTAAGGATGAAAACGGTCGAATTCGGTCGAAAAACTTCTCAACCGTTTTCTACTTTTACATTTTGAATACGAAAACGAAAACGAAAACGGTAAAGTCGAACACGAAAACGAACGCGAACTTACGAAATATTGTCAATTTCGAAAACGAACCAATTCGAGCGAAATTCTATCGAACACGGTCGGTATACGAAAATTCAATTCGAAATACTAACCTACCATTCATAACAATTAACAAGTGCTATTGTAGCAAATTTCGGGTACAAGAGAGCAGATTTATCAATTTTGTTTCTTTCGCAAGGGAAAAAATAAAGAAGAGAAACATTAAGATGTCATCGGTATTAGGTTGGAAAGGATAGCAACAAGACCCGACCCATCTAGCTCTCTCTCTTTTGCTCAGCTCAGTCACATGCAAGTATGCAATACAACAACAACGCCGCGTGAAGCCAGATGTAGTCATGCAATGCTCAGCAAGGTGGTGAGCTGCTTATATAATATGACTCATGGATATCAGTGTTTCACATCTACCTTTGTTTAGTTACCTAAACAGTAATGATTGGCAACCAAATTCAGTTTAAATCATATTTTGAATTCAGAATATTCCATATTAAAAGTAGAAAAGTAGAAAACGGTCTTGGTCGAAAAACGGTTTTCTATTTGGAATTCGGAACATTTGAAATACGAAAACGAAAGCGACTACGGTTAAGTCGAACAAGAAAATACGGATTCGATCGAATTAAATATAGAAAACGGTGCAGTTCGGTTCGGGATATTTCCGTTCCGTTTTCATCCTTAACTGTCCGTCCACTGCCGGCCTCCTCTCTGCCCTCTTCTTCCCCATGCCCGACACCCCCTACACCGCACGCTATGCTGCGGTAGGGTCTTGCCAGAGCTAGAGCTCCACTGCCGTGGTCGCGGGGTCTCCGGCGAGACCCTAGAACACCCATAGAAGCCTCCTTCCTTCTCCTCCCCCCCCCCCCATCTTGCCGCTGCCATGGCCATGGGCGTTGGCGAGCACCGCCGCGATGCTCCTGCCCCAACCTAGCCTTGCCACCGCCAGCACCACCAGAACTCTAAGCTGCCTGGCTGGCCAGCTTGTGTGCCTCCCTTCAACCCCATGTATACCCGCCAGAGTTGGAGAAGAAAGAGGGGGAGAGGCTGGAGAGGGAGGCCGCCTCCATCGTCCTTGTCTTCGTCTCCGGTGGGGAGTGTGGTCGGTGGTTCGGTGAGGTGGAGGTGGGCTTCTGTTCGGACGCCCGAGTCCGATCAATACCGCTTATAATTAATAATAAACCGGTAACGGACCATTCCCAAAAAAGAATATATGGTTCCTTCCTTCAAATAATAAAAAGAGGAATTGAACGGAACTCACCGGTTGACATGCCAGCAGCAGCGAAAGAGCTTTGACGGTCTTGAAGCGCTGCAAGAGCTTCATACAAACTGAGTTGTGTGCAATGGAGCATTGGCCTCCATACACAAAATATGACAAGTCCCCAAGGTACTGGAGATGTGGCACCTGGCCAAGCTCGAGACAGAGTTCCCCAATTCTATCGTTCCACTTGAGAAGTCGAAGCCGAGGGGCTGAGACGGTAGCATTCCACTGGTAGGAGAAGCAACTATCCACTGCTAGTTCCTTGAGCGCCGCCGCCTCGACGGTGAGCTCCAGCAGGTCACGGACCATGAGGAGCTCCAGGTGCAGAAGGGATTCCGAGTTTATGGCGAGCCTGTGCAGCCCACAGGCGTGCTTCACCTTGAGGACCTGCAAGCGGGGGCAGCGCGGCGAGGAGACGGCGTCGCCGAGCTCGCACGGGCCGTAGAACTGGATGTTTTGCAGGACGAGGATGGTGAGCTGGGCGAACACGCCGGCGGATGGAATGGTGGTGTGGAGAAACCCTAGGTCGAGGAAGATCCTTTCGGCACTCTCGAAGCACGGCATGTCAATCCAGTCTTTCTTCTTCGTCTTGCTCTTCTTCCCCTTCCTCCTCCTCGTCGTCTTCTTCTTCGGCGGCGGCATCCCGTCCGGTTCCTGATCCGGATCCGGCACACGGTTCACGAGGATCAGGGTGCCGTGGAGGCGGCGTGCGGTGGCAGGGAGCCAGATCTCGAGCGACTCCGGTGTGGCGCCGTCGCCTTCGAGACTCAGGCAGCGGAGGGGCAGTTGACTAGCCCTGAGGGCGCGCTGGAAGCTGTGGGGCTCCGGGAGGAAGCGGACGTGGAGAGAAGGGAGCTGCGTCCACACGCGGCGCCAGCGCTGGGAGAGGACGCTGGTTCGAGCTGCGTCTGCGGCACTGCTGAGAAAGAGGAGGATGACGAGCAGAATTTCGTTGGGGAGCGCGCTGATCCGGTCCTCCCCAGGATCGGAGGAAGCGGCGACCTCGCCGCCGCTCAGCTCCATGGAAATGGATCGCCCTGGGACTAGGTCACTAGGGAGAGAATTGCATATTTAGGACTCTAATCGTCTCGCTTCGTAGATTTAGGACTACAAACATTAACTTCGTAAAAATAACATCCCAAACGTTGGTCATTTGATTTTATAGCCATTGCTCGTATTTTCATCCTTTTTTAATATTCCTCCATGTATTTGTGACTTGAAGGGACAATTTTACCCCACGACCATTTGCTCGTTGCCTGATTCCCCTATTTCATTTTGCACATTACAGGGTCTAGTATGCATGCGCTCCTGTTCTCTCTGTTCCTGTATGTAAGCCAGGCAAGCAAGCAGACACACGTGCTGTCTCGCCTGGTCTGAGTGGTCTGGCAGGGTGGCCGCCGTCGTCGGCAGGGCAGGCAGGGTGGCGGTCTGGGCAAGCAGGATGGCCGCCGCCGGCAGCGGCGCCGACCATAAAAATTATGGAATAGTGAGAAAATAAAAATTCCAGAGTATTGAACACAATAAATAAATTATGAGCATCAATTTTTTTGACATATGACATCATAATAAGCACAATAATCATCCGATCATCTCACAAATCCACGAATTTAGCCTAAATAAGTTTATTTCACAAAACCATAATTTTTTCTAAACGAGTTCTATCACAAATCAAATATTTTTTTAGATACATCTCATCACAAATAAAATCACTCATCCAATATGTAGTCTTCTCTTTGGTGTCATCTTTTTTGCTGTAGACGCAGTAGGCATCGTCACAGGACTAATGATGCCAGTTTGTGAAGAGCTGCCCTCTCCCAATAGGAATGCAAGCCGGCTGCACATAAGTATGGTACAATATTAGATGTATGATAAAAAATTATTGTATTGTAAATGCGTTAATTTTTCTTACCTTCTAGTGACCCTTCCGAGACTATCCCGTAGTATTTCTTCTCTAGTTGGCCTTTGTGGGGTGCTAAGTTCTTGTGTCACAACTTTTGTGACATTCTTATTAGGTTGCCTCCGCTTCCTATAAATAAAATAAATAAATTTATAATGACATGTTGCCACCAGTTTTATTTTAAGAAAATCAGTACTTTCCTCTTTTTAGTTGTCCCATTGAGTGGGCACTTGGAACTAGCTTGTCTGTGACCTTTTTCACCGCATCTCTTGCAAGTCATAGGTCCTCTAATCATTTTTTTTCCCTTTGCATTGGTTGGAGCATTAGCATTGTCACCTCCAATAAAACTTGAATCTTCGGTTGGATCTTTGGCACCTTTCTTCTTGTGTCCACCTTCTAGAGATCCTTTTAATCTAAGTTTTCTTCGTCTTCCTACTGTACTTTTAGGTAAAGGTGCACCAACAACAAATGGTAGTTCCACTTCTGGCCATTGCATTTTGTCTGTCAGTGGCTTAATTTCTCGATCATAAGCATTTCTGAACCTATTCACCGAGTAGTACTCATGCACAAATTGTTCAAGGTCAACTCCACGTTGTCTGGTTATAAAGGCCAATACATGTTGACATGGCTTATCAGTGTGCTGCCATTCAAGACAAGTACAAGTCCTTTGATTTAATTTTACAATATGCCTCTCAACTCTACTGCTATGGTCCCAGACCTCTGCACTCCAATTAGTACCTGGTACAATTTTCAAGTGCCCCAAGCCTCTAGTATTCGCCTTTAATTGCACCATAATTGCTGGAAGTATCCTGCCTTCAGGTAGCCTGTATGCAATATTTCTTCTCTTGTACCATAATTCCATTATCATTTCTCTAATCTTATCAGCAAGGTCAGCAATAGGTAAATCTTTATGCTCGCGTATCCAGTTATTGAATGACTCAGCAATATTACTAGTGATATAGTCACATTTAATTTCTGGATTAAATGCACACCTATACCATAATAGTTTATGATTGGTCTGTAACCATTTCACTGCTTCAGCTGATTCACTAACAATTGATGCCATATGGTAATAGAATAGGTCTTCTCTGTAAGCCCTTGCTGCAGGATATATCTGGCCAGACCCTCTAAACCTTTTCTAGATTTTTTTTATAAGATGGAAGAAACATTCTTTTTGCTCTGCATTTGGGAAAACATTCTTCACTGCATTCTCTAAGCCCTTACAAGCATTTGAAGAAATAGCAAGCAGTGGACGATCACCTATTGCCTTCTTTAATTGTTGCATGAACCAAATCCAGTTGTCTTCTGTTTCAGAAGCTATGAAGCCATACGCAAGTGGATACATCCAATTGTGACCGTCAACTCCTACAGCTGCAGCTAACTTGTCGTGCCACCTTCCATTAAGTGTTGTAGCATCTATGCTCAAATGAGGCCTACAACCTTCTAAGAAACCTTCAATGCATGGCTTAAGAGCACAAAAAAAGCGATGGAAATATATCTCACCATCCAGTTCAAGTACCTCAATCTCCACGACACTCCCAGGGCACCTCTTTAGCACCTCGGCCTTCCACCTGAACAAATCTTGAAAACTCTCTTCCCATTTGCCATAAACCTCTGCAAGAGCTTTTTCTCTACCCCGCCATACAGTGTCATATGCAATTGTGACGTTATGTTCTTTTTGCAACTTGTTTTGCAATTCCTTAGCACCAATATGTGGATCATCTCTAAGGATACTCACAGCCTTGCTAGCTACCCACTTCTGAGTTGGAGTTTTAGTTTTCGTCCTCATGGTAGAAACACATGTATGACGATCAACCAAAACTGTCACCTGCAAAACACACAACTAATGAGAATCATATTGACTTATAGAAAAAACAAAATTAATAATTAAAAACAAATCAATTTATTTACCTCAACCGTGCTTTGACCTTTGTGTTTGGTGCCATTTATTCTCCAAGGACAATCATCATCGGACCTGCAATAACACCTATATCTCGCCTTATTTGACTTCTCTGTTCCTAAATCAAACTCATTTTAATGGCAAATTGTCGCACTGCCATTTTAAACTCCTCCATTGTTGGGTAGATTGTGCCAATATCCATTGGGGGATTGTTCTTATCATATGTAATCATCATCTCACTTGGTACAACATCATTAGTAGGAATGGCAGCACCATCATTATCAACATCTACCTCATTATTAACACCATGTCCATTCATTTGGCCTTCCTGCGGGTGTGTGCCCTCTTCTCTTAAGCCTAAAAGTTCATATATCTGATCTTCACTCATAAGTGCAATTCGACCTTCCTCATCATGTGTCTCCACTATTTGTATATTATCCCAATCAACTCTTGCCATATTTTCTGCAGGCTCCGGTTCGGACCTAAAACAATTAATTAATGGCACTCACTATCTGTACGTGCGAGGAGAACAATAACAGAAATAATTAAGGGCGTCGTCACCTTTGCACATCAAGTATAGGAATATTGTATTGTATTGACACATGAGGAGTAGTAGGCAACAATGATCTTGCAAGGTCAATAGCAATGGACATGGCGTCGGGCACGGCCAGGTCGATCCTATTAAAGACAAAAAGTTCATATATCCATTTTACTGTATATACATAATCAACACAATAGATATGAGCCAAGCATGACGTCCTCTAGTGATTTCTAGTTTCATTCTAAGGACTGATATGTGATGTCAGATAGGAGTACAAAGACAACAGTACAAATATAGAAAATTACCTAACGGAGCTATGATCATCTGCCGGAACAACCAAGCCTTGGGCGGCCGGCTCGACCAGGCCTACGTCGGGAGCCAACGGCGCAAGGCCTTGCGTGGCCGTGGCCTGGTTGTCGGCGACCAAGGGCAGGCCGGGCGGGTGGACGTCGGAAGCTTGCTGGCCATCCATGGCTGCTGGTACGTCTAGGGCGGCTAGGGTTGGGCACAGGCGGCGGCGGCGGCGGCGGCAAACGAACAGATGTTCGTCTCGGGAAGATACGATCCTTTCGTATCATGGACCGTGGAAAATAGCAGAAGGGCAAAAATGTCACTTTAGGTACCAAAATACACGTATACGAATTAAAAAATATAGAAAATACGGGCAATGGCTATAAAATCAAATGACCAACCTTTGGAGTGCCATTTTTACGAAGTTAATGTTTGTAGTCCTAGATCTACGAAACGCGACAATTGAAGTCCCAAATATGCAATTTTCTCGTCACTAGGAGAGAGGAAAGTGACGAGCTGCCCTCGACCTCCTCGTACTTGCCGGTGACAGTCAGTGATATGGGCCGGGCTGCTAATATTGAGGTGGGCCACGAGCAGAAACCCAAGGGATTAGTCTATATATTGCACAGGGGCCATTATAGTTTAATTGCGCATGGGCAACGTTGCTTATATAGTTTAAATTGCTTAGATCTCAATTGCTCAATATGCTCTTCCACGCTGTGAAAACAACACTTTGAGCAATTGAGTTTTCATATGTGCGAAACTGCAAACAAAATCTAAGCAATTTAAACTATATCGGAAACGTTAATAAATGAGCGTGCACGCTGCACAGTTATGGTATGCACACTGTCGCGACCACTCTAATTTGGGGGTGGAAACCAATTGACCATCTGATTCGCACCCACAACTCACCTATTGCCGCCGCTAAAGAAGGCACTGCCCATGCTCGCCTCCACCACCGAAGGATGCCACCCATGTCCAATTCACTCATCGCATGTGCGCCCTCACCCACCCTATGTCTTCCCTGGCTTCGGTGGCGGCTAGGGTTTCGGAAAGGAGGAGGTCGTCGGAGAGGGAGAAGAAGTTAACTTCGACGGGTATATAATGTCGGTTGGTGGGGATGGTCGACAGGTGGTGTTAGGGAGCTGGCAACGGTACGAGCGGTCGGGCAAGGTCGGGTGGGGACGACATGACCGGACTTCGGCGAAGCTTGCCAGAGTCTGCCATATGGACACATGTGGGAGACGACGAAAGTAAGGGGCGAGGGAAGGAGGATGTCACCGCTGGCGGTAGGGTCTGGCCAGAGCGGTGGGAGGTGGTTGTAGTAGGGCACTCACTAAATCTATGGATGGAGTCGCCGGATTAATTGTCGGGTAGGGTGAGGCAGCAGCGGATGAGGTGCCAAAGATGGGGAAGACGACACAGCCATGTGGAGAGAGGAGGTGGGGTGGGGGAGGATGAAATCGATCTTTCTTCAGGGAAAAAACAAAATTACTCGAATGAATCTCTTGCGTACAGACATATGACACTCCAAATAATGGGCACAAACACAACTAATACATTTTCGTACAATCATACAAGTATGAGCAATCACAACACATACGTACAAAGGTGTCATCTGAGTCTCTGAGACTATTTGAGCAAGACGAGGCCGACGAGTATCCCAAACACGGGGATAAGAGTGAGCGTCGAAGCGCAGAGCAGCGCCATGCCAAAACCATGCCGGCCGTCCTGCCCGTCCAGACGACGCGCAACCCAGAAGGAAGCAGAGGCCGTCGCCGAACCGACGATCGCCCCGGAAACAAGGAATCCATAGTACAGGACGACGACTGCCTTGCCGTGGTGGGAGAAGATGCCTTCTTCCGGAGTCTTGGCGGAGAACAGGATCGCGAGCGCCGCCACCGCTTGGAAGACGCCAACGATGAGCATCGCCGACGGCACCATTGCCCTGCTGCGGAGGGCGCCGGAGGCAGACGCGACGACCCTCGTCAGCGCAGCTTCGGCGTCGGAGTCCATCGATGATCGATCTCTCGTGTCCTCGCTGTTCGTCACTAGCAGTAGTAGCAGCAGCAGCAGCAGTGTGCCGCGCGCAACAATGGCAAGTGGCTTGGGCTTGGCAAATGGCGAGAGGTTGACGACCGAATGAGGCTCTGGTGCATTCGCCGAATCGCCGTGGGATATAAATAGCTAGACGCGTGCGTGACCGAGACCGAGGGACTGGCACCGGAACCGGGGAGGAACTGGAACTGGAACCGGAACCGGTGTCGCTGTCTGGATAAAAGAGGCTTGCCTACGTAGCTGCTCCTACTTGGAACCGGACATAACGGCAACCGGATAAGACTATCCATACTCGTGGTACTCTAAATTCATCCTCTAACACTATCCGCAATTCATCCTATAAACGAAACTTGTAAACGCACGTAGCGTCAAAAAAACCCGCAGCGGCATCCGCTACCACGTCCGGTATCCTCCAGGAGCCGCGCTCGTCCGGTAAATCAAGCGGACATAGAGTCCTTCCGCTAAACGCCGCGTGGGACCCACGACGTGGGGGGGGGGGGGGAGAGGAGGCTGCGGCGCGTGCACGGCGTGTTGGCGGTGGCGGAGCCCTCGCCGGTGTGCTGCTGTTGCCCACCGCGCGCCGACCGACCGCGCCAAATCGAGGAGGAAGCCTCGCCTGCCGAGCCGCCGCCCACCGCGCCCCCGCCTGCCCTCGCCGCGAGGAGGGCGGGGCGCTGCTGGCAAGGTGGCGGAGCTCGACGAGGAGGAGGGCGTGACGAGGGAGCTCCGCCGCTGGCCACGCTCGCCCTGCCGCGCTTGAGCTCGGCGGCGTCCATGGCCCCGCTCGCCGCCGCCGGGGAGAGAGAGAGAGGAGTGCAGAGAGGAGCGCGGCCGCGGACCCCGCGAGGAGCTCCGCCGTCCTGCCGAGCCGCGGCGCCCGCCGGAGAGGAGCCGCCGCCCACCGCCTGCCCTCGCCGCGTCACCGGTCGCCGTGCTCGCCGCCTGCCCGTCGCGGGGGCCACCGCCCAGCCGCGCCGCCGCACCGGGCCCGGCTCGAGGAGAGGTGCGTCCTGGCGGTGGTCTCGCGGCAGTCTGGCGGAAGCAGAGAGAGAGGAGGGAGGGAGGGAGAGAGAAAGAGAGGGGGTGGAGGATTTTTAATAAAAAAATCTTGACAAGTGGACCCCACAGTGGATAGAGGATGATATAGGGTATAGATGAGTGCGGGAAAAAACAGTATAGAGGAGAGAATCTTGCTGACCAGGCTGGAATATTGCTTTTAGAGGATGAATATAGAGTATGATGAGTGCGGATAGTCTAAAAGGTCTGGTCATCAAGATTCTCTCCTCTATACTTAATTCTCCCGCACCCATCCATCCTCTATATCATCCTCTATCCACTGTGGGGCTCACTTATCACTTTATCTAAATATATCCATGTAAGATCTTGTTTTGAAGGATTTATTAAAACGAATTTAATGGTGCAATCGGAATTTAATTTAGTTTTTTGGTTAGTTAGTTCAAAAAGTGGGGCCCGCCACTGATTCCTCCCGCGCATGCGCTGTCGCTCGCTCCTGCGTCGCGTGTGGTGGGGCCGCTGGATAGAGGACGAACGGGACGACGCTGGGAATAGCGGACCGCGCTGCGGCGCCTCCGTCCGCTAAATTCATCCTCCAGTACGCGATAGCGTATGCCGGTGTGGATAGTCTAAAAGAGGCACCGCCAAAGTGCACGCATGTTTGAATCTTCAAAGCCAACTATGGAACCGGACATAACGGGAACTGGAACCATTGTCATTCTGTCACTGTGTGGTTAACGCCAGGTGCGAATATATAGGGCCTCTTTGGCTGGGCTTCTGGGGGCTCCGGCTCCGTCACTTGTGCAAGAGCCGGAGCTATCGAAGCTCGAATATGCAGCTCCGGGGCTCTGTGATTGAGGGGGTAAGGAGAGAGAAAATTGGCTTCTCTAAACAGTGCATGCACAGGAACATGTCAGATGGAGCCAGAGTTGCTAGAAGCTCCACCAAAGAGGCCCATGATAGAATGAAGTGTTATTCGTCTGCCATCGCACGATGGAACTCAGGTGGAACTCAGGTGCAATGATAGGACCATTTCAACAACCACCATGGAGCACGGGCGAAGCTACGTTGGTCTTAGGGGGTGCCAATACACCCCTAAAATTCGTAAAAATAGTAGGTTTTTTCTAGATTTTCACCACATATGCATCTTTAATATAAAAATCTATGCACCAAAAGGCTAAGTGCTACCCACTGGCATGGAGTCCGTGGTACTACAAGGTGCAAGCCGACGGCGACGTGGATCTGAATTCTGAAACTGGAAAAACCGGAACCAGTCTGATGCTCTGCTCAGTGATGAGCCCCCACGCCGATGGCTTCGGCTCATGCATGGTGAGTATGTGACCAACCCGACCCCGGCTGTCCAAAAGGAAAGGGCTGACCGGCTGACCATGTCCAGACACCACTGCCCGGCCTCCTTCTGATTGTGCTCGTGAAGTCATGATTTTCTTCCTTTCCTTCGTGTATATATATATAGTGCTAATAAAACTCCTAATACCAGTGGCCGATCTAGAATTAGGTTAGGAGGAAGGCCAAATAATGCTAAAAGGCTAAAAATCATATTTTACTAGGACTCAATAGAAAAATTCTGGAATCCAAAAGTAGTCGGAAAAAGAAATTAAATTCCTCTTTACTTTCCACGAAAAGAGATCCACTTCAAAATTTATGGAATAGTAGAAAAATTCTGGAATCCAAAAGTAGTCGGAAAAAGAAATTAAATTCCTCTTTACTTTCCACGAAAATAGATCCACTTCAAAATTTATGGAATAGTTGTACACAAATAGATATAACAGAGAATACAAATGATGATATCAATACAAAGTGCTCAAGCAATATTTAGAACATTTAGAGATAGAAAAATACTAAATAAAAAACAGCCATTGCTACTATTCATCCAATCATCATTTATTTATCTAGTATTCATCTTAACAATCAATTCGAGAGAAGTCAATTTTTCATTCATCTATGCGTGTCAATAGCAGAGAAGTTATTACTCTCAATATTTCAAATTGCATGTAATTAATAGAAACCTAGAATGGCATCATCAACAAATTAAACAATGATGAAATGAAAAAAAAACACTGAAATTGTTACTTGGTTACTCACTATGAATCTTGGATCTTTCCTATCTAGTTTGTGGCTCTGGCCTCTCTGTGCTTTTGCCCTATGTGTAATTGTGTGTGTAATTCTTAAAAAAAAAATCTAAGAAGAAAAGGCTGCAGGCAACCAAGGGTCAGAGCCGCAGGGCAAGGGGTTGGCCGACTGGGAGCGACCTGGGCATGGTCGCACGGGTAGCAACCAGCGCCAACAAGCAACGTGCAGCAAGGGCGTTCAGGCGGTCGCGGGCCATGGACGGCGGGCGGATTTGCCAGCGTGTGTCGATGTGTCCACTTCCTTGTCCCTGCATTCGTGCACTCCTAGACGCATGGATGGATGGTAGAGGATTTGAAACATGTATGATGGATAATTTACAAAAGCTACTTGAAGGTGGTAGAGGATTTGATACTGTTAAATAAGGACAATTATAGATGGTAAGCTCGCTGACGGATGCGGCTACACTAGCAGGAAGCTGAGGCGAGGCGAGGCGTTTGGAAGGAGAAGCAGGCGGTTGCGTCCGGACACTGCAAGCCAGCACCGGACCTTTCAGGTCTAGCATGTGACATGTCTCATACACCAAGCGAATTCATGATTTACCAATAGAACCCAGATTCTTATTTGACATTCAATTCTATTCTCAACAAATTTAAAAGGTGGCTGGCAGTTTCCAGATCTCAACAAGCCTGTACTCGGGCAGTCGAGCATCAAGCATTTAGATAATTAGATGAACCGTGCTAGGTGAAAATACTACAGGCCAAGAAAAAACACCCGAGCCGAAGACTGGAAACACCCAAGATGAATAATTTCAGCATTTTTAACTCCATCAGGAAAAACACATGTAATGTTTTGAGTGTACATTTTCGTTCTCGACTGTACAATGATTTAGGATATTTGCCGTAAAACATCATTGCCTGTAACTCCATACACAGCAAGTGCTGAGGCACTAGTAGTAGCCCATTTGCACCGCGCACGTGTAGGGATACATTTACCAAATGTTAAACGCCGGGAACAACTGCATTCCTGCCTGTAAAAATTTTTCCTACTGATGCCAGCAGCCACTTCAACGTTTTAAATCCAGCACGACGGTTCAGAGGACGCTAAAAGGCACACCGTAAATAGATAATGATGCCTTCGTTCACATTCGGTACGTAGAAGTTGCTGTCCAGCAACGAAAGCAACAAATGGTTAGTCCACATAGATATGATTCCTATACACATGGTGAGTGCGCTTTTTTTGTCAATCTCTTGTTGTAAACAGTTAAGCACACTGGCTTTCTTATTTTGCACTGGTTATGGACTTGTTAACCAGAAATTATGAAAGACGGTAAACAGTAAATATCGCTACAATTTGGAGTTTTATATGTAGCAGATAGCTCCTATCTCTATTTTCCCCTCAACAATCAAAAGAGTACAGGTTCATTTGCAATGATTTTGATAGTTTTTCATTTGCAATGAGTTAAAACATGAGCAAAGTAGTGCAGCTTCCATATGTAAAGATTTCCTACCTAATGAATGATCTTACTCAGCAGAATCAGAGTCATCATCAGCATATACAGCAGGCAAGAATTCTTCATTAGGACAAATATCTGCGAATAACTACAACAAAGGAGCCATAAAACGAATTAGTCAGATCAAGGACAAATCATACTCGATGTTATGTGACATCTCACTATATCATGCTACCATAGCCATAGGTAGTGACTAAAACAAACATTAAATATATACTAAAGCTATTTACAACATAGTGTACAAGTGACTTATACTGCAAAGAAAAAGTTGGTTGCTACAATCATGGATAGAACTTGCACCAAAACAAAATGTATATAAAAGTTGCTCCTTCAACGTGAAAGCAGATAAAATAAGCCATCTGATACTAATAAGAACAATTCTGAAAGATCCATGGTGATTTTTGTCCTACTCCCTCCATATTTTCTGTTGTCGTTAGGAACTTAGGACAAACTGCTTAGCTCAAGTTAGTATTGAGCATCTTGTTCTAACGACAAGAAAAAATGTCTGGAGGTAGTACTTTTGGTGCAGGTACATTCAAAAGAAAATGCAACATGCAATGCAATACCTTTTTTGATGAATCCAGTATACTCCGGTAGTCCAGATGTTCATCAGGTGTAGGGCACGACAATAAAGAACCAGATGTTCCCTGATTTGTAAGACAGGACAGTGAACTTTTAAGGGAAAAAATGCATCTACACCAGGACAAGATAGGTGTTCTTCAGTACTCAGACTACATGAATCCAGCCTATAATGGTGATAAAAGAAATTCACCTCCGTGATCTCTTGAACATACACACAGCTCCAAATTACTGTCGGCTTCAAGTCCTCATTATTTTCACAAGTTTCCTCCAGGTGGCCTTCCAAAGAATCTGAAGCCTGTGGAGCGAACAGAGCATCTATTGCCTTTTTTATGCATTGTTTTCCAGTAGAGGTATCAGCACACGGGGTAGACAGATACACCATAAACCTAAAAGTGAGATTGACTTGTAAGGTAAGCTATTAGTCCTGGGGGTAGACATAGCATGTGCATGCTAAAACTAACATTGTTGAATGATATGATGATAGAATAAATAACTTACATTCCAGGAGGGCATACTGCTAGATTGCTGCTCAACTGAAGACCCCGTATAGCTGCAATCTGCTGCTCTTCTAATGCTAAATGAAGAGAGGGAGTCATGTCAAAACAGATATACATTGCTACATCAAAGAAATATGGCACAAACAGGCAATGAGTATCGGTTCTTACATTTCGGTGGGAAAACAATTAGAAGATTTGATGAATCCTGTTTCACAGATTTGCTAATTATGCATATACCCCTCGCAACTTTTCTCAGCAAGTTTGAGTCTGAACCATCAGATGGGGCATCCAGAATAGGAACTTTGTATGACGGATCAAGTATCAACTGTTGGCACAAAATATCCTGACCGGATGTTAATCTGGCACCTAAACAATTCTTCCTTTCCTGATCCAGGGAAATAAACACTTTCAATTTATCGATGAAGAAGTGGAGTAACAAAACAAAATGGTTACACAACTTTCACAAATGAAGTATGCATCCTCAGACGTGTGAAATAAATAATGAAGTATGAGAAAAATAGCACAAGTTTGTATCATACCTCATCCATAAGAAGTGCAGATATTGGCATCCGCAGCACCTGAACAGATATTGGTAAGGCTAAGTATGAGAAATGACACAAGTTACTTAAAAGAAAGAGGACATAGGTTCCGTTTGGTACTGCGGTGTCTTTTCAAAAGTGATTATTTATTTTATTTCTCATTTTGGTTGTTAGTTTTATATGAGAGCAATAGAGCATCTTTCAAGGATCAATTACAACAGAAGTCACACTAGGAATGACAAATATTCCGCAGCAACCGCGCAACCACAAACAGAGCCATAAAGAAGGTGCAGCAGCCATTCAGGCAGAGACTTGCCGAACACATGGAATATTACATCGCCATTACCACAAGTTTTCGTCGCAATCAGATTGCAAGTAAGACTATTGGGATTAAAGATGCTACAATCACATGACTGTCGACGAAAACAATAGCAAGAGCTAGAAGACAAAAATCATTGCGCAGATGTTTGTGAAGTTCATCTTACATATAGTGCACCCTTAACAACAGCGCAACGACAGAAAGCTTGAGGCAGTTCACCATGCCCATACATCGGATAAATGAAAGCACCTTGTGCATTAGCAAACCTGGTACAACAGAACAAGCAGATGTAACATTTCAGCAGCATAGCAAGGTACTTTAAACTTACATGCTTGACTGCATACATCTCTGCAAATAAATGAAAGTAGATTGGTTGCTCAATAAGGCATTTACATAATAATAGAATATAATGCTTTCCAAAGTGGAGAAGGAAAGGTCCAGGCAAGCAAAGTGACCTCCCAATGGACGAGGAGTATAGAGCCATGGTCTGGATTCCCTCTCTCGTAGTCAGCAATTTCTCGCAATAGTCAGTGTCTTGATCATAATCTGCCATTGCAATTGCATAGAGCACAACCCTGTAAACAAGGCACAGATGTCAATCTTAGTAGTCATATTACTATAATTAATAACTAGAGTAATCTCAGTTACGGACGCCCTTACGCTCTCATCTTGGGTGGAAGCTGCTGTTTCTTGAGATACTCAACGAAGGGGAGGTCCAGATCTTCCTCGGATATCTTATCAGAAGCTTCTTCACCAACATCGGCAGCAGCAATGTGTGCCCGCACAAGCTCGAAGAACCTATGCAGGACGGTCTTCTCTGTAAGCTTGCGGGTTTTGGCGTCCCTGAAGATGGCATGCCGCGAGTCCGGCACCGGGTAGAGCTGGCCCTCCCAGTACAGGAGACTTTTCCCCTCCACGCTCTTGAACTCCACATGGTGGCTTCCCCCAGACCTGAGGAGAAGATCCACGGCCTCGTCGGCGCAGTACAGCACCCTGGGGCCGACCAGGTCGACGGTGAATCGCCTCGACGGCTCCGGCTCCGGCGCCGCCCCCGAGGTCTCGACCTCCGAGTAGATGTTGCGGCGGTGGAGATGGACAACGGTATGCGAATCGTCGCCGGAGGGGGAAAGGGGAACGGAGGAGGAGGAGGAGGAGGAGGGGTCAGGGGAGAGGAAGGAGGGCAGCGGGACGGAGGAGTAGAGGGAGCCGTAGAACGGGTTGGGGTCGACGTGGAGGACGGTCTTCCCGGCGGAGGCCCGTGCCGCAGATGACCACGTCGAAGGAGGTGGGCTCGATGGTGGGGTAATCGTGTGCCGGAGCTTCCGCCATGTTCTCCGATGAATCTGGCTGGGCTGCTATCCCGTGCAAACACGGAGGTGCTTGGTAAGGAAGGTGAGATTTGTCGCCTCCGCTCGCAAGCAAGCAGGAGAGATTTGCCGCAACGCGACTTAGGTGGGCAGGCGGCGGGGAGATTTTCGGAAAGAATGTAAATCTCCTTTTTTTTTCAACAAGACGCAAAACCCCAGCTGATCCGCCGAGCGTGTTTTACAAGTTTTGAGAACTTTTCACTCCCAAGCTATTCTGTCCATACTCCTGTTTTCTGGCAGCAGACGAGTATCTGAGACTACTCCGACGAAGTGTTCGATCCCAACATACATACAAGGTATCTGAGACTGCTTTTTGAGCATGACGAAGCCGACGAGTATCCCAAACACAGGGATGAGCGTGAGCGTCGAAGCGCAGAGCAGCGCCATGCCGATGCCATGCCATGCCGTTGCCGTGGTGGGAGAAGATGCCATCGGGAGTAGTCCTGTAGAAGAAGGCCTGAAAGACGCCGGTGGTGAACATCGCCGAAGGCACCATCGGCTTGCTCCGGAACGCGGCGGAGGCAGAGTCCACGACCCTCGTGAGCGCAGCCTCGGGGTCCATGGATCTATTCTGTCTGTCCTCTCCTCGCTGGTAGCTAGCAGTAGTGTGTGTGCTGGCAGCAGCAATGGCGCTTGAGCTTTAGCTTGGAAAATGGCAAGAGGTTGAAGCAGACTGAGCGAGGCCCTGGCCCATTCGCCGTGGGATATAAATAGATGCCTGCCGAGGCTACTTTGACGACGCATGACAGTGTGCTGATGAGTGATGAGCTCCACGGCGATGGATTCATTCGTGTGACCGCACCGACCCAACCCCGGTTGTCAGCCGTTTGCTCGTTCCTGGCCCAGAAGGAAAGGGCCGGCCTGACCGTCCTCACTGCCCAGCCACCACGGCTCGCCGTGCTTCTAGATTCTGATTGTGCTCGTGAGCTCTGACGGTGACGGTCTGACGGGGGAACCGCGAACTGGAGCTGGAACCGGAACCGGAACCGGGTGACACTGTCCTGAGCTCTGCCGTACGCTAGGTAGTGCAGCCCGGGAGACCCATCTCTCTGGTACACTTCAGTATCTTACTAGTATGCCGCATACTCTCTCTTATTAAAATTTTATTATGTAAATAATAAAATAAACAAATTATTATTAAAGTATCTCAAATGATAAAACAAGTTATCAAAAAATAAATAATATTTGTATAATTTTTTTTAATAAGACGAATGGGGAAATAAGATGGCACGGAGTCTAAAACGACACTCTTGGTACAGCGGGAGTAGATATTTTTTTTAAAAAAAAATAATGTCAGATTGAGAGAAAAGACTAGCTTGATGGTTGCCTATGTAGCTGATTTTGACTGACCACATGCGTGGAACCGGATCCCAGCAACTGCTGGGACCGGCGGAACCGAACTGGAACCGGTGTCATAGTGCAGTGTTGTCTTTTGCTGCCCAGAGACAAAGCCAAAGCCTGACCTCACAGGTGCGGCTAGAAAACTTAGCTGCTCAGCTGCTTGTCCGACGGAACTCGATCTGGTGCATCGATAGGTCCATTTCAATTTTCAACAAAACCAACATGCTGCTGGAAGCCGACGTTTAGCTGGGACCGGAACCGGCAACGGCACCGACCATAGGGCTAATGACTCATGAGCTCCACGGTCGACCGATGGATTCATGTGACCCGACTGGACCCCCGGACCCCGGTTGTCTGCTCTTTAAATTTCGTGCCCGTTTCTTTTCTTTATCATAATTTCGTGCCTGTTGGTGGAGAGGAAGAACCACATGCTTTCTCCGTCCGAACAAGATGCTTCATGCTGATGACATCGCTCATATCATGAACAATTGCTCCACCCCTAGCATCTAACATTTCAAGTTGGTAACACCTGCTTAGAGGTATAGGCAAAGATTCACTCATGCCTTTGTACTCAACTTTTAGGCAGCGAAGATGGGTACAATTTATCAAATTGGAAATAAAGGTATGGAAGGACTGGAACTTCATCAGTACATGATCATTGTGCCCAAGCCCAATTAAGATCAATGTCCTTAATCTTCTTAACGAAGAAATTATACTTTGCAATTTTTGTTGAAACTTCACGTTACCAACTATGGTCCCACATTCATCTACATGGTTCACCGAATCAGTTTGAATCAAGAAATGGCGCACTGTTGGTATCACTTCGTCACCGTCTAAACCATCTATAGTTGCAAACTCAGCCCTTGAAACCAGTCTCGCAAATTCATGCATCATACCACACATAACATAACATTTCTTATTGAGTAGAATGGGGTCTTCTGTTTTAACCTGTTCAACTAAACATGAGTTAACCAAAGCATTGAAGTGATCACATCCTGTCTCAATAGATTTCACAAATCCCAATGATATCCACATGGAGACCAAATCATCAATATGAAATTGATGGTTGTTGGGAAATATAGAACAAAACAAGAAACACAGTTGTAATTGGTAGGGCAGCTGATAATAGCTAATCTTCAAAGTAGTCATGATGCCTCCACGGAGCTGCAGAGATTCCCAAACACCATTCCTAATGATCCATTTCCAATGACCGATAGTAGGCTGATCTCTTAACATTTCTCCTGCTAATGGGTTGCCCTTTAACTTTGCGGTTATTTGATAGCCGATGTTTAGATGCTCTTCATAGTTGTTATCATCAACTGCAAGTGCTTTGAACAACCACCAAAAAACATGACCTTCAAGAGCTCCTAACTTAACTGGTTTAACTGTACCTAGCCTTTGTGCAATGGACAAATTTATAGTTGTCACAATAATTATGTTACCCTTTGTGCTACTTGATCCCAAAGTGTCCAACAGGTCTTTCCATCGGGAACCATCCATGCTGTCGTTGACATCATCTAGAACTAGCAGAAACTTTTTGGTCTGACATGCCATAGGTTTCTTTAAGATCTCTTTAAGCTTTGTGTAGTTGCTTACTCCATAGCTTTCTCTATTGCAAGGTGATGCTTCATGTCTACCTATGGTAATAACATCTAAGATTTCCCTTGTCAATCTTACTTCATCAAAGGTGTTGGACACCCAAACCCATTGGCTCGAATTGGTTTTTAACAAGTCGATCATTGTATGCCAATTTAGCTAAAGCTGTCTTCCCAACTCCTACAATGCCCACAATAGGTAGTACAGTTATGTTGTCCGACTTAGCATCTGTTATCACACTCATGATGTATTCTTTCTCATCATACCTTCCATAGACTCTTCTAGGAAGAGAGCCTGATGTTCTTACTCGTGCATCTGAGGTGTTGTTATTCTGATACTGATCAGACCTTGCAACAGAGTCCTTGAGATACTCAATCACATCGCCTCGGATGCTTCCTAACTGAAGAGCTATTTCCTGGATCCTTTTCAAAAATTTGGCCTTGCCCCAAAGGTGTGTGGTAGTAGCTATATTGCTCTCAGTTCTCATTCTTTTTCTGCTCTCTGAATCAATAGTCGAAACTGTGGCACCATTTTGTGCACTATCGCCTGCACTACAAGAGGAAAAGGATCTCAGGTTGGTTATCAGAAATTTACAACAATAATTCAGAGTTGCACTGCAAGTCATAGTTCAAAAGAAACGATCATATAAAAACTTCTATGCATACATACCAAGGTATCTGTTCCGGTCCTAGGACCGTAGTGTGTGGCACCAGGGAGTGCCTTTTGTACAAAAAATTGTTCGCCCTTGCTTAATTGAGCGGCAGAGCTTCTGTGTTTTATTTTAAAAAAATACACATCAAGGTATTGAGTCCATTGTTTTTCCCATAACTAACATAATTCGATATAGGAAAAGTGATGCAATGCAGAACCTGAGGGGTAAGGAGTACCTTGGACAGTTCGGCGCCTCTTCAATTGCTGCACGTTTTTTCTTGCAACTGGCACTGTTGCGATGCTTCTGCAAAACTGATGTCCCGTGACTAAATACAACCTGCGTGCCACAGTCAATGCACTTTGCTCTCGCTGGTTGACCATTTCCCGCTGGTGTAATATGAAAATAGTCCCGCTCCTTGGATCTATTTTTGCGCCGGATATTATCAGCAGTACTAGCAGATGCATCTGCGTGCGCTGCTCCATCTCTATTATCTCCATCTCCAACCATGCCTTCCGGTTCAATATGAGAAGCAAGCATAACTGACAGACAAAGGATAAAATGGTGACATGGTACGAGGCGCGTTTATAATTACAGTTTATTCAAAAGGAACAAAAACTAAAGAAAGAAATAACAAAATACAAGGATCGATGTATACCAACAGTATTGGCCGATGCATCTACTTGCTCTACTGCATCTCCAACCATGCCTTCCTGCTCAATAGCAGCTGACAGAGAAAGGAGAAAGTTATTAACTTATTATCATCACAGTTTTCAGAAGAAAAACTGCAAACAAGGTGTACATGTACCTCCTTGGACCTGTTGCTGGAGCCTGCAATGGTCAGAGTTCATCCACCACGTTGTCGGCGTCATACATGAGCTCCTTCACACGAGTCAGGGACCGGGCAAGCGGCTTGTTCCCGACCACCCTTCCTCCGACACTGTTGACGACCGTCTCCATCCTCTCAACCGCAGACTTGAGTTCGCCGATGGCACCAGCGAGGCCAACTCGATGAAGCCACGCGTCGAGCTCGCCCGGTTGAAGAGTCTCGAGGATGGTTTGCGCCAGCCATAGGATCGCGCCCACCACTGCGTTGGCCTCTCCTGCCTTCAGCAAATCTTGCCGAAACATTGTTCTTGATCGGTGGTCAACGCCTCAACTGAGGAAGCAAAAGAGCAGGGCAGCGTAAACAACGCAGAGAAGACAGTAGAGCACGCAAGGTGGTAAAAAATGGGAGAGCAGGTTCATGGTTTAGGTGAATGATGTAGACTACAACGTAGGGAAGACAGGAGAGTTCAGACAATGCCTGAAGCCATCAACCACTCTATATGCACTAGTGAATGATGTGGGCCAGTGCCAAACGAATATCCCCGGCCCAGGGCCCCAGTCCTTGGTGGGGTTCGTCCCTCAGTGGCATTCCATCGAGCACTGTGTGGGCGCCGCGGAGTTCAACCCCTTCTGCCGTGCCGGCGCGCTGCTGCATCGCCATGGCCATGTCGAGCGGAGGTGTGAGCTCTGCATCTCCCGGGCGCCACGGATGGTGGCGGCCGGCCGGCTAGAGCGGCTGCGAGGAATCATCGACGTTGACGAGGAGCTTGGGCGCGGCACGAGCTTGGAATCGTCGACGATGACGACGAGCTTGGGCGCGGCACGAGCTTGGAACCGTCGACGATGACGACGACACGGTCCCGGGCGCCCTCGTTCATCTTCTCCCGGAGCTGTCAGCCGCGTCTGCCATGGACGAGGTTGAGGTTGAGGTCGGGGTCGACCTCGTCGGCGTCGTCGATGGAGGCTCCGGTGACCCGCGCGTGCTCGTGCTGGTTCGGAGGGCGAAGGGCGGAGGGCGGAGGGCAGAGCGAATCCGCTCGAGGCTCCGGAGGATGGATCAGACGATGGAGGCTCCATATCCGCCGGCGCCGGACCCGCGCCTGGCTCCGGTGGCGAGGGGGGGTAACGGAAGCCAAGGATGTTGCCCTGTAAAAACGAGTTTCTATTTCGTTTCCATCGGGCCTGGCCCAGAGATGGGCGTGCGGGGCTGGCTGGCGAACTGGACCAGGCAATCAAACAGGCCTGGTTGCACCCGGCCCATTTGATTCCGACAAACAAAGACCTCGGCGGAGAAGGCGAAGGCCGCGGCAGACGTGGGGAGTCGCCGTCGGGTGAGCTCTTGCTGCAGCTCTAACACGTGTCCCTCATCTCCTTCCTCTCGATCCACCGCCCCGGCGCGCCGCAGCCGCTGGGCTCACGCCCTTCGAGGCGCTCCTAGTCTCCTGGAGGAGAAGACGAGGTGGGCAGCTACCGCGGGGACCAGACCCGCTGCCGCCGCTTCCTCAGCCGCCGCCCCCGCAGATGGACACTGATCACCCCGTGGAGGAGAATGATTGCTGCATCCTCAACTAGGCTTTCTTCTGGTAGGTTTCGAATCGTGTTCGGTGTTCGGTCTCAATTAACCATATTCGGCTATTCCTCTTCTCGCTGTTTTTCAGCACCACAGATTACACCACGCCGGAGTTGCATGCTGCATGCCGTCAACGTTGAGGTGCTGCCGTGATGGTTAATGTCTAGGAGAACATCCCTTGCCCCAAATCTCCGGAGAAGACGGCTAATCTTCAGACTTCCACCTCTCAGACTGATTATCGATTGATTGGAAAGTGTATCTATTTCTGCCGTAATTTCCAATCATCCAACTATAATGACTTAATGAGTAATTGTCATGGCTCATCAATTGACTGGCTCGCTCCATTTCCTTGTTCCCTCTTGAGTGGGTGAATGGCAATACTTGTAGATTGCTCTCCCGAGGTCTCAAGTCCACATATTTTTCTTTCCACCTGGAGATGACTCCATTCCAGGCCTTGTTTAGTTCCCCAAATTCACCCCCAAATTTCACTATGCAAAAAGAAGATTTCCCATCACATCGAAATATCGACCTATGTATGGAGTACTAAATGTAGATGAAATCAAAAACTATTTGTGCAGTTTTGTTGTACTTTACGAGACGAACATTTTAAGCCTAATTAATTAATTTTTGGACAATTATTAGCACTAAAAAACAAAAGTGCTACAGTGTTCGGGGGTGGCACTGTGCCGATTCGGCCACCCCCGAATCCGGAACTAAACACGGCCCCAGGTTGACAATCTGATTCGGAGGGAGAGGCTGATGTGACCTGTGTTGCATACGGGCATGTACAATAGAGAGACAGTTGTTGTCGGTAAGTTCTTGAAGTTTACAACACAGATCCCATACAATCCACAGACAACTGCTGTCTATTTGGCTCTCCACAAATTGATTTAATACTTGCATATAGTCATGATCAATCATGAATTTCATTTCTATATACCACCGTGTTGCTAATTAATATAAAACAAATTCTCACAGTAAACCATATATTCTATATAATTAATATATATTTCATAAATCAAACATAACACACATCTTCTTTCTCATAATGCAAATATTGAAAACATTAAAATAGCTAGAATTGCGGGTTCCGTATATTGACATGTTTAATTAGTTCACATCCAAAACTACTTACGGAACTAGCACGACCAAAGCATCAAGAGACGTATGTTCACGCGTGTTGCCTATATATATGGTAGGTATAATTTATTTTGGGTGTATTTCTTCTTTTATTTTTCTATAAAAAAACAGCAATATATGACATCCCGTACATCTAGCGAAGGATGTTGGCCACAACTAGATCCCTGCATGCGCTGCTTGAAAAAGACGTCTCGCGCAACGGGGGCTTCTGCCGTCGCGTAGCCTCGGAGCACGTGCCGCTACTGTCGTCTCATGAGATGCCGGCTTCCCTCTCTCACTTCAATCAATGCCGCCGGAGAGGGTGTTTTCTGCAAATTTACATCCGTGGAGACGGCATCCGTTGTACGTGCCCTAAAAGGTGTTGTTATGTCTCTTAGTCAGCAGTGGCTATGCGATACTGGGTGATGTCTCCATAACTTCAAACACATTCATAGTACACGAAGATGTGGGGCAGCAGTATAACTGCAGGCCCAGAGCACGAGATGCAGCCAGGGGAGCTCCCAAGGGCGTGCAACAGCCCAAGGAGGCACGGGCAGCTGTAATCATGGAGTTTAGGAGTTAGTTGAGGGATCAGAGTTAATGTCGGGGAGAGAAACGAGGAGTTAGTGGCTGGGCGCCAGCAGGGGCTGGGCTGCTCTATATATACCCTAATCAGCTTATGCTGAGGCAAGCAATGAACAACAAACAATCAAACCCCAAATATTCTAAAGTCTCCCTCCACGCCGACTTTGCCCGGCCTTCCTCTTGCAATGGTTATCCTCCCTATCCCCCATATGAACTAAGGTTCATAACAATGCACAACAGTACAACACCAGATCGAGTTCCCGTAGATTGTACCAATCCAATCCACAAGGGCGTTTGATATTTGCTAGTAGGTTCACGTGAAGTGCAGAATGTTTGGTACTCACTTTCACTGAACTGGCTTGAAAGTGGCAACAAATCCTGTTGGTTTACATGGATTGCATGTCTGCTAACCTTTTTGGAGAACAATTCCATGAACTTGAGGTTTGCATGTCTGCTAGAATCCTGTTGGTTTGCATTTCTTCATATGTTCTATTGATAGTTTTGAGCTCATTATCAGTTCTTACTCCTTCATCAGCAAGTACCCTGACTCAATCAATACTTCCAGTGTTGCAACATAAGTGGGAGAACATGCATCTTTGGTTTTGATTTCAGATAGAATATTATGCACTTATTTGCATCTAAGTGACTAAGAATACATACATAGAAAAAAAGAGATACATCTTTCAGATACTTTGTACACTGTTTTTTTATTGGCAAGAACAGGACTGTATTTTTATTAAATTGTTCCTTTGTTCTGTTCCTGGCAGTACCATTTTTTTTTGATACGTTCGGCTTGTGACCATCCAGCCCTGTCTTGGCTGCTTGATGTTTGCTGGCCTACCGAGCAGACAAGTCAGTAGCGGAGGACCTCGCCTCATCGACGCTCGTATGGCTGCCCTACCGAGTGGAACGACGATGACACCTCACCTGCACAGGAGCCACACATAGGTTGGCTTAGTTTCTCATTTAATCTGTCATCATTTACTAAAGTAACATATATGGAGACACTTAAAAAGGAAATGCAAATTCTAAGGTTCAATGTTTGATGCATGCTTCATAACAGTCATCAACTTTTTTATCACTTGCTTTGGGTATGGCAAAAAAAAAAATGACTGCTCATCCCCCGATGTATGATCAGCATAGATCATTAGTCACCACAAATTATGTGCTTGCCATGCCATAGAGTTTTTTGTAGTGGTACAACATCATTTGTTCCATTAGGTAGACAGTGTCTTGTGGGCTACTAGCAGAGCATCATTGTTTCACTTTCTCCATCAATTGATTTTTGGCATGCAGCTAACTGATGGAATTAAATTTGCCTCTTCAATTAGATTTGATCATCTTACACAAATGTTTGTTGTTAATATTTATGTTGTCTTTATTTGAAACAACTTTTCACTTGTGTTGCTCTACTTCTCAGGACACACTTTGTCGAACATGTGTTTGTGGTTCAGTAAATAGTGCCTGCTGTCAGTACAAGCAAGATTCAAGGTATACTTCCCGCTTACTGAGCTTGGAGCTTGTATTGTGCACAAAGAAAAAAAAATGTAAGTGGGCCCATTTGTGCTTGTTTGCATTTTAGCTTGCAAAATTTCTTGAAGATATCTTGTTAATCAATGTGATTTGTATTTTCTCTTGTTAACAGGACTATTAGTGCCTAATTTTCTTGGGACCAAAGGTTATTCATTATTTCCATAAGTCTATATTTCAGCAGTCCACAAGCAGTCAGTGCACCAATGTATTGCTTTACCCAGTGATTTCTCACTGATGACAAATGTAGCACGGATATGATTAATTTTTTCCACTCCAACAAACAAGCATAATTAATAAATAAAATAGAGCTTGATTAATCTATCACCCATTGAAGGAAGGATATTTCTGTGCTATATTCTGTAGCAACAACTGACTCCAAATGCAGCTTTTCTGAGCTTTGCGTGTGTGCACCTAGGTTCAAAATAAAATGGTGTGATGACTCTTTATTTGTTATTCAGAAAACTACCTGGGGTCCTCAACATTTTCCTTTTCTATGGATGGTCTTGAACATTTTCTTTTTCTGAGCCTGTGTGCAGATATGCCTGATAACCCTTACAGATATGATTTAAGTAGTCAACTTGAATTTAATTTCCTAAATCTCTCGGCAGCTAGTTCGTTCTGTGTTTTAAAAATCACTGCAGATTGGTGCTACAAACCCTTGCTGCATGTGTGATTACAATACCTGATAGCTACGCTTTAAGCATGCCGACGATGCCAACATGGGGGACACCGGGAGATCACCAATGTCATGGAATATCAGGCCATCGCGAAGCATAAGCTTCTGAAGATTATCTATGACTACTACGGGTCCGCTGCCGAGGACGAGTGCATGCTGCAGGAGAACAGGGAGTCCTCCAGGATCCTGTAAGCTCCATCTCCTTCACTGTCATTGCTACCATGTAATTCCTATGCTTCATCTGGTGTAGGAGCAGCAGTTCATGAGATAAGATAACTGAGCCAGTTAAATTAGAAGGTGGTGGAAAAAAGGGCCATATTCTGTTCATTGATAAGGCTCTACTAGTCCTTCAGTTACTGTAAAATATTACTCTCTTCATTCCAAATTGTAAGTCATTCCAAGAATCTTGGAGAGTCAAAGCATCTCAAGTTTGACCAAGAATTATAGACAAAACTATAAAAAATTATAACATCAAATAGGTATACTATGAAAATATAATTGATAACGAATTTAATGATACTTATTTGACATCATAAATATTATTATATTGTCATATAAGTTTGGTCAAACTTGAGAAACTTTGACTCTCCGAGATTTTTGGAATGACTTACAATTTAGGATGGAGGGAGTACTTATCTATTTAGGGTGGAACTGTACAAGTTTATTTATTTGGAAAACATGTGCTTCATACTGTTATCTTCGTCCAAAAAAACAAAATGATTTTTCTGACCACCATCCAAAGGAGCGCCCCTATGTGTAGTTTGTGCTGACCCCAGTAATCATGCATGAATGGTCAGATAAGGTAATGAAGTATTTTTTATGATGTAGACATTTAGGCTTGAGATGTGCACATATTTAAGCTTGCAAAATTTGAAGATGGTTCTTTACTTTAAAAGAGGATCGCTCTGTCCATCCGAAGAGGCTACTATTTTTGAGTGTTGCAAAATGCTAACAACACTCTGACGCAGATGCCCTCCGAAGCAGATGCCCTCTCAGCAGCTCAGTGGATAATGTAGAGCTGTCTTTCCTTTTCTTACTTCCTGCTCCTTTGTGTTTTGCAAACAATGACTACCAACAAACAATTTGACTCAGACAATGAAAAACATAGGAAATATGTTCCTTATTAATACTCTACTGGTATGTTCATAAATACTACAAGATTACTGTTTCCCCCTCTTTTAAGCTTATGGGCTCAAAACGGGGTATATAGTTTAATGATGCTATTCGAATTGAACATAAAATTCACAAAGGAACGATGGAGGTTCACAAACATGCAATACTTCACTCCACTGAACATGGTGATCTGGAGGACTTAAGCCTCATTGGTATCGTAATTCATCACTTGCATTGGAATGACCGAGTGGCAAGAACATGCAAGGCTCTAGGTGGAACGAGAGTATTTTTAGTTGGAGAACTATAATTTTAAATTTTGATGTTCTGAATATCATACTCACAATATCTTTTTCGGGTAACAATACAACACATGTCCATACGTATAATTTCGTAATATTATTTCTTTTTTCCGTTGAAACGCACGGGCATTTACCTAGTTAAAGGATAAACACGCAATAACCATAATCTTCATCAGAATCTTCTTTACCGTGGAACCGTAACTGGAACGGGACCATATTCAGATGCCCTCATCACAATAGCAACCTTGTTGCTCTGTTCCAGCTAATGATGATTCAGATGGAAACATAAGTTAAACACGAGCATGCAATGCAAGCACAAGAAAATCCACCAGTTTAATTACAACCAGAATATTGTCACCATAAATAATCATCACAGCACAGTAACACAAATTAATCATTCCCCAAACAAAAATCAGAAAAATAAGGGTAAAGTCCAATTTTCAACCTTCAACTCTGGCCAAAGTCCGGATTTCAACCTCAAACTCCAAAAGCGGATAACCTTGGCCTTCCAACTCTTGAAAAAGTCCAGTTTTCAACCTTGGGGTGGTTTTCTAGGCGGTTTTGGCGTATGAACAATAACTTTTGATATTTTTTAATTTTTTTAGAAATCCAACTTAAGAAATCTTGATATTTTATAGGTTGGTAGAGTGAATAACAAGGATGATAATGGCATAGAACATGCTAAATTTTGTTAAATAAAATTTGAACTATTGCATTTCAAAAATGGTCAAACTTATATATTCTATGAATTTTTAGGGTATTCAAATGGCAATAAAAAATCTCAAAAAAATCATATTTGTCCATCATTTGACCTCTAGTTATTTTTTAGAGTTCAAACGATGCACAAATATGAATTTTTTGAGATTTTTTATTGCCATTTGAATACCCTAAAAATTCATAGATATATAAGTTTGACCATTTTTGTAATGCAATAGTTCAAATTTTACTTAACAAAATTTAGCATGTTCTATGCCATTATCATCTTTGTTATTCACTCTACCAACCTATAAAATATCAAGATTTTTAGAGCTCTCTAAGTACCCCTTTCTTGCTTCTTAAGTTGATTTCTAAAAAAAAAAATTGTCAAAAAAGTTACTGTTCATATGCCAAAACCACCTAGAAAACCGCCCAAGGTTGAAAAATAAACTTTTTCAAGAGTTGGAGGGCCAAGGTTATCCAGTTTTGGAGTTCGAGGTTGAAATCCGGACTTTGGCCAAAGTTAAAGGTTGAAAGTTGGACTTTACCCAAAAAATAATTGACATCAATCTCTTATGTAAGTACATACATATATGAGTCACCCTAAATGGGCAAAAACACCTGCAAACCTCATGCATGTTTGATACAAACACAACTAACAAATTCATTCAGGTACAAACGTACAACATACAAGTATGCCAACAAGGTGTCTGAGGCTACTTTTTGAGCATGACAAAGCCGACGAGTATGCCGAACACAGGGATGAGGGTGAGCGTGGAAGCGCAGAGGAGCGCCATGCCAATACCATGCCGGCCGTCCAGCCGGCGCGCGACCCAGAAGGAAGCAGAGGCGGTCACGGAGCCGACGATCACCCCGGCCACGAGGACGCCGTAGTACACGAAGACGACCGCCTTGCCGTGGTGGGAGAAGATGCCTTCAGGAGTAGTCCTGTAGAAGAAGAGCGCGAACGCCGCCACCGCCTGGAAGACGCCGACGGTGAGCATCGCGGACGGCACCATCGTCCTGCTGCGGAGAGCGGCGAAGGCAGAGTCCATGACCCTTGGGAGCGCGGCTTCGGGGTCCATCGACATCTATGATCTATCGCTCGTGTCCTGGCTAGTAGTAGTGTGTGACGCAGCAATGGCGGCTTGGCTTGAGCTTGGACAATAATGGCAAGAGGTTGAAGATTGAGCGAGGCTCCTGTTGCATTCGCCCGCCATGGGGTACGGGGTATAAATAGATGCCCTGCTTTGGATACGCGTGACGCTGACGGATCAAAAACTCGGACCTGGGAGGAACTGAAACCGAAACCGGTGTCACTGTCCTCAGCTCTGCCGTACGCTTGGAGTGCAGCTCGGGAGACCCATCTTTCTAGTATAGTTCAGCCTCTTACTAGTATGACACATAGATTTTTTTTTAAAAAATGTCAGATCGAGAGATTTAAAAAAATAATGTCAGAGAAAAAGACTAGCTTAATGGGTGCCTACTTAGGTGATTTTTGTTAAGAAATTCCTCGATAAGAAGATTGATGGATTCATATCATATGGGCCTTGGAGGCTACCTCGTATGCCCTGAAGGTTACATCTATATAAAGGGACTACATATGTATCTATAATGATTAATGAAGAGACAACTCCTCCTCATATACTTATCTCCTGTGTTTTTTATTCTTGGGATTGGGCAAGGGAGACGGGATCTATCTACAACTTCTACACGCCTCTTTCTTGGATTGGGAACGGGAAAACGGATCTGGCAATCCGTGAATAGGCCGATTCTCAACACGTTATCAGCAGCTCTACCGCTGGGTGAGTTGTTCTTAATCATTGAGTTTAGATCAATTTGTATTTGCCATTGGCTAATGATGAATTGATCTTCATGTTTCCGATTGGTTACTGATGCGCCGGTTGATACCTTTCGCTCGTGCGTTGTTCATCCTGAGTGAATTGAGGCACGCGTGATGCAGTGTGCAAGGTCACAGCCGCCAAATCAAAGCCACGTGGTGTACTTCGACGATGCCATGAACATGCATGGATCACGTGCATGTGATTTTCATCCATCAATGTTCCTGGAAGGTCTCCAACCGTAACTCATTCTGGATCTATTTATATTAGGGCCTTGTTTAGATTGCAAGTTATTAGAACCCGATGAATAGTAGCACTTTCGTTTTATTTGGTAAATATTATCCAATCGTGGACCAACTAGGCTCAAAAGATTCATCTCGTGATTTCTAATTAAATTGTACAATTAATTATTTTTTTTTACCTACATTTAATGTTCCATGTAAGCGGCTAAAAATTGATGTGATGGAGAGAGAGTGAAAAATCTTGGAATTTGGATGGCATCTAAACAAGGCCTAGATCAATTTTGTTTTTCTACCGTCATTAATCAAGGATTATCTTGATTCACATGAGTTTTTCTTTATGTCTAATCTCATCTTTGGATTTTGTGTCCATGTGATATATTTGTCATATCACCGGCGTGGATTATTGACTCCTGTTTCCAACTGGATCGAGCACTACGCCACCTGCATGCTGTCCGTGGGCATGCACCATCGCCCACGGCCTCTACGATATGAGGAAGTATTGGACTCCTTGATTTGATGGATGGATCGAAGCTTAATAGCTACCGCATCAACGAGTACACGCGTACAAGGATGCGATCTGCATCTAGTCCACGCGTACAAGCACAGCAATGGTGTGCTCCCATCCGCATGCACACAAGCAGAGCAGCAGCGCTCCCGTCCCGTGTCGCAAGCCGCGACGGCGGCGGCGGAGTGGCCCGTTCCTGCTAATAATCGAACCACAGCCTCCCAAAGAAAAACACTAATGGCACCAGCAGATAGGAAGAAATGAAACAATGCCCAACCTTTACTGATTCATACCTTGCTTGGACCCTGGACGCGGAGGCGGCCGGCCGGCCTCGCCGCAGCAGGGGCTTGGACCTTGGACGGTGAGAGCGGCGAAGGGATGGGCTGTGCCCCCGCCAACCACCCTAGCGGCTGCCCCACGCCCCGGCGCCGCCCGTAGACTCGCCTCCGCCTGCGACCCGTGGCCTACGCGGCGCCGCATCATCCTTTCCTCGGCGGGCGGCGGCCATGGCCCATGGGTGTCTGGCTTAATTGAATATTGGGGGCACTGCGAGTGGGCTGAGCCGTGAGTCCGTGAGCGACTGCGAGACGGCCGGGCGGAGCTGTGGGCTGGTTGCGCGACGGCGGCGGGCGGCGTATATGAGAGATAATCGGTGTACAGATGAGATAATAGAAGGGCAATATAGTCATTAGAAGAAAATACATGTATTTGAGACTTAAAATATGATTATAAAAATATTAAAATGTCATATATATATATATATATATAGCTTAGTATTAATGTTTAGAGTCCTATTTTAGAGAAATCAACGTTTGAAGTCCTATAATATCCAATTTCAGCTGCCCGTTTCTCCGCCCACATCCACCTTTCCTGCGCGCTCGTTGTAACCTTCGCGGGCCGAGTCGGCCGACCCCTCCTCGGCAGCGGCTGCGGCGGTCGTGGGCTGCAAGAACCACAGGCGAGGCACCGCGTCACGGATGTGCCCCTGCCGACGCGGGCGGGGCACGGCCAGCCGTACCTTCATTTCATCGGAGTACGCTGCTGCGCCGGGGTTTCACCTTCACTGCCGCCTGTGAATGCCATACCACGCCAGAGCGCAGCCCTCGTGAGCCCGTTCCACTTCCACGGGCAGTGTTCGGGTCCATCTCAGTGCCTCCATGCCTTCCGTACGTGCTGTCGTCTCTCCCTCCGCGAGCACCAGCTGTTGTGTCTCTGCGCGGCGACCCACCTGTTCGCGCGTCTGACGCGGCGCCACGTCAGTCATGTATCTCAGCTGCAACCAGTCCCGCCATCAGGGCTCCAGAAAGCTGCATATATGCCGCGGCCGTTGTTGCTCATGATTACCGTGGAAGGGCACTAGAAAACATTTTTAGAGGCGATGGTAGAGGCATTTATACAGGCGGTCAAGCCCACCGCCTATACTAGGGGTCAGTACTAATCGGCTCACAGTACAGGCGGCGGGCTGTGAGCCGCCTGTGAAAAAAGGGTTTTCACAGGCGGCTCACTTTGTCAGCCGTCTGTGAAAACCGTTTTCACAGGCGGCTCACTCTGTGTGCCGCCTGTGTAATTATTTTTTTTATTTCAAATTTTAATATTTGCCTCCACATTATACTATATTTGTCATATATATATATATATATATATATATATATATATATATATATATTATGCAAACATGAACCATAAAATTGCATCATACATACAACACATATAAATATTACATATGTGTCCACACGAAATCAAACATCAAGCATAAAATTACATATAATACACGTCATTTCAAGTTATGAGTTCAACCATTTGGTGTTTACATGTCATTTCGTTTCAAGTTTAGACCTGCTAGGTCTGTCAGCGCTCTAAATCCTTCACTTGCTAAATCATCGGCTTCATCAAAATATGATCTGGTACTTGGAATTATTTCTCTCATAATAAAACCGCACAAGTCTGCTACTATATTTTTCATAGTTTTTGGAGTGAATGACACGTCCTTTCCTTTACTTCTCGGCTGGAAACAAAGTTTAAAAGCATCATTGACACATGTCCAATATTAATATTTCCAAGTTTAATGAGAAAACTTCATACATAGATATCTTTTACCATATTTTTGTCCCTGACGTATCGTCCCCGCTCCCTTATGAACTCACACACATAGTATCCACAGTAGACCGATCCAGGTGGTTGCTTGTGGCACTATGTAATTAATGAGCAAAAGATTAAACTAAAATTGTCATGCCTTGCGTATTATTTATATGATGATATGTGTTCGGACAACTTACCGGATAATGGTGTTGTATCGTCAATGGCACACTAGGATCTGAGCAGGCGGCGTCGACCGGTCCTTTTTGCTTCTTATAAAACCGCCATGCCCTGTAGATATCGAATATAAAACACTATAGTTATTTAGAAACTCTAATTCATATAAGTACGGATGTGGTTGCATGTTGGCTCACCTTTCTAAATGAATCAGGAATGTTTGATACGACTGAGGAGGACAATGTAAGGAGTCTAGGACAAGCACCTTCCCTTCGAATGGATAAATATAAAAAACAATCCAATGGTCACTGCATGAATAAACGAGTGAGCGACACATGTACTTAGGGTTAACACGATAATTTGAAGTACGTATACGAGGTCACGCTTACCCAAAGTTGTAGGGTGCCAATATAAAATCCCTGTACTTATATCTCAACATTGCTCTACCGAGATAGAAGGCATATGTGTCCTCGTATTTTTGTTGCAATTCCTTTACAGCTTCTGCAACTTGTTCTGGTGTTTTGTCCTTCTCTATCTTTGCTCTATCTTCATTTGTAAGTACAAATTTGTGCATATTTTTTTGTAACCTGATTGGACTCAGGTAACCGACCATCGTGCCTGTAGTTAACGATCTCTGCTCGTGGTCTTGCAAACTACATACAACATGCACATATTAGAGTTTATCACATTCCAAATTTAATAATAACAATGTGTGTGCATGAGTGATACTTACAGGCACCAGATTGTAATGAGTTGGACGTCAAGTTTCCTATAGTTCAACAGCAGGTGCATGTCCTCGAAGATAACAAATGCCTCGCTTTTATCCTTGCCAGTAGCAAACACATCTGTTGGTATGTCAACACTAACTGCATGCAGGCCAGCATTCACTGCTCTCATGTACCAGTCATGAAACCTTTTTATCGTCCATGGACCATTTTCAAGCACTGTCTATTGCAGCATAGGCCTTCCGGGCACATAGTTACTGGGGACATTGACATAATCATCAACCGTTGGCTTTCTTATATTCTTAAGGGTCAATGGTGTATTTGATGGCGGTTCGACATGTACATCGCCACTTGGGGCTTCCATTGTTGGTGGCACGACTTCAGTTGCTTGGCCGGCGGCTTCCTTATTCTGTGACGATTCGAGCTCAACGACTCGTGCCGTCCGCTGCTTTCCAATCCCTTTCAGAAATAGAACTGTGTCTGCTGCTTTTCCCTTTTTGGCTCATAGGGAGAAACCAATTTTGGAATTGGAAATTTCTTTGCCTTCTTGGAGGCCGGTGCTTGTGGGGGAGTTTGCTCTGCTTCCTTATGCTTTGGTGGTGACGGGGGAGTTTGCTCTACCTCCTTCTCTGGTGTTGTGTCCTTCTTGGCTAGCGGAGTCTGGTGCTCAGGCATGTTCTTGGTCAGCCCCTCGAGCTCATCCAGCGAGAATGACATATCATGTACTGGGGATGATGACGGTGGCTCATAAATATACGGGGATGCTGGGGCATGCATTGGCGATGCTGGCTATTGACTTGTTTCGGCCTCTTGGGATGCTTGATGCACTTGTCGAGAGGGTGCCGTTGGTGGATCAATCAACCTTACGTACCGTCTTGGCCATTGTATGAAGTTCTTGATTGCTTGTCCAAGCTTCTCTATACCCTCAGAGGTCGGGATGTCGATGAAGTCGTCTTCATATGCACTCTCGACCGTCAACACTTCCACCCTGCAGTATGCATCTTGCATCTCGACACCATGGAACATACGTCCAGGGATGGCATTGCCTGTGGCCACTTTCTTTGTATGTTGATTCCTAAGGCCATATCCAATTAACAATGAGCAAGGCCGAGGTTTATCAATATCGTCAACTGGATAATGGTCCTTATTTGATGTTGATGCTATACTGCTTTGAAAGGGCATAGATTGTGTGGCCGTCTCCTAGCTACCCAAGGGTTGAGCTGGGACATGCTGCATATATGAAGGAGCTTGTGATGTCATCTGTTGAGCAGACACTGCTCCCGCCAACCGCTTCATCACTTCAGGATCAGGGTTTTTAACGAAGTCTTCCATCAAATCCCTAATTTTTTTGGCAGCCTGCTGCTCAAAAAAATCCTTCAATTGCTCCTTATGTCGTTCTCTTTTCTTATACATGCCTTTCCACTCTTCACCAAACCCTTCTTTCTAGGTGGTTCTGGATGAGACGCCACGTACACGACCTGGATGCTCGGGGTTACCTACAACATGATATTTAATGTCAGTGTCGATTTCTATTTTACTCGAACAAAATGGAAAATATAATTTTGTTACCTAGGGCATGGGAAAGCTTGTCCCTCTCCCTCTGTGACTTGAAGGCACCTGTCTTTTCCAGGTTTGTTGCTTCCAAAACCTTCTCGGCAACTGGCTTGATCTCATCGAGACAGGAGATCTCATCGCTCTCAGTGTTTGCCTTCTGAGCGCGAAGCCAATTCGCACTTCGTTCTGGCACTATATCTGTCAATGCCAACTTGCCCTCTCTCCTCTTTGCTTCGTCTTCTGCCCTCCATTTAGGAATCTTGGTCTTGTAACCGCCAGTGCCGAGGTGGTGGTGGTACTTGTTCTTCTTCGCAAGTCTTGAGGCGGCTTGGCTCTTAGCCTTGGAGTCGTCGGAGTTTTTTATGACACTGAAACATGCCCACTGTTCTGCTGTGATAGGGTACCACTTCGTTGGGTCCCGCCCCTTCTGCAGCCACTTTTTATTCATATCGTGCCTATAGCCCCAGAATGATATTGCTAACTGCTTCATGACATGACCCTTGACCAAACCTTCTGTTCCCTCCGGTAAAATAAACTTAGTGCACAATCGAGTCCAACAATTCGTCCTCTTTACTTCAGGCACCATACTCCAATCACTCCAGGTGATATCAAATTCTTCCTTTACTAACCATCCAATGGCGGCCCTAAATTTGGGTAGCGCCTCTAGAGGTGCTAAGGGCTCTCCGCTCGAGCTAATCTCTGTAATCCTATAAACTTCTTCTGGAAATCTATTCCTTCCTCTATCTCCTCGTGCTCGATCACTCTTTTTCTGTGTACTTCTTCGCTCGGAGGAGGTCCCGGTCGTTTGAGGCGCCGTGTCCTTATGAACATCTTGTGACTCTACCTCCATTTCGGCAACAACTTGAGAGAACACCTCCTATCAATTCAATTGTTAGGTACATACATACACATGCATTATTCTCTCGTATAGACAATCTACAAGCATATATACCTCATCATCATTTGGCTCATCTGCAGGCTCGTAATTAGGGTCACGTTCGAACTCAAGACGGGCCTTCTTAGCTCTAGGAGATTCACGTGGTGATACGCTCGGGCTCCTATAAGGTTCGGATCCAGAGGAGTCAGATCCAGGTGTACCTACCTGGGCATCGGCCTGCTCAGCATTTGATGGAGTACTCATCTGCATGAAATATAAGTATAATAATGGAAAAAATAAATAAATTAACTAAGTAAACTAACTCTAATTATGCATGAAATATAAGTATTAACATGAAATATAAGTATTAACATGAAATATAAGTATTAACATGAAAAATAAGTATTAACATGGAAAAAACACTAACTTAATATAAGTATTAACACTAAATTAACTAACTAAATTAACTAAGTAAACTAACTAAATTAACTAACTAAACTAACTAACTAAATTAACTAAGTAAACTAACTCTAATTATGCATGAAATATAAGTATTAACATGAAATATAAGTATTAACATGGAAAATAAGTATTAACATGGAAAAAACACTAACTTAATATAAGTATTAACACTAAATTAACTAACTAAATTAACTAAGTAAACTAACTAAATTAACTAACTAAACTAATTAACTAACTAAATTAACTAAGTAAACTAACTCTAATTATGCATGAAATATAAGTATTAACATGAAAAATAAGTATTAACATGGAAAAAACACTAACTTAATATAAGTATTAACACTAAATTAACTAACTAAATTAACTAACTAAACTAACTAATAAAGAGAATAAAAAACTAACTAAATTAACTAATTACTAAATTAACTAACTAAATTAACTAAACTAACTAAATTAACTAACTAAAACTAACTAATAAAGAGAATAAATTAACTAATTACTAAACTAACTAAATTAACTAACTAAACTAACTAATAAAAAACTAACTAAATTAACTAACTAAATTAACTAATTACTAAACTAACTAAATTAACTAACTAAACTAACTAATAAAAAACTAACTAAATTAACTAACTAAATTAACTAATTACTAAATTAACTAACTAAATTAAGTAAACTAACTAATAAACTAATTACTAACTAACTAAATTAACTAACTAAACCAACTAAAAAAAACTAAATTAACTAAATAAAAAAATTCAAGGGGGCCTGCCAGGCCCAGCAGGCCAGCAGGCCTCGCCAGCAGGCCTGACAGGAGGGGCCGCCGCGCGGCGGCGCACATGGCGGTGCTGGTGGCGGTGGAGCAGCTCGGCGGTGTGGCGGTGGCGGCGGAGCCTACCTCTCGGCGGTGGAGCAGCTCGGCTGCTGGCGGCGACAGTGGCGGCGGCGCGTAGGCGGTGGAGCAGCGGCGCGTAGGCGGACGGTGGAGCAGCGGTGGCGGATTTCGGCAGCCTGACGGTGTCGAATTTCAGAACTCGCGCCTCCGGTGACTTAGAAATTTTCGGCAGCCGCGCGCGAGAATTTATTGTGGAGCACATTAGTACAGGCGGGTCATATTGACCACCGCCTGTGAAAATATTTTTATAGGCGGTGGTCAATGAGGGCCGCCTGTACTAATGTATTAGTACAGGCGGCGGTCAATGACGCCCGCCTATACTAATACATTAGTACAGGCGGCCCTCATTAACGGCCGCTTGTACTAATGTTTTTTTCATTTTCAGTTAGTTAATTTAGTTAGTTTATTTAGTAATTAGTTAATTTAGTTAATTAATTTAGTTAATTAATTTAGTTAGTTAATTTAGTTAGTTTAGTAATTAGTTAATTTAGTTAGTGTTAGTTAATTTATTAGTAATTAGTTAATTTAATTAGTTTAGTTAATTAATTTAGTTAGTTAATTTAGTTAGTTTAGTAATTAGTTAATTTAGTTAGTTAATTTAGTTAGTGTTAGTTAATTTAGTAAATAGTTAATTTAGTTAGTTTATTTAGTAATTAGTTAATTTAATTAGTTTAGGTAATTAATTTAGTTAGTTAATTTAGTTAGTTTAGTAATTAGGTAATTTAGTTAGTTAATTTAGTTAGTGTTAGTTAATTTAGTAATTAGTTAATTTAGTTAGTTTATTTAGTAATTAGTTAATTTAATTAGTTAATTTAGTTAGTTAATTTAGTAAGTAATTAAAGGTTATTTATTCCCTTTATTTAGTTTAGTTAGTAATTAATGGTATGTTAATTATCAGGGTTAGTTATTATTTCATGTACTTAATTAGGGTTTGTGGATTAATTTAGTTAGTAATTAAAGGCTTGTTTATTAGGGTTAGTTATTATTTCATGTACTTAGGGTTCGTGAATTAATTAAGTTTTTAATTAAAGGTTTGTTAATTAGGGTTAGTTAATATTTCGTGTAGCTAGGGTTAGTAAATAATATAGAATCCAAAGGTATACAAGAAGGGGAAAGATGTTTTAATTAAGATTTATTTAATTAAGTTAGAAAATAATATCATAGTCCAAAGGTATACAATAAAGGGAAATGTAAACATCTGCTTAATAAGAAAGAGTAGCATTAGGTACAAATGATAAGTGATACATTAATTAGTTACATGATAAACAATCTAGCGTGCTACAGTCCTTCCTTGTCCATCATGGCGCACCCAGGGCAAAGAGGTTTGCGGGATACTTTTCTCCACATTTTTGATCTTTTCTTCAAAGTTTGTAAAAAGAGACATCTCGCTGAACTAATTAACATCCTCTAAATCCATCACACCATCAACTCCTACAATTTGTTGCTTTCCAGGGATTGCTACGTGCTTTGGCTTTTGGGTACTTTTCTTTTCATTCGTAGATAGAATTTGTTCCACATAGAACACCTGTGCGGCACGGTTAGCAAGGATCCACGGATCATCTTTGTAACCTACTTTACTTAGATCAAGAACTCTTTGGCCATAGTTATCCACAGTGACATGTTTATCTTGAACCCATCGACATCGGAACACTGGAATCTGCAGGCGTGGACCATATTCAACCTCCCATATGTCATCAATGAATCCAAAGTATGTAGTTTCTTCACCAGTTGTATCATCTGCAGCCTCACATCGAACGCCACTATTCTGGGCCATGCGCTTGGTGTCCCTAAAACTGGTGGAAAATGTGAAGCCACTAATGTCATAGCTCTGCCATGATATGACCTGGCTTGATGGTCCAGATGCTAAAATCTTGATGGTTTCTGATTCATCTGTCATGTCCAAATTCTTTAGCCATGCGGTGAACCGACGCTTGTATTCCTTGTGTACCCAATCATTTGTGCATCCTAGATTCTCCTCACGAAGCTCTTTCATGTGCTGCTTGGTGAATGGGTCCATTATTATGAGGTGTTGTAGTATGTTGTAATGTACCTCTAGGACTATGTTGTAATCTGGCGGGATGAATGATTTTCGTCCCATCCTCCCTCGTCCACCAAGCCTTCCCTCATGTCGCAACGGAGGCAAACCAATTGATACCTAGTCTTTTAGGAGATTATTACATAATGGTCCTCCAGACTCAATGGCCTCTTCTGTAGTGTATGCCTCTATCATGGAACCCTCCGGATGAGCACGATTTGCCATATAGCCATTCAATATTGACATGAAACGCTCATACGTCCACATTTCATGGAAATACATGGGGCCCAATGCCTCAATTTGAGGCACCAAATGAACAATAAGGTGTACCATGATATCAAAGAACGATGGGGGAAAGCACATCTCCAACTGGCTCAATGTCTCTGCAGCAAATTTCTGTAGGGACTCTAACTCATCACGGATAATTACCTTCTCAGATATCTTATTGAAGAAGTAGCACAACCGTGTGATTGCCATCTTTAAGAACACTGGATTTATAGCCCTGATGGCAATAGGAAGAAAAGTGGTCAGCATTACATGACAATCATGTGAGTTATAGTTGGTGAGTGTAAGGTCTTTCATCGAAACAAGACTCCTTATGTTGGAGCAGAAACCAGATGGAACTTTTAAATTCTTCAACCACACACATATTGCATGTTTCTCATCTCTGTTCAGGTTATAGCTTGCTGCCGGTAGATGGTACTTCCCATTCTCTAGGAGTACAGGATGAAGTTCTTTTCTGATCTTTAAATGTTGCATGTCCAAACGTGAATTGAGACCTTCCTTTGTCTTACTCTTTATGTCTAGAAAAGTTCCAACTACGTTGTCAAACACATTCTTCTGAACATGCATACCATCGATCGCATGTCGTACGTCTAAGTCTTTCTAGTACGATAAGTACTTAAATAAAATAGACTTCTTCTTGAATGTGTCCCCCTCATTTGCCTTCACAACCTTTCTTGGTTTTCCATCTTTGGTAATTTTTCCAAACAGAAACTTGACATTCTCAACTATCTTATACACTCTATGCCCTTTACTATAACCTGATGGAGCAGTAGATTTTGATTCCTCCATATTGTCAAAGTACTTATTCATCTTTTGTAAGCGGTACTTATGGCCTGCCGGTAGCCACCTCCTATGCCTCATGTACACTATATTGTTAGATGAAGGAAGAGACACGTGCCATGTTCCATCTATGCACTCTACACAACCAACCTTTCCCTTGAACTGGCCTGATAATGAGAAGAGAGCAGGATAATCATTAATTGTGACAATAATAATTGCTCTCAGTGTGAATGTCTCTATAGAATCATGGACCCTTGTGTTTAGGCGATTAACGACAATACTAGATCACTATGACTAACGTGTGTTTTGCAGAGACAAAGTCATTTATGTTAGGTCATGAGTGATGCATTTTGAATAGGGCTTAATGGATATTCATGCCCCCAAGATGGAATTTGTTTCGGTTGCAAAGGATGTTGATACAAGTTGAAGAGTAGGCTAGTTCTTAGTGCCATAAGGTTGAGAAGGGCACTAAGTATAGCTAGGGCTTTTGTTTTTCCTTTGACCGTACTATAAAGGGGGGTATTAGATTAGTAGCTTGACCTAGGAGAGTTTAGGAAAGTGAGTATATGCACACTTGTCACAACTAGTCCTAGAGACCTTGCTTTCAGCCCTTGATAAACCCTAGAAATGGTAGGAGCAAAATCCCTTAAGAAACCTCAGCGAAAACGGTTGAAAAAGAGGGAGAAAGAGGCTCTGGATCACTCTGCTTAGTGGGCGTCGGACCATAGGAGAGTGGTCCGACGGTCCCTGACTTAGGTAGATTCTTAGCTCGAGGAGCTCCGTACCACCTGTCTGGAAAGCACCGGACCCTAGGAGAGTGGTCCGGTGGCTTGGTTCAGAGAGACAGAAGGCTCCGGACTAGTCCGACGGTTCGTCCGACGGCTAGTCCGACGCCTCATGACAGGGGTTTGGGTTTATGCAGAGAGCTCCTGACTCCGGACCAGAGCGTCGGACCAAGGCACCGGACCAAGGAGAGTGGTCCGGTGGTGTGTAAAAGAGAGAAAAGTTTTCACTCAGAGAGCACCGAGGCTCCGGACCAGAGCGTCGGACCAGTGCGTCGGACCAAGCAGAGTAGTCCGACGGTGCCTGAGTTTGAAATCAGAGTGAGCTCCGGACCAGTGTGCATGGTCCGGTGGTATGAGCTCCGGACTAGTCCGGTGGCTTCGCAGAGAGAAGAAAAAGTAAAAACGGCTAGTTTTGGAGGTGGGGACTATTTATAGTTGCCCCCTTGGTCATTAGAGGAACTCTTAGCCATTGTTTCAGCTGGTGACACCTTGAGAAATCTTTTGGAGAGCCAAGAGGCTAGTGAGGGAGAGATTAGAGAGAGATCATCTTGTTCTTCCCTCCTAGAGTGATTAGGAGTGACTTGTGTGCATCCATCCACCTTCCTAGCCTTGAGTGGGTCAAGTGAAGGTCTTGTGCTTGTTACTCTTGGTGTTCGACAGCACCTAGACGGTTTGGTGGTGTTCGGAGGAAGTGACCACCGGGAGATTGTTGGCGGCTCTTCTCCAAGCTCTTGTGATCGGTTGTGGGCGATTCACCGAGCCGGAGTGGCGAAGAATCAGCCCGTAGAGAGCACTCTACCCTTGCGCGGGTAGAGGGGGAGCGATAACTTGCGAGGTGCTCCAACGAGGACTAGGGGGTGTGTCGACACCTCGATACCTCGGGAAAAATCGCTGCGTCAATGAGATTCTCTTTTCCCTAGCTCTTTACATTTCCGCATTACTTTTCGTCTTGTTTTTACATTTCCCACTAGAATTGCTTAGGTTGTTTTTAATTCCTTTGAACTGCTACCGCTTTCTAGCTAGGACACACGGACGGTAGGCACTAGGGGGTGATTGGCATTTGATAGGTTTTATATTTGCTTTAGAAATTTAAAACAAGCCCAATTCACCCCCCTCTTGGGCATCTTGATCCTTTCAGTCTCTTTGCGGAACGCATCGATCATTTTGACACCCACTTCCCATAGTATTTGCATCTCTTGCATTAAGGGCTCTAGAAATACATCCATATCAACTCCAGGTTGTGTAGGTCCAGAAATTAGAATGGTTAGCAAAATATATTTTCTTTTTTGACACAACCATGAAGGAAGGTTGTATATTGTCATGATCACTAGCCATGTGTTGTGCGTGCTGCTCCTCTCGGCAAATGGATTCATTCCATCAGTACTCAGAGCAAACCTTACATTTCGTGGGTCCTCAGCAAAGTCTGGATATTTCTTATCGAATTCTTGCCATTGCTTTGCATCGGCTGGATGTCGTAACTTTCCATCATCTTTCCTTTCATCAGAAGCATGCCAGGTCATAAGTTCCGCATCATCAGGGTTTGCAAACAAACACCTCAAACGATCAACCACAGGGAGATACCATATCACCAATGTAGGAATTCTTCTCAACGCATAATAGTCCACTTCGATATTGCTAGTGGGCTTTGAACGTTTGTCTTGTTGAGTCTTTGTTTGCGTCTTCTTTTGCTTCCTCCCTGAAGAAACAGAGGCTGCATTCTCTTCCTCTTGATAATCTTTATTCGTCTTGTACCTACTAGCACCGCAGTTTGGACAACTGTCTAAGTCTTTATACTGATCACATTGATATAGGATACAATGATTTCTACATGCGTGGATCTTCTCAACACCCATCGTAAGTGGACTGACTAGCTTCTTTGCATAGTACGTGTTAGCAGGCACTTTGTTCTCCTTAGGAAGAAGGTCTCCAAGTACACGCAATAAATCATTGAAACTAGCATCAGACCAACCATATCTAGTCTTTATCATCAAAAACTGAAGAACAGCCCGTAGTGTCGACCACTCTTTGGTACAACCTTTTGACTCGTCGTACAAAGGCTCTTCTGCTGCCTTCTTCAAGGCTTCCATTCGCTTCATGAAGAATATCGATGGATCCGCACAACGGTTCATTATTGCCTCTAAGAAATCTGCATCTTCAATGGCATCAATGTTAACATGCTGAGTTTCATTAACATCAGACGTAGAATTATGAGTTTGATTAACATCTGGCATAGCATGATGGGTTTCATTGATATCTGGCATAGCATCACATTCATTGAGATATGGCATTAGACCCTCCACATTGATGTTACTTGCAGTGTTGTCAGTTGTCCGCATATAAGGTGTAGAACTACCCTCACCATGTTTTATCCAAATCAAGTAGTCCTCCACAAATCCTCTGCAAACCAGATGAGAAGTGATTGCTTCCACATTGTCAAATACACAATATTTTTACAGTCTGCGCATGGACAGCATATGTGTTTCGCCTTTGTTCTCTGAGCATGTATCTTCACGACATCAATAAATTTTTGGACCTCCACTACATAAGATGGGTCTAATCTTGATAAGTTGTACATCCATAATGACCTCTCCATATTTATCTGTAATTAGTTAGGAAAATATTGTATGTCACTCTAAAAACAAAACAAAAATAATCCCTCATAACTAAGATTCTATCCTCCATCAATTAAATAGATATGAAAACCTACCTCTTACAGAATTTACAAAATAAAAAATTTAAATAATTATTTAAACTCATTTTTATAATTATAAGAATTAATTAAACGAAGATGGCATATTGATTAACAAACCCTAAGTATAAGCAAAAATAACAAACCCTAATTAACAAACCCTAAGTACATGAAATACTAACTAACCCTAATTAATAAACCATTAATTACTAACTAAATTAATTAACTAACCCTAAGTACATGAAATATCTAACCCTAAATAATAAACCATCAATTACTAACAAAAATTATTGAAAAACCTAAGCTACATGAAATAATAACTAACCCTATTTAACAAACCCTAAGTATAGACAATAATAACTAACCCTAATTAACAAAACATTAACTACTAAATTAATTCATAAACCCTAAGTATTCTATTACATAGATCTACTCACAAGAATTCTAAAACGTATTTATTTTCTATAATCCGAGCAAGATACAATTTACTATGAATTTACAAAAAAAATAGCTAAAACTCTCTCTCTTGCCCTAGCTATGAACCCTAACCCTAGATTTAGAGCATCTCCAATACAAGAATTGAACCAAAGAATCACTAAAAAAATGACGGCAACGACACTAACTAATCTTTTGGAAGTTTCTCACCAAAGAAATGAAGTTCAAAACATCCCCCCTTGGAGTGTCGGTCACTGTGCACACAGCACAGGAGTAACTGTTCTTGTCTGGAGGTGGAAGAAGGGAATTTGTTGCAGCATTAACACAAGCGGTTGATAAGGAGGACTGCCTGTGTAAATACCTGTGTATTTACATATGTGGTTGATAATGTCAGCCGCCTGTGTAAATGGTATTTACACATGCGGTAGAGATAGGAGAGCCGCCTGTGTAAATTGTTTTACACAGGCGGTTCTCTTGCTGGGCCCATCCTATTTTTTTGTAGTGGCGTCATGAAATTGTGAACCGCCTGTGAAAAAAAAATAACGTGACAGCAAAAATGATTTTTTAATAGTGGAAAGGGTCTACTGTACAATCTCTGAGCCGGACGTTGCATGCTCCGTGAGGCAATAATGTCGCTGCCGCCACCGGCGAAGCAGGGCTGAAGCGGCCAGGCAATGAGGCAAGCCTCTCTGCCGGCCTGCTTCTATGAAAGAGGTCAATAGTACAAGCAAGATAATTTAGTGTGTTTGTTCTTGCCCGTTCAAGAACTCTTAAAATCCACAAATAATAATAATAATAATAATAATAATGGTGGATTGTGCAGATCAGTTCTATCTAGAAGTGAACAAAGATACACGTACCCATGCAGTTGGGACAGCAGCGTATCAAGAATGGGGCAGCTGAAAATCAGGGACTCTCAACTCAATGCTTTTTTAGTATGCGCGCTTTTCATTGCAACAATACACTTGAACTCTATTAATTACATTCTGTGTACTCATCTAAACAAAACATTATACTTCATTTTGTATATATAGAATACATAAGCTCTTTAGCATGCTGGCAAACAGATCTCAAATGCTTTAATATACAGATGGTTACCCTTTGCTAATTAAGATTTAATTAGCTAAATCCACCAAAAAATGTGTCTTGTTAGTGTACTCATTTGGTAGATTGTTTTGTAAAGTTAATCGAACTGAGGGTATTTTGACTCTACTAGTCTACTAAGTATTTTTCTGGTCCCAAATTTTAGGGAAGTTTTGTGCTACAGGCCTACAAGCAAGTGCGTAAACAAATGCGTATTGGCTGCTGACCTCATCCCTGCACACAGACGTCTCGGCCGCCAATGCGACGGTGGAACTCCCTAAAGACAGTTGGGTTGTAGTACAAGGCGACGATGCTGATGAGCCCTACAGAGGCAGTTTGCCCAAATGACTGACATTATCATCAACACAGGCGGATCATTAAGCAATGCGGCGGTGGTGAGGACTTCCACAGTCGGTCACATAACCGAGCTACGACCATCTCTGACGAGTGCTTACTAACGGACTCGATATTCGGCCGCGAAGGGGGGTACGACGTGTCTGCGAAGGGTTAGTGTGTAAGTTCAGATACTACAGCTTGTACCGGAACAAAAACACCACATTAATTCTCATAAGATACGCTAAGAAAAGATTGATTGCTAATTAGAGAAACTTAACCAAATAATAGGAGTTTATGGGCCTATTTGTTTACGTAAACCTACGTGACCCAGGCAGTTAGTCTGGTACCGATGGTGCAACTTCATGCGTGTTTGGTTATTGTGTTCTAGCAGAGACGAGCTCAGTTCATACCGTGTTTGTTTGCCTATACAGAAAGATATAACGACTTTGCAAGAATTGAATAGCAGGTAATAAAACAGTCGTTGCGAGAGGTATCAGCTCGCTGTCACCTTTAGCTTGCTCGATCTGCGCCTCTGCTTCAAGCCTTGAACCAGGAACCGGAACCGGTGTCCTTGTGGTGAGAGCTTTGGTGTTGTAGCATGAAAGGCCAGCCACAGCATGGGCTTGTACTTTTAGCGGATACTTCTACCTGTCTCTGTCCGCCGTCGTCTGATGGAAACAATTGATCCATTTCAATTTCGACGACCGCACCGGAAGCCTACTTCGAACTGGAACCGGAACCGGAACCAGAACCGTTATTATCGCTATATGGTGATGACTGATGAGCTCCACCCATAGATGTGAACCATGTTGCCAGGTCTTGAAATTTCGTCCCACAGTTCTGGCCAAGCATGAAAGGGCTGAGTTATAGAAGTTTTAAATTGAGACATCACGGCACGTTTTGAAATGAACAGACAGCTTGTCCAGTGCATATAGTAACACTGTACATTGTAACATTTGCTGCTTCTGTTTGAACTTTGAGATAAACGCACATACACGTTCTTCTGTTGAGCCAGTCATTTTTCGATCATGGGAATAACATCGCTTCCAAAACGGGAACTGAACTTGGACGCCAGGAGGAGGGAGCTCTTTGACTCGACTCTGCCCCGCCTTGGCGCTGGGTGACGCCGAGGTCCCAGTCCCACCCACCCCTTCCCCGTCCGGACTCCGGAGACAAAAAAAAAATGGCAGGTCTACTCTTCTTCATCAGTCAAAGGATAAACAGGCATTAATCTTCATCAGAATCTTCTTTTAAAAGAACCGTGGAACTGGAACCGGAACCGGAACCGGAACCAGAACTGGAGCATGTCCAGTCGCCTTCATCACAATAATAACCTTGTTGCTCTGTTCTGGCTAACGACGATTTCAGACACAACCAACAATTTAAACAGTCAAGGCCAGCCAGCACAAGCCCGATCGATCATGTGCTTGCACTTTCAGATGGTACTTTCAGAGGCCAGTTGCCAGAACCAGAACCGGAGCACGTAGCACTGTTGCTCTGTTCCGGCTAATAACGATTCAGCTGAAAACATCATGTTAAACACGATCGATAATACACCAAATTACTTGTCTAAAATCTTGTTACCTTTAATAAACCATCACAGATTCACAGTACGGTAAAAGAAATCGATCTTTCCTCGGAAAAAAGAACAAATTACTCAAATCAATCTCTTACGTACATACATATGACATACAAACACAGCTAATAAATTTTGGTACAACCATCACAGCGATCCCAACACTGGCAACACATGCATACATACATACAAAGAGGTCGTCTCATCGTCTGAGACTACTTTCTGAGCATGACGAAGCCGACGAGTATCCCAAACACAGGGATCAGCGTGAGCGTCGAAGCGCAGAGCAGCGCCATGCCAATGCCACGCCGGACGTCCTGCCCGTCCAGACGACGCGCGACCCAGAAGGAAGCAGAGGCGGTCGCGGTGCCGACGATCACGCCGACCACGAGGACGCCGTAGTACACGACGACGAGTGCTTTGCCGTGGTGGGTGAAGATGCCATCGGGAGTAGTCTTGGAGAAGAGGAGCGCGAACGCCGCCACTGCCTGGAAGACGCCGACGGTGAGCATCGCGGACGGCACCATGGCCCTGCTGCGGAGGGCGCCCGAGGCAGAGTCCACGACCGTCGTGAGCGCAGCTTCCGAGTCAATCGGCATCGGCGATGATCGATCTCTCATGTACTTGCTATTCGTCGCTGGTAGTAGTAGCAGCAGCAGTTTGCCGCAGCAATGGCCGCTTGGCTTGAGCTTGGGAAATGGGCAAATGGCAAGAGGTTCACCGAATCGCCGTGGGATATAAATAGACGCGTGCGTGACCGAGACCGAGGGACTGGCACCGGAACAGGAACAGGAACTGGAACTGGAACCGGAACCGGAACCGGAACCGGTAGTATGTCGGATAGAAAATTGAGGAGGAGAAAGAACGTCATCAGATAGGAGTAGAAAAATGGCTAGCTTGGAGGAAAGCGAGAAGCACAAGATTGATCTGGGCTTGCCTACGTGGCTACTCCTACTTGGAAACTAGTTGCACCGCCAAAGTGCACGCGTGTTCGAATCTTCAAAGCCAACCGTGGAACCGAACATAACGGGAACGGGAACAGGAACCGAACCGGAACTGGAACCGCTGTCACTGTGCTGTGTCTTTTTTTTTTTTTTGACAAGAACTGTGCTGTGTCTGTTGTCCTATGGCTGCCCAGCGCCCAGCCACAGACCAGCCAGCTTGAAAGGTTAACGTCACTACGTCTGGTGCGGATATAATAGAAAGAAAACAATGCTATTCCTCCGCCGTCGTGCGATGGAACTCAGGTGCGATGATAGGTCCATTTCAACAAGCATCATGGAGTCCGTGGTACTGCAAAGGTGATGAGCCCCACGCGGTTTGTCCAGAAGGAAAGGACTGCCCGGTTGACCATGCCCACCACGGCTCGGCGCGCTTCTGATTGTGCTCGTGAGTCGTGATTTTCTTCCTTCGCTAACAGCGAAAATACAAAAAGAAGACCCGTTCTATAGTATAGGTCACATACGGTAAAAGGGTCACTCACCCAAATCTCACCTTCTCCCAAAGCCCCGAGCAGCCAACCCCCAAATCTCGCCTCCTGCATGTGCCGCCGCCACCCTCACCGTCGACGCCTACCCGCTGCCCGCTTGAGCCACACGGTTATGGCCTCGCCAAAGGCGGCGGAGACATCACGGCCATCCACACCCACCACCAGCACGTCCCCCCTGCTTGACCCAGCACCGCACCTCGCCCGGCTGCCCCTGGACGCCCCAGCGACAGCTGCTGTCGCGGCGGCACTGGGCGGGTGGCCGCCACGGCGCTACTGGACGAGCCGTCGTGGGCCATGTCCTACTCGTGAAGGCGCTCCTAGCGGCCAGACCTTGAGACCGCCGCCACAACCGCCTGGCGAGCAAGGGCCACCGTACCTCCACCGGCAACGCGGACCGGCGAGCAGGGGCAACCTCCACCGGCGGCGCGGACGCGTCCACCCCCGCGCGAAGCTTCCAGGTGCGGGCGCGCCTCGCCATCGTCGTCTGCGGAAGCACCGGCCTCGCCGTCGTTGTGTCCGCTTCACCCAACGCCTACGACGGGCCCACCACTGCCAGTGCCAGAGATTTACGTCGTGGGGCAGAGACGACGCATGTTTGCCTTCCGGCTCGCCTCGTGCCCAAAATGGGTATCTTGTTTGCGTCTTCCGGTTGGAGTCTGATTTCGATACGCAAAACACTGAAGACTACCTATTTATGCATTTGGGTCACCATATAGCTGCTCTGTTAGAAACAGTCTTATACCGGATAGGTTAGGACACAGGCCAAGTAATGCTAAGAGGCTAAAAATCTTATTTTACTAACAAACACCTAAATCCAATAGTCACAAAAAGAAATTAAGTTCCTCTTTACTTTCCAAGAAAAGATCAATTCAAAATTTATGGAATAGTTGTACACAAATAGATATGACAAAGAATAAAAATGACGATATCAATACAAAGTGCTCAAGCAATATTTAGAACATTTGGAGATGAATACTGAATAAAAAGCATGATACTGCTACTCTTTATCCAATCATCATTTATTTTATCTATTCATCCAGTCCTAATGATATTCAAATATCACAGAGAAGTCATTTCCATCATCTAGCGTGTCATAACAGAGAAGCCTTTTTCAACTATCAAATGTTGCAAGTTGCAATGTAATTATTAGAAACTAGACAGTGCCATTCATCAAACAGAACATGATGAAATGAAGAACCAGAAATTGGTACTCGGTTACTCACTAGAATCTTGGATCTTTCCAGTTTGTGGCTCTGTGCCTTCCCTTTCTCCTATGTGCGATTGTGTAGCAAAAGCCAACAGCAACAGGCTGCAGTCCACCAAGGGTCAGCTGGGCCGCGGGGGTTGGCCGACTGGGAGCGACCCATGGTCGCACGGGTAGCACCCAGCGCCAGCAAGGGCGTTCCGACGGGGCAGGCGGTGGCGGGACAACACTTGGTTGGCTACTAAACTTTGCTAATATCTCACAACTAGAATGTCACATCTATGGCAAATTATTTTCCTAGGTTTTGTAACTTGCCAAACTTTTGACAACGCAATTTTTGGTAGCGAACCAATCGTGTCCTTGTTTTAGCTTTTTTCTTTCATTTCAAACGTACATAAAAATTATATTGCCAATTTCATTTTAATTATACTCTTTTTTCTTAATGTTAATAAAAAAAAGAAAATTCTGGTTTTTCTTTCTTCCAAAATTTGATATATATACCGAGAGACAATCAGATCTATTTTCTCTTCATCATGCAGTTCCATATAGAATTTGTTAGAATTAAAAAAGGGTTATACAAAGACTCCTTTTTGCCCGGTCCTCTAAAAAGAAAAGAAAAGTAGAAACTACTTCGAATAGATAAATGTCATTGGTTTTCTCTTTTGTTTTTGGCCATGATTGTGTTGCTTCTGTGAAGGCTATTGGGAAAGCTCACCTTTCGTTGTGACGAGTGGGGGTATTGTACCTGTGTTTGATATATGGGGCGATTTCAAACTTGCAGTTAATATCTACTTCTCTCATCCTAAATTGTAAGTCATTTGACTATTTTGATTCTAAGTTGAATACACGTCTGATTAAAAAAAATTGTACAAACATAGTCAAATTTAAGTAATTTTTGAAGAACTTTTATTAATATTAAAGCAAGACACGACAAAAAAGTAATATTTTGCACAAATTTTTGAATAAGACGAGTATTCAAACTTGGTGTCAAAAAAGTCAAACAACTTACAATTTGGAATGGAGGAACTACGATCTTGGTAGACCACTGGATCTATCTAGTCAAGAAAGGCACGAGCCTTCAAGTTGGGCCTTGTTTAGTTGCGAAAATTTTTGGTGAAAAATGTCACATCGGATGTTTCGCGGGATGTTTGATGATGTTTTCGGATATAAATAAAATAATAAATTACAGATTCCGTCTGGAAACAGTGAGACGAATTTATTAAGACTAATTAATTTATCATTAGCACAAGTATTCGTCTCGCAATTTACATACGAACTATGCAATTAGTTTTTATTTTATTTTATTTATATTTAGTACTCCATACATACATGCGCTGTAAGATTCGAAAAGTTTTTGGGTGGGAAAAGGCCTTGTTTTGCATTTGCAAGACAACACTTGGCCCAGTCAATCTTCTTCTATGGCGTTCTGTTTCTGTTCATCTGTCAGCACGGTCAATCTGAGCTCGCTACTGCCCAGCAAAGGAGCGGGAGCTGTGCAACTCAAGTCCGCGCCACTGAGTCAATATCACGGTGACGTTTGTCAACGAATCTGCATCCCCAGCAAGACTCCATACATAATTAATTGAGAGGCAGACTTAAACGCTGCTGTTTTGGTGTCCTTTGGCCAGTATTCTGAAGTTCTCTTGACGGCTTCTGCATTGTATTTTTTTTCCTTTTTCTTTTTTTTTAATAAGCAACCGCGGTGCACCTTCCTTGACCAAGTCTCAGATTCTTCCATGGTCATCTACTCGTCTTGGCTATGCTTCCATTGATCTCTCCGGTCTTTGTGATACAAATCCATATCTTTTTCCGACACACCGTTCTACTCCGGACATGGAAGCCGTCGATGATTCACTCCATGCTCAAGATCACCGCGCCACTGCAGCGTTCAGTGTCGAGCTGGAGGTGGAGCTCGTCGGAGAGCGCAAAAATGGCTCCGTCCCCGCCCGCACCGTCCTCGAGCAAGAAGAACCCGAACCAAGAACCGAAGGCCGGACCCGGCGACCGTCGCACGCGCGTGCTGGCGCTGGTTGAAGCACCCGGCGCACCTCGCCCTGGTCGCGTGGGCGCTCTGCGTGGCGGCGTCTGGCTCCATGCTAGCTAGGGCTCCTCCTCCTCCTCGGATCCCTCAACGGCGCCTTCCCTCGGAGGTCAATTCGCAACCGGTGGATCGAGATCAACAACCAAGTGCTCAACGCGCTGTTCACGCTCATGAGCATCTACGTACCAGCACCCCGCGCTGTTCCACCACGCCGTCCAGCTGGTCCGGTGGCGCCCCGGGGACGCCAAGGAGCTCAGGGAAGCCTACTGCCGGAAGGGCGGCGCCGGCGCGGGCGCCCGACGTGGCGATCGGGCTCACATGTCCGTGGTGGTCGCGCTCCTGCACGCCGCATGCTTCGCGCAGTACGCCATGTGCGGGCTCTACTGGGCGTACTCGCGCAGGGCACGTCCGGATGCCTTCCTGACCTCGCTCACCGTGGTCGCCGGCCTGTACATGTACTTCAGCCCTCTAGTCTAGGGAGGAAGCGCGGGGGCCGGAGCGTGCAACAAGATCCCGACGAACGTTCGGCAGCCTCCTCCGACAACAACGGTAGCATTGTCGAGGCTGAGGTGGCGGTCGGCGCGGAGTGGGCCGGCGGTCTGCTCGACGTCGGCGACGACCCGACGGCGTGCTGGTTCTCGTGCTTCTGCACCTTCTGCGCGTTCGGGTGGAACATGGAGCGTCTGGGCTTTGGGAACGCGCACGTGCACACCGTCATGTTCGCGCCGCTGTGGGTGCTCAGCGCTGCCGCGCTTAGCATCCGGGACGACGACGTCGCCTTCGCGGTCGGCGTGACGGGGGTGGCCCTCTGCGCGCTCGGCCTGCTCTACGGGGCGGGTTCTGGCGTGCGCGGATGCGGCGGAGGTACGGGCTCCCTGCCACCAACGCCGCCTCGCCGTCGCTCGCGGACTACGGGCAGTGGATGTTCTGCTGGAGCTGCGCGCTGGCGCAGGAGGTGCGCACCGCTGACATTCTCCTCGACGTCGAGGCCGGAAGCGTCAACCGCCCAGACTCCGACGGCCGGCGAGTTGATGCTGATGCGCAAGCTCTGCAGCCTTTGCCGAGGGAGAGTGGAGTCAGGTCGTTTCATCAGGGAGGGTCTTCCAGTCTTGCAAAGTCGGCGACAATTGACACCCACTCTGTTCAGCTGTCGAATTACTCGACGAGTCGCCATTGCTGTGGCAAGATCAGGGGAGTAGTGCTTCTTCGGGAGAAATGACGCCTCCTGTGCCGCCATTGATACCAGAAGGAGAAATATCAACGAGTTCAGTAATAGAGTAGTGGCAATACATCGAGCTGCGCTCCAGGAATGCCAATGTGTGTGTGTACAGATTGCAGAGTCCGCGTCCTTTTTTTTTCCGCCTTCAATTTTCCTTTCGACTTGTTTCTCTCAGAATTCAGATGTTTGCTCCAAAACTGTTTTAGTTTTTGAATCGACGACTAAAAGGCACACGATATCCATGTTCAGTCAAACAATTGGGCCAAAGCACAGCTACGTGTTCGTGGGAAAGACATCGTTTGAAGTAAAGCAGGACATTGATCCAAGGCAATGGACCTTCGATGGATTATTACAAGTCCCTTTCGTGAGTTTCTTTCCTATGTGGCCTAACCAGGAACCTAGCTAGCGCGGACAGCGTGACCAACCTTAAAGGGAGGTTGGAGGCAATGTTGGCTAGCTTGGGAGGACGTGTGAGTGACGGGGCCATGGACGGCGGCGGATCTGCCGTCGTGTGTCGATGTGTCCACTTCCTTGTCCCTGCATTCGTGCACTCCTAGACGCATGGATTAGATGCCGGATGGACTGCCTACCTTGACAGCCAAGGCACGCGTGTGGCATGTTGGAATCTTTCAAAACTAGGCATGGAACCGGTACTGGTCTACCATGCGTTTTTTTGTCAGCACAGCCATGACAGTGCTCGTGCTTTTCAGCCGGACGCCAGGATGCCTACCCCCACGAGTCGCCCCAAATTCCATCCGTGCGATTTTTTTTTTTGTTGGGGAGGGGGGTTTGTTGCAAATTTTCATTGCTTTGTCGCATTTCGGGTACATTGGCCATAGCATAATTTCCTGTTCTTTTTTTAAGCGGGCGATTTCCTGGTGGCAGAGGCTTTCTTTAATTTCATTGTAACGTAAATTTAAAATGTAGTGTAATTTTCATCCCCAATCCTGTTTGACCGTGGTACACTCGTTTCCAAAACGAGCGAGACGTTAAGTGGCACTAATCACATGGTGGGCGCTACTAAACAAGTGGACGGACCATATGACATCTTCTCTCAACATTCTCTCTCTTTTCTATTGTAATAATTTTGTTCACAAGCGGTTTTTATAACTTTTCGTTTTATCTCATTCTTCACTTCTAGTTTTTTGTTCCTGTGCTTTTCCATTTTTCACATTAATCTAACCGTTTTTCTTATTCTTAAACTAAGAAGATATTGTGACAAGTTGTAAGTAATTATGCATATAAGATATGAGAATAACTTTATAACTCTTTCAAGAAAAAGGAAACATAAAGAGAAATACCTTTTCCTCAAAAAAGGAAAAAAATGTAATAAGAAGTTATGGTGATAAGTTGTCCCGTAATTTTTTTTAATTACACAGTACAACGCAGACGCCCAACACGCACTCAGTCACCTCTATGTACACACGTACGCAAACCCTACCTCTATGAGCACCTCCAAAGGACTGAGCCGGCAGATCTTGAAGTTCACGAAGTCACCACAGACGTTTCGTCGACGGGGACGTCGCCTACCACTTTAATGCATGGCGTCGGAAAATTCTGGAATAAATCCAGGAAAATGCGAGCACCAGTGTCCAGTCGGGGACTTGAACCCTGGTGGGCAGGTTCCACCACAAGAAACCCAACTAGCTGATCTATGATCAGTTCGTGTTGTCCCGTAAAAAGTTATGCATAAAAGTTGTAAGTACAACTTTAAGCTATAATTAGGGCATGTTTTGATATCATGAGTCAATGGTTAACTATCTAATTTTAGCTTAAATTAGTTTTATTGCATCCAAACATGAGAGTTAATAGGGTGGGCTAATTTTTTTAGCTAAGCCTTCAACTAGGTAGTCAACTAGCTATCCAACTAAAACTATTTCGATTAATTTCTAGCCCTAACTAGTAACTAGCCATGTGTATCAAACAAGCTCTGCCCTTAGCTTGGCATTAATTAGTATGCTCTTCATTGACCTTTTCTTTTGTCCTACATTTGTTGCTAGGTGTTCCAGAAATAATCTTAGATCTTTATGTTCGTCTCTCAGTTCTATTTTTTCCCTGGTTGCGAGCTGTGGTTGATAATTTTAAGGACACTTCTAAATACATCGTCATATGTTGTGATAGAAGTAGATGTGTCGGTGTTATGAAATCACCAACAAGTAAATTTGTATTTATGCGTGTCGGGATCGGATGGTGGGATAAAGAGACACAGAGATTTATACTGGTTCGGGCCGAACAATCCCTACGTCCAGTGGTGACGCGGTACTCGTGTTCCTTATCTCTTGCTTTTGCCAGGGGGTCTACAAGCTTGGTCGAGAGAGGGAAAGGGCTCCCAGGTCTCTGTGGGTGTGTGATCGTGTGTGTAGTCGAGTGAGTTGTTGTTCGGTGCCGAATGAGGAAGTCGGCTCTCCCCTTTTATAGCACAAAGGGAGGCCAATTACATGATCAGGAGGAGGAAGGAGGAGACGAGGTGTGGAACCCTTGAAGGAGACCCGCCGGTTCCCCATGAATGGCCGTTCATGTCTATCCATTTCTACTTCTCTTCCCCCGCCGCGTAGTCTTCGCCGGCCATAGTAGGGGTCGGATGTCTTTGTGTCCATTGTCGGTGTAGTTGCCATGATCGCCTATTTCTGGTGCCTCCACCGCACCTAGTTTGTAGCCCTGCGGTGGCCGTGCACTGTGTCTGCTGTAGCCCCTATAGGTGGCAGTGAAGCCCGACGTCTTCCTTGGTGACCTCGCATGGTCTTATTTGTGATGATAGCCTACTCTTGAGACCTTCCGCCGCATCCTAGCACTGTTGCGGCGTCTGACAGGAGGTACAAGAATCTGGTGCCTTCCCTGGCGATGCCGCCCCCGGGGCCTGGTGCGTCGTACGTCAGGATAAGCCCTGTCAGGCAAACACGTCCCTTCCCTAAGTGGAAAAGACGTGATCCCTGATGCTACGTCTGGTCTACGCATTTAATGCAGCGCCTAGGAGCACGCGTTGGGGATAGCGAGACGTCGGAGGGAATGGAGTCACGTCGGACGCCTTCCCCACGCCGGGCGAGGCCGAGGTTTCCCGGGTCTCTCCTCACGTCGGGCGAGGCGGAGGCTTCCCGGGTTTCCCCCTCATGTCAGGCCAGGCGGAAACACGTCGGACGTTCTCCCCACGTCGGAGGGGATAATGTTTCTACCTTTTAGTCCCTTGACAGAACTCTGGTAGGCCTCGGGCCGGGCTGTGGTGATCCACTCTTCGGGCCATATTTATTCTTGGCCCACGATTCCATCTTAGACTCTCCAAGATCAGGCGCTGGTTTTGTAACTGAGCCACTCCTTGGAGTTTTGATCACCTAGCTTGGGGTACCCCTAATTCAAGTACCCGACAAGATGAATATAAACAGGCTTATAACAACGAAAAATAGTAATTCTAGGTATATAATTGGTTGTATACCTTGACTTGTGATCCATTTCAATTACTATATTTGGTTCATTTACTATAGAATCTTTGGTATGCTTATTGACTCACGTGCATGTGCTTAATGTACTGTTTGTGTTTCAGTATTTCCAAGACACACGCTGATGCTCATATATTACAGTATTATAACCTCAAAACACCCTTAACATAGACAAATCGACTATTTATAAGAGGTCCATGTTAGGACTAGTCTTCAAATCACATGAGGACAACCTGCTGCTAACACCGCCTACCAATCTGTGTCGCCACCACTCCTGCACCAGCCTGCTAACACCACTTGCTGGTTTGTGCCGCCGCCTCTCCTACACCTAACAAGGGGCTTATGCCCCCCTCCCGGCCCTAACACCGGTGACAAATTAGGAAGCAAAAGGGACATTGCTATCCATGTAGCAAAGCCTCTTGTAGCTTCTCAACCACCTCCTCAAATGTGTTGCTGTGAATTATTATCTGAGTGCTCTCAAGTCTCTACACAATTATACCTATTGAAGGGTCATTAGGGAACATCTATATCTTCTTCGTATAGCCTACGGTGCACTTATCATGGAAGATAAATGCACCCTCTTGGACTGACAGACAACCCTTGCATCTCTGAAAGTCGAAGCAACGCATCTCTCAACACATTGAGCTCCAAAAGCCTCACCACTGCGCGAATGCGTAGACTTCTCCACCCCCGCGTGGAGTAACAGCCTCACTCACAGACAAGAGTGGGGAAGATCCACTCTTTTGGACAAGATTGCTTCCACCGCCTACAAGTTGCTGCTATATGGACTGGTGTAAAGTAGCCACCGCGCAGTAGGAAGCTCAGGAGGTCGTAGTGCTAGAACTCAACACCTGTGCCAGAACCAAATCGAACCACGACAACACTCAACAAACTCGCCATTTTTGTGGGCTATGAAAACCTAGAAAATAGGCATAAACGAATGGAACAATTTAATACACCACTACGAGAGTATTTTTGGATTTTAATGTCAAAGAAGCACGAAAAGTATAATCCAGTCTCTATAAATATAATGATACAACTACTTCAGGTGGTAGAAACTTTTATGGGGAATTGTTAACAACCAAGCACACTAACACCATCAAATAAGCACAAACAAATATTCTTGAAAGTTGAAATCTCATTTCTTATCTGAGAAGGAGCTTATGCCCATGCCCCCTCCGGCACCGGTATATCAATTAGCGAACTTGAGCTCCATCGCATGAATGCATACACTTAAGAGTAAGGGGACGCGGGTGTCCACGTACCATAGTCTCCTTAAACTTCTCAACTGCACGCTGGCGCTCTCCTCATCAGACCTCGCTTGCAACTCTCCTGTCTTGGACACATTTCACAATCCATAGGGCGATGAACATCACCACAAATTAATTAACTCCACTACAATCTCTCCTGGGCTCAGCATCAAACAGGGGAGACTTGAGAGGTGCGTCCGAGGTATGGGGGCTCGAGCCCCCTCCCCTGTTCCTCAGTCGCATATGCCTGGCACACACTGACAATACTACAAGCGAGGACACCAAAGAATAGGTCGATGGACCTCGAGGTCGTGCTCGAGAGGGTCATCAACTCGGCCTTCGGCACCCTCTGTGATGGTGCCACCAGTGATGCTCACAGCTGGTGTCTTGTAGGTTCAGGCGATGGCAGCACTCACGCCCTTGTTCTCCGCCAAGACTCCGGGAGACATCTTATTCCACCACGGCAAGGTGCCCTTCCTCGTGTACTAAGGCGTCCTCGTAAGCTGTCTAGTCGACCATCAACTACTGTTTGTATTGTATAAAACATGGGCACATGAGATTTGCAGGTGTTTGTATACTTTATAAGAAATGATAATCTTGGTCTTCTTCGCTTTGTGTTCAGGCTGTGGTTTAAGCCATCCTCTTGCACGTTCTCAAAGTACAGTAGCAGCATTTTTCTTGGATGGAATTCTTTTATCTAGGAGTACATACCACTAGAGCGTGCAGCAGGAGAATTATATAGAAAAGTATAAGTATAAACAAGGCTTTTAAACGGATCCCATGTTTATTTATTAGGAAGGAAAGGAGAAAGCTACAGATCCTTTGCAGCCCGCAGCGCCATCTGGTTGTTTCCTATCGGCCCAACCATAAAAGCCCATGTATGGGATGAACCCGTTTGACTAGGTTAGAACCAACCATAGCACTTGGCCAGTGACGTTATGTATATACAACATTCCACCCTGGCTTTGTATGAAACGATCATACATTCAGATGCCATTACTAATCCAAGGACCAAAACAACCTGGTAATGATATTGATGTCCTTCTAGAACCAGTAATCGATGAACTACTACAGATGTGGGAGATGGGTGTGAAGGATGTTTGGGATGAGTACAAAAAAGAACATGTCACGGTAAAGGTTGTACTTATCGCTACAATCACCGACCTACCAGGGCGAGGTTGCTTGTCTGGAGAGAAGACAAAAGGATACACTGGGTGTGTCGAGTGCTTGGACGGGACTGATGCTACACATCTCCCAGAAAACAGGAATACAAAAGATTTTAATGGGACTACTGAGAAACGTGGACCTCCAAATGTTGTATATACCAGGTTGTCCTTGGGAAGGGGGAAGGGGCAGTATCAGCACCAACCGATAGTATCTAGAAGAAAAAATCAATCTTTTGGAAACTACTTTATTGGTCACTTTTGAGTGTACGTCACTGTCTTAATCCAATGCACATAACTAAAAACGTGTGCGGTAACACACTTAACACATTGATGAACACCGAAGGAACAAGCAAGGATTCTCTCGCAACACGCTTGGACATGCAACACCTAGGCCTCAGGAAAGAGTTGCACCCAGTAACTCTTGAGGATGACCACTTGAAACTTCCAGTGGCATCATGGACACTGAAAAAAAAGGAAAAAGAAATGCTTATTTCTTTCTTCAATGATCTCAAAGTACCGAGTGGCTACTGTGGAAACCCGAAGAGGCTAGTTAACATGAGAGAACTTAAGTTTAACTATGGTTCTATGAAGGCCCATCACTGTCATGTCATAATGACTCAGCTGCTCCCAGTTGCCCTGCGAGGTATCCTCCCTGACAAGGTCCGCGCTCCAATCATAAAGTTGTGTTCGTTCTTCAACGTGATCTCGGAAAAGGTCATTGAAGGGGGTAAGCTAGACCACCTGAAGCTGGAGATAGCCGAGATTCTATGCAGGCTTGAGATGCATTTCCCACCGACTTACTTCAACATTTCAGTGCATCTACTTGTTCATCTTGTGGATCAAATAAAAGCCCTTGGCCCAATGTACCTACACCAAATTGTTCCTTTTGAGAGGCTGATGAAAGTTTTTAGGCAGTATGTTAGGAATAAATTCAGACCATAAGGGAGCATGGTAGAAGGATGGTCAATAGAGGAGGCTATTGAGTTCTCCTCATATTATCTGGACATCAAGCGGGTCGGAGTTCCAGTATCTCATCATGATGGAAGACTAGGGGGCAAAGGAACAATAGGTGAGAAAGTTGTTAAAATAGACAAAGTGGTCTCCTTCAGACAAGCACATTTCGCTGTTCTCCAGCAGGCCGACGGTGTGATGGCATACATTGATGAGCACAAGCAGTTACTGCAAAATAAGCACATGGGTAGGTCACATGCTTGGCTTGCGAAAAAACATAAGGAGAAATTCGGTGACTGGTTTCGACGCCAAAGGATAGGAATGGTGACGGGATGTCAGCTAGATCTCTTAGCCCCGGACCTTCGACTACGCTAATGATGTACCAAGGATGTCAAATAAATGGTTTTACATTTTACACAAAAAAACAGGACGGAAAGAGCACCAACCAAAATAGTGGTGTTCGTTTCGACGCCCACGATGAGTACGACACGGTGGAGGCAACATACTATGGTTTCATAGATGAGATATGGGAGCTAGACTATGGACATCAGTTGAAAGTTGCTCTTTTCCATTGTCTGTGGGTCTGGCTGAATGAAATCAACACCGACAAGGATGGGTTCACTACCATTGATATGTCCAAGACCGTATATAGAGATGACCCCTTCGTCCTTACAAAGGATGTTTTGCAAATCTTCTATGCAAGGGATAACAATACAAATGGAAGACGACATGTAGTATTGTAAGGCAAAAGGAAGATTGTCGGTGTCGATGGAGTGACAAACGAAGAAGAGTACAAAGGTTATCAAGAAATGACTCCTTTTGGGGCGGACGTTACCCTACATGTCCTTGAAGAGGGTGACGAACCTGCTTACCTGCGGAGTGATCACGATGAGGCCATCATCGTGCCTGCACCGTGATTCCTTGAATAGTTAGAGTATCATAAACTATGTAATCCTTAATGAAATATTGTTTTAGTAATTTGTATTGAATTTGAGATCATATGGAGATGTAGAGATTGATGAGTTGTACGACGTTGTTGATTGATGTATGCCATGTCAAAAGGGAATTCAAAAACTAAAAAGAATTGGACCTTGAGTGTATAAGCAATAATGTAGAGCTACTCAAAACTAGCAAAAGCTATTTTGGAATATTTTCAACTTCTATTCAAATTTTTGGAGTAATTACAAAGGGGGTTAATTGAATTTTAAACCCTTATTCAAATTCAAAAAGGAATTCAAAAACTAAAAAGAATTAGACCTTGAGTGTATAAGCAATAATGTAGAGCTTCTCAAAACTAACAAAAGCTATTTTGGAAGATTTTCAACTTCTATTCAAATTTTTGGAATAATTACAAAGGGGTAATTGAATTTTAAACCCTTATTCAAATTCAAAATAGAATTAAAAAACTAAACATAATTTGAATATGCTCCTTGGGAGAAAGCATTTGAAGGTGAATCCGCTTCCTATAGGAGCCGGGCGAGGGCTAGAACGCAAAGAGAAGAGGAGTTCCAAAGGATGCGACATGAGCTAGAACAGAGCATGGAAGCACGGATAGCTGCTCAAGTGGCGAGCGCTATGCAAACCATGTGTACGAGTCAAGGGCTGCAGGCAATCCCGACTTTGAATATCCCAGTACCCGGCAAGGGCCGCAGTAGTTGTGGCTCAACCCCTATGCTTGATGGCATCAATGTTCCTCATCTGGTGGACAACATCAAAGAACCTGTGAATGTCAGGTTGTACATCCGTCAGCAGTGGACCAAAGACAAGGTGGCGGTCGGACAAGCATTTCCTAGAGGAGAGAACGTCATTCATGGCAAGCCAGTGCCACTCGGGTATGCCAGGGTCAGCATTGATAAGATCTTGGACAATAAGTACAATAAGATACATATTGATTTCTCAGTGGAGGAAGAAAGGCCGCCTCTAGTTCACAACTTGGGCACTCATGTCGCCTGGCGCAAACGCTTTATCAAGCTAGATGAGTAGCCATCTTCGGATGATGAGGATGACAGTGAATCATCTCGGTCGCCTCTGCGAAGAGGTTTCTCTCCTCGTCAAGATCCACCGACACCTCCTCCACCATCAAAAGAGAAGACTCCTTCTCCACCGCTAAAGAAGAAGACTCCTTCTCCACTGCCAAAGGAGAAGACTCCTCCTCCTCCTCCACCAGATTCAAAGTCCTCAGGATCTCGACGGCCTAGCGCTAGATCAGGTTCGACTTCGCAATAGAAGAGGTCATCAGCTTCGGTTGGTAAAGATCCCAAGACGACTATTAAAAGGCGGAAGCCTGCGCCGACTAAGGACGATATTCTACGAGCTCAGATTGTAGAAAAGGCCGCCCAACTTGCCTTGTATGAACGATTTGCTTATATACCTGAGCACTTATCACAGAGCCAATTTGAAAGGCAAAACAAAATTCCGGGTAATCAAGAAAGAGCTAGAGAAATACACATCTTAGACCAGCTAAACATACAAAACTTGGCCATGGAAATGGACATAAGCATGGAGGAGCCCGAAAATCTCTATTACGGAAAAACCGAATTTCAAAAGGCCACAGTTCTATACAAGTTTCAACTAGGCAAGCCTATGGTCACCAACGAAGAAGAGTATAAAAATTTGCCAACAAACATGCGATAGTTGCATGATTATTACATCATAGATAGTAACAGCAGTAAAGACAAGAATGCAACCTTTGAAGTATGCATCCCTTCTAGTGTGGTTTTTAATTATCCTGAAGAAGTTGTGCATACTATTTATTATGAAGACCTCTTTCAACTCTTTCAACGACGCTCGCTGGATGCACAGATTATGATGTTATGGACTCTGTAAGTACCATACCATAACAACGTTATAATAAACTATGTGATCTGCATTTGAATATATCCATGTTTATTTTGCAGGTGTGTAGCAAAATTTTGCCTTAAAGAGCGAAAGAGAAATTTTGACTTCTTGGACCCCATCTTGGTAAATAAGACAACATGCAAAGCCGATCTGAGAGATACCTATGTATCACAAAGTTTGAAGATTGAGTTTGAAAGAATGTTCTCAGTCCAGAAATCAAACGCACTGCTAACCTACAATTGTGAGTATGTGTTCTTGACCCTTACTTAAGTGTTTTTTTCTTGATATGTCATTCAATAACATGGACTTTGTGATTGCAGCAACCATTACGTCCTCGTAGATATCGGTCTTAAAGATTCAACTATCGAGGTGTGGGACTCAAGGAAGAAGCCACTTAAGCTTATCGACCCCCTAGTCAAAGTGCTAAATAAGTAAGTGAACCCAATATCACAACACTTTTCAATCACATATGATATTGTAATTAATGTTCTTAGCCTTCACACTTCATTTACATTATCACATAGAATGAAGGCGTTACCTAATTGGAAAAATGTGGAGCCTAAGATGCAAAAGAAATATAGAGCCCCATTCACAGTGAAGTACATGGAGGGGGTCAGGACCCTAGATCAACCAATGGGGAACAACAAATGCGGGTTCTATGTGATGTGGGCAATGCTTTGCTACTTTGGTTCAAAACTAGGAATAGGAGATGGCATGGTACGTAGGCATCTCATTTTAATTCTATTGTTTTGTCTTACGTATGTGCATCTCAATATCATCTTGTATCAATTTACAGCGCAAAGATCAGTGCAGGTTTCTAGATTTTGAGATAAAAGGATTTCAAGAGGAGATAACAGCTCTTATTCTGGACGAGATAGTGTATAGAAAAGGATCTCTAGCCATTGTGAAGAGTGAGAACTTCAAGAAGAACTATGGAAAATACCGCCTCGAAAGGCTATTGTAATGCGACATTTAATTCGATACTTTAAGTTTTGTTTGGATGTTTTGTAATAATTACTATAAATGTGTGATGACTTTGTATTGTCATTGGTCCACAACCACCTTCAATTCACATCGATATCAAACAGTTCGATAGCAGACACCTCCACGACCTCCCACCCCACCACCTCTACCATAAACCCTAAACCCTAAACCCTAAACCCCATATAAAAATAAAACAATTAATAAAATGCAAATTTAAAAAACAATATCACTGTCAGTTGGTGACACAAACCGGCAGTGATATGCCTACCTTCACTGTCGGTTGGTGTCACAAACCGGCAGTGATGACATGGCCTCATCACTGCCTATTAACACTGGATTTTGGCACGATGACAGGTGGGCCAGTACGCAGTAAATTTGCAGAGACAGGTGTTCGGAGTATTCGACAAGTATCCGTGCGGTCGGCTAATTTCCAAAGATTCGGCAAATGATTGTGAGGTCGGCTATTATGAGGAAGGGCAGTTTTCCGTTGAAGAAGCGACAAAAGCGGCAAGTAAAAACCGATCGGGCAATGAAGACCGCAATAATTAAGGCAATAAAGACTCCGAAGGAAACTAAAGTCAAAGATGTCGTATTTTCCTTTGATATTTTGTAGTCGTGTCCTTTTAGGACTCATGTCATGACCAGAGTATAAATATAAACCCTTGACCATTGTAAAAAGGGTTCACAGACAAATCAATACAACCGGCCCCGTGCCAACTTCGAGTCTTTTGTCGTGTCCTCGAGTTCTTCGAGAGGAATCATCGATCCGTCGACCTCCGTAAGTCCCGACAACCTTGTTATCATGTCTAGTATCATGCGGTGGATTTAGACGTCGATGCAAGTAGTCTTGTTTGTTTTCAATGATCGTGCGGCGGATCCTTGCTTGACAATCAAGAAGTCTTCGCTTATATTTCGTTTACGAGTAGATACCGTGCGGCAGACGTTTGCTCGATATGCTTAGCAAAAGCAAAATAGTTATCAACTCTATTAGATTTGGCAAGATCTAATAGATTCATTAAGTTATCACGTGTTGCATGTTTTAGATATTTTATATATTTGTAACACTCTTTTGCCCAATATAGATTGATACGGTTTGACTATATTCTTTCTTGTAGATCTATTTATGCTTTAACAATTATTGCTTTCATGTTGTCTCTACAAATAGATCTTATGTTCATAATAGCCGAATTAGTCTAATCTAGATTTCTACGTGTTGCGGGTCCGTGCATGTTAACCACATTTAAGCTTTGATAAGGTTAGGTATCGTGCGGCAGATACAAGCTTTAGATTAGTTTGATCATGTTTGCTTACATGTTCCTTCATCATGGATCCCAACTTAGTTGGATTGCCGAGCTTGGTTATGCCTTAACTCATAGTCAATTATGATTCGTCCAAACGTACTTTTCTCATGCATGCACATTCGGCAATCAACGCTTTACGTACTTTATGTTTGTTTTAGCCGAATGATCTATAAGACTTGTTGGCAGACAACTTCTATAGCTGTATGTCGTCGTAAGTGGCTTCAGGGCCGTATATATGGAACTGTCTGGTCTCACCTAGCATGTTCCAGTTTTGTATCTAATGATTTTTATCCCTTGTTAGTTTCAGGTCAAGCTAACTGGCACATTTCCAAATTTCAAAACACCCAGACACCTAATTGAAGCCATGCTTTCCGGCTTGTTGTGTGTAAGGCACAGTGCGTCACATTTTATGTCAACACACTTTTTGGCACGCCCAGTGGGACCACACATTCAAGATGCCTGAATTCGACAATAACCAGGTTCTGGATGTGACTATGGATGAGTTACCAGAAGACCTGAGGAATACGATCCAGCAAGCATGTGATGAGTTTCAACATAAGTGCTTGATGTCCTTTTCAAAGAATAAAAGCAACAAGGTTTTTCAGAAGCAGTCGCTCCCGAGGACTCTCCTTCCACATCATTCTGATTACACCGAAGAAGAAGATGCTCGGAAGCTGACTGAAATGGTTTACAAGGCCATGAGTGACACTATGAAAAATCATCATACGACTTTCTTGAATACCTTTCACACGATCATGGTCAGTACTTTCGGTCCATCTGCTGATAAATACTTTGAGGAGGCTGCTGGTCCAATGCAAGGACCGACATTGTTCCATGTGCCAAAACGTTAGGAGAAGACTGCTGAGGATGGCGGAGCACCTGACATGAACCAAGGTGGGATGGTTCCTCACCAAAAACAACCTCCCATAACTTATGGCCAGCTTGCGTTCGACACTTCAGAAAACGTCCTACAATCGGCTTTCAAGGTGTCTCTAGCAGCAAACAGGTTGCAGAAGAATGTGTATGGGGACGGATATCAAGAGTTTGCCGATCACAATGCTATTGATGCTCTCCCGAATCTAGGGTATAAGAACTCAGCAGGGTTGCCTTTTGAAGGGCCAGCACATGGAGCTCCAAATTCAAATATTGACCTTATCATGCATAGGATGGCGGACATGATGCAGAATCAGTTTGGCTTGAAGCCAAAGAATCAGTCCTATGCATACAAGTCCCCTTATCCAGAGTGGTATAACCGAGTGGCACTCCCTCCGAGGGTGAAGCCTCCCACAGATTTGACCAAGTTTTCTAGTCAGGATGATACTAGCACCATAGAACACATCAGCCGATACTTGATGCAGCTTGGAGAGGCATCTGCAGACGAAGCTTGGAGGATTCGGTATTTTCCATTGTCTCTGACAGGGCCAGCTTTCACGTGGTTTACATCTCTGCCAGCAAATTCTATTGGTACATGGGCAGAATTAGAGCAGAGGTTCCATGTGTATTTCTTTACAGGCACTAATGAGAAGAAGCTAGTTGACCTTATGAGCTTGAGGAAGAGGGCTAATGAAACACCCCAGGAGTATCTCCGCGGGTTCAGAGAGACCAAAAACCTCTGCTATTCCTTGAATCTGCCAGATGACCAATTGCCAGGGATGGCAATAGCGGGCATGCAACCAAATGTCAGGGAGAAGCTATTCGGCATGGACTTTGATGACCTTGGTCAGTTGTTGCAACGGTTGGTGATGATGAGTAATCAAGCTCAAGGGTTCAGGGAGATAACCGCTTTCAGAAGGGCGATGTGGCTAATGAGATGTATCAAAGTTTCCTGGAAGAAGCAGCAGAGTACGACGATCAATATGAGATAGCCGCAGCCGAATTGGTCTGGGCGAAAGAGCCGACTCAGGTTAATCAACGATGGTTGAGGCAGCAGAAGGGTACTTACGACTTTGATGTCTCCAAGTCAGACAAGTTGTTCGAGTTGTTGTTAAGAGAGGGACGCATCAAATTGCCAGAAGGGCACCCCATGCTGCGCCCTGAAGGGGTAAAAGACAGGAAATTTTGCGATTTCCACAATACCAATTCCCATTCCATCAATGATTGCCGAGTGTTCAGAATGCGAATCCAGAAGGGTATCCAGGAAGGTTATCTGAAGTTTGATGGCAAGATGAAAATTGATGCTAATCCTTTTGCACAGAACACGGTGTCTTTCTCTATGAACATGGTTGCCATAGAAGACCCCAAAGACCAGGGCAAGATGAAGGTGTTGACCTTAGACAGAGCAAGAAGAGCTGGTGTTGTTGACCCTGATCGGCAGATTACGAATGAGGAGTTCCGGCTGCGGGCTCAATTCCAGAATAGCCGAACCAAGAGAGGGAAGCTTCCGGACCCAGGGTTACGACACGGATTCTGTTAAACAAATGGCGACGGGAATGAGAGCAGTATCAGAGGCAGAGGTATTACAAGGAATAGGAGTTCATAGAGGAACATCAGAGGTACGAGGAAAAGATGTACCAGAGAGAGCAAGAGTACATGAGAGAGCAGGAGTAGTCTCATTGGGGATGCTCGTTCTTCAAGCATTATTGGAATGAAGGCCTGAAGTTGCCTGCTAGGAACAATTGCCCCGAATGCAGTGATCAATATTTAGGGTACAGGCAATCCCAGGTCAACCGCCGTCCGGTCCATGAAAGACTTGGAGCACAGTTTCCTGAGGACGATCGGCGTTTGAAAATAGACAGCTTTGAGAATCGGCAAGGCAAGAGATTTGCCGATCAGGAGTGGGTCCATTATAAGGAAGGCGCTAAGGAGGAAGAACACCATGAATATGTGTGGCAGAAGGGACAATGGTGTCCACCCGGGCTAAGGAAGAGCCAGAAGAGGAGAGTACAGTGCTTGAGGAACAAGGAACTGACACAAACAGTTGCCAAAAAGAAACAGATATGGCGTCCTAAGAAAAAACCCGACGAGCATGACCATTCGGCTGATGCATGCATGACTTTCTTCCTTCCATCAGAGTTCATAGCTCCCGAGGACCAAGACATCCAAGAGGAGGTGTACTCAGATTTCGATGAGAGCGAATATCAGGATCTAATGGCCCAACTTGTCCTGGCTCAGTGGGCAGTTTTCGATAAGCCGTCCAAGCATCGATATTTGAAGCCGCTTTACATGAAGGGGTACCTCAATGGCAAGCCTCTGACCAAGATGTTTGTTGATGGAGGGGCTTCCATCAATATTATGCCTTATATCACCTTTAGGAAGCTCGGGATGACTAACGAGGAACTGTTGAAGACTGACATGGTGCTCAGGGACTTTGCTGGCAATCCTTCTGACACCCGAGGGGCTGTACACATCGAGTTGATGATTGGATCAAAAACGTTGATTACTACCTTCTTTATCATTGATGGCAAGGGGGCATATAGTCTACTCTTAGGAAGAGATTGGATCCATGCTAACTGCTGCATACCTTCAACCATGCATTAGATTTTCATTCAGTGGATTGGAGATGATGTTGAAACTGTTCATGCTGATGATTTGGTAAGTGTTGCTACTACGAATCCTACCTACTGGGAAATGATAGCGTCGATTGTTTCTCTGGAAAAGTATGGGAGGAAGGTCCTGTGAACGTCTTCAACAAGTACCAACAGCCGATCCAAGCAGTCGGCTCTCAAAGCAATTTTTGATGGGGAACCCGATTGATGGTAACAAAGGAAAGTTGGGACGTGGTTTTATGTCGGCCGATAAGCTAGAAGAAATAAATGTTGGTGATGATGTCAAGCCAAGGCCGATGTATATCAGTGCAAATTTAGACCCAGAGCATAGATTAAAGTTGATAGACCTTCTAAAAGAATTCAAGGATTGTTTTGCTTGGGATTATACGAAGATGCCCGGACTGGATCGTTCTATTGTTGAGCATCGATTGCCGATTAAGCTCGGGTATCGTCCTTACAAACAACCTCCTCGGAAAATTTTCAAAGAGGAGGTACTGGCCGATGTGAAAAAAGAAGTTGAATGATTATTAGAAGTGAATTTCATTCGGCCATGCAGGTATGCAGAGTGGATTTCAAGCATAGTTTCGGTGTACAAGAAGAATGGAAAGATGAGGGTCTGCATTGACTTTAGAAATCTCAATAAAGCCACTCCAATGGATGGTTACCCAATGCTGGTTACCGATTTACTTGTCGATGCCGCGGCTGGTTATGAAGTCATCAGCTTTATTGACGATAATACTGGCTATAACCAAATCTTTATGGCAATAGAGGATATTTCAAAGACAGCCTTCAGATGCCCTGGTCATATTGGTTTGTTTGAGTGGATCGTCATGACTTTTGGTTTAAAGAATGCCGGTGCAACTTATCAAAGGGCCATGAACTATATTTTCCACAAGTTGATCGGCAAAATCGTGGAGATCTATATTGATGACGTAGTGGTCAAGTCTAGAAATCACAAGGGACATTTAGCCGATTTAAGGAGGACTTTGGAGTGCACCAGGAAGCATGGTTTGAGGATGAACCCGAATAAGTGTGCCTTTGGGGTCTCGGCTGGTGAGTTTTTAGGATTTCTAGTCCATAAAGGAGGGATCGAAGTCAGTAAGAAGAGCATGGAAGCGATAGACAAAGTTATCCCTCCAACTAATCTCACAGAGCTGCAATCGCTGCTCGGCAAGATTAATTTTGTAAGAAGATTCATATCTAATTTGTTAGAAAGAGTTTTGTCTTTCTCTCCGCTGTTAAAGCTTAAAAAGGATCAAGAGTTTGTATGGGGTGACGTACAACATAAGGCTTTTGATGAGATCAAAGAGTACATGAAGGCGCCACCTGTGTTGGTACCTCCATAGCTTGATAAACCTTTTAAGTTGTACGTGGCGGCTGATAATCTGACAATAGGATCGGCCCTCATGCAGGAGTTTGAGGGAAAAGAAAGAGTAATAGCTTACCTTAGCCAAAAGCTGCTAGATCCAGAGACAAGGTATTCGGCTACGGAAAGGCTTTGCTTGTGTGTATATTACTCGTGTACCAAGTTTCGGCACTACTTGTTGAATGCCGAATGCGTGGTAGTTTCTGAGTTTGATGTAATAAAGCATATGTTATTAATGCCAATTTTAAATGGAAGGATTGACAAATGGATTTTATCTTTGTCGGAATTTGATTTAAGGTACGAATCGGCAAAAGCAGTAAAGGGTCAAATTATTGTCGATTTTGTTACCCAGCATCGTGATCCTTCTGCTAACATGATAAGTATTGCACCTTGGACTTTGTTTTTTGATGGTTCGTCTTGTAGCAAACGTGGTGGTGCTGGCATTCTCTTGATCTCTCCACGTGGGGTAACTTTTAAGTATGCCATCCCTATTGAATTCTATGTTACTAACAATCAAGCAGAGTATGAAGCACTCCTTAGAGGACTTCGGCTTCTTGTTGAAATAAAGGTTGTTGCTGTCGAGATCTTCGGAGACTCTAAGTTGGTAATTAACCAGCTGATCGGCCAATATGAATGCAAGAGTGATATGCTAAGAGAATATTATGAAGAATGCCGAGAGCTTTTGAAGAATTTTCAGGTAGCAACCTTGCATCATATCCCTAGGGGGCATAATGAAGAAGCGAATAAGCTGGCTCAAGCTGCTTCGGGATACCGGGAGGATCAAGAGATTCATGCTTTGGATGAGAGTCGGGTAGTTGATGACTGGAGAAACGAAGTTGTCGATTACTTAAAGAATCCATCACAAAAGGTTTTCCCGAAAGCTCAGATACAAAGCTCTCAAGTTCGTGCTCCTTGATGACCAGTTGTACTATAAATCCAAAGATGGGGTACTCCTCAAATGTTTGAGTCAAGAAGAGGCCAGAAAGCTGATGTATGAAGTTCATGAAGGAGTGTGTGGTGCACATCAATCGGCTTACCGAATGAAGTGGATGATTAGGAGAACCGGTTATTTTTGGCCAACCATGCTTGAAGATTGTTTTGAATATTACAAGGGGTGTCAAGATTGTCAGAGATTCGACAATATTCAAAGAGCTCCAGCATCGACTATGAACCCGATTATCAAGCCTTGACCGTTTAGAGGATGGGGCATAGATTTGATTGGTTAGATTCATCCTCCTTCTAGCAAAGGACATAAGTTTGTGCTATTGGCCACAGATTATTTTACAAAGTGGGTTGAAGCTATCCCTTTGAAGAAGGTTACATCAGAAAACATGGTCAATTTTGTTAAGGAGCATATAATTCACAGATTCGGGATTCCTCAAACTATAACAACAGATCAAGAAACTCAGTTCACTTCATCCGAATTTTGTGATTTTGCTGAGGAAATGGGAATCAAGTTGTACAATTCTTCTCCTTATTATGCACAAGCTAATGGCCAGTCCGAAGCATCGAATAAGATCATGATTAAGATTATTTAGAAAAAGATTGATGAGAAGCTGAAGAAGTGGCATTCGGTTCTTAATGAGGCTTTATGGACTTACCAAATGGCTTGTCATGGGTCTACTCAAGCATCTCCCTATGAGTTGGTTTATGGGCATCATGCTGTGCTACCGTGGGAGTTGCAATAGGGTTCGAGACGAGTTACGTTGCAAAACGATTTGAAGAAAGAAGATTATAAGGACATAATGATGGATGAATTAGAGGATTTGCATTTAGTTTGTCTCAAAGTGTTGGAAAATATTGAGAAAAACAAATTACGTGTTGCCAAATATTATAACAAAAAGGTCAGAGAAAAGCAATTCGCGGAAGGAGATTTGGTTTAGAAAGCTATATTGCTGATTGGGACAAAAGATAAAGCGTTCGGCAAATGGTCTCCGAATTGGGTAGGACCTTTTCGGGTAGTGAGGTGTGCGCCTGACAATGCGTATATTTTAAGGACTCTACTGGGAGAAGAGTTCACTAGAGCTATTAATGGAAGATTTCTTAAGAGATTTCATCCTAGTGTTGAGGTTGGTGCATAAACAGACTTAAGAAGTTTGGTACACAAATAGCCGATGTAGAGGCATCGCCTTTAGCCGAAAAAATACTCTGAAAGCTTGGAGAATAGCCAACGCGGTATGTGTCGCCTTTAGAGCAAAAATATAAACACAATCGACTAAGGACAACGTCATGGAGTTCATAAAGCATTCTTCAGAGCTACTATTCTCAGAAAGATTCAAAGAGGAAAAACAAGTGGAAATCACAGATGATATTTCACAAGATAAGTAGTTTTTACATAGAATCCTAGGTACAAACTACTCCTCAAACAACTTGTTGAGGACAGACTGGGCATCTGTGGCTTGGGCGAGGACAGTTGCATGGTCCTCAAGGCTCTCCAGGAGCTCGTCGATGTGCTCGACATCTTCTGGAGGCCCGCCACCAAGTAAGCGAACTGGCATGAAAGAGAAATCTTCATGAGCCTAGGTGGACATTGCCGCCAGCCCCAGAGCTACGCTGTGATGCACGCCGTGAATGGCGACTTGGTCGATGCGGCCGTCCGCATCATCAAGGCGTGCCTCGGCAGTTTCTCCTTGGGCATTCACCTTGTCGGCGATCTTGTTCGCCGCAATCTTCAAGCGCTCAACCTCTGTAGAGAGCGCTAAACAAAGGAATACGATTCGGGTGAACAGATAGAATCAGAAAGGGGGAAATCGAGCGAGACTATTTTGACTAACCGGTAACGGCGTCGCAAAACTGCTTCCCCTGGTCTTCCCATTCAAGTTGGTCAATGCCGTATTGTTTGGAGATCTTCTCCAGTTCTCCTCGGGCCTCATCCCTTTCATTGATGAAGATGACCGCCTCCTCATGAGTGAAAGGAACATCCATGGCATCCGAGCCCGAATCCAAATCCCAAAAGTTGAAGTGGTAGGAGCTTGAAGAGTCGGAGGAGCCGGACGACGGAGTCCCCTGTTGAGCTGTTGTCGCCGGAGGGAGAGGATAGCTCGGTCTGGTGGAAATAACCCTCACCCTGGTGAATAAGAAGAGAAATCAGAGCTAGAAGGATGAACAAGAAGTAGAACTGCAAGGGGGCAAGAAGTTGATTCTCACCCACGTCGTCGACAACGCCACGCTCGGCTTCCTTCGGCTTCTCCCTCGACAGGGCGCTTGCCACGATCATCGCCTCCCGCCATTCCTACTGTAGAGGTTAGGTTTCCCTCTGGATTGGTTTCAACAAAGAAAGTGAAGAGGCGGAGATGAGAATACTTAACTGGAGTTGCTGATAGAGGATGAGAAAGAGGGTTTATTTATAAGCCGAATGAAAAGCAGTGGCGTATATCTCAGAATAGTGGAATGAGAATGTCAAACGACGAGCTAGGGTTTTTTCCCTCTCGGATGGGCCGTTACTGGACTGGGCCAGGCTCGGATAAGTCAGGAGTTGCTCGGCTATGTCCCTGAATCGGAAAGATAAGAACAATTGGCTATGTCTCTGATCGGAAAGCTAAAGGCGATCGGCTATGTTCTAATTGGGAAAATAAAGAGAGCCGGTTACATTCTCATACAAACAGAAATATATAAGATAAAGAGTAAGGACGTCCGATTGTTCAGAGACAGAATGTGTCGCATTTAATCTATTACAAGCCTATGTTTATACTCGCTCAGAAGCTGATTGATGGCATCTAAGGCCTCAGCCCTGATTCGGCTGACATTGTTCAACACTTTCTGGTCTTCATCATCAGAACTTTGGATACTAGACAACTTTGCTTTGAGTTGTTAGTCTTCTTTGAGGACGGTTGATATCTTTGATGAAGTTGCTTCTATAAAATTTGGCAAATATGTCATCTTGGTTTTATGAGACTGAATTCTGGTATTCGGTTTGATTAGTTGAGCCTCCAGCCTGATTTTTGCATCCTCCATAACTTTCAGCTCAGACTCCAAAGTTGTCAGTGAATTCTTGACAACTTGAATTTGGGAGTGCATGACTTTAACTTCTTGCTTCCTCAAGGACCTATTATTCTGCATGACAGTCCTGGAGGCTATATTTTTATTTGCTCTCCTCACCCTAGCAAAATGATCATCAAGATGGGCTGCAGATTCCAGAGAAGCCTTAAGATCAGATGGAAGGTCTTGGTTGATGAGCTCGAGAAGATCTCTTATCTGATCTGAGTCTTGGACCAGTGTGTTGATATCCTTGTTCAGCAGATTAGCTATATCCTTCAGCTGAGCTTGATTCTCCACTGATAGAGTCTGTTGAGAGGTAGCTTCTTCATCCTTCTCACTGATGTAGTCCTCAACAACAAAAGAGTAACTGGTAATCGGTTTGGTAGTGTTCTTGAAAGAGGGAGAAGTGTTAGCTGAATGGATGAGTGTGCTAAAAGAGTAGCTTAAGGCAAGATGTTACTTGTTGTGTTGATTGATCATCAAGATGGATTGTGTCCTGGTCTGGTTGAGGGCTTGATTGGACATCCAGAGATGGTGAACCTAGAACTGGACCAGAGGAAAGTTCTTCTGCTAGATTATCTATAATTTTATCTGTTTCTAATAATGCAGATAATAGAGTATAAGAACAGGAAGTAAATGTCATATAGAGAGAAGGAAGTGATTAGCCGAATGATGTTACCAATGTGCTTGGTGGTTTCATGGACATCTGTACCTTCAGCTTCATGAGCTTCTATATCTTCAATTTCATGAACTTCTGCATCTTCAGTAGAAGCTTGAGGAGAAATATCCACTGTTGTTGAGACATTGCCTGATCCTGGAGTTTCAACATGTGGCTGCAGTAGAGGTGATTGGTATGAAGACGGTCAGAGTTGTTGCCGAATGAGATTTATTGCTGAATAGGAGGTTCATACCTTGAGAGACCGCTTGACTTTCTTGAACCTTATCTTTCTGGCCACATTAACATTCTCAAGTATCTTCCTTTTGCCTTCTCCTCCTGAAGGTGCAGTGTCCGAAACTACAGGGGTCTTCATGAAGGTTGCTAGGGTTGGAGCATCAAAACCCAGGATAGGTTTGGGCCCAGCTAAGTAATGCTGGATTGCTCTGGTGGGAGGAATGGGCTCAACATCTTGTACATAACCAGATGATTAAAGTGAGAAGTAAATTCAAAAGCAAAAGATGATTAGTACAATGAAATTACCTCATTGATAGAGGCAAATTGGGGTTGTAAATCTTGGCATAGAGAATGCACTGGTGTGTTGAAGATGTGATTGTGCCATTCTTGCCACTAGGAAGTAAAAAGAGGATGAACAACATCTACTAGCCCAAATGGAGAGGGTTCATATATTGGCAAGTCTCATCCAAGCTCAAAGACTTTTTTAGCTTTTGTTTTATTTCTGATCAACTCCTTGAATCTTACGGTTGTTGAAAAGAAAGGTCTTGGGGGCAATTGTCCACATCCTAGTTGTCTGGCTGTCATGTTTGGATAGTAGAATTCATAGGTAGATTACACTAACCTTCCATGATGGAATTCGGCTGGCAAGATGCAGGGCTTGAAAGGAGTTGAAGACCTCTGTGGACACCTTGTCAGAACAGTCAAAATCATAGCTGAATTTGCAAGGAAAAGTTAAATCATCATTTTCTCTATAAGGAAGCCAAAGTATATTGTCGAAACCCTTGAAAAACAGCTTGAAGAGATGACCGATGTCCATGTCAATGCTGATGGAGGATGTTGCTTTCTCCATAGGTTTGACAGCCCTTAACTCTTACCATACTGCCTTCAGCATAATTGACTGAAGGAAAGCTCAAGTTATTAAGAGGCACAGAGATTATCTGATGCATGTACAGTTGCAGCCACATCTAAACAAACCACCAAGGGCCACTTACACAAGAGATCTCCCCACCTTGGCACATCTGGGCAGTAATCTGGTGCATCATGTGATAAACAGATCCTAGAAGATATTTACCCAGGGGGATCAGAGTGCCTGCAACTAGGTCCTCAGCCATCATCATATGATTTAAGGTTGGCTCATTGGATTTTCCACAGAAGATGAATCTGCACAGCCACATGTTCATGGAGGCCCTGCATTCCTTGTCAAGAACAGCACCAGATGCTTCCATATAGGTCTGAATATATTTAACCCATCCACCTTCAGATTTGACAGTTTTCTGGCTGCTTTTGCTTTTGTACTTGAAGGGATATACTGGTTGTGACACATTTAGGCCAGTCAACATGAATACATCGGCCAAAGTGAAAGTCATCATGCCAGGGCCGAAAACAAAGGCATTGATAGCATCAGACCAAAAATGAGAGGCTGCTATCAGAAGGGATTCGTCTCTGGACATTTCTGACAAAGACAATTTCAAACAGTGGTTGATGTCTTGATCATCCCAGTGGCTGCTGCTCTTATCCAGCATCCTCCGGTACAAGTTTCGCCATCCGGCGATTGGGGGAAACGGCCAGGTCTTGAAGGTGTTTGGTCATTGGTTTGGCGGAGTAACTCCAGACTTGAAGGGGATTCTCAAGGTTTCCTTCTCAATGATCTCAGTTGGGTCAGGGTCTCCCATTGGACCAAGAAGGTAGGAATCAGGATTTTCACAGTAGGGGATCAAAATTTGGTTCTTGTATTCCTTCAAAGAATAATGAAATCAGGGAAACAAATGAATCAGAAAAGAAGCAGGAAAAGTCAATCAGGAATTGCCGAATGCGTGGAAGTGAATGAAATTTACCTCTGGAATTTCGTCCTGAGTCGCCATTGAACATTCGAGGTGAATTCGAGAATGTGCTAGGGCTTGGATTTTTTAAGCGGCGGCTGCGGTATTGAACAGTATTGACCTAGGAGAAAGGGGAAGCTTGTGGTCAATTTCAGAATAAAACAACTTTTATCCCAAAATTAAGGGGGCATGTGTTAACACTGGATTTTGACACGATGATAGGTGGGCCAGTACGGAAGTAAATTTGCAGAGACAGGTGTTCGAAGTATTCGACAAGTATCCGTGTGGTCGGCTAATTTCCAAAGATTCGGCAAATGATCGTGCGGTCGGCTATTCTGAGGAAGGACAATTTTCCGTTGAAGAAGCGATAAAAGCGGCAAGTAAAAACCGATCGGGCAACGAAGACCGCGATAATTAAGGCAATAAAGACTCTGAAGGAAACTAAAGTCAAAGATGTCGTGTTTTCCTTTGATATTTTGTAGTCGTGTCCTTTTAGAACTCATGTCATGACCAGGGTATAAATATAAACCCTTGACCATTGTAAAAAGGGTTCACAACCAAATCAATACAACCGGCCCCGTGCCAACTTCGAGTCTTTTATCGTGTCGTCAAGTTCTTCGAGAGGAATCATCGATCCGTCGACCTCCGTAAGTCCTGACAACCTTGTTATCATGTCTAGTATCATGCGGTGGATTTAGACGTCGATGCAAGTAGTCTTGTTTGTTTTCAATGATCGTGCGGCAGATTCTTGCTTGACAATCAAGAAGTCTTCGCTTATGTTTCTTTTACGAGTAGATACCGTGCGGCAGACGTTTGCTCGATATGCTTAGCAAAAGCAAGATAGTTATCGACTCTATTAGATTTGACAAGATCTAATAGATTCATTAAGTTATCACGTGTTGCATGTTTTAGATATTTTATATATTTGTAGCACTCTTTTGCCCAATCTAGATTGATACGGTTTGACTTTATTCTTTATTGTAGATCTATTTATGTTTTAACAGTTATTGCTTTCATGTTGTCTCTACAAATAGATCTTATGTTCATAATAGCCGAATTAGTCTAATCTAGATTGCTACGTGTTGCGGGTCCGTGCATGTTAACCACGTTTAAGCTTTGATAAGGTTAGGTATCGTGCGGCAGATACAAGTTTTAGATTAGTTTGATCATGTTTGCTTACATGTTCCTTCATCATGGATCCCAACTCGGTTGGATTGCCGAGTTTGGTTACGCCTTAACTCACAGTTAATTATGATTCGTCCAAACGTACTTTTCTCATACATGCACGTTCGGCAATCAACGCTTTACGTACTTTATGTTTGTTTTAGCCGAATAATCTATAAGACTTGTTGGCAGACAACTTATAGCTGTATATCGTCGTAAGTGGCTTCTAGATCGTATATATGGAACTGTCTGGTCTCACCTGGCATGTTCCAGTTTTATATCTAATGATTTTTATCCTTTGTTAGTTTCAGCTCAAACTGACTGACACGTTTCCAGATTTCGAAACACCCGGACACCCGATTGAAACCACGCCTTTCGGTTTGCTGTGTGTAAGGCACAGTACGGCACATACTTCGAGAAACGACGCCGAGGCCGCGTCGACACCGATGGTGGCGGCAATGGCTCCAGCTCCAAAAACTCCACGGCCATCTTCATCGCGTCGCTGTACGCTGACTACTACAAGCGGCTGAGGTCGAGATACTCCAAACCACGGCCGCTGCACGCGGCCAAGGGCGGAGGCGGCGGCGCGACGAGGGTGAGCGTGTTCCAGAGGACGGACGCACGAGGAGCGCTAGGCGACGGAGAACCTGGCGCACAACCAGAGGGCGCTCGCGGAGATCTACCTGCTGCTCAGCTTCTCCGAGGAGCTGATCACGTCGGGGCTGTCCACGTTCGATCGGGTACGTGAGCAGCGGCCTCGCCGGCGTCCGGTCGGCGATCCTGCTCACCGCGTTCGACCACAAGGTCCCCGAAACGCCGTGCCGCCGGGCCGTGTCCATGGAGCCGTGCAACCTCATGCCGCCACGGGGCTTCAAGTACCGTGACAAGCCCGTGGACGAGAACGACATGGCACGCCATGTCAGGGTCTGCGAGGATTTCAAGAATGGCGTCAAGTTTTTTTTTACTAGGCGATCGACGTTGCGCTGTTAGTTTTCCATGCATTTTGATTGTTACGTTAGCACGTTTGCAGGAAATTCAAATTGCTGTACATTCCTTATGCACATTTGTCAAGTTTTCTATGCATTTTCCTTGTTTCCTACGCGAACCGCATGTGATAACCTGGACACTTTCACTGCCGGTTACAGTCATGAACTGACACTGATGATGACCTTCGGTTCGTGGCTGGAACCGTAAGTGATGTACCTGGACAATGATTTTTTTTATTTTTGTAAACGACCTCGGATGGAAAAACTTGCTAAATAAAAGTTGTAGATCTCGAAAAGTTATTAAACTTTGTAGTTTACAACTTTTTCATTTTGAAATCATCTTGTCATCGAAAAATACGTTCAAATTTGTCAAATTTGAATTTTAAATTTTTCTAAACGCCCTCGGATGGAAATTTTTCTAAATAAAAGTTGTAGATCTCAAAAAGTTATGAAACTTTGTAGTTTACAACTTTTTCATTTGAATTCGTTTAGTGGCTCAAACAATCAATTTATACTCGGTTTAGTATAGAATGAGGTGAACTAAAACCGAATCTAGACACAAGTGAGTCATGGGTGGAGTGGTAGAGGAGAGATCGCGCGAGACTGAGGTTGCGGGTTCGAATCCCCGTCGGAGCGCAGTTCGCGATTTTACGCGAAAAAATGCGCGATTTTACGGGCGGGTCGCAACGAACCGACAGTGGTGCGGATCATCACTGCCGGTAGTGATGTGATCACCTCATCACTTCCTATTTGGCTATGCCTATTCAAAATCTGACAGTGATGTGGGGGTTTTGAACCGGCAGTGATGTCTGATAGTGATGTGGGGTTTTGAACCGGCAGTGACATCACTGTCTATTTGGTTATGCCCGTTCAAAATCCGGCAGTGATGCGAAGGGTTTTGAACCGGCAGTGATGTGATCACCTCATCACTGCCTATTTGGTCATGTCCGTTCAAAATCCGGCAGTGCTGCAGTGACATCACTGCCTATTTGGTTATGCCCGTTCAAAATCCGGCAGTGATGCGAAGGGTTTTGAACCGGCAGTGATGTGATCACCTCATCACTACCTATTTGGTCATGTCCGTTCAAAATCCGACAGTGCTGCGGGGTTTTGAACCGGCAGTGATATTGTAGTAGTAGGAGTTGCAAGGTTGGATGAGGACGCCAGTCTCTCCATCTGGTCTATGGAGGAGGCAACTAAATCCCAATGGAGAGAAGGGATGGGCACAAACCAGAGTCATTGAGCTTGTGAAGCTGTTTAATTTCTATCAATGTCAGCTCACTATGTTCTGATTTTGTTGGCTTTTCCCATGATGCTTGCTGGAATCCTTTTCATGAGAATGACCTGAAGACGACGAGGACATGACTTAAGCCAACGTCCAGTACTGACCGGTGGACCAGCTAACGATCCAATAAAAAAATACATGTATATAGCTAGGTCTATCGGACGTCGTCCGACTCGGACGGACTCCCGTTATATTACGCCTCGAGATCGACAAGAAGTCGATGCTGTCTTTTTTTTTGTGTGTGTTTGGTTATGCCAATATATAAGCAAATTATAAGTCTTGATCGAACGCCGTATTACGTTTCTAGGCAGACTAGATAGAAAACTAAATTAGAAGACGATGGTGTATACGGGCGGCGTGCACACCGGCGGTGCTAGTGGCCTCGTGCACAATGGGGGCGGTACTCAACTCGTGCAACGCAGCTGCGTCGTCCAGGAGGTCGAGGGTTGACGACAGAGAATACTACAACGATCTCCGCTACTCGCTACTAGAAGAAGGCCGGCGAAATCCACGTCCGGCGCTCGCTGCCGCCGACGATGCCGTAGCCAAACCAGGAGGGTGCTGCCCCTGCTTGGGTCCTGCCTGGATGATCGCAATCAAGGTACGTTGTATATATATATATATATATATATATATATATATATATATGGAAACTCCTTTTTACTTCTGCTTGTAGTTACTCTCGTCTAGTTCATAGTTCACATGTAAATCCTCATCTCCCGCACACATGGCCGGCCCGCATTGACACTATTGGATTAGTATATCTACAGAATCCAACCCGTTAAGAAAACTGTCACTATTTTTTCGGATCTGATCTACTGCTACTGCACCTCACCTGCTGCGTATTATTTAATGGATTTCATTTTCTATTTGGACGCCGCCATTTGTTGCACGGACCTCGTCACGGCGGCGGGAGTGGCAGTGGCGGCAACGACGGCGACGGCAGCCCCCATCCGATTGTGGACCAGCTTCCGTGACCAGCGGGGAACCCGCAGCCCCGTGAACGGCGGCAGCCTTGCTCCCCTCATCATTGATTGCGACGACGGCCGACGACCCTCCTCGTCTAGCAGATCCAGCCGCTAGCAGCTCGCCTCGTGCGAACCTGCCTTGTCTGGAGGCGGGCCAGTGGCGGTGCGGCTTGCACCGCGCGCACGACGATCCCTGTTGGTGACGTGGCCCAACTCGCTCGGATGGCGCCATGGCGGTCCCAGCAGCAGTGCTCGCTTCGCCTGGATGGTGGACGCGTGCGACCAGCCCCAGCACGAAGATCCGCCCGGTGGATCTCTTCCTAGCTGCAGCTGCGGCAAGCCCTCCCCACTCCCGAATCCCGATAGCAGCGGCGGCGGACCCTCCCAACCTCCCGGCGACGTTGATGCTGACCCTCCACCACCGGCGAGAGTCGGGCCCTCGCTCTACCGGCGGCTCAATTCTGACAGAGGCCAGCCGCATCTCGTAAATGATCTGGTTCCATGGTAAGCGCAGATTTGGTCTCGAGAATTCCAGCCCACCTCACATGAATGACGTCTACTTTTCATGGCTGCTACATCATGCAAAAAAAATTATGTATTCATACTCTCTTATTTAGTATACAAAATTTCCTATAAGCGTGTATGTACTGATAATACTCTCTAAAGTATAGATCGATACTTAATTTAAGATTTATATACTCTCCATTCAGAAGATTGTCTATACTAGTACGTACATATAGAGAAAGATGGACACACACATATTCTCTTGTGAAGAAATATATGAACATAGGTATAAATGCATACGTTGCTTCTAATAGTATGAATACATGCGCACTGTGTTTTCTTTTTAGGTATCCGAAATTTTCAATATGAACTACACGTTCGAATTTCCCTGATATATAAAACTCCAACCCAACTGGTATATATATATAAACTCCCATTCAAAAATTATGTATATATACTCCCTGTGTATATGTGTATACACACACATATATACTCCCTGTTTTAGTATGCAAGCATACTCAGGCTTATGTATGCCTGGATACTCCCTGGTTGTAGACGGTATATGTACGCATACCCTTGTTGAAAATTGGTATATACACATACTCCTTTGTCAAAAAAGTATCTCCAAATACTCCCTTCTCATTCTTATAAAATATATAATATGTGTGCCTTAAAACATTAGTATATGCATATACATTCGGCTAGTTCATTTGATGGTTAAAATATATATATAATTTAAGTACATACATATACTACTCCGATTCAGGACAAATCTTTAGAGGTTGCCACGTTAGAAGGTAGCTAGGCCGAACTAATAAGAATATGCTCGTGAACAGGTATATATTATGAATTAATACTCCTTTTATTACCATATTAAATATATGTATACATCCTTAGTTTGGAAGGAATAAGTATTGTTTTCAAAAATGCATGCGCAGAACCGAATCCGCCATGCACGGTGCGCGTGGCATATCGATCGTATTTAGCGGAACTATATCTCGTTTAGCGGGTCTGGCTCCGTGAGGTAGCAGGTTAATCCATTAGCGCTAAATGGCCGTCGAACCCTGTGGTTACCGAGTAGATAGAGAGCAGGAGTAGCTCACTCTATATATATAGTTTTACTATATTGTACCTTGGTTACTGAATAATATTCAGTACCCGAGTCATCCCTCACGGCGACCGTCGGCCCCTGTCTTCCGTTTTTTTTACCTTCCGCACCTAATATTATTATTTTTTCGTTTCAATATTCATAGATCGTGGGAGACACCGGTTACATTCTTCCATCCGTTGTCGTCGCACGAAGGTAGATCAGCGACGCTCCCACTGCCGCCCTCGTCGTACAAGCACAGCTCGCTTCCGGCCCCGCCCCCGCTCGCCGCCGCCCTTGCTCTCTAGTTCGGCGCCGGCGACCTCGCTGCACCTGGGCTCGCGGTGGCGGCCGTGCCTTGTTCGCATCTACCATACCTGGGAGATTCGGTGGCGGCGGCGGCGTCGACATACCTGCACCATCCTTCTATAGCTGGCGGCGGCGACGACGACGGTGTCTATGGCCGTGTCGTATCTGCGGCATCCACAACGTCCCTCCATAGAGCTTCTCTGCGTGATTCGACTGCAGCGGTGGCAGCCTCACCTTATCCTCAGCCCTGCCGATGCTGGATTAGTTTCAGGCGCTGCCCTCTTTCCTGTCGCGATGCCATCGGTATCCTCGTCTTCAGGAGGGACCGTATAAGGAGAATCGTTGATCCCAACCATTCCGTAGTATGGTACTCATCCATCCTGACTCACATTCGATGCAATAATTATTGGTCCCTTTTACTGTTGGGGATGGGGATTAAGGATTGATTGGCAACTTGACTTTCCCCCGTTGTATCTAGATCCAAGACTCAAAAGAAGATTGTCTGATTCTGATCTATTTTGCTTATGGATCTAGAATATTTGCACGAAGTTGCAAAATGAGGTACTTTCAGGCCATGTGTTTTTTAAGTTTTTATGCACATAGCAATTTTTGTATTTAATTCTTTACATTGTTCTCGTGCAAAAAATTAATACGACACTGCTATAGCAACCCTTCATAATCTCTTATGCCATTAAAATCATCGATGTATGATCTGCTCCCCTGGGTAATTGTCTATCTTTTTCCTTGTTGCATAAAATGCGAGTGGAGGTCGTGTAGCTTACTAGATATAGCTTATTTGTTTCAATCATTTACAGATTAGAGATTACTGCAAGGGATCTTTTTGCTTGTTTAATCTAATGAGCTTCTAGTCTGCTATTCACATTGTTGTTATCTCCTTCCTATCCTCTTGTTTTTTCTGGCGCTTTCTATTTTTAGAATAAAGAACCATAAATACAATAGTTATTTGCTCTTTAACCTGTAATCTAGTTCACTAATCTTTCTTAGCCGTAGCATAAAATTGAAAATATTTTCTACCTTCTTTTTCACTTCTTTCAATTTACATGTACATAAAAAAAATAAAAATAGTATTAAGACTTGCATTCAAATTGAGTACAAGAAAATTTAGAAAAATATAGCAATATATATGAAGCTTGCTAAATAAGCATTTGCATCGATTTTCAGCTTAGCAAAAATAGGATGATTTGTGCATGATGTCACTTTATATGAATATACATATTTTGAGCTAAAACCTTTTATTAATATACATAAAGATTTAGCCTTCACATATATCAAATGTAAACAAAATATCTCCATGTCCATGCTTATCCAATATACATCTTAATCTTCAGAAATACTAGCAGACCTTAGCATCCTGAGCTCCACACTGAGCTGCCTACTTGGACAGGCCGCAGCCTCTGCTAAGTAGCCACTTAGCTTGCACTATTTAGAACTAAGAAAAGCCAAGAGGAGAGTAGTTCTTATCCTTGTCTTCTACACGGTCATTATTATCCCTTGCATATGCACTTGCTCTGTTTTCTTGGCTGCAAGCCAAAGAGTTGAGGTGATAATATAATTTGTTCTAACAATACTCCTTAGATTTAGCTAAGGCCCCGTTTGGATCCTTGGAATTGAATTCATTTTGATAATCTTAATTTTGACACATATTAATTAAAATAATATGATTGTATATGGATTATATTTGTATATTATTGTTTGTTATACGTGAGAGATGCTTATGTGTTGCATTTCTACCATAGGAGAGCGAATTGTAGAACACATTATAAGTTGCCGTTATAAGTTGCAAAGTAGAAACATAACATGGTGATCTATAGAATCCATTTCCATCTCCCACCCTAGGAATTCGATATAGGCTTATAAATTAACTTTGGAAAGTGGTGGAATGTTAAATTCTAAACCAAATAGTCTAATTTATTATGTAGATTTCAATTCCTTCAAACGACCCCTAAATGTTTTTTGGTCAAATATGACTTTCTTTGGTAGTCAGCCTAGTTCTTACCCTTTTTTATGATGCTTGAGTTTTTACCTAGTCATCAGAGTACTCTTTGGATGGAATCTATATCTGTGGTTTGACAAATGAACTTCTATGTTAAGAAGAAATTTGAGCACAACTATTTGTGGATAGAACTCACGAATCAATGTGATTTGAGTGTGTGTATCGAAGACTCAAAACAATATTTGTTGTTTACTTATTTAAACAAAGATTTTGTGGTTTCAAATAAATCTGGTCACAAGGTTTTGCGTTGAACAAATGTTTCTTTGTCACTGAAATAAAACAAAGTTTGTGGCTTGAAAATGATTTTTGTGGTGAAGGATAAATTTGGTATATGAGAAAATGTGTTTGGATCAATATACTTTTCTCATCATTCCAAATGTTTTGGAACAAACTTTGTCTGATCATAATGCCTCGTTGCATCTATAATGCTTGTGGCAACCCCTATGCTTTTCATTGTTTTATTGTATATAAACTCTATTCTTCTCTGATCAATATTGGTTCCAGTGGATCATCATACAAAGTAAATAATGATGAACTAGGCAGAAGCAGTTTGCAACTTTGCATTGTAAAATTCTGCCGCTAATCAAGGGTTTTGCAGATTCATTATATAATATAATACTCCTTGGTCGAGGTACAGTTTTAGTTGGCAATTTGCATGTATGTCATTGCCACCTTTTCATAAACAAATTACCGCCATGTATCCTAACAGCCTAGTGCTTAGGTAGGATCCAAATGAGGTGATTAGTGATGTATCTCAGTTCTCAGTTTAACAATACGAGCAATGTTTTCTGATCAGCTGATCGGCTGATCGCTCAGAGGTACCGATCAGGGCGATTAATCGACAATTTGGACGATTAATCGTGATTAATCGCGATTAATCACGATTTCCACATCGCTCAGAGGTACCGATCAGGACGATTAATCGGACGATCAGAAAACATTGAATACGAGTCATGTTGAACTGCCTAGTGCTTATCAAATTAATTTTAATGAACACTAAGCACCATGATATGCAGCTACTGAGAATTGCAGGCCTAGAACTAGTAGTATGATATTGTCATGCTGAATTTGGTGATTATAACCCAACAAAGTATAATGAGCTTACACACATGGATTGAAATTTTGTGGCAATCATGGCATTCACAATTTGTGTAATTTCCATTTCACATTGGGTGACTAATTACATTGGATAATAAGATTATTTCTTTGCTGTGTTTTTATATGCTTTATTCATTCACTTCATTTGGAAAATATCTAGAGTTTTAGACGTCCATGTGACATTATTTGAAACTAGGAACCTAACTTGATGATAGATAACATCAAATTCATGTTTTTGCATGTGATTATAATGGAACACCGACATCCTATTTTTCATCGATTCTTGCCGAGTTTGAGTGAATTTTGATTTTAGTAGCTAATTAAAATGGCAGGGAAAAAAGATAAAAGAGATGGCTTTTACATAACTTAGCCATGGCCAGCTGATGCTCTCTGGACCATTGTAGTTCTCTGTATGCCAATTTTCCTACCATTGTGAAGATACCTATGGTTCCAACACTTAGAACTTATGGCATTGGATTTATTTTTTTCTGATTTTTATAATGCAATGGAATTGTTGTGCCCATGAATATGTTCCGATTTAAGGAAATTTCTTCTTTTGTGTAGAATGAATTCATGAGATTTCTTGCACATTTCACATTTCTTGTTGCAGGCAGGAGGATGTAGCAAAACTTGGTGGCAGGAGAGGCTTTTGTTTGAACTGGTACTTGGTGCACTGAAGCTTAATGAAGCCTTCCAAAACCATTTGATATGCATTCCTCTAGGAATATTTTAAACTAGGAGCTCCATTTAATGAAGCTTAATGAGTCACAATTTTATTTGGTGTCATTACTTCTAAAATATTGTCTTTCCCTACTGTTGTTGCTTGTGCTTGTGCTAATTATGGAAGCTCTTCTTCCTCACAAAAATCAATTGGAAGCACTTGTGCAAGCTTCTCCCTTTGATGTGTGTTTCACTGTTATCTTGTTTGTTTTCCTCCATTACATGTGTTATAATAGATTGATTTGGAATAATTTATGGAACCTCTACTCATAATCATGGTTTCAAAGGGGACTACGCGTCCAGGCAAGAGCTGTGTGTGTGCCTAGATGCCTAATAATACTTTTTTGTTTTGTTTCAAGTTTTTAGAAGTCACTATAGATGGTTACAGACTCCAAGTTGATCCATTTATATTAGTATATAAGTATAATACCTTAATTCAGTAACTACGTTTATTTTTCACTATTTTCTGGAGCATCTATTATTTTTGCATACTTATTTCCCATTTATATTAGCTTGAAGGTCCTATAGTTGTATAATATCCAAATAATTAGTGAATGTTGTCCTCTTAGCGTACTATGTACTCAGCAATGCATTATAAGTGAGGAAAAGTGCAAGACCTCGACAGCAGCATGGATTGTGTGTTGCTTCAAGCTGCATTACGAGATCACTCAGTGAGCAACAAAAGCTCCATTTTTTACACTATAATTATTTTTCTTGTTTAAAGAAAGGGCGTACCCAGTGCCGTACGCTCCCGCACTGCGGGGTCTGGGAAAGGGAAATAGCCCGCAACCTTTCCCGCACAAATGTGCAGAGGCTGAGGCTCGAACCCTGGATCTCTTGGTCACAAGCGGTATACCGCTTGCACCAGGACCGCCCTTCAGTTATTTTTCTTGTTTCCGATCCATAATTTCTTATGTCCAAAGTTATATGTAACCATAAACAAAAGCTTCATTTCTACAACTACTACTATTGTTTCCTTTTATAAGATCTATGCATGACATACTCTATTATTAATCATGAAAGTTCCTTTTTAATGTTTTCTTTTGTTCTGCTTTTTTTTTTTACAGGTGAAGCAATTGGTCCTCATAGAGAGGGGCGTGAGAAGAGATGGATGTATTAGTTTTGTTTTTTCCTTAGATCAAAAAGTAATATAATTTGGTGTGAGTTGCTGCAACCCATAAATTGTACTGTGATTTGTGGAATAACAGACATGGCTACAAAACTATGTATTGCAATCTTTCACGATTCATTTACTTGAAAAAAATATGTTTTGGCAAAAAAAAGTTTATGGATTGAAATATGATTCGTATGATTCATTTATTGTTGGAGACTTTTTTGTTGCTTCACCTGTCTTAATATAAATCTACCTTCCAAACATTTATAAGTATAAATAATACGCATTCTAGCTATGCACCGACCACGACTAAATGGGACAGAAATAAAAGGGAAAATATCTACCACAGAAAAACGAAAAAAACGGCATCAGAAAAACATAAAACCGACCATGACGTCACGAGACAAAAAAAAATGGACCGTGAAACAAAAAAAATGGACAGCGAGAAAAATGGAAAAAAAATCAGGAATTGGCCGCAAGAAAAATAGAAAAAAAAATCTCATCCAAGAGCTGGGTGGCCTGGTACGGGGCGTGGGTCGTGGCCTCGTGGGAATCGGCGGGCAGGCACGGGGAGTCGGGGACGGGTGGTCTGGTGCGAGCGTGCGTGGATCGTAGGAATCGGCGGGAAGGCGTGGGGCTCGGGTACTAAATAATATTTAGTAACCTGGGTTCTAATTAGCGTATATATATGTAATTTTGTGGAAGCTCACAATTACTCCTCCGATCCGAAGCGTATACCGTGAAATCTTTCCTTTTAATAAATAGCTAGGCCTACCCCTTTTACATATATGTTTGCTTAAAGGCTCGATTGAACATACAAATTTTCATCTTTCATGGTGGTCATCGAAAAGAAAGCTCAAAAAAATAAAGCAACTTCCTACCTACTCATCATCAGTTAGCTTGAGTGATTTCCTTCCGTAAATATAATAATTACATACTAATTTCTGTAAATATTATAGTAACTCATTATTATTTAATTTACTGTATGTGTTAGAGTAACGCAATAAATATGCTTGTATCCACTTTATCGTAAATCAATATATAAAGTTATCGTAAGAGCATCTCCAAGAGACTAGCTAAATTATTCTCTAAAGTTAAATTTGGTTATTGTTAATGAAAAAACGTCACCAACAGACTCTTTTAGTGATTCTCCATCTCACCTAATTCGTTTTCTACTTCTGGATAGTTACCTCACTAGTTGTTCATCTTTTGGTTTTACAGAGTTTGTTGGAGAACATAATATTATCTATTTTAGAGTAACAAAATCGATAAATTTAGCTAATCATTTTGGGCTCTCTTGGAGATGCTCTGAATAGAGATTACCTCATCACGTAGCCACCACGGCAATGGACATAAAGCGCACCTCTCCAGCAGACAGCGTAGCGACGAACCGGCCCAAAAGATTCGAATGCTTCCACCGATTCAGTCCTCGCCTCGGCCACCGTCCCAACCGGTCCACCGCCGCCTTCACGGACGAACGCCCTCTCCTCCCACACCCCGCTCCTCGACGAGTACACATGCATCCTATGCACGGCCGGCGGCCATTCCGCCGCCGCCGAGCCATCATCAAGCGCACCATCATCCCCGACTCGGCTTTGGCAACCTTGATCATCAGGTTCAGGCACCTCCGGAATCACGAACACTTGGTAGTGCAGCGATACGGAGGGGTCGAACGCCAGGTAGACGGCGGCGGCGGAGCTGTGTAGCATCTTAGTAGCGGAGGCAGGCGTCTCCAGCCGCCTCGTAGCGGGGTTCAGAACCCACATGCACATGTCGTCGCAGTCCACGCCGTGTTCGTAGAGGATGAGGCCGTTGCAGTGGTCGCGGACGGCGTCTTCGTCTCTGCGGCTGGCGTACGGCATGGAGATGATGGGACTGCCGTTGCCGTTGCCCCTCGGCCGGACGAACCAGGAAGGGTGGTAGTGGTCGGTGTAGTTGCTGACGATGCCGCGCACCGCGTGTAGCAGCAGGGCGGCGGCGTCGGCGTCGGGGAGCGGCGGCGGCGGTTGCTGTCCGAGGGCCAAATGTCTCGGTGTCTCGGGGCTGATGTGTCCCCCCTCTTGATCTACAGTGTTTTTTCTTCAAGATTCGTGTGCAATCGTGTTGAAGAGGGAGGCGGCAGCGCAGAACGCCCTGCTGCGGAAGTACAAGCACCGCCTGCCGGCGCCGGCGGCGGCAAGGCTGCGCGGCAAGATCCGATCCATTGCCGCGGCGACACAACGCTGCATCGATCTGAACGCGCGCACACGTACCAACGCGTGCGTGCAGTGCAGGAGAGTTTATGTGTGTGGCCGGCGGCGGCTTGTTGTTCTCTAAGCTTTGACTTGCGCGAAAAGCCTACTCTAGACTCTAGAGCGCAAGAAATGTGGAAAAAAGATTACGGATCATTTTCGTTTCCAGTTTGTTTGATTGACAAAGATCTAAAGGATAAAGTTTATCCCTTTCTTTTCGCAGTCCTAAACTGAATTTGACCCTATCGCTAGCAGCAGTGCACATTAGTCAAAGTGATCAACATGGATTTTTAGAAATTTTCAGGAAGAGTATGGCCTTATTCTCTTCCCTTCAAAATTTCGAAAGTTTACAAGATTCCTCGTCATATCGATCAAATCTTTGAACACATGGAGCATTAAAATATAGGTAAAAAAACTAATTGTTGCGAGATGAATTTTAAGTCTAATTACTTCATGGTTGAACAAATAATTACCAAATACAAGCATCTTCAAAAGATTAGTCAAATTATTTTCTAAATGTAAATTTGGATATTATGAAAGGAAAAACCGTCTCCAACAAACTTTGTAAATGACTTCTAAATTTAGTAGTTCTCTATTCCACCTCATTCGCTCTTTAGAGCATCTCCAAAAGTCTTTCTAAATTTCACTCTCTAAATTACCATTTAGAGTCATTTGTATAAAAGTAAGTCGCTTTCCAACAGTTTTTCTATATCTCACGCATATTCTAGAGAGTCATTCTCGTCTTCTATATTTGGCTAGAGAAAAATTCGGAATAGACGATTGCTATATTTAGATGATCATTTAGATGCGCTGTTGGAGAATAGTTTTTCACCAAAATCTCTATTCCTAGCTTTTAGGAAGGATATGGAGAGTATCTTGGAGATACTCTTATCTTTGGATAGTCTACCTCACTAGTCATCTAGACTCTTCATTTTACAGAGTTTGTTGGAATAATATAGTATTATCTATTTTAGATAGTAACTAAATCACTAAATTTGGCTAGTATTTTTTAGCTAATCTCTTAGAGATGCTCTAATGCTACAGTTCAAAAGATCTAACAGGCCCTATGTCTATTATTTGACATTCAGGTGTTTTGCCTCGTCCCACAATTGTTCCTTTTTTTTGCCTTTTTTTAAAAAATTCACTGTTGACATAGTACAACGACGCCAGATCTCGAGATTTACAAAGTCACCATAGACGTCTCACTGTTAAGGGAGACCTAGTACAATGACGCAGTACAATGACGACGGGAGGTCTCGAGATTCACGAAGTTACCACAGACATCTCGCTGTTACGGGAGACATAGCGCCGTTAAATCCTGAAATAAATCTAGAAAAATACAAACACACATGCCAAGTCCAGGACTTAAACCCGGATAAGTAGGTCCCACCGCAAGGAACCCCCTATCTGGTCATCTATGATTAGTTCGCTGGCTTATGTGAAGGAACCAGCCCTGCCTCCTGCCACATGCACATTCTCATGTGACTTATGTAAACCTTGGCCTTGTTTGAATCGAAGGGATAGACCTAGTTTGAGCTAGTAGTTTGCACTTAACTACCCTAAAAGTATCTAAAATAGGAGGGCTAGATTGAGCTAGTTACAACTAGTTCACCTAAAAAAAATGATCCCCACCAAAAGATGATTATTTGGGCTATAGTTCTAGTGGGATGTACTAAAATTTCTTTTTTAGCTAGTTTTGGTGGGGTCCACTACCAAAAAAAGTACATTTATTGACAATCTAACTATTGTATTCAAACACGTTTTTTGGCTAGAGCTAGTTCATAACTAGTCTTAAGTTAGAAACTAACTATATCCTCTAGCTCGTCTCTAGCCGAGCTAGAGTATCCAAACGGGACCCTTATGTAAGTTACTACCAGCACACCCTAATCTTATATAGCACTGTAGCACACGAGCTCCAGCACGAAATTGGCGACGAACACGAGCTATATGCGTGCGTGTGGCCGCGCATGCCTGCCTCTGTCTGCATGCACGAGCTGTGTTACTTCTGCTTATAGCCAATCTCTGCCAGACACAGAGCCTAAGCAACAGTATAAATAGATGTATGTGATCACACACACAGACAATTAGCTAGCAGGCAGGCACGTCATCAGTCGTTAATAATTAGCCGACGATCCCTTTCAAGCAGTTGAGGCTTCAACGTAACAGGAGGCTCCTCTCGTGGAGCGACTCCGACACGGACGACGGCGGCCAGCAAGGACACACGCCGCCGACGAGCTGGAGCTGGAGCCTCGCCGTTGACGACGACGATGGCTCCTACTACGACCGGTGCAGCGCGCCTGCCTTCGTCGACGACGTGCTCGTCCCGATGATGGAGGTGGCCGACGGCGGCCGTGGCGTAACAGAGTTCTTGGGTACGCGCCGGCCGCAAGGTACATACATACGTGAACCCGGCGCGGCAGCGAGCTACTTATTTAAATTATATATATATATATAATAACAAAAAGAAAGAAAAATGCGTACGTGCAGGCTTGCGCGGCGGCGGGGTTCGTCGCCGCCGGCTGCCTCTGCTTTTACTTGGCGTGGCGGTGGCGGTGCCGCACCACGACCTAGACCTGGCCGGCCGGCGGCGCGGCTGCACGAGAGTGGATTTCTCGCCTGTATCTGTGGCCGCAAGGCTTATCTGCACCGTCAAAGTGTACCTCGCATCAAGATTCGGGCGACTGAAACAAAAAGGCGCTGAAACGAGTCGTTTTTGGAGGCAGGGGCATAAGGGAGAATGTACCAGCCCCCATTGGCTCGGCCGGCGGGAGGAAGAAGAGTTGTTGGGGACGGACATTTGACGGATCCCGACATTTGAAGGTTCAAGCGCAAGAGGGGAGAGATTAGAGGAAGCTAGATCTCCCAAACAACATTTTTCCCCCAACAGATTCAAACTAGACACTGCGTTTCTAGCTCACGGAAATGCAGGTAGGGGAAGAGGGTACGAAGCTGGCGAACCAAATCGACATGGATATGGATGGGACCAAACGCTCCGCGAGAAGGAAGAAGCTGCGACGCCTCCAGCCTGGCAAGGTGGTCGATTGAATAAGGCTGCGGAGGAGGAGACCTGCGTCCTTAAGGCGACGAATCTGCAGGAGGTCGGGCGCGCCTGCTTGAAGGAGGAAAGACGCGGAAGGCGGAGCGTGGAGCTCTACAGTGGATGATTCGGCAAAAAGAGTAAGTATTTACCCTTATAATGTTTTTTGGAATCAATATGAAGAAGGATTGCAATTCTTGATGAGGTGATTCCAAAATCTGAACCTATAAGCATGTTGGGATGCGTTCGGGAGCTGGAGGAGACTGCAATACGGATGCAGATGAGAGTGCAACGAGAAATGCAGTAGGTATGAATTTCAAATAAGTTCAGAAAGTATGAAATTCATATAAGCAGTTATTCATTTTGGTGATTGCAGTAGAATTACTTCGATATAGTAATGGTAGATGTACCAGAGAAAATAACAAATGCATGTACTAAATACTGCAACCTACGATTGGATTTAGTAAGAACTGAAATAATTAGGACGAATTAAAACATCTGACTAATATAAGAAATGTATTGATGTTCTGGAGGGATTGGTCATTGTACAAGCCTGCAAGAGTTACTGATTGGTTTCAGCAGTGGTGCATTCCGGCTAATGAGTAGTGAGGATTCCCACTTAGCAGAAGGTGGTTCCTGTGTGGAAGAAGATGTTTATAGAACACAGCGAAATGATGTCTGCTCTAATGCGTACTGTGAAGTTATACCACAGGGTATTTTGATTCAACAAGACTGTTTAGAGATCCAGAATATCAGTTGTCGTGGAGAATTGGGCAAATTGGGCATGTTAAATAGAAGAATTAATTCATTTACACTATCAAGCCCTTGTACATCTTACTCTTCTAATCCTAGCTTTGTTTCTAAAATAATGTCAGACTAAACACTGTTCTATTCCAGGAAAGATACACTGGTTTGTCATGAATCTTCACATATTTATTTAAAATTTTGAACTTAATCACAAAAAACTGTCTGGTGATATGCTTTTGCTTCTTGGGTGTCAAAACATCCATGATGTGTGATGGAATTTGCAAGGTTTACCACCTCTGGTTTAAATTCTAGGAGTTGGCGATTTTGTAGATGTAGTTGCATAAGGTTTTGCATCTGATCACAGGATTTTTAATTGTAACTCAAACATATGTATTTGAAGATCATAAACATTGGTCACTAAATTCCATGACTTTTCCATGCTTGATTTTGACAGGCTTCCTTTCTGGCCTTCAATGAAATTGATCTTTATTTGCTGGCTCGTCTTGCCATACTTTAATGGCGCAGCCTATGTGTACCAGAATTATGTGAGACCTGCCTTCATAAAGAACCAGATGGTCAACATTTGGTATGTGCCTCAGAAAAAAAGGCCTTTTGGGGAAATCTGATGACTTCCTCACAACACTTGATAAGTTTGTTGAAGAAAATGGGACTGATGCGCTGAAGAAACTGGCGAATAAGGTACAGGAACCTTATATGGTTGTCCCCACTTTGTGCACTTAACAACATTGGAAAATGCTTACTTTGAATTTGAGGCAGTTGTTCATGCTTGTTCCCAGTTGACTGTGATCCTTTGGTGATGATAATCATCACTATGTTTATGGTGAGAGCATTTTGATATGTGATGCATACCTTGTCTTTAGTCGAAAGTTTGATGGTTATATCATGTACTCCCTCAGCTAGCTAACTCATTGATATCTGTCATGCTAGTGAGCTGTAATAGTGAAGCTAATTGTCTTGGCTCCTGTGGACCATGTGATTATTTACTTTGAGAAAACCAAGCTGAGAATATGCTTCTTTTGTTCCAAATGACAGTCAGGATATTGTTATTCTGATGTTTTGTGATCTGTATTACAGGCTGGCAAGTCATTTAAACAGTCCGGGAAATCATCTAAGGATTCAAAAGAGTCAATGTCTACTGCGGCTACTTCCAAAGCCTCATGGCGATAGGGCTTCTTCCGACCTGGAATGGGCGGTGATGGAACTCCGGCGACGGCCGGTGGCAGCGAAGCTGGGAGGATTCGACCTGCAGAGGATTTAGAACCTTACTTGTAATATCTTTGTTCCTTGGGGGCATAGACATATATTGAATGCATATAATTTTGTTTTGATACAGACTCGTTGCAATTTGTTCTACAAGAATTTTGCTTCAGAAAGTATAATATCTATATATATTTATGCGAACATGAATTGAAGGAAATAATACTGTGGTCCTCAAGCCCATAGTGTTCTTTTTTTTTTGTTAGAAGGGAAGATGTAGGTTGCTGATGTAAATCCAGTTTTGGTGAAGTATTATATGTGCTTCTTTGATGCTGCAACGAGATCTGAAGAAATTTAGCTTTTGCAGTTATTCCATACCCGTCATTGATTTCACATTTGTGGTTGTCCAGAAAAGACATCACACAAGGCTTTTCCCTGAGGTTCATGGAAGATGTGATATGACTGATAAAAGTGGAAACATTCTTCCCGGTTAGTGTTTTGATGTCACACTGCTATTGAGTTATTATAGCTGCTGCTTCTGTAAGCATTTGCTGATCAGGGGTTATTTTGTGCCTCACTTGTGCTGCAGGAACTGTGGTTGACCAACAGATTTGCCATCCTACTGAGTTTGATTTCTACTTGTGTAGTCATGCTGGTATTCAGGTATGTTGGTACCTTGGTGCACATTCTTTTCCAGAACATCACTTATCAGATATTGAGCGTCAAAAATATTTATTGTCAGGGAACAAGTCGGCCCACCCATTACCATGTCCTCTATGATGAGAATAGCTTTACTGCCGATGCACTGCAGTCACTGACCAACAATCTTTGCTACACGTAAGTTCAACTCCTCTTCACTCATGAGTGCTCTCTCTCTCTCTCTCTCTCTCTCTCTCTCTGTAATTTACCTAACATCTCTATTGTTATTTGATAAAATGCAGCTATGCTCGTTGCACCCGTGCTGTATCAGTTGGTAAGTTCTTATTGCATCTCATGTTCTATTTCCTATCATGATCTGCGCAACTGAAGCTTTGATTGATATGAGTTGTTTCCTTGTGAGCTTGAAACATGAGAATTTCAAGTTCTTTGATACGATTTTAACTGCAAACTGGGACTAGTGGTTGAACACATTGGCAGCATTTCATTTTAAAATTGTTGATGTATTCTCAACCCATGCTAATGTGCTATGTAGTTCTATTCAATGAGTGAACACGAATGGTATTGTCTATGTCTGTGCAATGTGTTATCTAAATTTACATTGAAATGAATAATCAAGGACATTGTTGTCAGCTCTAACACCATCTTTATCTGTTAGGTTCATGATCATTGTTTCTTTTTCTTCTTATTAGTCCTATTGTTGCCTGTACAGCTGTAACTATCATATGAACAACTATTTTCTTGAACCACGTATCATTTTCTTGTGCTGTTTTATGTTGTAGGTGCAGAATAGTTGGTTACCAGTCATCACTAATATGGGGTGTTATTTGCTTTCCAGTCCCACCAGCCTACTATGCCCACCTTGCCGCATTCTATGCACGCTACTATGTGGAAGGAGAAAGCTCAGACGGTGGCTCAACCCCTGGCAGCAGCGGGCAGACAGTAGCCCGGGAGGGGTCTGTGGAGGTGCGTCAACTTCCGAAGATCAAGGACAACGTGAAGGATGTTATGTTCTACTGCTGAGCTGCTCCAAGTTTGGCATTCAAGCTTTCTTTTTGCTAGATGATGGGATGTTCTGTTCTTTTTATGGATGTTTATGGTAATCTTATGAGTGACTTGTCCTGATATGGAGCTGTTTCATCTCTTGGAATTCGGAGTAGCTAGGTTATGACTAGAGCTTGGTCTTGAAGGCCTAAAACTCTGTTTGGATGAAAACCAATGCAAGCACTCCATAAGTTTTATGCTTTTGCCTGCTTTCTGTTCGATCAGTTATTATCTTATCTGATTTGCTGCTTAGTCTGTTTGACATGTTATTTTTCTGGGGATGTTAAGATGAAGTATTTTCCCAGCCATTTTGATTGATATTTGGTTCTGGACCGTGGGTGGTCAGGTCCTTGTAGAAGCAGAAGTTACATGCTTCATCTAGTGGTTAGTGGTTTAGACCTTTCCAACCAAATGGATGTGTGCTGACAGCAGCTTTGAGCCTCTTCATTTTTATTTCTGGTATGTATCTGCTGGAGAAAGGATTGAGTAGAGCTTTATTCTTGTCTCTGGTCATTTTTTTTAGCTACATCACAAGATGTTTTTGTAAGCATAACCTTTCATTGTTGATATGGCCACTGGCCGGCTTTTGGTCTGCTTCCATGATTCCATCGAAACAAGTGAAGAAGTTTCTCGTTACCTTGGCGGGACACATGCTTGCAAGTGTTGGGATCTTACTACCTTCAGAGCCCAGATTCCAATCCCCTAGTGTCTCCAGCGGCAAGCAACTGGACTTGGGTGCGGGCAGCACATCTGTGTAGTAGTGTATGGGATGCACAAGGGTGGGAGTACTCTATATACTTGGTCGATTGGGTCTGTGATCACTTGCTTGAATCGCTGTTTGGTTGTGAAAGCAGGTAATGCTTCTCATTTGGTTATAGATCCCATCCCATACAGTTATTAGTACACACCTGTGTGGAGTACAACAAGCAGACAACTCTACAATATGTCTGGAACAGCACTAGCACTATTGCTCAAGTAAATTTCATTGAATTAGAAGGGCATCCAGTGTATACCAGTACCACACATGTGTACCACACATTAGTACAGATATCCATTCTGCGAAAATAGATACTAGAAACTAGCAAGCATAAATTTTTTGATGAAAACTATCAGGTTGCTATGATGTATTATCGTACAACCCTCCCAAAAGGGGGGGATCAGTCAGTACAGCCAAAAATGTGCTCATTTGGCATAGGATCTATATATTGCGGGTGCATACTTGGCTGGTATCCATGCCAGTGTACACCAGAATCACGATGCAGCAGTCCAGTCAATCCAGTTTTCCCCTGCTCTTGAGGTATCTCAGCGCCTGTAATGGTAACGCTTGAAGTTGAAATAGAGATGGAGAATCCCACGCTCAAATGTACACTTGAACCCCTTGTGTGAGTATTCTCATTCCTTGTCCACAATACGGAAAGACTGGAATAAAACAAAGTTAAAAGACTAAGCCATTCATATCCAGTGTGCACCCGATTGAAGTACTTAGGATTTCTTGGTCGATACTTGTCATGTCACCAGTACACCTGCGAGTATATTGAACAAGCATATGCCATCAGAAACCAGCTGAGTTCATATGCAGTAGGATGAACCAAAGTTGCTAAATCACGCTTCTTGTGTAACTCAAATATGGCATTAGCCCTGTATTAATTAAACTATTAAAATATACTCAACTACAAATTACATGAGTCAACAAATTATTTGAAATTTTTTCTGTAGCTTCAGGTGTGTTATAGGTCCAGATGATATCAAGATAACCATCGGTCCTTCTGGATCAACACTAAAATATGGTCACAGTTACGCCATATCCCAGTTGAACTCTGAGAACTCTCTCGCTAATCCAGTAACAAGGCAGAATATTGGACAATATAGATATACAACTATTGTCATGTTACCATGCTAAAAACGCAATGGGATCAAAGAAAAATGATTCAAACCTGTGAATCAAGGTTCACTTCAGCACCGGCACCAAATACTGCATCTCCTTCCTCCATAGCTCCCATTGTTTTTATGGCTTTCATCTCCATCTCATCAGGTACTCTTGCCTTTGCTTTCATGGCATCCTGGACTTTCCTTTGATGCTCCAAAACTACAGCTTCACGTTTTCGGTCCTGGAGATGATTAAAAACATAAAATATGAGTTGCCAACCTCATTCTAATTATCTAATTAACTCATATGAAATGGACCCTAATAACTTGATGTTCTTAAGAAAAATCTTCACCAATTGTGTTTGTATATGAACTCTAAGCCCTCAAATTTAAGTCACCATAAGGAGCATTGCCATCAAAACTTCAAAAGTAAGATCTAAATGAATCAATGCCCGCTCTTAGGGCAAGACATGCAGGAAGGCCTGCAGAAGCTTGAAAGGTTGTCCTAATGAAAAAATATCAGTAGAATTTTTTGTCCTGATGTTGTTGGTTAGCCTTTTTTGTTGCATAACCAGTTACTAACAATCTGTACTTGACAATTAAACTACTCAGTTAACTGCACTGCAGCAAGTAACTGTTACAGTTCCAATCACGTGATATTATTCAAAATAGAAACACAGGACTCTACCAGCTCAGCTTTGTCCTCTTCAGGATCAATTGCATCTTCATCTTCATTGCCATGCATTAGCTGTGGAGAAAAGGATCCATCTTCCTCTTCAAATTGGTTTTCTGTCTGCTGAGGTATAGGCTCAGGCGAATATTGTTTATCATCTACAAATAGAACATATATCAGAAGTCACTTCAGTATCTCAGAAACATAGTTGATTGAGTAATCAGAAAAGAAGGTAAACCTTCGTCCTCATGCATCTCATCCTCCACTTTATTATCATCTTCTTTCTCAGATTCCACATCCTGTTCAGCAGCACCAGGATGCTCCAATCGATGTAAATGCTTCCTTAGGATAGAAGCATGGATCTCCCTCAGACAAGCCTGCGATTCAAACAAGCATTTTTCATAAGTATAAATTTTAAAATCTGCAGCTGTAGATTATAAAGGATTACTGTAATAAGACTTTAAAGAAGTTCAGATCATCCAATTGCACCACAGGTTACCAACCAACCAGTGCTGGCAAAATAGTGCCTTTTGCCTATTACTGACAGATCTAGTCAATAAACCCATGCATCCTTTTACTGGTTACTAATTAATAGAGATGAGAGATTGTATAATGGTATGAATGGATTGACATTTGCAGACCCACAGGCATACCTTTGCTTTGTAAATATGAAGCCGTTTGAGGATAGCTTCCCAGTATTCAACAACTTTTGCAGTTCCAGAGCGCATTTGGGACTCAATTTGACTTTGCATATCTTCAAGCTCTGTGGAAGTTTTACCATCCAGGAGACTTTTTACATCCCCCTCAATACTTGCATGCAAACCTCTCTCTTCTGCAAGAACCTCTGGTGGTGGTTCCTCACCACGGAGTGTTGAGGCCGCCGAAGGTGGAGTAGCGCGCGAGCGCGGTGCTGAGATCCAACAGCATCCGCGCCTCGATGGCATCCCCGTCCCGCGCCGCCGAGACGAGCCGCTCGCCGGAGGCCGAGCAACCCAGCGAGTTGCCCATCGCCGGCGCCGGCGAGGCGCGCCCTCCGCAACCACTTGGCTTGCCGGCAGGGAGCGGACTCCTCAGGCGATGCTGCTCCACCTGCAGATCCTTGGTTCGCTGACTCCATCAACCCTAAACCAATAGCTTGGAGGAGAGGAGAAAGTGAACTAGATCACCGGGTGGGGAAAGTCAACAAAAATATCTGATGGATTGCAGACGAAGACGACTCTTACAGCCGGTCTTACCTAAAATGCCCTGCAATGCAAACAGGGATTGCAAAACATCTCAGAAAACGAAAAAAAAGTGGGACCCACCTCATAGATGAGCGGCCGAGATTAGCCTGTCGGACGCATACACATGCGGGCAGACATTTCCCGCGGCTGCACGCACGTTTTTCTTTGCTTATTGAAGCATGATCGCGTACTTATTCGTAGACTAATGATGTGTACACGTTTCATCGACGCTGAGTTCTATTCAGTTAAAAAAAAAGATAACACAAAAAAGGTTCCATTCAACACCTATGACTAATCAGTTAATGTATAATTGCAGTTTAATAGCCCAAGCATTCAAAATTATATATTCCGGTACCAACGAACAAAGATCCTTAGTAACTTGTACTCTGTCATAAGCATTGGACCTTTTTTTTACTCATAAATCGCTCCTGTCCAGAAAATCAAATTGCAGTTCATGCATGCCTCGCAAAATTTGCACTGGACTCTGAATCATGAATGGAATGTTCTGAAAAAAAAATAGAAGAAAAACAAATAAGGTCTGCAACTGTTATCTATCCTGTTCAGAGGGGATTTTTAGAAGAATTTCAGTACTCAGTAGAGATTGCATGCTAGTGCTCACCTTGACATGTGTAACAAAGCTTCTCAGTTAGGCATTCGATGGTTCAGAAGGGAGGGTAACTCCTATAGTTCCTAAACTGCAAACATGTCAAAACTGGCACCATTCTGTCAGTCTCTATTGTCTACAGGAACATTTCCCTCCCCTGAAAATGTGGAATCCAGACGAGTCCCTGACCGAGATCACTTTGCCGGTGGCAGCAGAGGCGTGCTCCAAGAAAGAGTGGCAATCCCCGCACATGCGGATGTTCTTCACCACACGGACGATCTGTCCAGGGCCTGCCATCAGAAGGCCATACATTGACGCTAGCTTCACGCTATGGTACATCAGAAAGTGCCTCTTCTGGTACTCCTCGACGTCGTGCAGGACGAAGGTGGTGTCCGGCTCGTACCCAGCCTTTATGCACTCAAGGATCAGCACATCCAGGCCGGCGTATATGTCCCTGAACTGTGGGTGTGCTCTATCCCGTGCAAAAAATGAGTGGACCATGTTGCCGTGAAACGTCCTGCTCCTGGCTGGGATCTTGCGCATACCCTTTTCACGCATCTCCAGCCTTGTGTTCTCAGAGGAGTGCCACCTTGCTGATTCAGACAGCAGATTTGAAGTCAGCACATACGTGGATGGGTCTTGTGGCTCCAATGCCAACAGATGCTTCATGGCTCGCCTCCGCACGCCCATGTTGGAGTGTTTGCTGCAGCTGTCTAGCAAAGACCGCCAAACTAAAGGACCAGGCTTTAATGGCATACCACCTATAAGCTGCTCTGCCTCGTCAAAATGGCCCCAGCAGCCAAGAACTAAACAAAGGCTGCATAGTGCTCTATGGCTGGTTCAATGTCATATGTGCTTGGCATAGAAAGAAAGAGTTCCCTGCATTTCTCTGTGGAGTCTGAGCTTGTGTGACTGCAAGCAGATATGGCCAGAAGAAAGGTAATGGAATCAGGCCTGACCATTAATCTCTCCATCTCAGACCATATATCCAATATCTCATCCCCCTGATGATGAAGAAGATGGGCAGTGATCATTGCATTCCATGACACCAAGTCTCGACAAGTCATCCGCTCAAAAAAACTGATCGCATCTTTCAACTCCCCACACTTTCCATACATACTGATAATTGCGTTACCAGCTCCACGAGCACACAGAAGCCCAGATTTTGCAGCAAAGGAATGCATTTGCTTTCCAAGTTCAGCAAAACCTAGACTGCCACATACTCCAAGGACAGCAGTCAACATGAACTCATCAATGAATTCTACACCACTGCTTCTAAAAATCTGAAGGAAGGTCGAAAGTGCTTTCTCATACTCACCATCTCTGACACTAGCCATCAGTAGAGAACTCCAGGCAATGTGAAAGCTCTCCTCATGCTGCCATTGCTCAAATAACAGATGTGCGTCTCCAGATCGGCCACATTTGATGCACATATCAATCAACGCAGCATCAATCCACGGACTAGACACACATCCACACTTGATCACAAATGCATGAACCTGCTCGCTCGCCTTCCTATCCGCAGCAATAGCACAGGCATTCAGCACGCCTGTCACCGTGACATCTGAGATCTCCAGCCCATCCTCCACCATTTGCCTAAACAAACCGAGCCCTCGGAGGCCCGCCTTCTTGGCAAACGTGGCGCGCACGCCTTCCTTGTTCCGACAAAACCCAGTGAGAACCGCATTGTATGTGACGAAGTTCCTCTGCGGCATCCGTTCAAACACGTCCAGTGCCATGTCGACGAGACCGAACTCCATGTACCCATTCAGCAAACCGGTCCACGAAATCACGTCCCTCACCGGCATCCTCTGGAACACACTCACCACGTCCTCAACAGAGGCCCCATGCTCCGCGTAGAACCCGATGAGCGCGTTGCCCACGCTCAGGTCCGTCTCCAGCCCCGACTTGAGCGATAGAGCATGCACCGCCCCGCCCTGGGGCTGGCCAAACCCCTCGCCCGCCGCAGTGAGGAGCGCCGACAGAGTGAACCTGTCGGCACGGACATCCCCACTCGCCCGCATCTCACCGAACAGCTCAAACGCCTCCTCATGCCGCCCCAGCTCGACAAGCCCAGCCAGGACCGCGTTCCACGACGAGGCGTCGCGGTGGTACATGCCGTCGAATGCCTTCATCGCGTCCCCGAAACGGCCACACTTGACATACATTCCGAGGAGCGCGTTGGCCACGAGGAGCGACGAGGCGTGGCCGGACTTGGCGGCGAGGGCGTGCACCTGCGTCCCGAGGCGCGGGTTACCCCTGCGGGCGCAGGCGGTGAGAAGGCCGACGAAGGTGTACTCGGTGGGGAGCAGCCCGTCCGCGAGGCGCATGCGGCCTAGCAGCTCCGCGGCGGCGACGGTGGCGGAGCCGGAGCTGGAGCCGCCGGCGAGGCGCGCGTGGCCCGAGATGAGCGCGCTGTAGGAGGCGGCGTCGCGGGCGGGCATCCGGTCGAACACATCCCGCGCGTCGACCAGGCGGCCCCCGCGGAGGTACGCGCACATGACGGCGTTGGAGGCGCGGGCGTCAGGGGAGGCGCCGAGCGCGCCGGACTTGACCGCCGCCGCGTGCCCGGCGCGGGGGTCGGCGGCGGCCACCGCGCGGAGGGGCAGGCGGGGAGGGGACCCATGGGGAGGCGGCGGAGGAGGGGACAGCGCTGGCGGGAAGGAGAGGAAGGTAGGGACCGGGGAGGTGAGGTGGAGTCGGGGAGGAGAGGAGGTGGATGAGGTGGAGATGGCCATTCATTTCACGCCTAGGAGCGCAGAGCTAAGGTGACCCGGAGGAGCTCCCTCCATTGACGCGTCGGCGCGTCGCGCGCTGGGGCGTCCCTGGAAAGCGATGAACCCCGGCCTGGTGGGTTTAGTAGTTGGACCGGCCCATAGACGAAGGCCTGCCCAGCTCCAGGATCTTTGGGCCAAACTGTTTTCTAGTAGTATTACCTATTATTAAAGGGAAAGCCCCCATTTTCACCCCAAATTATGAAATCAAGAGTCTTCCCTCCTTCAACTTTAAAACCCGTTTATTTTACAACGTTTTGCATAGTGATTTTGCTTAAAAAATAGTGATATTCTCTTGTTTTCTTTTTTCATTTATTTTAGCTAAAAATTTAAAAAATTACAACAAGCCATATAAAAATTACAAAATAAAAAAAATCCAATTTGTTTGGACTCTTTCTAGCATTACTTCAAGTATTTCATACTAGCAATTACTTTCATATGATGTCTCACTTTGCTTGATATGATGCTAGGATGGTAGTTGTTGTGTTATTGCTTTCATACACTTGCTTTGCCTAGCTAGTTTCACACTTGTAGGCACTAGGGAGTAATTGACAATTATATACTCCCTCCGTCCACAAAAGAATCAATTCCTAGAATCCATGACAGTCAAACTTTTTTAATTTTGACTAACTTTATAGAAAAATACTACAACATCTATGATTTAAAATGAGCACCATACAAAAATATATTTTTAGATAAATCTAATGATACTAGTTTGATACCATAACATTTAATATTTTATTCTAGAAATTTGGTCAAAATTTAAAAAAATTGACTTAGGACAAACCCAAAAATATATTCTTTCGTGGACGAAGGGAGTAGGTTTTAATTTTAGTTTTAGAAATTTAAGAGAAGTCCAATTCACCCTCCTCTTGGGCATTTTGATTCTTTCAACTTCTTTCAAAATCTTTGCACATGTTTTCTACGTAGTGCACTACTACATAATTGGCTTTTATAGACACATCTTTTGTTTCCCAACAACAATTTACTTAGCAAATAGTTTTAACTAGCACCACATGAGCTCCGTAGCTTATAAACTGTAACTGAATATACATTTTAAGGGAGTGTTCTGTTAAGTAAACCATTTATTGAAATATATGTATTTTCATAGACGGCTGGCCTAAGAGAACCACCCTAAAAAATTGATTTTCTAAGACAATTCCTTTAAAATGGGTGATTTCTATGAGCTTGCGGTTGACTTTCCCTCTAAATTGGCTGCGTTGGAGGACAGTTAAATTCATAAAAAAGAAGTCGGCTCAAGATAAAATTTATATCAAAATTGTAGAGCTCAACAAGATCTATAATTTTATAGTTGATAAAAATTTTATTTGAAATAATTTAGGGACCCAAATATTTATATTTTAAGTTCTTAGATTTTGAATTTCAAAATTCTTAATTTTTCAAATGAATTTGAGTGGAGACATACTCTATATTAAAATTATAATTTTTGGTGAGGTCCAAAATTTTATAGTTAATTTTTTTTCTATTTAAAATCAATTCCTCTGCGAAAAATGTCATGACAGGTCTTGCCTAGACCTAAGCCAGCACAAAGCTTAATATGGCACGGCCTGGCGGTGCATCGTGTAGTGCCTGGCCTGGTGCCAGCGGGCCGTGCTTAGAGCATCTCCAACGGTTTTGCAAATGAATTTGACATTCTTGTTTTTGCAAAAAAAATCTAAAAATCTCCTATCCAACGGTTTGACAAATGGGTTTGACATTTTTATTAACTTGGCAAACACCGGGTGATATTTGGCATATATGTCAAGCCGCGGTTTGTTTGGCAATTGCCCCGCGTGCTACTCCCGCGGGATATTTCCCTCTTGCGCGTACAATTTGTAGTTTTGTCAAGTGAATAATGAGAAATTGTTGGAGATTGACTCTTTTTATCTTCACCATATTTATTTGGGACTTGACAAATTCCTAATTTTGTCAAACAAAAAATACAAAACCGTTGGAGATGCTCTTAGCACGGGCACGAAACCAGGCAGCCCGAATGGCCTCTCCCATGAGTCTTTGGAACTACCCAATAATATGTACTCTACTGTTCCTACGATTCAACAGTTGTTTCACAAATGATTCTTAACTTTTATCTTAAAAGATCACATACACGCACACACCTTACATTTTTGAATGCACACGCTGTATTAAAAAGATGAACCGATAAATATTAAGAGTGATAACGTCAATCATCCTAATTCGCCAACAGACAGAGAACTGCATGCATGATTGTGTCAGTTTGGCTGCCAAACTGCCATGTGTTGCGATGGTATGCAACTATATGAAACCAATAAACGATATAGTTGTTGTTTGTATTGCTGATGTTAAACATGAAAATTTTATACATGAATGTATAAATCGCATGTTACTAATTTATATATATATATATATATATATATATATATATATATATATATATATATATATATATATGACATACACATTCCATCTTTAAAAAGAATGGTCTTCTTGTGTTTTTTTTTGAATGAATGAATAATATCTCAATTGTATTAAAACATACTGATGAATCATGGAACATACTTTGTTTATACAAAAATTTATTTAGAGATACAAATGTTGATAATATTTTTTTATATGTATGACACGGAGTAGACAGATTAGGCTTGGGATGAGAAATCTGGAAGTTAGTTATCTTTTAGACAACTACTGAACCGGATAATATATACGTTGTTATGTGGAATTCGGTGCCTAAACTTTTAGAAGTTTCCTGGCAACAATCTTGCACAATCAACCTGTATAGTATAATTAAAAGCAACTCAGTAGAGACGATCCATAATTTTTATTCTATAGCTAAAGTGCTAAACAGTGACACAATTCGATTTCCAGACAATCACATTGTAGTATTACTGGCTGTTGAGATTCGAAGCTAACTAATGCACTACTGACTGTTCAGACTCTCTAAAGCTGGATGCCATTGCCAGGATTATTCAGAGACACCACTTGATTTCGTGGGCGTCACTGGTCAAATTGTAACGTCTGGACTTATGCTTCACCATCCTCGGTTCTCCGTCTTCGCCGCCGCGAAGCACCTCCACGCCGCTGAGCACAACAAGGTCTTCTGTAGCGAATGGTTCTAATTCATCACAGTGACAGGGTGAACAGTAACGACAGAGACTCTCAAAGTCTCTCATGTGCTTCAGTCGCAAGGACTTGGCGACGCAGAACCTGCCTCCACCGAGGTTGATCAGGCGGTGGCCGCCGTGCGGGAAGTAGCCGTACGGATACCACTCGTTCCATCTCCCAATCTCGAACTCGCCGAAGCGCCAGGTCAGCTTAATCTTCTCCTGGTCTTTAGGCAGGACGAGGTCCTCCCACACGTGCTGCAGGGTGGGCGCTCGGCGAGCGTCCACGGCGGTGGCAAGGTCCGAGGACGCGCACAGCTGGTGGTGGCCGCCGTTGTCGTCGTCGACGCAGCGGCTACTGAAGCCGAGCCAGGCGAGCTCGGGGACGTACTGCGCTCGCCCGTCGAAGGGCAGCACCCAGTTGCCGGCGTGCCGCCACTCGTTGGTCCTCGTGTCGAAGCAGTACGTGCCCTTGGCCACCGTCGACACGCAGATGGTGGAGCCGCCGTCGACGGCCGTGAACGACGTGATGCAAGCCTCCGCGGCGGGGGCGGCTGCGGCGACGGCGAAGGGCGCGGGTGGGAGAGGCTGCCACTCGAGAGGAGCTGGGTGCTGCTGCTGGCTGAGGTCCAGGCACTGGAAGCTCTGGCCACCGCGGTCGGTCATCACGTAGAGGCGGTGGCTGTCCTGCTTCTCTTCCCCGTCGCCGTCGGCTCTTCTTCCGGTGGTAATGGAGAAGGTGATGGGCTGTACTCCGACCCTGTTGGGCCCGTCGAGGGTGGGGCTGGGCAGGGTTCTGATGACGGAGCCCGAGTCGGCGTCGTAGACCTCGCCATGGCCGTCCTTGCTGGCGTGGAGGATCCTGTCGCCCACCGCGACACCGCTGCCGCCGTCGGGGCTGAGGAGCACAAACATGTCATCTAAAGGCCGCCATGTGGGGGTGGGAGGGACCTGTTGGAACCGCACGGTCGGCCTCGGCAGCCGGCGCAACCTCTCCATCCAGGGCTGCTTTGGCGGCCTACCACCGCCGCCGCCGCCGCCATTATTGGTGCTCTGTCCCTTGGCGGTGTTTGCTGCTTCTGCCTCGGCTGTTCACGGGTAGAAGAGATGCTTGTCGACGTCCAGCCGGTGCAGCGAGTACGCGCCGTTGTTGCTGCGCGGCTTTTGTGTTGTATAACCCAAGCTCGGTCATGCTCCGTTTCCTCAGTTAGCAGTCAGTTAGGAGTAGCTGAATAATGAGCTCACTTGAGCGCGTCCTGTAAAGGCCAGACGCATGCTCCGTTCATGCAGCGGTCTTCCTTCATTCTAGCAAGTAGTGGTGTGCGTGTGCGCGTCGGTCTCGTCCGTGGGATGGCACGGGCCTGTCGGAGTTCGTGGCGCACTTGCAGGAGTGGCCATCGGCATGCATCCAGTCGTGGGATGGCGCGGCAATGGCGGGTGCGTGGTCGACGCAGCGTCGTGGCTTAGAAGCTGCATGTAATCTGCTATTTATATTGCATATAGAGTCCAGAAAATGCTGCGGTAGTTAGCGGCACCAAACCTTGTGTCTGTGTTCTTGAATTCCACCGTGTTCGCGTGAGTTTTATAGGAACGCATTGTTCCTCTTCTCCATCTCCGGCGACGGGCGCCGACGATCCGGGGACAACAAGTGGACAACAAGTGGTATCAGAGCGAGGTTCCGGCTGTGGACACGCGACCGCGCGATCGCTGCTGCGTTCATGGATCGGCGGAGGAATCGTTCATCATCGCCGCTGCGGGGAAGCGGCGGCAGGAGCGGTTCAAGCAGTGGCGCCAGGGGAGATCGCGGCCTGGTGATCAACCGGGTCGTACGTGATGGGGGAAAGGACAAGTATCCTCTCCTCACCAAGTCCAACTACTACTCATGGGCGGCCCTCATGAAGCTTAAGCTCCAGGCGCGGGGCTGGTGGGAGGCGGTGACCGTCGGCACCACCGACTTCATCGAGGATCGCAACGCCTTGGAGGCCATAGCGCTTGGCCTCCCGGAGGAGCTACACGGCAACATCGCCAGGAAGGCCACCGCCAAGGACGCGTGGGAGTCCCTGAAGAAGATGCACCTCAGGGTGGATCGTGTGCGCCAGGCGAAGGCGAACACGCTGCGCCGCCAGTTCCAAGATCTCAAGTTCAAGGACGGAGAGACGGTGGACGAGTTCGGCGTCCGCATCAGTGACCTCGCAAATCAACTTGAGGTGCTCGACGCGGCGTACTCGGAGCCGGACATCATCCGCAAGTTCCTGCAAGCCACTCCGCAGAGGTATGCACAGATTGTGATGGCCATTGAGACCCTGCTCGATCTCGACCAAATGTCTGTAGAGGAGTTGATTGGGAGACTCAAGGCGGCCGAGGAGCGGTACGGCCTCAACGGCGGTGGGGGAGGTGGCTCTTTGGCGCGCCTGAACCTCACCGAGGACGAGCTGGTCGCGCGCGGCTGCAGCTCTCGGGTGAGGGCTCGGGCGGCAACAACGGGAGGTCGTCCTCGTCATCAAGCCAGTGTCGTGGGCGCGGTGGCCGTGGCCGCAATGGAGGGCGCGGTGGCGGTTCCAGACCACCCGCCGGCGGCAACGGTGGCGCTGGTGGGAACAAGATGAAGGGTCGGCCGCTCGCCGGCGACGAGTGTGCCTACTGCGGCAAAACGGGTCACTGGGCCCGCGAATGCCGCAAGAAGAAGAGGGACGAGGCGGCGCATGCCGTTCAGGCCGAAGAGGAGGAGGCTGCGCTCAACCTCCTCATGACGTCGCTTGACGCCGAGGAGACTCCGGGGGAGCTGTGCACAATCCTGGAGGATGAGGAAGGCACGGCGCAGGTGCGCTGGGTGTTCGAGGAGGGAGACTCACACCCTTCGCTGTTCACCCGTTCAGTGGTGAACTGGGTCCTGGAGGAGGACAGCGCCCCGACGCCGTTCGTGGGCGTGATCACGGGGAGCATCACCAAGCCGGAGGCGGTACATATCCGTGAAGACAAGTTGTTCGTGCAGCTCGGCGAGAAGACTGAAGCGGGGAGCACTCGCTGGATCCTCGACACGGGAGCCACGAACCACATGACGGGCGAGCGCTCCGTCTTCTCCGAGCTGGACACCGGTGTGCGCGGGACCGTCCGGTTCGGGGACGGCTCCACCGTGGCGATTGAAGGGCGCGGCACGATCCTCTTCAAGCTCAAGAGCGGGGAGCACCGGGAGCTGGCCGGGGTCTACTACATCCCGAGGCTCACGACAAACATTGTCAGCCTCGGCCAGCTCGACGAGGACGAGTACAAGGTCCTCATCGAACACGGCGTTCTGAGGATATGGGATCAACACCGACGTCTACTAGCCAAGGTACCCCGTTCCGCGAACCGCTTGTACATGCTAAACCTCGCGATCGACCGGCCAGTGTGCCTTGCCGCACGGTGTCCCGAGGTGGCGTGGCAGTGGCACGCCAGGTTCGGGCACTTGAGCTTTCAGGGGTTAAAGGAGTTGTCCAAGGGGCAGATGGTGCGAGGGCTGCCACAGATCGACCACATTGAGCAAATCTGTGACAGCTGCATGGCGGGCAAGCAACGGCGCCGTCCGTTCCCGGCGTCGAGCAACTACCGCGCCAAGAACCTGCTCGACCTGGTCCATGCGGACCTGTGTGGGCCGGTCACACCGGAGACGCCAGGTGGCAACCGGCTGTTCCTCCTCACCGTCGACGACAAGAGCCGCTACATGTGGCTAGTGCTCCTGAGCTCGAAGGACCAAGCAGCGGACACGATCAAGTGCCTCCAAGCGCGCGCTGAAGCTGAAGCGGGGCGCAAACTCGGCACGCTGCGTACCGATCACGGCGGCGAGCTCACATCGCGCGCGTTCGGGGAGTACTGCGCCATGGAGGGCGTCCAGCGTCATCTCACCGCGCCGTATACGCCGCAACAAAACGGCGTGGTGGAGAGGCGCAACCAAACCGTGCTGGGCATGGCGCGCAGCATGCTGAAGGCAATGCGGATGCCTGGCTGGTTTTGGGGGGAGGCTGTGCTCACGTCCGTCTTCATCCTGAACAGATCGCCGACGAGGAGCTTGGAGGGGATCACTCTGTTCGAAGCCTGGTATGGTTCAAAACCACCTGTGCACTTCCTTCGCACGTTTGGTTGTGTTGCACACGTGAAGGTTGCCAGCGGTCATCTCAAGAAACTCGATGACCGGAGCACTCCCATGGTGTTCATCGGCTATGAAGTGGGAACCAAGGCGTACAGGTTCTATAACCCTGTGTCCAAGCGAGTGCATATCTCGCGGGACGCGGTGTTTGATGAAGGCAGGGCGTGGGACTGGACGGAGCGCGACGGCGGTGTTCACCCGGCGGACTGTGAACCGTTCCACGTCGAGTACACGACGGTGACGGTTCGCCGCGGTGATCCAGCTGAGCTGCCGCAAGGAGGCAGCGGCCCAGGTAGTCCGATGCCCGGTGGTGGGACGCCGGTCACGTCTGGAACGACTACGGCGAGCGAGAGCACGCCAGGCGGCGCGCACGGGAGCGGCGCGAGCACGCCGGGCGACGTGCACGGAAGCGTCGCACCGGGAACACCTACATCACCTGCGCCAACCCCTCAAGTGGAGTTCGCGACACCTCCCTCCGGTGCCCTGGACCTAGACGATGATCATGATGATGACGTTCCACTTCGGTTCCGCACACTCGACAATGTGCTGGGACCAGCTGTGGTACCAGACACAGCAGAGCGGGCGTTCGAAGTCGACGAGGACCTGCTCCTGACCGTGGGAGAAGAGCCGGCGACATTCGAGGAAGCCCGGCGGGAGGAGTGCTGGCGCCGGGCCATGGAAGAGGAGATGGTTTCAATTGAGCAAAATGGGACTTGGAAACTGGTGAATCTGCCTCAAGGTCATCGACCGATTGGTCTGAAATGGGTGTTCAAGGTGAAGCGTGATGAAGCTGGTGTCATTGTCAAGTACAAGGCACGCCTTGTTGCAAAGGGGTATGTTCAGCGGGAAGGAGTCGATTTCGATGAAGTGTTTGCTCCTGTCGCTCGGATGGAATCTATTCGGATGCTGCTTGCTGTTGCTGCTCAGGAAAACTGGCTTGTACATCACATGGATGTTAAGTCAGCGTTTTTTGAATGGAGAGCTCAAAGAAGAAGTATATGTCAGACAGCCTCCAGGTTTCATAGCTACTAGACATGAAGGAAAGGTTCTAAAACTCTACAAAGCACTGCACGGTCTTCGTCAGGCCCCTCGTGCGTGGAATGTGAAGTTAGATGGGAGTTTGCTGAAGCTCGGTTTCACCCGGTGTGCAAGTGAACATGGGATGTACACTCGAGGCTCGGGGAAGACACGTGTTGTTGTAGGAGTTTATGTGGATGATTTGATCATCACAGGTGCAAGCCCGGCTGATGTTGGCACGTTCAAGGAAGACATGCGTCGGCTCTTCCGGATGAGTGACCTTGGACTTCTCTCATACTATCTTGGTATTGAGGTGAAACAAAGTGCACGATCAGTGACATTGGGGCAATCAGCTTATGCTAAGAAGCTTCTGGTGAAAGCAGGAATGGAGTCATGCAATCCGTGCTCAACACCGATGGAGGTGAGGCTCAAGTTGTCAGCCAAGAGCACGACATCTGAAGTTGATGCAACAATGTATCGCAGTCTGGTGGGCAGCCTGCGGTACCTAGTTCATACCTGCCCTGACATTGCTTTTGTGGTGGGGTATGTGAGTCGGTTTATGGAGAAACCTCGGCAAGAACACCTAGTTGCTGTCAAGCATCTGCTGCGTTACATCGCCGGGACAGTGGATTTCGGCCTGGTGTATCCGAAGCTTCAGAACGGCGACAACAGGCTGACGGGGTACAGTGACAGCGATTGGGGGGGAGATGCAGATGAGCGAAGAAGCACCGCAGGGGTCCTATTCTTTCTGGGACATTTGCCGGTCACCTGGCAATCTCAGAAGCAGAAAGCGGTAGCTCTCTCCACCTGCGAAGCGGAATACATGGCTGGAGCAGTGGGAGCATGCCAAGCCGTGTGGCTGATACAGCTGCTGAGTGACATCACTGGCAAACCAGCTCAGCAACCTGTACTGAAGATGGACAGCCAGTCCGCGATCGCCCTAAGCAAGAACCCTGTTCTACATGATCGAAGTAAGCACATAGATACGAAATTTCATTTCATTCGTGACTGTGAACAGCGGGAAGATCAGCGTGGAGTATGCAAGCACCCAGGAGCAGCTTGCTGATATCCTGACGAAGGCTCTTGGGCGTGCGCAGTTCTGCGAATTGCGTGACAAGGTGGGCGTCGTCAAACTTCGATGAACCGAGCAAGTGTTAGGGGGAGATTGTTGTATAACCCAAGCTCGGTCATGCTCCGTTTCCTCAGTTAGCAGTCAGTTAGGAGTAGCTGAATAATGAGCTCACTTGAGCGCGTCCTGTAAAGGCCAGACGCATGCTCCGTTCATGCAGCGGTCTTCCTTCATTCTAGCAAGTAGTGGTGTGCGTGTGCGCGTCGGTCTCGTCCGTGGGATGGCACAGGCCTGTCGGAGTTCGTGGCGCACTTGCAGGAGTGGCCATCGGCATGCATCCAGTCGTGGGATGGCGCGACAATGGCGGGTGCGTGGTCGACGCAGCGTCGTGGCTTAGAAGCTGCATGTAATCTGCTATTTATATTGCCTATAGAGTTCAGAAAATGCTGCGGTAGTTAGCGGCACCAAACCTTGTGTCTGTGTTCTTGAATTCCACCGTGTTCGCGTGAGTTTTACAGGAACGCACTGTTCCTCTTCTCCATCTCCGGCGACGGGCGCCAGCGATCCGGGGACAACAAGTGGACAACATTTTGCGCCACCACATTCACAAATCGCCGGACCAACATCTTGAAGCTAGCTTTACGATCGAGCAGGGCTTTCAAGATTGAACCCTCAGATAATTAACAAGGGATGATGGCCAGCGGAGCGGCGGCGGAATCCCTTGATGTGTTGAGGGACGACCGCGTGCTAGTTATGGAGTATGGACTCGCAATCCCTTGATGTGTTGAGGGACGACCGCGTGCTTGATGCAGAGAACTAATTTTTACTTTCTTTATTTATCCTGAGAAACAAAAGATAATTTTTGAATTGTACGGTATATTACGTGGTAAATCAAATGACACATGAAGCCCTTTCTGATTACTATATCTGAAACATTAAATTCTTCGACACAAAGAAGGCAATACACAGTAGCCTAGAAATTCATAAAAAACTCTATTAAACTAGATGCACCCAAAAACATGAAAATTTCAAACTGAGAGCAACAATCAAATGATAAACATCAATAATAATGTAGAACGTGAAAGTGTCTCGTCAGAAAAGGACAGCAATGGTATGTGGCCAGTGGCCAAAGATGGATGTGTCACCATATGACAATAACTCACTTTGTCAGGTTCAGTTGGTGGCTGCTTAAATGGAACCACCAGGTCTAGCGGTGGACCGACTGGTTTCTCTTTTGGTTTCAGTTCACGATTATCATCAGATTCATATCGCATATCTTCATCAGCCACAACGTCATCTGGTTGTATGTCCTTCGCATACTGGCCTTCATCCTCCATGGGAGATCTCTACAAGAGAAAAAAAAATGTTATTACACACAAGAAGAGTTTGAAAAAGAAAAGGCTATAGAAAAAGATAACAGGTAAAGGAAATGAATATTTCTCAAAGCTGATTGGAGCGTGGATCAATACTCATGTACATGCAAGACACGAAGAGAAAACACAGCTTCCATTCAGACTTCAGACATATCAAGTCACAACAAGAATGCTGTCATGAAAACTTAAAATATCTCAGATTCATATATGTGAGGTGAAATGCTGAAGGTTCAAGGAAGACAAAATAGTGAATTTGTTGAGTTTATTCTCTGCATGCTAACCTGCACTTATGTTCTGTTAAAACTAGCATGCTATGCAGCAGATCGTAGCTATCTAGAGACATAACTTCAAGCAGTAAGTTAAAATAAAAACGAAAAGTTCTAGGGGTAAGCCTGATGAAGGATTCTGCTACACACTTTGGATCTTTATTAAGGTAGGTGACTATTCCAACTTCTTACCTAAAATTGGTAAATAGCAAAGGCGGAAAACATGAGTGAATCTTACATGAGATTGTTCATCAATTTCATGGCAAGCACGATATGGAGCTGAATCATCTTCATCACTCTCACCAAACACATCGTGAACTACTTCTTGATCTCTTTCTTCCTCCATCGGAGAGCTGCATAATAATAAGATTATAAATGTCACAAACTACAGGATTAGAAAAAAGGCAAAATAAGCGAAGAGTGTGTATGATGGTAAAGTAATTGCCAAAATAACTAAACATTTGTGAACCATTGAATTGGGTACTCAAAATTGTAAAGCCTAAAATGGATACCGATAATATAGTTTGATATGTACCATTATGTTTTTCCTGACTAACCTTTGGTTCCTTGTTTGGCGAGGTTCCTCGTCTTCTTGAGCTCCAACAGCATAGTAATTATCTTCAGATCCCTCTGATTCAGAGGCAACAGCTCCTCTTCTTCTGCTAGATACTGTCCTCTGCTGGTAGCCTTCATCTTCACTATCCATTCCTCTAGCATCAGGTTCCATCCTCTGGTCATCGAGTTCTCTTTCTGGGGAGCTCTGGACTTTGTCCCCATCACTTTCTCATGAGCCTCGCCTTCACTTTCCTCTTCCATTCCAACTTGCCCCTCACTTTCGCCTTCACCTTCCCCTCCATTCTCTGCCTCGCCATCCACTTCTTCCTAGATAAAAATGTATTAAATAAGTTATTGTTACCTCAGGAGGCTTTCCTTAAGCACACAGCATTATAAGGTTGGAGCAGTATGTAAGGATGAACAGCTTGGGCAGAAGGAAAATTACATGAGCATTAACCTTGAACTCCTTAGTGACACTAGTGGAGCACAAATTCTCAAGATAGGTCCAGTGTCGTTAATATCCATTGATATCACTCGCCATTCCCCGAAATGTAAACAGATTTATAGTTTAGTAATTCTCAGGTTGGTGTGATGAGTGTAGAAATCAACTAAACTACAGTATTCCTAAACCCTGCAAACATAAAGGCTATTGCTATAAAAAAATGCCTAAGGATGCAGGCAGATATAAAGATGGCACTGATTGCAAGGATACTCCTCATACATATAATTCATGAAAAAAAATCAAACTTGCACAATTCACAACACTAAAATTATAAAGACAAGAAGACCTACCATAGACATACTACAGGTAGATAAGAAACCATACCTTACTTCTCGTTGATGACACCTCTAAATTATCTTGAAGTACAATTAAGCAAAACAAAACACATCCTAGTTAAGGTTAAGACTCCGTTCTCTATTTAGCCCTGCAGTTTGAGTTCCATCCCAATGGCAGTCCTTCAATTCTGAAATGACACTCACAGTATTATATTTTTCGTGACAGTGTCAGTCTTTAACTGCGTTGCTCAATATTTCTCTGAACAGAGTTAATAGATCCTCTGTCCTACCAGCTTCACAGTAGCTATCAATCAAGGTTTTATAGGTAGCAATATCGGGTTTCAAGCCCATAGAAAGCATGCCATCAAGTAAGGTACTAAAGGTAACAGCATCCGGTTTCAAGCCAATCAAGAGCATAGCATCAAGGAGCTTCATCACTTCGTCCACTTGACCAGCTAAGAAATACCCATGAATCATTATACTATAGGTAACAACATCAGGTTTTACACCTGCACGTGGCATCAAATTGAAGAGTTTTCGGGCCTCTGTAACCTTTCCTTCTTTGAATAGATTGTCTATCATTGTACTGAAGACAATAACGGTAGGCCGAATCCCTCTATCCATCATCTCATAAAATAGTTCCTCGGCCTTCTCCCATTTGTTGTAGATTGAAAAACCATGAATTAGAGTTGTAAATACTACGATATCGGGAGACAATCCATCATTAATCATCTGATCGATTTGGGACATTGCATCGTCCAACCGGCCTATCTTGCAAAGCCCATCTATTATCATCCCATAGTTGATTATGTCTGGCATCCATCCTTGCTGCCGCATTTTGTTAACAGTAAGCATCGCCTCATCCAACCTTCCACATTTAATGTATGCATAGATCTGTATGTTGAAGATATGATGATTAGGTCGCATTCTGTTCTGTACCATCAAATCTATGAGATTATTCATTTCAACAAGATCTCCTTTGGTAGCGTACCCATGAAGCAGACTCGCATAGGTGGCAAGATCGGGGTTTTCACCGCTCTGAATCATAGAATTAAAGATCTCTTTAGCTTCTGCGCGCAATCCAGATTTACAAAGACAGTCTATCAGCATATTGTACGTAACAACACTTGGTCGTTGCCCATCTCTGGACATTTCTTTGAGAATTCTGAATGCCTCTTTCCACTGTCCCAAAGAGAGGTATCCATGGATCAGACTGTTATATGTGGTGCAGTTTGGCATAATATGTTCGTCAATCATCTGCCGAAGGACCTCCTCGGCCTTGTCCATTGCATGAACCTTACATAGGCCATCAATGATTGAGTTGCAAGTCACAACATCTGGCGGGATCCCACGATTGAGCATTTCGCGAAACAGGGTGTAAGCTTTCCCTACCTCTCCCTCTTTAAAGAAGCCATCGATCACAGTGTTATAAGACACCACATTAGGCGGGCAGTTGTCTCCATCCTCAGACATCATGTGGATGAGCTCGACAGCTTCGTCACATTTCTTCTCGGCACATAGCCCTTTGAGAAGTGTGTTGCAGGAGAAGACATTGGGGGTGCAGCCGAGCTCAGGCATCCGTCGGAGCACAATATTCACTGCATCGCTCGTCCTCTTCTCAGCACAGAGGGTCTTGAGCAGGGGCGTGAAGATGACGGCATCTGCCCTGAGCCCTGTCTTAATGATTTGGCCGAATGCAGCAAAGCCAAGGTTCAAGCAGCCCTCTTGGCAACAGCAGCTGATGAGGACGGTGTAGGTAGCTATGGTTGGAGCCACCTTCTTGGCGCCAGCTCGGGCCATGCGATTGAACATGGACACGGCGAGCGCAGGGCCGTCGCGCACGGTGGAGGAGGAGACCGAGGCGCGAGTGACGACAGTGAGGAGCTGGGTGAGGGCGTAAACGGAGCGGGGCCTCGCCTGAGGAAGCAATTCGTCGAAGAGATCGAGTGCGTCCTCGGGGCCTAGGGTCCCGGAGCGATAACACTCCCCGACGAACTTCTCCAGCGCCAAGGAAGAGCGGTTGTCGGCCCTCCACACGTCCGCTGCCGAAACGGCCGGCGGCGGTGGGGAATGGCTTTGGATTGATGGGAGCACCTGGTCGCAGAGTTGGCGAGCGGCCTCAGGGGTGAGACTTCCCGAGCGGAGGCGGCGCCCAATGATCCGCTTCAGCTTCTTCAACCAAGGCGGGGGAGTCCGGCTCGACATTTTCCGGCGCCTGGCGGTCAGATCCACGCACACCTCGCGCCTCCGATTCCCCTCCGGTTCGGTGGGAAATGCAGCTCGCTCTTGGGATGGTCCGCACAGCGCGGCGGTGGCGGTGTGCTTGTGTGAGAGTGGAACCGGCGGTGGCGGTGGCGGTGTGCTTGTCAGCTTGTGTGAGAGTGGAACTGGCGGCGGCGGTGACGGCGGCTTCGATTTTTTTTTTGGAATCTCGGCGGCTCCGATTTGGGAGATGGTGGCCAACCGAGACGTTCTGGTGGCCTTTGCTTGGGAGCCACCAGTCCACCAGGTTGGAATGTTGTCTTCTTTGGGCTTCGACGTTTGACCAAGTAAATTTATCCAACCAAAAAAAAAAGAAGATAATTTGAGGTTCGTATCATGTAGTAGTGGCTGAGTTAAGGATCTAAACGGTGTGTTTAGCATAGTTTAGCATCATCAAACTGAGCTGTTTTAGCAAAACAGCTTCACTAACATTTTTTATGTATAGATAAAATAGAGAAACGAGGGAGAAAGCTAACATAAGCTATTTTTTTTAGTTTCATCTCAACTCATGACTTTGTGAAAGAAAGAGAAAATACAACTTTAGTATATAGGTGCTTTGAAAATAGATGTTTAATAAAAAAAACAGTTCACAACTGATTATAAAGTTATTGTGAGTTGTACCAAATAAATCTTAAAAATTTTAATAAAAAACTCAAAACAAACTCCAGCCCAAAAAGAAAATAGATAGACAAGTCAACCATAAATTGTAATATTAGACTATTTGTTGGTACTTATAGAATAATGTTGAATTTATTACGACAAATTCCTCTCATGTCATGTTGATGTCTTTTAAAATAGTTATTCATCACATGCTATGTAAATAATAATTCTTTTAGGCCAGTCAAGTTATAGACTAGAGAAAAAAGAAAAAAGAAGGAAAGAAGTACTGACTAGATAAACAATGACAACATGTTCACTTGAACTACTTTCAAATTTTTTTGAGTTTTGTTTTCTTTTATTCTCTCTCACATAACACTATTCAATCAGTCGGGCTGACTTTTGTAGCACCGGAACAGAGTCACAGCTAGGACGACCACTAACATCAGGTGACAACAACCTACTCGCAAAGTCGCAAACAAGAGCACGTGACCTCATATATTTTAATTGTGTCCTTGTCGAGCTCATATCCTTCCCAACAAATAAGCAATTAAAAAACATAATTATTGAAGGTGCATATATATATATATATATAATTTGTGTCTTGTAAATCCAACAGTACATAGAGCCAATAGATCGACATCACATTAGAAATCATGATGAACGCACTCATTGGTTGTACGTGGTGAAGCATAGAGATCGCACGTTTTTAGCTTTATTAGCAAATGTGTTCGTGCGTTGCAACGGGAGAAAAACCAAATGTTAATTAAAAACATAGACATGAGTATTACATATTTATTCAAATTTTACGTTTTTTTCTATATCTATTTTAACTTTTTTTATCATCAACTTGTTGTATTACTATTTTCCAAGCTAAATATGTAGTCTTTTTAAACTCTCGGGTCAGAGGAGTACGTGATGGAGTGCATTGCTGATTATTTTTCATTTCTATTTTTGTCTATAATATACATCATTCTTTTTTTTCTACAAACCAAAGGAGTTTGTGACGGAGTCCATTGCTATTCTTTTTTCATAACATTCCTTTTTTCTTTACGAGCTATTTTTTTTATATTCCTTCTTGCATGTCTCAGTGAAACGAACTATCATAAAGCCCGTAACTATTCCTTTTTCTTTAAAGATATTATTTTCTTCTATTGTACAAATTTTGATACTTTTTGGATTTGAATTAGATTAAAATCCCTATTCATCTTACTATGAGTTATTCCATCACGAGTCATTTCGAAATATGATTCATAAGGAAAACTGGTTGTTTTCGAGTTCAACTCACATACACAATCGAATAGATTTTGTAATGGAACTTTGTATCATGTTAGACAACATCTATTCAAACTTCTATGGCATGGATTATATATAAAATTGGAAATAGATCTCTGCTATTGACTTTTAATATTTGGATTTGGATTAGGATTAGGATTAGAATCCCTATTTATCTTACTTGGAGGTATTCTATTTAGATTAAATTAGGATTTTTAACTATATTTATGTCCAATTCCTGTAAATAAAAATAGGAGGGTTGTAGTAAAACGAATAGAGACATCTGTATTCATGAAGTTAGCTAGAAAAGTCATAAAAATGGATTTTTTTTGTCTTTTTATTATTAGGTATAGATAAGATAAGAAAAAATAGAGTTACATGGGTTAAAAAAATCTGTGCGGATGGAACAAGGCAAAAGCAAAATAAAAAACAGCCAAAAAAGACATGGTGAGCACTGAGAAACGGAACAAAAACAAAAACAGATATAAAAAAGGAGATAACACGGAGTCCGTGGCCGTGGATAGGTGAAAGGAAGCCAACGATGTACAATGCAGAAGCAAAAATCTAAATCGAGTGAAAGTTGGGCCAACACCGAAACCAAAACCCAATAGCTCGCCCACTACCCCAATGTTGAACGCTATCTTGTCAAAAACCAGCTTGTTCGCTTGGTTTTTCAGCTGGCTTAAATTTAGTCAGAATAGTGTTTTTCTCTCACAAAAATCAACCAACAATACATAATTCTATCAGAACAGTGCATAATCCTGTCAAACAATGTTGAACGCTGGCAAAGCAGAGGTACGCCGCACGTTGCCCGCATCGGAGAACCTTTACCGTCGTTGTTGTTCCAGCACTGTTCGAGCCTGAGCTGCCATGACCGAGGTGCACTGCACTGCACACTGTCCGTATAAGAGAACTCCATGGCCGGTGCGCTGTGATTTTGCGAGGTGAGGTGAAGTTGAGATAGTGGGCATCCGATTGAACTTGATCTTTGTTGATTGTATTTGATTTGTGGTCAATTGGTCGAGCTCAGCGGCATCCACCATCCAGGAACCAACAGGCATCTTCGACGAGATTTATTCGGTCCGCGGCATGAGAATCCGAGTGCTGTCAAGTTCCTTCCATTCGCAGAGTTCTTTAAATTTTGTGTCGATCTGATCCGTCGCATCTCGATTCGGTTGAAAGTACGACGAGAAGGTAAAATGAACTATTGAAGTTGATGGCAAACACACACAAGAAAATCTGCACGTAAACTTAAACTTATATATATATATATATCAAACCTAAATCCAAACTGGACTCGTGTTGGAGACAAATCAGAACTCTCACGTTATGTACGCATGCACACAAATAAGACTGGACTCACATGAACCGGATCTCTGTCCATACTCTATACGGACGGGAGTTTCCTGACTTCCAATCTCATTTTGTTTTTCATCCGTTAATTAAAGCCACTATCCAATTCTTTTCCAACTTTGCATCTTCTATTCTGTACGTTTGCTTTTTATTTTCTTTCTATATGTCTGTGTCCGGCTGTATTTTTTATCCGATTTCCTTCATCCTCATAAATACCTTAAAAGAGTTGGAATCAAACTCCGTATTAGGCAAGAATTATTCAAACTCATATAAGCATTATATATATATATATATCTATAAGTTAGTACGGAAAGTAACTCTTTTTTATTTGGTAGCTGGAGAAAGAGACGAGTTAAAAAAATGGATGGACCAAAAAAATAGCTAAAATTTTTATCTCTTTATTATTAGGTATAGATAAACGTTCCGGCTTTGTTTATCGACAATGTCTAATCCGGATGCTGACGTCATGACCTATTTAGCCGATTCCTCACATGACACGACTTTCACAGCGGTTCCAGAAATCTTAGGTCCCACATATTATTCCAAAATCTGTTATAAAACACCTAGATATTTTTATTTTAAGTCACAGTCTGATCAAGACACTTCACCACTACAGGAAAACTGTAGTTTGCCTAGTGTTTCGTAGTTTGAAAACTATGTGTTAGAGCAACTCCAACAGTTTGACAATTATGTTTGATATATTTGATTTTGGAAAAAACTGAAAAATGTGATGTCCAACCGTTTGACATTTAGGCTTGATATTTTTGAGTTAGTAACAAAGAAAAACATTTGAGTTAGTAACTGTTGGAGTTTGGCATTTTTTTTTTTTGAGTTAGTAACCGAAAACTATGCGACCGTGCTTGCGCCGCCTCTCGTCGTTCCCGCGAAGCCCTTTCTGATTACTATATTTGAGTTAGTAACAAAGGAAAATATTAACGGTACATATTATGCATATAAATGTTGCCTTTTTTAATTGATATTTGGAGGGGTTAGTCTACCTAGGAGTAGATACTTATATGAGGGACAAATTTTGAAAAGCAAAATTCAAAGCCGGTCCCTCAATTTAGTTTAAGATGTAATCTAAATCTTTGATCTTCTAAAGTTATATACGTGGGGTTCCTAAACTTCACAGATGCATAAATAGTCCACACACACATTGGTTTTATTATTATTTCACTGATATGGACCGCCCACCGTGGCTAGCTCAAAGCAGAGCCCACTCCTCCGCCTGCCAACGCAGGCCACGATAACAAGCTTGCATTGTCATTGAGGAACGCACGAAGTTGGTGCATATTTCATTAGGAGCTAGGAAGAAGTAGAGTTTAGAACATTAACATGCAAGTAATCCTAGTTTTGTTGTCGTCCTTGACGAAGTAGAGCTGACATCAGCCGGCGGTGGGCGAGCGGTGGCACTAGCCGAACTCGTCAGGTGGCGTGGTCGAGGAGTCGTGGCCCCGTGGGTGACCCGGTGACCGCGGGCGGACCAATAAATCAATTCATAAAATCTATCTATGTCGATCAAACTTATTTAATTTTGATTTATTTAATAGAAAGAAATAAGATCATCTTTGATATAAAGTGAGCATTATATGAAATATATTTTATGGTAAATCTAGTGATACTAATTTAATATTATAAATTTTAATATTTTTTCTATAAATTTGATCAAAGTTTATAAAGTTTGACTTCATACAATTATAGAATTTATTTATTCAAGGATATAGAGACTAGGTTCAGATGCCGAGAAGACATAACATGTGTTCAAATTACAATAACAATTGTGAACTTATGATTATATTTGGATCTAGTGACTATGGCTAAGTTTATAAGAGCTAGAACTCGAAAGAGGGAGTAACTGAGAACTCTAATTAGCACATGGTTCGTTGTCGAACCTTCATACACATTTTAGGACCTCGTAGTTTATGAGACGCATGTTTGCTTTCACGCAACAAACGCAGAGCTAACCGAACTTTCTTAGATATGTGTACACATGTCAACTGAATTCCTTTGTCAAAGTTTGTCATATGTGAACGAACACACTTTTGTTGGTACGGCCATAGTGCCACCCATAATTGAGTTAGGGATTACTTCATCTCTTATAGTTTGGAACAATTTTTTTTCTCGAATACGCAAAAGATTTATGCATCATTGGATTTAGGGAGATAGAAAATTATGTTTACAATGCCTTAGCGCGATCCGAGGGCTTACAAATTTCCACGCACACCACAACTCCCCCAGAACAAGTCGTAACGGACTACTCGCGTAAAAGACAACCTAGCTTGCAGGCAGTGGCGGAGCTAGAGCAAATGCGAGAGGGGTGCGCTTTGCCTTGTGGGCGCATATGATTTTAACGTTTGGGTACAAATATGATGAAAATTTGATCATAATCACTATTTTTTGATATTTTTGTGGGTGCGGCCGCACCCTCTACGGTACATATAGATCCACCCCTGCTTGTAGGCGCCGACTTCGATCCATAGATCGACGGTATGTCTGATGGTGGTAAGCAAGTGGCTGACGGAGGTCGCTTCACCTCGGAAGAAGCGTGCGTTTCTCTGCTTCCAGATCTCCCAGGAAACCAGTGTGAATAGCGTGCCCGCCCCTTTTTTCTTGTCGCCTTGCCATCTTCTCCTCCATCGATCCCACCATGAGAGCAAAGATGGTCCACCGACTTGCGAGGTGTCTGCTCCGAGAACCGTTAGGATGGTCCACCAAATCTGTCATGAGAAGACACAGGAGGCGATGATGTGGTCTATGGTCTCTGGTTCTTGGTCGCAAAGATAGCGGTGGTCGTCCGCCTTTAGCCAATGTCGCTTTCTTCTGTCTGCGGTCCAGTGCCTTCCTCTGATTGCCAGCCATGCATAGGAAGAGTCGGACCCGCAGAGGTGCCTAGGTCGTCCAGACTCTCGCACACCATGGGACGGGTGATGGTGCGATGTCTTGGACCGCTCGACCGAGGATCCATCTCCCAGACCAGAAGTAGGTGAATCGGCCATTCCCAATGCTGGTGTATGTGGATATATATGCGGAAGAAATCCTGCACCTTCTTCCTTGCATGGATAGGTAATCTAGCACAAGCCCTCGTGGTGTCCGCCTCCTATAGCCATAGCCACCGTGTCTGCAACCCAATGGTCGCAAGTCGGAGGTCAGGGATGTCGAGGCCCCCTAGGTCGGTAGGCCGACACACTATTGGCCAAGCGACCATACATTTCCCTCGGATGAAGCCCTCTTTGCCAGTCCAAAGGAATCTCTGACAAATATTGTTTATCTCTTCTATCGCCCATTGTGACAGACCATCTGCGGTGATGGGGTAGATGGGCACCGCAGATAGCACAGATTTGATCCATATCTTGTCCATGAGCGACCCGTGGCAGGCGGGAGCCTCCTTGCCATAACATCTATGGTGGACTGGATCCGTGCCTTGGGCACCTTCCTTGTGCTCAGTGGTAGGACAAGGTATGTTATTGGGAATTCGGAGGTTTGGCACCTTATCATTTTCGTGAGCACTCCCATGATGTTATTCGGTATGTGGATCGATGTGATGGAACATTTGGCGAGGTTGGAAGATAAATATAATGTAGTTTTTATGGACGATTTTTTTCTTAAAAATTAGTTTTTCAATACGAATCATATTCCGTGGCTCATAATGTTAGATATAAAATCAAAATCACGTGACCAATTACTTCAAAGTTTATATTATAAAAAAAAAAGAAATAGTTATGGACTTCATGGCAGACACTCTCCTTTTATGTGAAACGTGCGGAATAAATAGGAGAAAAAGCAATGGTGTATATAGGAAAAAAAATAGGAATAAAAAGAATAGCAATGGACTCTGTCAGCAACTCCTCTAGTATCTAGGAAAAAAATAATGATGTATATTATAGAGAAAAATATTAAAAATAAAATAAATTACAGTAGACTCTCACGGAATCTTCTGATTTAGGATTCTGAAAAGACCACGTATTTAGCTAAAAAATAGCAATATAATGAGTCGATGATGAAAAAAATGTTTGAAATATTAAGTATATATATATATATAGAAAATATAAAATAAGAATAAATATGCAACACTCTTATCCTCGTTTTTCATTAACGTTCGATTTTTTGTCTCGTTGTAACACAGGGACATATTTGCTAGTATAGTCTATAATTCAAATTAGTATATCATAATCTGGGCTGCCTAAATTTTATATGTGCCCGTTTGGGAGCCTCTAGAGGAGCCCGTGCGCGAGCCGTGCCAAACGGGCCTGTCACCCAAAGACCTAAAAAAACAGAGATGAGATGGGTAACTTTGGACTGTGGATTGCACGAATGGGTTAAGTACGTCACGGTCTGTAGCATGCTCACTTGACCTCGCGTGCATGCACGTCGGCGCCGCCTTTAGCAGATCTGCGCTCCTAGCTCCGAAGCTAACTGGCGGTGGCGGCTCGGGCGGCTGAAAGGTCCTAGATGGCTAAAGAGAGTGAATAGACTAATAAAAATTCTACAAACCATTAGAGTAAAAGGTTAGATGACACTTAAATGAAGTTTTTTTTGCTCTAGCTCTACTAGGGGTGCGAAGCCACCTATCCAAGCAATTCTAACATAACAAGTTTTTTCGAGATCTACAACTTTCATGTAACAAGTTTTTCATCCGAGGTCGTTTACAAAAATTTGAATTTCAAATTTGACACATTCAAACGTATTTTTCGGCCACTAAACGAATTCAAATGAAAATGTTGTGAACTACAAAGTTTCATAACTTTTCGAGATCTACAACTTTCATGTAGAAAGTTTTTCCATCCGAGGTCGTTGACAAAAATAAAAAAAATCAACTTTACAGGTATATCATTGTCGCTTCCAGCCACGAACCGGCACTGAAGCTCATCATCACTGTCGGTTCCCGAACCGGCAGTGATATACCTGTACTGTTAATTTTTTTATTTTTTGTAAACTATCTCCGATGGAAAAACTTTGTACATGAAAGTTGTAGATCTCGAAAAGTTATGAAACTTTGTAGTTCCTAACTTTTTCATTTGAAATCATCTTGTCATCGAAAAATAGGTTTGAATATGTCAAATTTTAAATTCAAATTTTTGTAAACCACCTCGGATGAAAAAACTTGCTATATGAAAGTTGTAGATCTAAAAAATTTATGAAACTTTGTAGTTCACAACTTTTTCATTTGAATTCGTTTAGTGGCTCAAACAATTAATTTACACTCGGTTTAGTATAGAATATGAAGAAGTACTACTGAATCTAGACACAAGTGAGTCATGGGTGTAGTGGTAGAGGAGGTATGAGGTCTGAGGTTTGAATCCCCGGCAGAATGCGTTCGCGAAAAAATGCGTGACTTGCTGCGACGAAGACGGGTGGGCGGGTTCCTGGTGGCCTCAGGCGTCTGCAACTTCAAGATGGTGCTCAACCGACGGCTTGTGAACCTGGCCATGGCAGACTACAAGAACAGCATGTATTCGTTGCACCGCATGGACCTCTCCAAACTCCTCTTCTACCCGTCGACGGCCGAAGCAGAAGCCGCAGGTGCCCGCCGCCGCGGCCGCGGCCGCGTCGACAAGGGCAAGCCTAAGCCACCCCCAAAGATTCGGGAGCTGCAGCTCCCGCCGCCGATCATGGGCTTCGATCCGTTCCCAGCAGGCAGCAGCCAAAGTGATGCGTTATATTGCAGTGACAGCATGTTCGTGCTCCTCCATGGCCCCCGTGGCAGCGAGGGCGAGGCCAGCAGGATCCTGTTCACCAGCAGGGAGGGCCAAGTCAGCATGTACGACGTCGACTCGCGCTCTGTCATCAGCGTGCCCGACCTCACCAAGCCCAGATACAGAGACACCAACCCCATAGTCACCGGCGCCGGCGCCGGGGAAGAAACTCTCTATGTGATGCGTTCCGAGTCGGAATTCAAGGCCCTTGACTTCAGCGGCGGCGGGGACAACAACAAAAGCCGAGCCTCCTATTCGATGTGCGACAGCAGAAGCAGCCTCCTGTGGCAATCTCTGCCACCGCTGCCACTGCAAGACACCAACCTCTCGTCGTTCACGGTGGTCGACAGCGACCGGATCATCTGCGTGTCGGCTGGGCAGCCACACGACCCGTATGCACAAGACGTTGGCACCTTCTGCTTCGACACGGTGAGCCAGGAATGGTGGAAGGCGGGCGACTGGGTCCTGCCGTTCCACGGCAGAGCACAGCACGTCCCGGAGCTCGACACCTGGCTCGGCTTCTCCAGCGACCCGCACCAACACCTGTGCGCGGCGGACCTCTCCGGCGTCGCCATGGCCCCTCGCGAGGCGCCGACGCTGCAGCACGTCTGGGAGGATTACAACCCGCCGCCCATGGAGGAGGAGTCGCTGGTGCTGAACAAGGACTACAGCATTGTTCGTACCACGAAGGTGAACTGGGAGGTGATCCAGCTTTTTCTCGTCAACCTCGGCTCCGGGAGGTTCTGCGTCGCAAAGGTCGTCGATGGCGTGAAGACGGTATCACTCAGCTATTGTTGGGATAACAGTGAATATGAACTGGGTACGTTTACGGTGCTCACCGGCGTCGAGGTCATTCGCGGCGGCGGTGGAGACGATAATAATGGAGAGCTGCGGATGGTCAAGCACAAGTCCAGACAGTTAGTGCACCGCGGACTCGACGTGGCTTGCGTGCTTTAGACATATGTGGTTTGATGAAGACACATGCGCATCCAAACAAGGTCTTAATACACGTATGGTTTGATGCAGCAGAGAGGGTTATTTTTCTAATAAAAGAATAAACTAGGTTCAGTTATTCAAGATTACGTGTTTTACTTACATCTCTTGTGAATTGCTCATGCCTATAAAAAACTGAAGAAGACAACATCTTGTCTTTCTTGTGCGTTTTTGTGCGATCAATGTCTCTTTCAACACAAGACTTATACTTTCACGTAATATATGAGGTGAGGACTATTCGTCCCCATATCGATCGCTCTGTCAATTTTTTTTATTAGAAGAATGGCAATAGCAAACAGGAAGCAGCATAAACGGAGCTTGAAAATTGGTTGATTTCTTCATTCATTGGTTGCCGATGACCAGAGGTATACTAATATACAGGAGAATCTAAGCCGACGAATTCAGTATACTGATGAAGATACTAAGCAGACAAGTGTGCCGTCCTTCTCCTTCCTTCCTTCCTCTGGTCTTATGGTTCGTCGCTGGCTTGTTTTTACCATGCACCAGCCCAGTTTCACAGGGTGTGGGCAAGCAGTGGAGGTGCGTGGCACCATATATAGCCGCGGGCTACAATCCGTGGCAAAGGCATGGTGCAGGCTTGGTGGGGCCTTTCCACGCACCCGGCGCGGGCGTCTTGGGTCCGCGTCCTCCGTTCCAGCCGTAGCAGGCCATGACTGCCTCCCACCTCCAGCCTTCCGGCAACTCCTTCTACACCGGGGCCCTCTCGGCGGCGCTCTACTCCAGCGGCATCCCACAGAGCGCGCCTCACTGGTATTTCGACACCGGTGCCACGTCGCACATGTCCTCCTCTCCTGGTAACTTTCCTTCTTCCTCCTTGCGTCCCTCTTCACCTGTCATCACAGTAGGCAATGGTGCTCGGATCCCGGTCACTTCCCAAGCACGTACACGCTGTCATTATATTCCTACTGCTACTTCACCTATACATTTGAACAATGTTCTTGTTTCCCCTTCTCTCATCAAGAATTTGATCTCTCGCGCGTCGTGGCCGCGCACTCGCCAAGCCCACATAGCGCTCTCGTGCCCGGACTCCGCGGCTCCACTCGTCCGCAGAGCGCGCTCGCCCGCTCACTGCTCGCGCATGTACAATCATGGCCAACGGCCATCTGTGTAATCGATGTATATGTACATTGCCTGTGATTAATACAATCATCCAGTTGAGCAATTCTATTCTACAATATGCACCTGGCTCGCAATCCACCTGCTTGGTGTCATGGTGTGGGATGAAAAAAAAATGTATGAAGATTTGAGGAGGTGATGCAGGGGAGTTGTCAGTAGTGTTTTTTGCACCGTGATTTATGAGCGTTTCAGAAGGTGTAGTAACAGCTGAAGGTTGACGAGCCTGACAGGAAGGAATGCACATCCCTTTTTTTTCTTCTTCTTCTGAACGCAAGCAACTGAGGCAGTAGTAGTTGGAAAAGCAGCCTAGTACTTACGAGTCTGAAGGAACATATATAGTACAGTACGGTGGAACAGGTTGCTTCTGAACAAGTGAACATTCCTGTCAGTGTAGTAAGCCCTGCGGATCAGAAATGCAAGCCCTGCGGCCATGCTAGCTGTACACGACATGCTAGTTGTTGCTCCCCAAATTTTCGTAATGACCAAGGAGGGAATCTCATCAGCTGTGGGAACTAAAGGCATCAGTGGCTTGAATGAAACGCTTTTGATCGTCGTAACTAGGGATGAAAACGGTATGGATATTTATATGACCGTCCGTTCGACCGAATTTGTTTATAGGAGTTTAGACCTGTCCGTATCCGAGTCCGAAGATTAACATCCGATACCGTATCCGTATCCGAATACTAAAATCGGCATATTTATGATGTTGATATCTAATCGTATCATATCCGATATTTCTCATACTATTCGTATTTGAATCCGAATCCGAATATAAATATGAAAACAAATACAATATCAGCGATATCCGTTCGTATCCGATCCGTTTTCATCCTTAGTCGTACCTAATAATTCAAACAGGCCCTTACGTATACAATCGGATGCAGCTCCATCTGTCAATTTTTAAGAGTGTATATGTATACTCCAAGGCCCAAATTTCAGTTTGGGCCCGATCGTTGCTTCGTCATACGAAGTTGGTTTGACATGTTGTGGCAGGCTGAGCACAGGATAGCATAGTCAAAACAACGTCCCAGTTTATTTATGAGCAACAAAAATCACGAGTCAGACAGACTCAAAGAACCACACCACACCAGTTTACCGACTACGGAAAAAGAAACTCCAGGACCACGAGTGTCGTCCCGTGCCGTGCGGCCAAGAGCTGCCTGGTGTGGTTCCTGCCCAAGACGGACACATGCAAACACGACGTGGCGACTGGCTGACTTCTATCTCGAGTCGGTCGAGCAGTAGTAGACAAGGACACGGACACGAGGCTGACACGACTGACGGACTGACGCGAGGAGAAGAAGAAGCAGCTGTTGGTTGGTTTGGATCGGCACTCGGCAGCCTGGCAGACGGTACGGTACGGTGGAGGAAGCATCCGTCGGTCCAGCCGCACGCTGCCGATAAGACACACAGTGCTCCAAGGCAAGGCAGGCGACAGGGACACGCGCTGCCGCTGCTCCTTGCTTCTGCACTGCCCTTTTTTTTTTTTGATTCAATCTGCACTGTCGGAGCTTCTTACAATCTGCACTGCCCTTCTGTAACAACATCCATTAAACACAAGTCAAGATTCTCTTTCATTAACAGACTTATAAGATATCTAAAAATTGTTGCATCCATCACAGGAGAGTATGTTTCTTCGTAATCAATTCCTGGTCTTTGCGAGAATCCTTGAGCAACCAGTCGTGCCTTATATCTTATGATTTCTCCTTCCTCATTTCGTTTTCTCACAAATATCCATTTATAACCAACGGATTTGACACCATTTAATACACGGGTTACAGGCCCAAAAACTTCTCGTTTTGTAAAAGAATTCAATTTTGTTTGAATTGCACCATTCTATTTTGTGTCCAATCTTTTCTTTCTTTGCATTCCTCATTGAGTGAGGTTCTTGATCCTCACTTTTATCTATAACTTCTAGCGCTAGATTATATGTAAATGCATCATCGATGATGACTTTCTCACGGTTCTAAATTTTTCCTGACATGACATAGTTTAATGAGATCTCATCTTCTAAAGAATTAGGTACCTTTGTCTCCTCTTGAGTCATGTCTTCATTTCCTTTAGAAGTTTTTTCTTGAATTATTATTTTCTCTATTTGACCATCTTGATTCTTTGCTCCCTTCCGTTTTTGAGGATTTTTATCTTTGGAACCCAATGGTCTACCACGTTTTATGGTAGCCTTTGACTCATTAGCAATACATGGTTGTCCCTATTGGACATTAGATTTTTCAGGAGCATTAGCAGCTGGAATATATGACTTGGTCACTCTTTTCAAGTCTGTAAAAACAACTGACAAATTATTTGCTAAACTTTGTAAATAAATTATCCTTTGAATTTTTTGCTCACATTGTTTTGTACAAGGATCAAAATGAGATAATGATAATTCAATCCTTCATTCATTATATACAGCAGACGCGATCCGCATGCTTTATTCTATTCTATGTATCTAATAAATCTTATCTACACAAATCGGATCCGTATCCTATTCCTCCATCAGCTAGCTACCCTCTATGATTAGCTCAGAGACATGCAAACTTCTAACTTGTTCTTCTCTCCGCATCAGGCCGGAGTAGTACTTGTTCGCTTGAGCTTATAAGTTAAAATTAATTATACTTTTCAATCATAGAAAAATATTACTTTTTTTTTCTCACAAAAAAGTACCTATAACCGTAAGAAGTCCTGCCAAACAAATTAAAATTCCATGTTATGACGTAATAGCTAAAACAAAGTACTTTGACGAGGTTTTCATGTATAGCTAAACCAAGTGTTGCTTTGCACTACCATTATCAAATCTGGGGGAAAATATTTAAAAACTCTGATCGGCTTTTGTTACATGTCTACATTATGCGATGTTTTGCAAAGGTAACGACATCAAATATAGGAAACACTAAACATTGAGTAATCTTTAGGAAGTAAAGTAATCTCAAAATATATATCGTTTTCGCTTTCTAAGAAATAATTTTGACAAAATATCTATTGAAAATATTAATATTTATTGTACATAATTAGTATCATTGGAAATATATTTGAATCTAATTTTTCTTTAAAAAAACTATTTAAAAATACAAATGTTATATGTATTTTCTACAAATCGAATTAAACTTGTGGCATGGACATTGAAAACGAATTAGGTAGGCATTGATTTGCTAAGATGATACCAAATGTCAATGCAAAACAAAATGCTCCCTAGATTTTGTGGCAATAACTAAATCATACCACCAAACTTAAGAACGAAAATGTAGATATACAGATTAAAGTTTCTACGGGAGATATGCCTTTTCTAAAGTGAATATCAAATATGCTAGAAAAAATTATTGCCCTTTGTTATAAAATAACTAGTTTCACTATCAAGAATATGTATGTAACAATATGAAGAATAGAAGTAGAGAGGATAAAAATGAGTTGTTCTCTTTTCTCGTATCACTTTACAGTACATAAGCCCTCCTAATATAGCTTTACATGAGGGGATGGAGTTACAAGAATTGATGCTAGGAGAGTTACACTATTGAGCATAAAGGTTGTAGCTTTGATAGTATAGGGGTTATGGACATCCACATAAATATTTCATAACACTACCCCTTGGATGTCCATTAAGAGGTGAATTGCATGCCTCGTTAAAAACCTTGCCAAGGAAAAACCCAGTGGGAAAAAAATCATGGCCAATGAAAAAAGAGTACACACATATTCACTCCCCCTGATGGCAATATCACTTAATGTCTTTCAACCGACGTAATCCAATACCATATGTCAATTTCTTGAATACTGAAGTAGGTAGTACCTTTGTGAACAAGTCTGTTAGATTTTCACTTGAACGAATTTGTTGGACTGTTATAATACCATCCTTTTGAAGATCATGAGTAAAGAAAAACTTTGGCGAGATGTGTTTCACTCTATCTCCTTTTATGTACCCATCTTTCAATTGAGTTATGCAAGCCGCATTGTCTTCGTGTATGACCGTTGACGCTTCATTTTCTAGAAGTAAATTGCACACCTTGCGAATATGTGTCATATTTCTCAACCAGACACATTCTCTGCTAGCTTCATGAATAGCCAAAATTTCTGCATGGTTAGATGAAGTTGTTGTTATAGTTTGCTTCATTGAACGCCATGAAATAGATGCACCACCACACATAAAAACATATCCCGTTTGTGAACGACCATTATGTGGATCAGATAGATATCCTGCATCTACAAAACCAACTAATTCCTCTATGCATTTGTTAGAAAAATATAGACCCATGTCTTTCGTACCTTGTAAATAACGAAGTATATGTTTTATCTCATTCCAATGTCTTCTAGTAGGACATGAGCTATATCTTACTAATAAATTAACAGCAAATGCAATATCAGGACGTGTATGAGAAGATAGATACATTAGGGCTCCTATAGCACTTAGATATGGCACCTCAGGACCAAGAATTTCACTATCACATTCCGGAGGTCGAAAAGGGTCTTTAGTTATATCAAGAGATCTAACAACCATTGGGGTACTCAATAGATGTGATTTATCCATGTAAAATTGCTTTAGTATTTTCTCTATATAAGTTGCTTGATGCAAAAGAACTCCATCTTTAAGTTGTTCTATTTGCAAACCAAGGCAAAACTTTATCTTTCCCAGATCCTTCATTTCAAATTCTTTCTTCAAACAATCTTTCGCCTCAGTGATTCCCTGAGAAGTGTTAAAAGGATCAAGATGCCCAAGGGGGGGGGTGAATTGGGCTTGTTTTAAATTTCTAAAGAAAATATAAAAACCTATCAAATGCCAATCACCCCCTAGTGCCTACCGTCCGTGTGTCCTAACTAGAAAGCGGTAGCAGTTCATAGGAATTGAAAACAACCTAAGCAATTCTAGTAGGAAATGTAAAAACAAGACGGAAATGTAAAGAGCTAGAGAAGAGAAAATCTCATGGACGCAGCGATTTTTTTCGCGAGGTATCGAGGTGTCGACACACCCCCCTAGTCCTCGTTGGAGCACCTCGCAAGGTATCGCTCCCCCTCTACCCGCGCAAGGGTAGAGTGCTCTCTACGGGCTGATTCTTCGCCACTCCGGCTCGGTGAATCGCCCACAACCGATCACAAGAGCTTGGAGAAGAGCCGCCAACAATCTCTCCCTCACTAGACTCTTGGCTCTCCAAAAGATTTCTCAAGGTGTCACCAGCTGAAACAATGGCCAAGACGCCCTATAAGGACCAAGGAGGCAACTATAAATAGTCCCCACCTCCAAAACTAGCCGTTTTTCACTTTTTCTTCTCTCTGCGTAGCCATCGGACTAGTCCGGAGCTCACACCACCGGACCATGCACACTGGTCCGGAGCTCACTCACGTTTCAAACTCAAGCACCGTCGGACTACTCTGCTTGGTCCGACGCACTGATCCGACGCTCTGGTCCGGAGCCTCGGTGCTCTCTGAGTGAAAATCTATCTCTCTTTTACACACCACCGGACCACTCTCCTTGGTCCGGTGCCCTGGTCCGACGCTCTAGTCCGGAGCCAGGGTGCTCTCTGCATAGAACCAAACCCCTGACTTGAGGCGTCGGACTAGCCGTCGGACACGCCGTCGGACTAGTCCGGAGCCTTCTGACTCTCTGAACCAAGCCACCGGACCACTCTCCTATGGTCCGGTGCCTTCCAGACAGGTGGTCCGGAGCTCCTCGAGCTGAGAATCTGCCTAAGTCAGGGACCACCGGACTACTCTCCTTGGTCCAGTGCCCACTTAGCAGAGTGGTCCGGAGCCTCTTTCTTCCTCTCTTTCAACCGTTTTCGCTGAGGTTTCTCAAGGGATTTTTCTCCTACCACTTCTAGGGTTTTTCAAGGGATGAAAGCAAGGTCTCTAGGACTAGTTGTGACAAGTGTGCATATACCCACTTTACTAAACTCTCCTAGGTCAAGCTACTAACCTCATACCCCCCTTTATAGTACGGTCAAAGGAAAAACAAAAGTCCTAGCTATACTTAGTGCCCTTCTCAACCTTATGGCACTAAGAACTAGCCTAGTCTTCGTCGAGTATCTCCATCATTTGCAACCGAAACGATTTCCATCTTGGGGGCATGAATATCCATTAAGCCCATTCAAAATGCATCACTCATGACCTAACATAAATGACTTTGTCTCTGCAAAACATACGTTAGTCATAGTGATCTAGTATTGTCGTTAATCGCCTAAACACAAGGGTCCATGATTCTACAATCTCCCCTTTTAGGTGATTGACGACAATACAAGCTCGAGTAGAGAATAATGAGTGAATTTTGATAAGAGAAGGCATGACTTGACATGAGATAGGCATGGGTTAGTTATAAGAAAGACAAGTACATGCCTAACCATTCAAGCCATGACAAGCACAATAGATATGAAAAGAACATAGTACTTGATTTCAAAAAGGATATGCTTTAGCCAAAAGATCAGAGATTAGCGCGGAAGCAACATAGCATAACCAGGTGACATGATATATATATATATAGGAATATCCACACATGTCACACAACCATCAAGACTCAACCATCACACATATCATACAATGCAATAAGACGGTAAATGTGATGCACGATGCAAAAGAGTTTATACACAACAAAAGAACGAGTCCTACTAGCTCCCCCTAAAGCTAGCCCATCTACTCGACTCTCCCTCTCCCCCTTTGGCGTCGAAACACCTAAACTAAGCGTCTGGAGGTGGAGTGGAAGCAGCCGTGGAGCGGTCGAGGACCCTGAAAGCTGCCAGATAGGTCTCATCATCTGAATCCTCCCCTTGAGTATCGGTAGCTGGTAGTGAAGCGGTCTGGGGGTCGGAAGCTGACAGGGCTGCTGCGGTCGAAGACTCGGGAGCAGTAGCTGGAGAAGCAGTAGGAGCGGTAACCGGTGCTAGTGTCTCTGCGGGAGCCTCAGGAGCTGCTGTGACCGGTGGTGCCTCATGCACTGACTCGTCTGGAGCCTGAAGAACCGGAGACTGCTGAGGCTGGACTGGAGTGGAGGTGACAACTGTAGCATCGGTAGCGACTGCAGCTGTAGGAGGGGTAGACACGGCTGGAGCCCGACTGTCGTGGGTAGCCTCTGAGGAAGCTACTGAGGAGCGGTGCTGATCAGCTGGCGGTGCTACAAGCTCGGCCTCGACCTCTGCTGCAATCTGAGGACCAGTGGGGGACGGCTGACCGGTAATGTCACTGAAGGATGCTGACAGATCTCTAGCAGTAGCACCCATCGTAGCGGTAAGAGGAGTGAAACCAGTAGTGAGAGGGGTGAACTGCTGAGTAGGTCCAAAGGTGTCCAACCACTGAGTCATCTGAGTCGCCGGTGACTGAACGGGGTGGTCAATCCAGCACCCTGAAGTCCACTGGACTGTACAGCTGGGGTGGGAGTGACTGACTGACCGGCGGAGCTCGAAGGGACCACTGAGGGGCCAACTGAAGGTCCTACTGAGAACTGGGGCCCTCCAAGCTGCCCAACTGACTGTGAGGGCTGAGAAGAGCTCATCATCTGAATCTGTGGAGCTGCAGGGAACTCTAGAGGAGGAGCGCCAGTCCACTTCATTATGTGTGCCATAAATGCCATGTTCTGCTGCTGCAGCTGCTGTGACTGTAACTGAAGTCGCTGGGACTCTAGCTGCATGGCGAGCATCTGTCGCTGCATCTCGAAGTGACGCTCCTCTGACTGTCGCTGCATCTCGTCCTGTCTCTGCTGGACCTGTGTAACTGCAGTGACGAGAGAGCTCTGCTGCTCATTCATCCTGTCAAGGAGCTTGAGCATCATCGTCTCGGTGGCAGAGGCAGAGCCGCCAGCCTCAATGTCGTGCGCCCGTGGGGGCATCTGTGGAACCGGCTGGAAGTCTGCGTCTGAGTTGTCGGAAGTATCCTCTGGAGTCACATCAGCTCCTGTATCGAGACCATGGAGCTCCTGCTGCTCAACACCACGAATGGCCTCATCCTAAGCATCAACCTCTGCTCTGTCAGCTGGTGCTGTCCTCTCTCTGACAAGGCGGAGGACCCGGTTTCCAAACCGGCTATCAAACGACCCCAGGACTCTGTAATCCGGAAAAGAAGTCGGCGACTGATCCAATAGAGCACGAAGTCCAGGGTGTGCTCCCTCTAGCTCAATAACAATAATCGAAGAGATCCAGTGAGCATAGGGAAACTGTCGTCGGGCCCTCATGCCATCTGCTATCACATCCTCTATCTCTGACACTAGAAAATCTGCAATATCAAATGGTGTCTGAGATACCAGGGTCTGAAGGAGAAGCTGCTGCATGTTGGTCAATCCTTCCTTGTACCCCGTGCGAGGTAGCAGAGTACGACGAAGCACCTCGTTCAATCTATGAACTGTAGGCCTGAGCTCTGCTGGGCTACGCCTAGAGCCCTCTGAGAAAGGTGGCTTGAACAGAGGAGCCACCTCCTGCACTGACAAAGTACGACCCCCTCGAGCTCTGCGAGGCACTGAAGCTCCTCGGTAACACTCGTAGTGCAAGTCAAACTCACCACCCTCCTGACGGAAGCGAAAGATTTCTCTGAGTCTGGTCAAGTATAGCCTGTACCTCTCGCCTCTGAAGGTGTACTGCACATACTTGTGCTCCGGATCCACCCAAACTGATGCATAGAACTCTCTGACCCATCGTTCTATATAGTTACCAGAACGCCCGAGTAAATCGGCGAGTCCCGGCTGGTAGGTCAAGAACGGCCTGATCTCCTCACCTGCTAGCTCAACTATGCTCTCTAGGGAGCAAACCCTGTGTGGTCGTATCTGAATGCTGGTCAACTGAGCTGCTCGGTAGAAATCCTCCATGAGAGGTGTATGCCAACCTGGTGAGGCTCTGGGGTCTCGCTGATCCGGACACCACTTCTCTAGAGCAACGAATCTGAGCTTCTTCACTTGTTTCGCTGTAAGATTCCTCAGATCGAGGTGAACTGAGGCTGAAGCTGCTGTGGGAGCTGCTGACTGAGGTGACTGAGCAGACTGGGAGCGGGTGGAGCGCCCCCAGGAAGTAGGTGCCAACGGTGTACCCAGGGCCTCTGTGACAAGCTCTGGCTCCTGTGGAGTGTCCTCAGTGTGTGACCCAGCTGGAGGAGAAGTGGGAAGATCCCACGGAGGGGTGCCGAGTCTCACGGTACCTCAGCGACCGCCTCGCTTTGCGCGGTCCGCTGCATCGGCCACTGCCTCGGCTTTCTCAGCCTCTGTAAGCTTGCGCTTCTTCTTCTTAGCTTTCTCAACCACTGGCTTCTTGCCCTTGTCTCTGGAAGGACGTGGAGGAGGAGGAGCATCACCACCAGACCCAGCTGCCTGGGCATGAGTGCTGCGAGTCATACTAAAACAATCACAGAATCACTGCCCACTGACAAGCAACCACTGACAGATCACTAGTATACTGCCTCAAGAACCACTGATCTCTGTCCCAAGAAACACTGATTGCTGCAAGTAACAACTATCAACTGATCAAACAAAGTACCACTGACATAGGGGCCTCCAAGCCACTGGACTGAACCTCTTGAGGCTTTGCCTCAATCCTTACTCGCGAGCTTTGCCCCGAGTTTAACTGTCACTGACTGCTGCTGGATAGAATAGACAGGGTATACATAAGCATATATAACATCTAGAGATAAGAAACCGTATAGAAGCAAGCATCTAGACAAGTGATAGAATGAAAACTGACATGATACCTGAGGTAAGAGAGCGTAGCTATTCAGAGCAATCTCAAGTACCAAAGCACTCTCCGAACGGGATATACCAGCTGCGAATCACAATTGGCAATTGACTAAGTGAATTGGATTGAATTATGGAGACATGATTTGCAAGGAATAAGAACTAAGGCATGACACTATCTACGACTCGACAAAACGCGACGTCGAAGATCGAAACCATACCCTAGCGAGAAGTGGAGAGGTCGACGACGATGACAGTAAGTCGGTCGAGGACGAACCCGTTGAATGATGGATTTGGTCGAGGACGAACGACAAAACCCCGAACCCTAGGGTTAGGGCAAACCCTAGGTCCGTGATTTTGCAATGCAAGGACAATGGAGAGGAGGGGAACCCTAGGGGGCTTGCACAGGCTGGCAGGGCGGTGGTGGAGCAGAGCAGTGCGCCGGCGGCGAGGTGGAGCACGGCGGCGCTGCGGCGATGAGAGTGGAGAGCGGCTGCGCTGGCGGTGGGAGGCGGCGCTGGAGCGGTGAGGAAAGGTGGAATGGCGGCGGAGCTGAGGGGAAGAGATCACCGGCGGTGAGGTTGGCGCAGGGGAGCTGGCGGCAATGATGGCAGCGGAGCAGGGCGGTGACGGCGTACGGAGGAAAACAGAGGCACTGCCGAGACAGACGCGAACGCGGGGGGTTATCCGCAAAATTTCAACGCGTCGGACCACTCCGCTTGGTCCGGTGGCTGGTCCGACGGGTGGTCCGACGGTACCAGAGAAGGGAATCCAGTGAGCAACCGACCACCGGACTACTGCGCCGGACGACTCACCGGACTTGTCCGAAGGAGCACCGGACTGGTCCGACGGTGAACAGATCAGAATGACAGAGGCACCGGACAACTTGACATTGGTCCGGTGCAGCGTCGGACACTGGTCCGACGGATTCTTTGGCTGGAGACGATTGATGCAGTGAGGGTTGAGGCGTCGGACCACTGCGTCGGACCAATGCAGAGTGGTCCGGAGGGTGGTCCGGTGCTTAATATTGCTCTGAATTTTCCTATTTTTCTCTCCAATCTTTTCTCTTAGCCAAGTACCAACACAAAAGAGCAAAGAGGAACACTTGTTGGACTTAACATAAGAACCATCTCTCAAACCCTCAATTTTAGAAGTAGTTTGCCATAGGCTAGAATTAGTTTTCATAAGAAAATAGTTCAATAAAGCTCCAAGGGTCACCTTAGGGGCACTAGAGGGGCATTAGCTGAAGCTAGAGTGTTGAATTGCTCCCCCTAAGTGTTAAACCTAATGATGACCAACAAAATTAACCGAAAAGAAACAAAGAAGCAACACTTATGCATATGCAATGCAAAACGGAATTTGACTCTAGGTTGCTTGCAAGTTTAAACCGTGGTTAAGCTTCGTCACACGCTTTGAGGGCGGTTATCTTAACCGCGTTAGCCAAGCCTATGTGCATTACCAAATTAAACATGTTATATTACATATGAATGCATGATTCACACAAGCTCATCTTTTAGTGAAGTTAGAGTGATCAAGCACATTTAACTCGTTTCTCAACCTACAAAAGGTTGTTTCATCGAGTGGTTTAGTGAAGATATCCGCCAATTGATCTTCGCTCTTAACTCCAACTAGTGTGATGTCTTTCCTAGCCACATGATCTCTAAGAAAGTGATGGCGAATATCAATGTGCTTGGTGCGAGAGTGTTGAACCGGGTTGTTAGCAAGCTTTACGGCGCTTTTATTATCACACAAAAGTGGAACTTCTTTTAAAAACACGCCGTAATCAAAGAGTGTTTGGGTCATGTATAAGATTTGTGCACAACTTGCTCCCATGGCAATGTATTCCGCCTCGGCGGTTGACAATGCCACACTATTTTGCTTCTTTGAGGACCAAGAAACAAGTGATCTTCCTAGCATGTGGCATCTGCCGGAGGTACTCTTCCTATCAACCTTGCACCCGGCATAATCTGAATCGGAATAGCCAACTAGTTGGAAGGGAGCTCCTTTGGGATACCAAAGACCCATGCTAGGGGTGTGCCTTAAGTACCTAAGGATTCTTTTAACCGCACAAAGATGCGACTCCTTAGGGTTTGCTTGAAACCTAGCAAACATACACACACTAAACATGATATCCGGCCTAGATGCGGTGAGGTAAAGTAAACTACCGATCATAGAGCGATAAAGAGTTTGGTCAATCGGTTTACCTCCCTCATCGAGATCGAGATGCCCATTAGTAGGCATTGGGGTCTTGATTGGCTTGGAATCCTCCATCTTGAACTTCTTAAGTAGATCATAAGTGTACTTTTCTTGAGAGATGAAGGTCCCTTCTCTCATTTGCTTCACTTGAAAGCCAAGGAAGAAGGTTAGCTCGCCAATCATAGACATCTCGAACTCCTTGGACATCAAGTCACCAAACTCCTTGCAATGGTCTTGGTTTGTTGACCCAAATATAATGTCATCGACATATACTTGGCAAACAAAGATCTCTCCATTAAGCTTCTTGGTGAATAGTGTAGTGTCGACGATCCCGATCTTGAAACCCTTCTTGATTAAGAAGTCCCTTAGCCTCTCATACCAAGCTCTTGGAGCTTGCTTCAAACCGTAAAGTGCCTTGGACAACCTATACACATGATTAGGCAAGTTTGGGTCTTCAAACCCAGGAGGTTGTGAGACATAGACAAGTTCATTAATGAAACCATTTAAGAAGGCGCTCTTCACATCCATTTGAAAGAGTTTCATTTTGTGATGTGAAGCATACGCCAAAAGGATACGGATGGCTTCAAGTCTTGCAACCGGAGCAAAGGTCTCTCCAAAATCGAGTCCTTCTACTTGAGAGAACCCCTTTGCCACCAATCTTGCTTTGTTCCTCACAACCACGCCTTGATCATCTTGCTTGTTCCTAAACACCCACTTGGTGCCTATGATTCTTGCATCCTTTGGCTTCTCTTCAAGTGTCCACACTTGGTTCCGGGTGAAGTTGTTGAGTTCTTCATGCATGGCATTCACCCAATCCGGATCCGCAAGTGCTTCTTCTACACTAGTAGGCTCAACAAAGGAAACAAACGAGTGATGTTCAACATAAGATGCAAGTCTAGAGCGAGTCATTACTCCCTTTGATGGACTCCCTATGATTTGATCATGGGGGTGAGCTTGAAGGATGGATGTTGATTTTCTATTTGTCTCTTGAGGAGGAGGATGTGGTGCTTCAACATTGCTTGCTTCGGCCTCGGCTTGATCTTGAGGAATGTGAGTGTCTTCTTGAGCTTCTCTCACTTGATCTCCTTCATCAACTTGAGGCGTGTGAGGTGGAGAAGGATCTTGATTTGCTTCATCTTCAACTTCTTCCACCTCTTGCGGGTTGATAGCACCAATTGGCATATTCTTCATTGCCTCCCTCAAGGGTTCATCACCTACATCAATATCCTCAAGCGCTCCTTGGGAGCCATTAGTTTCATCAAACTCCAAGTCATACGTTTCTTCAACTAAGCCGGTGGCTTTGTTAAATACACGGTATGCCTTGGATTTAAGTGAATAACCAACAAGGAAACCAATGTCACACCGCCGTTGGAATTTACCCAAGTGTTAGCGCTTCTTGTAGATGTACACCTTGCAACCAAACACCCGAAAGAATGAAATATCCGGCTTCTTCCCATTGACAAGCTCATAGGGGGTCTTCTTTAATAGCCTTTGGACGAAGAGACGGTTTGCCGCATAGCAAGCGGTGTTGATTGCCTCTGCCCAAAACTTCTCCGGAGTGTTGTACTCATCAAGCATAGACCTTGCTAGAGTTATGAGTGTCCGGTTCTTCCTCTCTACGACACCATTTTGTTGTGGAGTATATGTGGCGGACACCTCATGCTTGATCCCAACTTCATCACAATAATCTTCAATCTTTGTGTTCACAAACTCGGTGCCATTGTCACTTCTAATCTTCTTGATCTTCACATCAAATTCATTTTGAGCTCTTGTAGCAAACTTCTTGAAGATGCCTTGTGTCTCTCCTTTGTCTTGAAGAAAGAACACCCAAGTGTACCGAGAGTAGTCATCCACTACCACTAAGCAATAGAGATTTCCTCCAAGACTAGCATAGGTGGTAGGGCCAAATAGGTCCATGTGTAGCAACTCTAGGACTCTTGAGGTTGACATGAAAGCCTTGGTTGGATGAGTGTTTGCCACTTGCTTGCCGGCTTGACATGCACTACAAAGTTTGTCCTTCTCAAACACCACATCCTTGATTCCTCTAACCATTTCCTTCTTGACTAGCTTCTTCAAGGTTGACATGCCCACATGAGCTAATCTTCTATGCCATAGCCAACCCAAAGAATTCTTGGAGAATAGACACGCTTGCAAGTTTGCTTCATTGGAAGTGAAGTCCACTAAGTAGAGGTTGTTGTGCGGGAACCCTTTGAATATCATTGATGAATCTTCAATCTTGGTCACAATCACCTCATTTGGTGTGAAGAGACAATGAAACCCGAGATCACAAAGTTGACCAACCGATAGCAAGTTAAAGCTCAATGATTGTACTAGCAAGACATTTGAGATTGATTGATCTTGGGAGATAGCCACTTTGCCTAAGCCTTGAACTTTGCCCTTTGAATTATCCCCAAAAGTAATCTTGTCTTGATTTGCACAATCCTCATCAAGTGTGGTGAACATCCGGGGGTCGCCGGTCATGTGTTGAGTGCAACCACTATCAATTACCCAATGGCTCCCACCGGTCTTGTAGTTCACCTACACACAAGCAACTTGGAGTTAAGCTTGTTGTTTGGGAACCCCCTTAGTGCGGGGCCCCATTGCCTTGTCAACCAACTCCTTAGCAACCCAAAGAACCCTAGGCTTGTTCTTCATTGGTGGTCCAAGAAACACCACAAGTGGTTTACCCTTGGAATCTTTGTTGATGACATAGTGAGCATCATGAGCAAATGGCCTAGTGTGCTTGAGCAAGGTCTTGGGAAGTGGAGTCTTGCATTGAAATGATAGATGACCAATTTGTCCACATCCAAAGCACCTCTTAGGCTTCGGCTTTGGCTTCTCTTGATTGTAGCCATTGTACTTGTTCTTGTAGTAGTTCTTGGCTTCAATCTTGACCTTGGCCTTCATCACTTGGTTCTCCTTGTACCCAATACCGGTCTTGTCACTCTTCATGACGGTGCTCATTAGAAGCTCACTTTGGAGATTATGGCCCTTGGTGAACTTTTCAAGGCCACTTGTAAGCTTGGTCTTGTCATTCTTGAGCTTGGCAATCTCTTCTCAAAGAGAGTTGATCAAGGTGATAGAATCTTTGTCTTCTTCTTGAGCCGGCTTGATGGTGAAGGGCTTGTTTGCCTTGAGGTTGATTAGCTCTTCCTTGAGCTTTGAGTTCTCTTCACTCATCTTCACATAATCATCATACTTGTCAGCTTCTACAACTCTCTTGCCCTTGCACTTTGCACTTTGCTCAAGAGCCACATCATCAAGCTCGATATCACAAGAGGTAGCACTTGCACACTTAGCACACGGGTTAGTAGCAACATGTGTAAGATCTTGAGTAAGTAATTCATTTGCTACCACTAGTATGCCATGATCACTTTTCACTTGATTGTAGTCATCTTTTAGCAAGTTAAACCTTGTGAGGAGCTCTTGGGATGACCTCTCAAGCTTATCATGTTTCTCATTGGCTTGCTTAAGAGAGGCTTTGAGCTCCCTAGTGCTAGATGTGAAAGAGTTAATCTCAAGCTTCAAATCATCATTAGCACTAGACAAGTTATCAAGCTTGTCATGCAAGTTTTCCTTGATTTCAAGAATTTTGTCATTTTTACTCTTGTACTTCCTTATGATGCTAGCATATTTGTTGCAAATTTTAATTAGTTCATCATAGGAAGGTGCTTCTTCATCATCGCTATCATCACTAGAGAGATCATAACCATCATCCTCTTTTTGTACCTTCTTGTCACCTTTAGCCATAAGGCATAGGTGTGTAGAGGATGAGCCCGGTGATGAAGGAGGAGGTGGCGGTGGAATCGAAGAACCAATCACCAAAGCGGCCACCTTCTCTTCTTCACTCTCATCATCGGAGGAGTCGCTTGATTCATCAATGTCGGTGAGCCAATCACCCACAATGTAAGCCTTGCCATCCTTTTTCTTCTTGTGGAAGTTGAAGTTCTTCTTCTTGTATGGCTTATCTTGCTTCTTGTTATCATCACTTGAGTCATCATTGCCGCCCTTGTTCTTCTTGAAGTTCTTGAACTTGTCTTTCTTCTCTTCGGGACACGCATGGGCTAGATGACCAAGAGTGCCGCAATTGTAGCACTTCATTTGGGAGATTGGCTTCCTTGAAGAGCTTGTGAAGAATTTCTTCTTCTTTGAGTCAAACTTGACTCCATTCTTGTTTAGCCTCTTCAACATCTTGGCGGTCTTCTTCACCATGAGAGCGATGTTGTCTTCATCATCATCATCACTTGTACTCTCAACGACATATTAAATCTTGCACTTCTCCTTGGAGGATGATGAAGTTCCATCATTGATCTTCATGTACATCTCATGAGCATTGATCTTGCCCAACACTTGCGTTGGTGTAGTTGCGGAGAGATCGCCTTGATGAAGAACTGTGACGATGTGGCTATACTTGTCTATTGGAAGGACACAAAGTATCTTGCGCACCACATCGGCCGATGTCATTTGAGAGAGTCCAAGGCCATTCAACTCCTCTACCAGCACATTCAAGCGAGAATACATTTCATTAGCATTTTCATGAGATAGCATGGTGAAAGCATTTAACTTAGCAATGATAAGGTGATAGCGCTCTTCTCTTTCACATTTAGTGCCCTCGTGTAGAGCACAAATGTTTGTCCAAATCTCATGCGCGGTTTTGCAATTCCGCACACGGTTGAACACATCCTTGCAAATGCCACAGAAAAGAATATTCTTTGCCTTGGCATTGTTCTTCTCAAAGTATGGGTCCTCGGCGAACACCGATCCACCTTGGGTGGCGGCTTTGTGAACGCCGACATCCACGGCCTCAAGGTAGGCCTCCATCCGCACTTTCCAATACGGAAAGTCATCCCCATCGAACATGGGTGGCGGTCCATCCCCATGGGACATCTTGCTCTAGGCGGTGAAGCCTAATTTAGAGCAACAAGGCTCTGATACCAATTGAAAGGATCAAGATGCCCAAGGGGGGGGGTGAATTGGGCTTGTTTTAAATTTCTAAAGCAAATATAAAAACCTATCAAATGCCAATCACCCCCTAGTGCCTACCGTCCGTGTGTCCTAACTAGAAAGCGGTAGCAGTTCATAGGAATTGAAAACAACCTAAGCAATTCTAGTAGGAAATGTAAAAACAAGACGGAAATGTAAAGAGCTAGAGAAGAGAAAATCGCATGGACGCAGCGATTTTTTTCGCGAGGTATCGAGGTGTCGACACACCCCCTAGTCCTCGTTGGAGCACCTCGCAAGGTATCGCTCCCCCTCTACCCGCGCAAGGGTAGAGTGCTCTCTACGGGCTGATTCTTCGCCACTCCGGCTCGGTGAATCGCCCACAACCGATCACAAGAGCTTGGAGAAGAGCCGCCAACAATCTCCCGGCGGTCACTTCCTCCGAACACCACCAAACCGTCTAGGTGCTGTCGAACACCAAGAGTAACAAGCACAAGACCTTCACTTGACCCACTCAAGGCTAGGAAGGTGGATAGATGCACACAAGTCACTCCTAATCACTCTAGGAGGGAAGGACAAGATGAACTCTCTCTAATCTCTCCCTCACTAGACTCTTGGCTCTCCAAAAGATTTCTCAAGGTGTCACCAGCTGAAACAATGGCCAAGACGCCCTATAAGGACCAAGGGGGCAACTATAAATAGTCCCCACCTCCAAAACTAGCCGTTTTTCACTTTTTCTTCTCTCTGCGTAGCCATCGGACTAGTCCGGAGCTCACACCACCGGACCATGCACACTGGTCCGGAGCTCACTCACGTTTCAAACTCAAGCACCGTCGGACTACTCTGCTTGGTCCGACGCACTGATCCGACGCTCTGGTCCGGAGCCTCGGTGCTCTCTGAGTGAAAACCTATCTCTCTTTTACACACCACCGGACCACTCTCCTTGGTCCGGTGCCCTGGTCCGACGCTCTGGTCCGGAGCCAGGGTGCTCTCTGCATAGAACCAAACCCCTGACTTGAGGCGTCGGACTAGCCGTCGGACACGCCGTCGGACTAGTTCGGAGCCTTCTGACTCTCTGAACCAAGCCACCGGACCACTCTCCTATGGTCCGGTGCCTTCTAGACAGGTGGTCCGGAGCTCCTCGAGCTGAGAATCTGCCTAAGTCAGGGATCACCGGACTACTCTCCTTGGTCCGGTGCCCACTTAGCAGAGTGGTCCGGAGCCTCTTTCTTCCTCTCTTTCAACCGTTTTCGCTGAGGTTTCTCAAGGGATTTTTCTCCTACCACTTCTAGGGTTTTTCAAGGGCTGAAAGCAAGGTCTCTAGGACTAGTTGTGACAAGTGTGCATATACCCACTTTCCTAAACTCTCCTAGGTCAAGCTACTAACCTCATACCCCCCTTTATAGTACGGTCAAAGGAAAAACAAAAGTCCTAGCTATACTTAGTGCCCTTCTCAACCTTATGGCACTAAGAACTAACCTAGTCTTCGTCGAGTATCTCCATCATTTGCAACCGAAACGATTTCCATCTTGGGGGCATGAATATCCATTAAGCCCATTCAAAATGCATCACTCATGACCTAACATAAATGACTTTGTCTCTGCAAAACATACGTTAGTCATAGTGATCTAGTATTGTCGTTAATTGCCTAAACACAAGGGTCCATGATTCTACAAGTGTCAATTAAGTTTAGATCATCAACATATACAGCTATGATCACAAATTCAGATCCAGATCTTTTTATAAATATGCATGGATTAGATCATCAACATATACAGCTATGATCACAAATTCAGATACAGATCTTTTTATAAATATGCATGGACAAATAGAGTCATTCTTATACCCTTCTTTTATCAAATACTCACTAAGACGATTATACCACATTCTCCCAGATTGTTTCAACCCATATAGAGATTTGTTCAATTTAATTGAATATTGTTCTCGAGAACCTGATCCTGGAAGTTTAAATCCTTTTGGTAGTTTCATATATATGTCACTATCAAGTGACCCATATAAATATGTTGTAACAACATCCATTAGACACAAGTCAAGATTCTCTTTCATTGCCAGACTTATAAGGTATCTAAAAGTTGTTGCATCCATCACATGAGAGTATGTTTCTTCATAATCAATTCCTGGTCTTTGCGAGAATCCTTGGGCAACCAGCCGTGCCTTATATATTATGATTTCTCCTTCCTCATTTCGTTTTCTCACAAATACCCATTTATAACCAACGGATTTGACACCATTTGGTACACGGGTTACAGGCCCAAAAACTTCTCGTTTTGTAAGAGAATTCAATTTTGCTTGAATTGCATCATTCTATTTTGTCCAATCTTTTCTTTCTTTGCATTCCTCTATTGAGTGAGGTTCTTGATCCTCATTTTTATCCATAACTTCTAGCGCTAGATTATATGCAAATGCATCATCGATGATGACTTTCTCACGGTTCCAAATTTTTCCTGACATGACATAGTTTAATGAGATCTCATCTTCTAAAGAATTAGGTACCTTTGTCTCCTCTTGAGTTATGTCTTCATTTCCTTCAGGAGTTTTTTCTTGAATTATTATTTTTTCTATTTGACCATCTTGATTCTTTGCTCCCTTCTATTTTTGAGGATTTTTATCTTTGGAACCCAATGGTCTACCACGTTTTATGGTAGCCTTTGACTCATTAGCAATACATGGTTGTCCCTCTTGGACATTAGATTTTTCAGGAGCATTAACAGCTGGAATATATGACTTGGTCACTCTTTTCAAGTCTGTAAAAGCATCTGGCAAATTATTTGCTAAACTTTGTAAATGAATTATCCTTTGAACTTTTTGCTCACATTGTTTTGTACGAGGATCAAAATGAGATAATGATAATTCATTCTAGCTTATTTCTCTATTCAACTATTTATTTTCTCTCCGTGTTATTGGAAAACTTGATTCATCAAAATGACGATCTGCAAATCTTGCTGTAAATATGTCTCCCGTTGAAGGTTCAAGATACTTTATTATGGATGGGGATTCATACTCAATATATATTCCCAACCTTCTCTGAGGTCCCATCTTTGTGTGTTTTGGTGGAGCAATTGGGACATACACCGCACAACCAAAAATTCTTAGATGGGAAATATCTGGCTCTTTGCCAAAAACCAATTGTAGAGGGAAAAAATTGTGGTAACTTGTTGGCCTGATGCGAATCAATGCCGCTGCATGTAAAATAGCATGTCCCCATGCAGACATTGGTAGTTTTGACTTCATAAGTAATGGTCTTGCTATTAATTGGTGATGTTTAATAAATGATTCTGCAAGACCATTCTGTGTATGAACATGTGCAACTGGATGTTCAACACTTATTCCAATTGACATGCAATATTCATTGAAACTATTTGATGTAAATTCACCAGCATTATCCAAGCGTATAGTTTTGATCGGATTATCTGAAAATTGAGCTCTTAACTTGATTATTTGAGCCAACAACCGCGCAAATGCTATGTTGCGGGTTGATAGTAATGAGACGTGTGACCATCTAGTTGATGCATCAACTAAAATCATAAAATACCTAAATGGTTCACTTGGTGGATGAATTGGTCCACATATATCTCCTTGTATACGCTCTAGAAAAGCGAGGGACTCATGTCCAATTTTAGCCGGTGAAGGGCGTACAATCAGTTTCCCTTGAGAGCATGCGATGCATGGAATGTCATTCAATTGAAGAATCTTTTTGTTCTTTAATTCATGGCCTCATGAACTATTAATAATTTTTCGCATCATTACTGATCCGGGATGGCCTAGCCGGTCATGCCAAGTAATAAAATTGTTATGGTTGGTGAACTTCTTATGACTCATTCTCTTTGAGACTTGTATAGTATAAACCAAAAGGTAATTCTGGTAATTTTTCCAACACATATTTTTTTCCCGATGACATCTTTGTTATGTTGAGGTACTCCACATTACCCTCACACATTGTCTCTATGTGATAACCATTTTGGCGTATATCTTTAAAGCTCAACAAATTTTTTTGAGACTTTGGGGAATAAAGTACTTTGTTTATGTCTACCTTTGTCCCACAAGGTAACATTATTGTGGCTCTTCCTGAACCCTCTATCAATTTAGCACTTCCTGATATAGTATGAACAACTGCATCTTGTAATATAAGATAGGAAAAATGCATTTTACTCTTCAAGATAGTATGAGTTGTTCCACTGTCTATAATACATATAGTTTCTTCATTTACAAGCTCTTGAGGCAATGGTTCATCCATACTCTTCAAAATAAAACGTACTAATGAACATTACTTCTCTATTAAATAAATGTGGTGAAACATATGACATGAATACTAATTAAATGGAAACAGAATATAACTTTATTCATTCATTCATAAGATGAAACATACATCAATGGTACTACCATTACATTACATTTATTCATGCATGAAGAAAAATAACAACAAGATCATTTATTCTTGGATGAAGAAATCGGAAACATCAAGATGTGTTGTGGTCTTGTGGTCATATTCTCCAATATCTGTCGCACTGAGTATATTATCATCCAAAATATTATCACCACTACCACTTGCAAAGTTTGTCTCTATCTTTATGTTCTTCTTTTCAAGTGACCGGTTCACTCAGTTGTCTCGTTATGCCCCAAGAGAAGTGGATAGTGATGCTAAGAAACAAAAACACTTTATGAAAGGATTGAATGATAGTTTGCAACAACAACTGATGACCGTTGCGTATGATGATTTTCATGCAATGGTGCATAGAGCTATTGCAATTGAGAAGAAGCAACAAAAGAAGAGAAAGAAGAAGAGAAAGTGTGATCTTCAACGCCAGTTAAGAGACACCCATCCTCGTCTTGCTACACAAATAAGATATCAGTCACAGTCTATGAACCTACTAGAGAGTACAGACCACGATCAACAATCCAGTGATGAAGTACCACCCTCCAATCAATGCCAAAACCAACAACAGCAGAAACCAGAATCGAGTGACCAAAAGAAGCATGATCAAAGACTAAAAGTGAAAGGAAAATACATTCAAGGAAGGTTGACCAAAATATTTACCACACGTGGAGCTAAGGAAGTTGTGTATGGTTACATTCCAACAAACTCATCTCTTGCCATAGTGTTGTTTGACCCCAAAGCTACACATTCGTTCATCTCTAGTGAGTATGTGCAAGACCGCAAGATGACAATGCTTCCAATAAGAAAACCAGTTATGGTTAATGTCTATGGAAGAGAAGAAAAGGCAACTCACATCTGCCCAAAAGTTAGTCTTCTTATAAAGGGAGAAAACTTCAAGGTAAACCTCGTTGTTTTGGAGTCCATAAGACATGATGTTATCCTTGGAAGAGGGTATTTCTCTGCCTATAAAGGAGTGGTTGACTATGACCAACATTCGGTATTTCTAACAACACCGACGGGAAAAAGAATTGAGTATCAAGGGAAGAAATTTGAATTTGTGGAAAGCGCGGATGACCCACTAGAAAGTGGGAATGGAGAGAATGGCAAAGTGGAATAATTTCAGTCCAACGAGTGTCAGAATCTTCAAAAATGTCATATGAACTTTGCTTGTACTCTCTAGATCAAATTTGTCCCAAGTCAACTGTGCTCTCTATATCTCGAAGAATGGTTGTGCTCCCAAGTTAAAGTTTTCTTTCCAATGCAGATGAAATCTTTGTTTCTCGAAGGACATCTTTATCTTTATCCTCTCGCTAATCTCTTCGAATCTCGAGGACGAGATTCTTCTTAAGGGGGCTAGATTTGTAACACCCGAAAATTTGAATTCTGAAAATAGATCGAATTTGATTTAATTTGAATTTTGTGCTCATGAAAAGTATAGAAAACTAGAAACTTTTATCAAATTAAAAGTAACCTAGGGTTTGGCAAAGTGTTTGAGCATCCATGCCTCTGCATTATCTTCTTGTGTTGCTTGGTTTTGAAAAGCTCAAAAGGAATTTCAAATTTGTTTCGAAAATGTTTTGAAAAAGGAAAAGCAAAAGAAAATAAAGAAGAAAAAGAAAAGAAATGCAAAACTCTCATCCTCTCCCACTCTTTGATTCTGGCCCGAGGGCCCAACCAGCTCCTTCCCTCTCCTCTTCTCTTCCGGCCTAGCGCGCTCCTCTCTCCTTTCCCCTCTTGGGCCGACGGCCAGGCCGGCCCAGCCGCAGGAATGCCCCCCCTTCTCCCTTCCTTCCCTTCTCGCTGACAGCCGCGGCCCACACGTCAGTGTCGTCCTTCCTCTCCTCTCTCCGGCTGACAGCCGTGGCCCGCCTGTCATCTTCCTCCTTCAGCCGTCCCCAACCGGGACTCTGCCGAAGCAGAGTCCGTTCCGGCTCTGTCCCGGGAACCGCCTTGGCGTGCGGGCCACGCCGTAACTTCCCCCTCTCTGTCCCTTAAATAGCGGAAGAGACCCCGCACCGCCTCCCGCAATCCCAGCGCCGTCATCGCCCTGCCCTAGCTGTGCCGCGCCGTCTCCAGAGCCTGCAGTGCGCCGTCGTCACCTTTGCACCGCCTGCCGCATCTCCGCCTTCTCCGAACCGCCACCGGTCTTCGCATCGTGGTGAGCAATCTCCTGTACCCTCCTTTCTTCTCTCTCCCTTCGTCTTTGCTTACCTACGCTCGTCGGAGCGTCATCGACGCGACCCGAGACGCCAGCGCGTGTGGACCGCTCCCACCGAGCCACCGCAGCTTCAACCGATACACCTGGAGCACTCGCCCTGGTTCCCTCTTGCTCCCCATCTGTTCTCCTTGCGCAATCGTGCCCCGTAGCGCCTTAATCGCGAGCTCCCGCTCGGTCCGGCGATGGCGCCGCCGCGCTGTCTCTGTGGCCGGCCGCCACCGTGCATCCCCGACCCCCGTTTTAGCTCTCGGTGAGTCCGCGTTCCTTCCCTCTACCTCCCCGTGCCCTCAATTTCTCTCCCTGTGTGCTCTCACCGTGCCGTCGTCGTTCTCAGAGAGTCCGCGCCCGCTGTCGTACGTCGCCAGCCGCCTCTGTCCTCCCTCTGCTCGTGCGAAGTCCGCAGATGAGCCCGCGCCCTCTCCCTCGTTCTCCCGAACCTTTCGGTGTGTCGTTTGGTGCCCCGAAGGCCCCTATCTGCTATCGCCGGCGAGCTCTGGCCGGAATCCATGGTGGAGCCGCCGGGCTCTCTGTCTGCTCCGGTGGGGATCCCCTCCACCTCTCCCTCCTTCTAATCCCATCCCTTGAACTCAGATCCAACCGTCCAGATCTCCCCATACCCCTTCGAGGGGAATTTTTCTAAAGGGACCCCCCAACTTTTTCTGTCTCAACCCGTCGTCCAAAGGCGCCCTCCATGAATACGCCTTCACTGCTGGAAAGCGTACTCATGTTCAGATCTGTTTTATTTCAAAATAAAAGGAAAATCTTTATTTACAAAATTGCCACCGAATTTGAAAACCCTATATCTCCCTCGTTTCAAATCCGTTTTGGCCCAAACAAGTTGCGTTAGATTCGTAATTTCAAGATCTATCTAATAGTACAGTTTTCATCTATGTTAATTACTTTTGAAAATCAAAGTAAATTAATTTGTTAATGCTTTAATCTTGCCCTTTTCAAAATCTTGTTTAATTTATAAATCTCTCGTTCTAGATCCGTTTTGTCCCGTTCGAGTTGCGTTGGTTTCGTAACGATCAGATCTACCTGGTAGTGATAGTAATAAATATGTTTTATTCTTTCAAGTAAAATGATAATTGATTAGTCTATAAGCGATGGTTTTCCAATTAAAACAAATTAGGGTTTCCACTCGGCTTTTCATAAAATAATATACACCTAGTTTAATCTTGTTTTCCAAGAAAATATAATGTGAATTAATTCAGTTTGGGTATTTCTCTGAAATATCCAATACATGCTTTTTATATAGATAAAATAAATGAAGCCTAGTTTCTTTTTAAAAGATAATCTTTCAGTAGCCGTTTCTTTTCCGCTATAGATCCGATTAGCGTGGTTCTCGCGTCTGTGTGATCGTAGGAAGACGTAGATTTATTTTAAAGCTCTTTTCATTGATTGGTGTATTGTTCTAAATAGATCCATTGTATGTTATGTATGTTTGTTTAGCTGCTTGTGTGGTGTTTACTATTTTGTCCAATCGGTGAGTGTTACGTGGAGATCAAGAAGAAGTTATCAGAAGTTTGAGAATCAGTTGAAGAAAGAATCTAAGCGTTTAAGGCAAGTATAGCATGGGATCTTCCTTGTTATCCTATTCACCTTAAATACTTAATTCATATGCATGTGTCTACCTTGTTACCCGTAAGGATTACCTAGATTTGATATCCTGTACCTTGTCACCTTTGAGGGTTTGCATATGGGTAGTTTGTGCTAGTGCTCATAAAGAATAACCATGATCTTGTAACTTGACTAATGATATATGCAATAACGATAAAAGATGACTTTTTAGCAACGTGGACTATAGGTGGAATATCAGGAACTCACACCTGTGTTCTCACTCATAGGGATATTTCTGTAAGAGATTACCCCGAGAAAACAGTACTACCATAAGCTAATGGGCTCTGGCTTGACTTAGTATTAGACTTTTGCTAGTTTGTGGCAACTTACCTGAGAGGGCGCAAGAAGGGCTCTGAGAAAGTGGGGACTTGGTCTGCCAGAAGGTGCGCTGCGGTGACTTCTGGGAGGGGAGTTCTTACGATCTCGTTAAAGGGAACTTGTAGCGGGTTGTTACCTATTAGTGGAATCTGTGAACGGTCTCGTAGTGAACCCTGCCGGCCTACCTTGGAAGTGGGTTAAGAGAGTCGCGTCCTCGGGCGAAAGGGCAATTCACGACTTATGGGTAAAGATGTACACCTCTGCGCAGAGTTAAAAACTATCATGATAGCCGTGCTCACGGTTACGAGTGGCTTGGGCTCCTTATTGTGTGATGTCCTTATGCCATGGCTCATCAGTTGTTATTTTTTATTGATTATTGTGACTTGTTCATATAAGCATTATATCTTGTTCACTTGATCATGTGGTTATTTGGGCTTATGTTGAACTTGATGCTACTCCTCTGCTAAAATTATGACTTATTAAAAGCTGATGCAGTTAAACCCGTGTCTAGTCTTTTTGAGCCTCATGAACCCCATGTTATCTTGTTGAGTACGACATGTACTTACGCTTGCTTTATTTTCAATACTTGGATAAAAATCCCGGATGGGTACCAGTTTGCAAAAGTTGGAAGAGATAGGCTTGTGATCAACCAGTCAGTTGGTCCCTGTGGAAGTGGAGTCTTCACCCGAAGTTCGGAGTCGTCTTTCCGCTTTTTGCTGTGCTAAGTTTATCCTTTGACCTTATACGTTATATATTTAAGTATTATCTTTTGATATCACCTTAATTTGTGGCTATATGTGAGATTTGACTTTCTGGGCTCACATATGGTGTATATCTGGTTTTGTTCTTAAAACCGGGTGTGACATGCAACCACTCATAACGAGCTTTAGGGAGGATCACTATCTTTTGATGATCAAATCTTTCTTTTAGTTTGTTCCAAAGAACAAGGGGATCCTTATCAATAAGGTATTCAGCCTTTAAACCTTCATGGAGGTGGCGGCGAATGAAAATCAAAGCCTTTGCTTTATCTTGGCTAGATGCATTATTTTTTTCTTTGATCGCTTCACCAAGCCCATTGACATTCAAGTGAGTTTCAGCATCTAGCACCCATGATAAGTAATTCTTGCCCGAAATATCCAGAGCCGTGAAATCAAGCTTGGCAACATTTGACATAGTAAACTACAAAATATATAGATTGCGAAATTCAAACAATCATACAAGAATAAAATATAGAAACATATACAAACAGTAATGTCTTACCATGAAAAATATACTATGATCAATATAAAGTTCCTTACCTAGTTCTTGATAGCTTTTAGAGGCAGTCGTGCTGATAACGTGTTATAAAATAACTAGTTTCACTATCAAGAATATGTATGTAACAATATGAAGAATATAAGTAGAGAGGATGAAAATGAGTTGTTCTCTTTTCTCGTATCACTTTACAGTACATAAGCCCTCCTATATATAGCTTTACATGAGGGGATAGAGTTACAAGAATTGATGTTAGGAGAGTTACACTATTGAGCATAAAGGTTGTAGTTTTGATGGTATAAGGGTTACGGACATCCACATTAATATTTCATAACACCCTTAACATATTTTTTGCTCACGACTTATGTTTTGTGTTGCAAAGCTATTATCAAATGCAAAACAAAGCATCATCGAGTTTTAGGTAGTAGATAAAATATGCCTTTGATGGATACCAGATATGATGGTTCTAACGGTTTTTTTGGCGCATAGCTAAAATGTATATAGTTGAACATAATTCACATCAAATACGTGAAACCTTTGACGGGTTTTCTGTTTTGGTGTGCGTAAAATATGTATTGCTTTACAAAGAAAACATCAAATGTGAAGAAAGAAAACTCCAACTAATCTTTAGACATTTTTTAAGTATACATTATTCTACGAAGACGATATCAAATGTCGATGCGAAGAAAAACGCTCCCGAGTTCTGCGGCATTAGCTAAAGCATTCCTCCTACTAAGTTATACTATTATAAAGACAATACTAAATATGTCTTAAAATTGCATTCGCCATTCAATCTTAGCTACTATAGCATCATGTCACGCGCCTATATAAGTAGAGTAGGTTTAAGTGAGGAGAGGACAAGCCCCATTGCAATCACCACAAAGGCACACAAAAACTGGTTGCAGGGGATCCTGGATGCCTTGAGTTGCCTGAGCGGTGGGTTTCAAGGGCGGGCGGGCCTTCGCTCTTCACAGCAGTTATTTAACAAAAAAAAATCCTGGAAAGCCCCCAAAAAAAAACAAAAAAAATGCATTTCACAAAAAACCGCTGAAAAAACGCAGTAAAATCCCACGTTGTTTTCTACCGGCACTTGTCATCTTCCTTTCCACTGGAGCGAAAATGGTGATGCTGCCACTCCAGCACCAGTCTTTATCCGTCGCCTCCACTTGATCGATCCCTCTCGCCACTCCCTCCCTCCCCTCCATCCATCAACAATTCCGTTCCTTCGGTGATTTTTTTCCCCCTTGCTTGCTCGGTTTCTTGTGGGGCAGGCGGGCCGCGAGCGAACCGGCGAGGCGGGGGCGCGGGGCAACGCAAAGCAGCGCAGCGCAGCAAAAGCTCCTCTCGAGCTTTATCGGCCGGAGGATTCCTCTCCCCTGTTTCTCTCTCTTCCTCTTCCCGCTTGCTTTGTGCTTCTGCTTCGTTGTTGAGAGGAGACCCACACCCCACTTGCCTTTCTTCTCTCTCTCCTCTCGCACCCCCCTTCCAACTCCTCCTGGTCCCTGGAAAAAGGAGATCTTTTGGTGCAAGATTCGATCTGCTGTTGCCGCCTCGGCCTTGCTGCGTGCGCGGAGATTTGCTCCTTTCTTGGCCGGTTTAGCTCGGTGGTTTCTCCGCTGGCGGCTCGCGCGCGCGGGCAGTTGGAGCTCTTTGATTCATCAGGCTCAGATTGCAGCGGCGAGCGACTGTTCTGAGCAAGTCGAGGCTGCGGGCTGCTCGCCGGGTGATTCCGTGCCCGCTCTTGGTGGCGGGCGGGCGGGCAGGCGGGCGGTGTCCTCGTCTGATCCGTTTCTTCGGGAGGCTTTGGTTGATGTGTTGGGTTTCCTCGGAGCTCAGTTCCCCAATTCGCCATTTTGATGAGGAGCTCTTCCCACTGTGAGAGCTACTGCGCTCCTCCGCTGTGCTACCTCCCCTGCCTCCCCAAATCCAAAGACGATGCAGGCGCTGACCCGGAGTCCGGGTCTCCGAGCCCCGCCGCTGTCGCCGAGGACAAGCCGCCCGTGGTCCAGAAGATCGAGGAATCTGCGGCGGCGCCGGCGCCGGCGACCGGCGGCGATGGCCTCGGTGGCGACAAGTGCTGTAGGGAGGTGGAGGTGGCTCCCAAGAGCTGCTTGAAGAGGGCTAATTGCGAGGACAGCAGCAAGATTGCAGCGAAAGGCAATGTGAAGTGGAGGGATTTGCTGGGGAAGGATCTCACACAGGTCAAAGAATTCGAGCCAAGGTATGTGCCATGCTCTCTCTTGCCATGTTTCCCCTTACTACTACTACTTGTACTATCTAGTTGAGATTGTGGGTGAATTCGGTAATATTGGAGCAGAGTCGAATTTGGGGAATGCTTGCCATGTGATGTGTGGTGTTCACCATTTTGGTTAGGCGTCAATTCGGCTAGTGGACATGTGGCTTGCCCCTGATTTCTAGAGGAATGTTCTCGTCATTGTGCCTAGTGGGCATGTGGCTTGCCCCTGATCTCTAGAGGAATGTTCTCCTTTTAGGTCTCCGTGACGCACATTTGGTTTTAGGTCATGGATGGTCACTTGCAGTTGTGCTGACATTAGGAAAACGAACACTACCTAATGGCGAAGTCAACGGTTTGTTATGAGCCTCATGTCCCTTGGTAATGGTGGCCATCTTTTTCTTGTTCCTAGGTGGTGGGTTAATTAGATAAGGTTGGGCCAAGTCAGTGTGTAGTAGTGGTTCTACTATATTTGTTCTTGATTGGAGTGTTAAGTATGGCTGTGGATGCATTGGGCTTGCTTCCATATGGTCACCATCTGATCATTAATCAGAATGACTTGGTTGTTGCAAAGCCAATTTCTTGTGTTTGGGTGAAGCTATAGACCAAACCATCCATACCTTTTCTGGTTGGATGGCCGCCCAAGTATCCTACCTGGACCCACTTCTTTTTCAGTGCTTCGCTGACAGTTTTCTTCAACGCATCAAGGAAGCATGATCAAACGGTCTAGTTTCTACGTTGTCTGGGTTTAGGTCAGTTCACCTGAGAAAAATGAGGCCTTCTCACTTAAATTATTAAAGGTAGTCTGGCAGTTACCTTGAACTTGTGTTGTGCTGTTTATGGAATGTAAACTGAAAGATTTCTTTCAGAACTTGCACATCAAATCGGATTAGCAGTTCATGTTTGTATTTAAGCCATGTTACTTTTTTTGTTTTCTACCTATCGTTTCCATGTTAACATTGGAAGGGGTCAGGGAGATTTCATTGAGGTTTTCGTCAATAGATCTTCCACAACCAAGCCCCAGCTAGCTGGTTCATTATGGCATTGTAATAATTCTTTTCAGAAACAAATAAAATACTTACATATAGGCCAATCAGTGTGTCAAGTTCCAAGTCAGCGCATTACTTTAAAGAGAAATCACAATCAGGGCAATTGAACTTTCATTTTCAGTGAGTCTTTTTACTACAGGTTGCTTCCAGTTGCTATTTAGGACCATACTATGATTGGATTGGATAAGCTGAATTTCGATTTGGTTTATCACAGTCCCATCGCACATTTAAACCTAGTTATGGTGCGTTGACACAGTATACTAACATCATTGTCGTTCTTGCTGGTGATGAGAATATGCATTTTGATATAGCTGTCATCCTTGCGGTAGTTTCCATCATTTTCACTTGCTTGTCCGTTTCAACTTTTTTCCACGCTAGATCCGAAGAAAATCTACCTTTGATGCTTACACAATCCTTGATTGCTGGACCTAGACCTCTTACTCTGTATATCTGTATTGAAGATTTATATAGCATATCTAGCTTCGATGCTTACACAATCTTTTCTTCGATGCAGCGAATCTGGAGACTCGGACGACGAAGAATACACCGGCACCTGCGCCTGCGTAATCCAATGAACTCCATGGTCTCCACTGTAAATTCTGTGAAGAAGAAAAAAAAAACAAAAGCAAAAAACAGAACGGGGGTTGTCCGAGTCAGCCAGCCATTAGTCTTGTGGGTAGAGGGTAGGGAGCAGCAGGTCCGGTCCATTGTTGTGTGTTGGTAATTGGTATGTGGATGCCATGGGTCGTGTTGTGCTCTGTCAGCAGCTTCAATTGTAAAATGTTGTTACAAATGCATAGCTTTAGAAGATTTCTGCCAAATGTGTCATATATTCTCCTCTCTGAAATCTTGCTCAGGTGGGGAACCACTCTATTGGCTGGGCTGGACTGGACTGGACTGGGCCTGGTCCAACCCGATGACACCGACCATGCTGGGCTGGGCATTTTGGGCTAAATACATTTTTTTTCTTCAGTTTATTATTTATTCCCTGGTGGGCCCGTGAAGCAGAGAGGTGAGACAACGCGGATGCCCAGGCCCCAAGCAAAGAGTACTGTGTGCATTGGCCCACTGATCAGTGAGAGAAATACAGCTGCTTCTGCCCAGCTCCAGGTCCTCACCAGCCCAACAAATCAAGCGTGAGAGAGGGGGCGCGTCACGGGCGTGTGTGTGGTGGGGGCCCACGATGTCAGGGAGAGAGAAACTCGTTGCGCTGCGCCAAATCTCGCTTCCTTCCAACATCTCCGCGGCCCGTGCCGTGCTCTGCAGTCTCCGCCAGCCTCTCCGACCTCCGCATCCTCTCAAGATCTCACCGGAGACCGCGCCGCGGCCCGCAGGCTTCGGGTAGCTGAGGATGGCCTCCGGGGGCTCGGCCGCACGTGACGCGTACGATGAGGAGGCCGCCGTCCTCCGGCCCCTCGAGCTCGACGGCCGTGACGCCGCCGCCTCGTCCTCCGACTACCACCGCCCCGGTGGTGAGCTCGAGGCGCTCTCTTCTATGGGTCTGTAGCCTTCTGGTTGCCTGGGATCTGGGGCGGGTTTGGCGGTTTTGGGTTCCGGGGGTGGGGGAATTTCAGCGTGTCGTTGGATTTCGTGTGGTGGAACTGGAGATCGAGCTGAATTGGGGAGAGGCAATGGAGGCCGAGAGCTTGCTTGGCTCAGGTAGCCTGCTCTGACTTCTGGATGCTAGGGTAGTGCGTCTGGGGTCGTGGTTGGCACAATGCAGCTGCTATCTGTTGCTACAGTTTGGTAAATTGGAGCTGTGTGAGGATGCATGGTTCATGCCTAATAATGAGTGCATAGAGAAGATATGCTGGGACGTGAGGGCTACTTCGTGTTTGAAATGCTGCACAATTGAATTTAGTTAGCTAAGGAAGCTTTTAGTAGGATGCTTCTGTAGTTCTGTTAGCCACATGTTTTCAAAATTCAGGCCATAATACATTGCTTAAATAGTTACTGGTGTGTTTTTGCTTAACTCAATGTCAGGATTGTCTCAAATGGTGTTAGTGTTACCTTATTGTAGGGAATGCCATGCCTAGGTATCAAGTGGGCTCGACGAAGGGTGATTCAGGTAGTAGACACTCTGAGGAGTTGCGGCAGCCTAGCACAGATGATGTGCGCAAGAGCAAGCCTGGGTCAAGATACTTCACGGCGTTTGGGGTGGATCTGTCCCCTGATAATTTGGCGGTTGCCATTGTATATTTTGTGCAAGGGGTTTTAGGTCTTGCACGGCTTGCTGTGAGCTTTTACTTAAAAGATGACCTTCATCTAGATCCAGCTGAGGTATGTGTTGCTCATTCCTTTTCCTGTCCTCCATTTACCATATTTGTATTTGGATTTCGGAGCTCGTTCCATGATGTAATGTTTCCACCATTTAGTTAATAGGTCCTGTTAAGTGACTAAGTTGGTTTCTTTAATATAGACTGCAGTGGTATCTGGTTTCTCGTCCCTGCCGTGGTTGATCAAGCCTCTCTATGGCTTTATCAGGTCTCACAAAACCTCCCACATCCGTTTCTTTCTGATGTATGTGTACACTTGATTTTGAATCCTTTACTTTTGCCTTTCAGTGATTCCATTCCACTCTTTGGATATCGAAGAAGGTCGTACCTTTTTCTGTCAGGGTTACTTGGAGCACTTTCATGGACTTTAATGGCCACAGTAGTGAGCAGTAAATACAGTGCAGCATCCTCTATTCTTCTTGGCTCACTTTCTGTTGCCTTCTCAGATGTTGTAAGTGCAAACTGAATATTCTACTCTCAAGTTATCTTGGTCTGTCCTTTACGCTGATGATCAATAATATCAGGCCCTGTCTGTTACATTTGTTCAGTCATTAGAAATCATTGAAGCGATGATATGCTCCAGTTGTTTATTGATACTCTCTTTTTCTTCCTCAATGTCATATTTATGATAGTAGATTTCTACGTTTCTTAACCTGCTATGCCATTAAATGTTCTCAGTGAACGTGGCAAATTGGTTTCCTTCTATACTGAGCTCTTTATTCTATTTTATATAGTCCAAGTGGATCTGTGATCGTTGTTTCTACAGTACTTCCCCCATTGTTGGCATACTTTACTTTTCATAGAGAAAAGGGCAAAGAACAAATTTGTAATGAGTTATCTCACAACCACATTTAACTGTAAAAATAAATACAGGCATAAGGATAGCTCTAACAAATGTCTAGTATGAAAACAATTTAAAAGTGCATACATGTGCGCGTGCAGGCACATTGAGAGCATCCTACAAAAGAGCAGAGCAGATACCCCTTTTAACAAATCCCGAATATTCATTGTTGCATTGGTTCTTGTAAATGTTTTTTTTTTGTAAAGAAAGCTTCTTTGTTGTGCTTTCCAGCATGCTTCATTTAAAATCTCTACCCATTAATACTGAATACACCAATTAGTCAACTGTTTGTGAATCAGTTACTGGTGCATATTAACACTGCGTTTCCTTGTATTGATTCCAAATTTTCATGCAGACATTTCTTAAAAACATGTTTTCACAAAGACATATTCATACAATGCATCAATCCAATCATATATTACGTAAAGTTTAGGTATGGGGGCATCTAATGTTATGGCAGGCAGAGCCGCGGAGCCAGCTAGGAGCCCACGCGGTACTGTGCACGTGAATAGTACCAGGTCAGATTAGATTAGATTGGTTTGGTTTGTTAGGAAAGAGATAAGTTACATTGATTCAGTTAGGATATTACTTAGGGGTCAAGTAATTTGTCTCTATAAAAGGGACCATCATGTATCAGTTAGAGTCAAGCAAGAAGAAATCCTTAGATAGTCCCCGAGGAAGGGTGTCTATATGGGGTTTCTCTGCTGATCCATCTACCCATAGCCTTTGCATATCATCTAAGTATATCAATTATACAGCAAAATGTACAACCAAGGAATAAAAGGTCACTATCCAAGTCAAAACTATAAATAAAATACAAGCTCGCATTTATGGCTTCATTGCTTCCAAAATTTTCCATTGGATTGTTACAATGTGCAAGCACATCGACGAGTTTTGGAATTAGCTTGGGTTATTTTAACTTATTTTAGAAACACTTACTGCATACAATATTTCCACTTCCAGGCTTTTGTTCTAGCTAGCTTTCTACTGCCTCCATTCCAAATTATGTCGCTTTGACTTATTTGGTACATCGAAATTTCTATGTTACGTTGCAAATTAGATGTACCAAAAAAGTCAAAGCGACTTATAATTTGAAACGGGGGAGTAGTTTGCATGGTAATAATGCACCTTTCTGGCAAACCAACACTGCTCCTTCAAGAAAATGCTGATTAATCCCGACATAACTATATTTCCAGTTGAAGTTTTACAATGTATAAGGCTGACTGTCTGAACTTATTTTTACAGTGCCATTCAAATTAATCATTTCATTACGGGCTTGTCTAGCCATAAAATTGGATGCATCTGGCCAAGTGTGATTAAACATTTATCCAAGTTTATCTTTGTGTACCAAAAAAAAAAGCATCATATCATTTCTACCTCATGCTGGGACTGTAGAATAAGAACTTTTGCATGTATATTGCTTCAAGGTTTGTCTCAGCACATGTGGGAACACTGTAGGTAGTGGATTCTATGGTTGTTGAAAGGGCCCGTGGAGAATCTCAAAGTACATCTGGATCACTCCAATCGCTCTGTTGGGGATCTTCTGCCTTTGGAGGAATTGTGAGTGCTTACTTCAGCGGTTCGTTTGTCGATACTTATGGAGTAAGGTTTGTCCTATTCTATCACTACCACTTGAGCTGACACACGCCCCATTGTTTTATAGTTCAATCTACTGATGAAATTATTCCTGGAAACGCAGATTTGTCTTTGGTGTTACAGCGTTTTTACCCCTGATGACATCTGCTGTTGCAGTTCTTGTAAATGAACATCGTTTATCTTCTGGAGAATGCACTACCTTACTCTCTGGTTCAGGATTCGTTGAGAGCTCTAAGCAGCACGTCAGGCAGCTTTGGACTTCAGTAAAGCAGCCTAACATTTTGTTGCCGACATTGTTTATATTTCTTTGGCAAGCAACGCCGCAGTCAGATTCTGCTATGTTTTTCTTCATGTATGTATGTCTGAAAAATCTTTACAGTATTGATCTGTGATGGGTCTTATCCTGTATTCCTGTTCATGGCTTATTTACTTACTTTTTTATTGGAGTTAGTTGTAATCCAATAACTATAACTTTCACAGACTAGAAGAAAGATCTTGGCTTATTCTGATTGTTGGATGCTCCTCTAGCCTATCTTTTATTTGGAGTGGCTACACTATCATAGGCTGTAAAATTGTACAGAAAATCAAGAAAAGTTATCTTGCTTCACAAAGTACAAAGCAAAGTAATGATTTTGGTCAACTTTAGATCCTAATTTTATACATCCCAACAAAATGTTGTTTTTCATTATGTTTGGTTCCTTTTTCACTAGTTGTGTATTAGCAGTTTGAAGATATCTACCAATATGATCTCGAACTTTTTTTTTTTTACTGAACATGATCTCAAGTCTGTTATTTTTATTTTGATATTAAACAACTAAACAAGTATGTCAGCTGATTAATGCTTGTAGTTTGCATATTAGTGACCTGATGCTAGTATGCTACTTCCCATTATGAGTTCAACTGGCCTAATGGGAGCGTGCAGGTGCCTTGGCCCGGTTAGAACATGTCAGATTTTTTCAGATTTGTCCTTTTTTTTTTGGTGCTGGCGGTGCTGGGAGTCCTTTTGTATATAAACACTTTAGCCACATATTGAGGATGGACTATGTTTCATTTCTGCTTGTCGCTCTTTGGATCCTCCTGTTCTGTGCACCTGTGTTACCTGTTTGGGTTTTCCATGCTAAACCTGTCTCTTGTCTGAATGGTTATGTTCTTTATCCATTGTTCATTTTATAATGAATAAAAATTAACTGCGTTTTATCTATAAGAATTTTAAAATTACCATTTATTGTGTTCAATAATATATTTCAGCACAAATAAGCTTGGATTCACTCCAGAGTTTCTAGGGCGTGTGAAGCTTGTAACCTCTTTTGCATCCCTGCTTGGTGTTGGGATCTACAACTATTTTCTGAAGGAAGTTCCTTTAAGGAAAATCTTTCTAGTGACAACCATTATAGGTTCAGCTCTTGGGATGACACAGGTGCTCTTTGTATTATTTTCTTGATTGGTGCTGCAATTCTTTTCTATTCTTTAAACATACTGATACTGTATTGTATATATTTAGGTGCTTCTTGTAACTGGGCTAAATCGGCAGTTTGGGATAAGCGATGAGTGGTTTTCTATTGGTGATTCATTAATCATCACAGTCCTTGGTCAGGTATGTAACATTACTGCAATGCTTAATAGTGGTAGAGTGCATTTTACATGATTGCATAAAAAAATGTATTCATCTGATCATGTACCTTTTTTCCTGACGAGTGACCCTGTAACATAGTACTTTTATATGCCCATAATTGAGACTGACCACTAACAATTCAGGATCAGCTGATCTTGGTTGTGATGGTACCTATTCTTAGGAAGATGTTGACTTATTTTGAGGAGAGAAATCTCCACGCCCCATGTATACAGTCAGAGCATCATTTATATATTAATAAATATGATAAATAATATCTAGCTTTGACACCTCCTGCCTTCAATTGCTTCCTTGAATGCAAGCTTATGTTGCCTAAACTTTTTTGTAGGCTTCATTTATGCCAGTCTTGGTGTTAGCTGCAAAATTGTGCCCTCCAGGAATGGAAGCCACTTTATTTGCAACTTTGATGTCCATTTCTAATGCTGGAAGTGTTACTGGTGGTCTCGTTGGTGCTGGTCTAACTCGGATATTTGGGGTCACTAGGGACACCTTTGGAAACCTACCTCTATTGATTGTCATCTGCAATCTTAGTTCACTGCTGCCTTTACCTCTTTTAGGTCTCCTGCCAGAGGAATCAGGTGACACAGATAATGGAGAAACAAAGAATAACTGACTTACTGAAGGTTTTATCTCTATTTATTCTGGTTCTCAAGTATAGCATACCACTGTGCCCAGCTTCAACTCAGATATGGCCCATCCAGTTGAAGCTCAAAAGATCAGTAGGGAAATGGAAATCGTGCTGGATATATGTTCAGTTAGTTACCACCATCATCAGCCAGTATCTCCTGCGACTATTAACCTGTGATCGAAGTGATTCATTAATGATCTGAAAATGATCTATGATGCTTGGTCCACAGGTATCCACCACTTTTTAGTTTCTATAAGCTACCTTGTATACTAAGACTACACTCTTTGAGTTTTTGTTAGGCTAATGCGACCCCATGAAAATTAGAGTAGGGGTCAAAGACTAGTAGTTGAGGATTCCCTTACAAAATCGAATGTATTGTAAGAAAAAAAAGGAGAGTATTTATACGTTATGGAAACCTAGAGTTACGAACATGTAAAGAAAAGTACTTGCACACAGTTCGACTTGCCATACAGTATCAGGTTCTGCTTACAGCACTAGGCCCAAACAAAGTGCAATCACAGAGGCACATACAGGAAACTATAGCACAACAGAAGTGCAACATTCATCGTCCTGAATTTTTCTGTGCCAGATACTGGTATCAATGATAAATTGATAATAGATCTATCCTTTGACGTCTGTTTGGACTTTGGAGGTCAACTTGAATATGATTTTAATTTATTGGCAAGTTGAATAAGAGACAACTGATCATTGGAATCAGTGGAATGTAAAAAAGTAAAGGACAGACTGGAAAAAAGAACATCCAGGAACCTGTGTGTTTCTCTTGTGACTTGAGAGGGTGGCTCAGTGCTCCTATAGTTGATATTTATTCAGGACTACGATCAGTTAAATTATAATCATGAGGACGAATCATTGTATTTATTTCTCTTAAAAAATGCAACTGGGGTTGTCTAATTCATTATTGAACTTTATGATAGGATGAATCAGTCCAAATTTCAGAATCAGGTAGAAATACATGGTCTATTCGAACATTTTCTTGCATGGTATTGGTAATGGAGAGCAGCATAAATAAATGATCATATACTCTGAATATTCAGCCTGTGTTGCTAACAGTAGGCATCAGAATGTAAAACAATACCACTTGGTAACAGTAGACATCATCTCCGAGAGCAATGCATTCAGGTTTTAGTCAACATCATCTCCACATCATGTTCTTGCACCAGCGCATCACATCACATCACATCACATCACATCTTTATTTTATATATCACAATCGGGTCCATGTAGGCATATGCATCGTGTCAGCATTCCAGCCTATGTTTCCATAGTTTAAGTGCTCGTCTAATCAGCATTTTTGGATTACTATGCCACATGAAGGGCCCTTCCATTGCAATTATGGGTCAACTCTGAACTACAACGTTTTCTTTTTTCGGATAAAATGGCTGGAGATTTTGTTTCCCGATCCGATTTCTGATCTCAGATCCAGCCTTTTCTGCCATATCCCCGCTCTTTTTTCTTGCGAAAACAATTTTTTTTTCTTGGTCCCATTCACAATCATCTTCGGATACATGTAAGTCTAAACTTTTAATCATGAAACCATGAATTGAGTACATATTGTAGTTGTAATAAATTGTATGATGGGATGGAGTCTGCTATGCAAGTCCTGACGGTGACAAGTGGCGAATCAAACCTGTTCTATTTTACTGTTAAGCATTTAATTTTTATTTTGTTTTATTTATTAGGAAAACTCAGGATATTGTTGTTATTTATCGGTCCTGTGCGAAAGCATTTTTAAGCCACACGTGCCAACAACTTTGGATCTGTAGTGATCACTTGCAACCAAAACTAGCTAACTTGCAAGAAACTGTAATTTGTATTTCAGATTACTTGCGTTTGATCAAACCAGAGTTTTACAAATGGGCCCACGACTTCGTCATGAATGTTACTTGATTTCACGAGAAATGAGTCAAGGCACGTGATAAGAATGTAAGATGATTCATCTCTATGCTGAATGCATCATCCGCTCATATTTATCTAGTACTCCCTCCGTCCCCAAAAGAATTAATTCCTAGAATCTGTGTCAGTCAAACTTTTTTAACTTTAACTAACTTTATAGAGAAATGTAGCAACATCTATGACTTAAAATGAGTACCATGTAAAAATATGTTCTTAGATAAATCTAATAATATTAGTCTGATATCATAACTTTTAATGTTTTATTCTAAAAGTTTGGTCAAAGTTCAAAAAGTTTGACTTAGGATAAACTCAGAAATCTATTCTTTCAGGGAGGAGGGAATAGTTTGTATAAGCCAAAATTTATTGTTTAAGAACCAAAGACCAGTTTTTAGAGAGCGTGTCAAAGTCAGACCATAGAGAGAGTAAGGGTTTGTTTGGATCCCATGAAAAATGTAATCCTAAATTTTAAATTATTTTAACTTTTAAGGCTCTAAACAGAAAGAGTAAAGTGTTATCTAAAGTTGAGTTGATATTATAAAAACTTTAGATTAGAAAAGTGAGTTAAAGTAGTCTTAAATTTTAGTCCTCAGTTTTTGTCAAATAAACTACTATAGAATGGATGTTTTTTTTTCTCCAAAAAGGGTGGTACCATTGGCAAGGCTGTCTCTAACATGTGGGACCATGTTGTGGTTGTGGATGCCCACCAGCACTTGGGGTAGTAGTGTGACGTGTATGGCCGAGGTCAATGCAAATGGAGCACCCGTCACATCTTAACGTGTGCGCCTTCTTGTCTACGATCCTATCCTCTCTCTCAGCATGCACCACTTCCCTTTGTTTCTTCTTTTGCTTTTGTCTCTCTCACTCCCACGTTTCGTACTCCAAGCTAATTAACCCGACCACGACATGAGTTTGAGGTCAACTGATAAGGTTGGCATATATTTTGGTACTGTCTATATATATACGCTTACATGAAAAAAATGTTTTACAAATTTGATATTTCATTTATGGCTGCAAATAAGCCAAGCTAGAGTGAGCTCATCGTCTCAATCTTTAGCTTGTTATATAAATGATCAAGCCGAACTCGTTCTAAGCCTTACAACCAATGGAGCATAGATAGGCTCAAGTTTGGCTCGTTTGTGATTTGAGCCAAGCTTGAGTCATTTTGTTCATTTCTATCTCGTTATCTTCTTCCTTTGTTCCACAAGGTCTAATAAGTCAATCCTTGAAGCTTGAAAGAAAGAAAGAAAAAATAGATATATATGTTGTGGGAAGTACAACTTCCACGATAGCCAACTTCCCATGAAGCCAGCTCTCATGATGCACCATGCTAGTCTTGCTAAGTGGCATCTTAAAAAAAAATGATCAACATTTTCTGGTTCTCCACATAGCTAGGCAACATTTGGTGTTCCCTTTCCATCCTCTCTTAGCAAGCACAGTGGCGGCTTGCAGTTTATTTGTTGTTGATGGGTTACCACAAAACACATTTATTTCTATTGGAAATTTACTTTCCAAATACAGGGATATATTTTACTGATAATCTGGTAGTAAATATTTTTTTACTTTTCCAGCTCCCAGCCACCAAGATTATCAGAATCAGTTAGCATAGTCATGATTTGGTGATGTGCGTATTAGTAATTTTTTTTTCCAGATTTTTAGTGTCCTACAAATATATTAACAAATTAACTATGATTAACTTTGTCTATTTATGAAGAAGAGCAAAATGATTATTTTAATGCAAAACAACATTTTTACTATATACCTCTCATCATGTAAAGCATAACATATTTTATAGTATAATTTTCAGGCATTTATATGATTTTATATCTAATTTGTAATGGTTTCAAGCGAGTCGCGGTGTCCATTGTACCAATTACACAAAATCATAGTGTCTTATGACAAATATTGAAAATTAAAACGTGCACCATCTAATTTTTGTCTTTCAAAATGTTCCACAGTCAATTCTCTCATTAAAATTAAAAAAACACAATGGTCGGAGATTCTATTCCAGTGAATCTCCACTCTATGCAGCCACTAAGTATTGAAAAAATAGTATCTTTGCGTGTGGATGTTGGATGTCTCTATTTTTTTTCCAATCACCGATGGAGTTAGGATAGTAAATTATTGAAGACTAGCAAATATGTTCTTTCGTTGCAATGGAAAAAAAAGTAATCAAATATTCATAGAAAATGAGAACAAGAATGCTATAGATCTATTTATGTTTTACCTTTATTATTTATCGTATCAAAAAGTTGAGTGGTTTTGCAAATTGGTTGGGTTGTGGAACTTATTCTGCGAGGTTTAAGTCTTTAACTTGATACAAATGCTAATCTTTTTCTGGGTAGGTCCATCTCAAATCTTGGAAGTTGCTCATTGATAGCTAGGTTCGTAGTCATAGGAGCAAGTAGTCCCAAAAAAAAAGTCATAGGAGCAAGTATGCGCTCATGTTAGCATCTGCGCCTGTACTTGGTTTTGGAAAAAAAAAAGATGATTTTACCAAATTATTGAAGAAGATGCCCTCATGACAGCATTGCATGTACTTACTCGATTAAATGATAATCCTAAGATTAATTATAATTTTAAATTAAAAAATACTTATTTATCCGTACCTAGACCTTGCATCCAGGTCGTAGATGCAAACGGTTGGATGCAACTGAATAGCAGCGATATAAGTGTAAGACTAATCCTGATCTCGTTTCATCATCAGCTCTCTAAATCCTAAAAGAGATAATCCCTCTATTTAAAAAATAAAGTTATTTTAGATAGGGCTCAGATCAAATATTTTGAAAATATAAATTATAAATAATTTTTAAATTGTTGAGTTTAGAAACATGAAAACTATATGAATAGATTTTTTAAAAAAATAATTTTTATAAAATATACATATATTATTTTTGAGAAATAATTTAAAAAAAATAAGAAGTCAGATTAGAGACCGTATCATTGTCCAATTACTTTTTTTAATAATACGGAGAGTAAAAGAGCTGTCTAAATCCTAATGTTGAGAGACTCCCACTTTTTTTACAAGCAACAAAAAAAAAAGAGAGCCAAAATAAAATCTGGGCCCCACGGTTTCCCGCACATCCACCAGCGCTTCCGATTCTCTTTCTCCCCTCCGCCTCCGGTTGTCTTCTCTTCTCCGATTCCTCCCTCAGAAAGCCCATAACCAGACGAGCACGGACGGACCACCGCGCCCCGCACCCCACGAGCGCGAATTCCAAGGCGCCCCTCGATCCGCCCGGCCCTCCCCACCGCGCGCGCGCGCGTCCGCCACTAGCGTTCCCCAGCGTCTGCCGTCGTCCTCTTCCGGCGCCCCGACGCAGCGGCGAGCCAACGACGCCATGAGGGTCCACCCGGCCCCACGGAAGCGCACCATCGCCGTGCAGCGCTGCGCCGCCGCCTCCGCCGCGGCGGGCGCGCTCGGCGGGAAGAAGCTGCGCCGCCTGCCGCACATCTTCGCCAAGGTGCTGGAGCTCCCGTTCGCGGCCGACGCAGACGTGTCCGTAGAGGAGGACGCGGCCGCGCTGCGGTTCGTCGCCGCCGCCGTCGACGGGTTCTCCCCCGCCGGCGCCCGCGCGCACGCCGTCGAGATCCACCCGGGGGTCACCAAGGTCGTCGTCCGGGGCCTCTCCTCCTCCGGCGCCCTCGACGACGACGACGAAGACGGTGCCGCCGCCGCCTTCGAGCTCGACCGCTGGCGCTTCCGCCTCCCGCCCTGCACGCGCCCAGCCATGGCCACCGCCACCTACGCCCAGGGCGAGCTCGTCGTCACCGTCCCCAAGGGCGCCGGCCCCGACGACGGCGCTGTCCTCGGTGGCACGGACCGCGTCCTCGTGCTTGTATAGTAAATTTTTATTTTCCCATCTCATCCCATCCATGACTCGTCTCGACTTCGCCTGCTTTGCTGTTGATTCGCCTGTTTCTGTTTCTACTACTACGACTGATAACAATATTTATATCACGCGCGAGATGATGATGATGATGAATTGATGATAAACAGAGCAGTTTACAGTAAGAAAAATTGGCTGTATGTAGATCCGCCTTTGCTGCTAATTCTCTGTCAAAACTTGTCATCTCATTGTGCACTTTGTCAGCAGTTTCTCCAGTTTTATTAAAAAAAACATTTGTAGCATGCAGTTCAGCTCATGCTGATGAGTCATTAGTGATCAGACTGTTTCAATTGGGTTTGCTTGGCAACACTTTCAGCATGAAATTCCACTTCACAGTCCGTTGATCATGTTTTATAACAAACCGTAGATCTGTCCGGTGAGGTTGTTGTGGTTTCATGTGAGATCAAGAATGATCTTTGCAACTAGAAATTTTCGGTAGCAAGTGGTTTTCGTACTGATTTTGACTCTTTAGTGCTCAATGCTGGTGGAGCCTGGAGTTCCTCAGCAAAATTTCAATCTCATGGCATTATCTGAGTGACAGAGATGCATAATTGCATATAGTATGATTTTGGTTGTACTTGTGTAGCAGGTTTAATCATGTACTCCTATGTGCATCTGCATCTGCTGTGCTGAATAGGATGGATGGACATGGTTGTGTTGTGATTTGGAGGTTAAGAGGTCACCAGTTTATTCAATCGTCATGTTTTCATTTGTTATTATCCCCTTGTCTGTATCTCAACCTTGGGCGCTTGGGTCACAATCTTTATGTATGTTTATTTTCATGTTTGTCAAATTTTCTTTGGTGATGTATGTCAGTCAACCACCAATCTCACTCAAAGAACACATCTAGGAGGAGAGTTTGTTTTGCACGCACCATAACAGAAATATTCTTAGGTTCCATACAACATGCAATAATTGCATCCTGAGGGGCCATAGAGCGCGCATCCAATCAAACTATTGAGCATATATATTGGTCTAGATTTCCTTGTCAACTTTATCCTGGTTTGTATTCACTGCCTTTTTATCACATCTTTTGCTTTCCGGAGATGCTCAGCTTGCTTGTCAAACTAGCTAACTTATACTCACCTGAGATCACTTCCATTCAGGTGATTGGAGGATTCACAATACTAATTTTCTTTCTGCGTAAAAGGTATCTAGGCATTCTGGTGCTCCAAATATTAGTCTTTTTTATTGGTTAATTAAAAGTAACTACTAACTAGGCTTTCTGGTGCTCCAGATATACCTGCCCACTAGTTCAACCCCTTTGGAGTTTGTTTACCCCCCCCAATTTGAGGATTTTTTTTTTTTTTGCATTCTTCATCCTAGGAGGATGAGCTATTGTTTAGCTCACTTCTGGTGCTGTGGTAACACAATTTTGATCAAGATGGAGCTATCATTTCTTTTCCATTTCCTGTTAAACACCCTCTTCGAAACACTGGATTTCTTTTTTTCCCCATGAATTACGCAGGAATTCTTGCACAATGCCTTTCACTGAATTCTGCTGGTAACTTTTGCAAAATTCATGTTCCAACAGGGTGGCCTGACTCTTTATTTCGCGCAAATTCATTTGATCCGGTTTTTATGCTGTTTCTGCTTCCCTTTGCCATGCTCTTACCCCGTTGCCACTGTGCAGCTGCTAAAAGCATTTGCACATACCGCAGTTCTCCTTTTTTTTCAATAAGCACTTGGGAGATTTCATTTGTTCTACAGCTTTTCGAAGTGGAGTGCAGGCGATCTGTACCGAAAACAGAGAAATGTCCGGCAAAATCTGCACCGCATCTGCTGGTGCAAGTTTTGGTGCGTTCCTGGGAGGAAAATGATGTGAACATTCTTACTTTCCCTAGTAATCGCCGTCGATGCCCTAGAGAATCTTGAATTACCTGGAGTAGAATGCCTGGTTTTTACCTGGACTAGAATGCCTATTTTTACAACCGTCTCACATCTGCCTGGTTTTTACAATGACTGAAGTCTGAATTACCTGGACTATAGAATGCCAAGCCGTCTCACATCCGCCAGGAGCAGATTTTTTGTTTCTTTCACTGAGGACATGATGTAAACACCGGGAATGATGATGATGCTCGGGTCGGGTCGGGTCGGGTCGGGTCGGGCACGGGCCATGGTAGAAAAGCGTCAGGTTTTTCTTCTGGCCCGATCTGAACCAGGCCCAGGCGCCCAGCAGCAGCTTTGGGGATGAATATGGTCAGATCTAGTGTATTTCGCACGGTGAAGCGAACTCATGTATTTACTCTAGACTTCATGATGGTATATAACTATATAACGATAATAAAACAACATGACGTGTCATATTTACTCTAGACCTCATGCATTTTGGTTTTTGAATTGTATGCTCCATATCTTGGTCATGTTCGTTTCGCTGAAATTTGACTTATGCTAAATACTTATAGTAATTTGTTATGAGAGGAAAACATTATTTATTTTCTGAAAAATAGTGTTGATGAACAAAACTCTTATTATACGTAGCACTGTAAAAGTTAGTCCACATTTGCATCAGCATGTAGAAATGCTTTCGAGTTCAGAATAATACTCCGTCTATTTCAATTTTCAAATTCTAAGACGTTTTGACCTTTTTAGATTTACACTATGTCTAGTCTAGATACGTGGTAAAAATAATTGTATCTAAAAAAGCCAAAAGCCTATTATACTAATTTGAAAATAATTGTATCTAAAAAAAGCAAAAGCCTTTTATAATTTTGATTTTAAAGGGAGAGTGAAAATGTACGACATGGACCTTTTAACTTTTAATAAGGAAGAGGCTACACTCTTTCTGTAGGACATGATCTCTTGCAGATACAGGCAAAATTAGTTAACTGCCTCTGAAGATCAGAATCGTCCAATTTGGAATTTCATTTCCGCACTACCTTACCTAATACTGATTTAGTTCAGATTTTTTTTGTGACACTCATTTATTGATTTAAAAATCCAATTCGTGTAATTTTATATAGGTGAAATATTGTTCCGTCGTGCAAAAACCAACCGAATTTGCGTTGAGAATACCAGTTCACATGATAATCATTCGAGATAGTAGTACCACCATGGACCAGACCTTGATACTGTGGAATAATGGAAAGGGCAGCAAGGTAATGCGCGTTGTTTTCTCCGAGTCGCCGAAGACGCTGAAGAGAATTTTCAATAACTTACCTGGAGTAGATTGTTTGATTTTTACACCGAGTAAAGTCCAGGCATCTTGCATCACCCGAAGCAGATTTTTTTTCACCGAGAGGACGTGATGCAAGGACTGAGAATGGTGACTTTCATGTTTGTGATGTTTCTTTTGAGTTCGTATCATTATTAGGCGGTGTTTGAATTGCAGTGATGCAGTCTAAAAAAGGTTGCCATCACTAAACTTAGGTAGCTGTAGTTTTAGACAGTTTTTAAGTTGCTACCACGATTTAGTCTATCTAACTTATAGTCAATATATCTTATAATCAATTACTATGTCAAAAAAAAACTTAATCAATTACCCTACTTTTCTTGCATAATTTTATCTACGGTTAGGTGATCAATTTTCAGCCACAATTTTACTGGACAGTGTTTAATTGCTGCCACTATTTAGTCTGCATACCCAGTCAATCGCCCCCGCTTGTCATGGTATGAGTTTTATTGCTCAATTTTGTCTAAGGTTAGGTGGTCAATTTTCTTGCCACAAAAGTGTGGCAAAGCTGATACTAACAGCCTAAGGCAACAAAGTGTGGCAAACATTTAGTATCATTTGCTCCCTCAGTCCTGCAAAGAGTACTTCCTCCATTCAAAATTAAATAGAAGTCAAACATTTTTAGCTTTAACCAAATACGATACTTCCTCCATTCAAAATTACAAGACGATACACTATGCACTTAGATATACACAATACACATTATACCTAGCTATATATAGTAAAAGCAATGTACTCCTATCTGAAAGAGCTAAAATGTCTTATAATTTAAAATACCAGGAGTAATAATAAGTATCATTAAATTGATTGTTGAATATATTCTTATAATAAACTTATTTGGAGAATAATATGTTTTATGAATCTAGTTGAACTTAAAATGGCTTGCACAAAACCCCAAATGACTTTCTTTGGGTCTGTTTAGCAGGACTTATTGCAGCCACTGCTTATTTGTAAGACTGATTTATTTTGAGAAAAACACTATTCTATGGCCAAAAAGTAGGGTTGTTTCTGATGTTAACTACGATATCAACCAAACAACCGGTAGGATCCTGCCAACTCAACAGAGCAAGGCTTGCCAACCAGGGAACATGAATCAGAGAGAGAGCAGGTTGTCCATGATTCCACGAAACATGTGTGATGACTGGTGAGGAGCTAAAGCATCTTTGCCATAAATTGTTATGAGCAGAAGCAGAATCCTGTCGATCGGACGATTGTAAGCCCAGACAAATTCTATTAGCATAACCATGCTTATGTACAAAAATTTTTAGATATGCCATATGTTTTTAGTCATCATGTAACCATGAAATCAGGAATGGCAATCACCATCAGCAAAGCAATCACACTATCATCAGCCATCACCATAGACAAATCTATAAACATAACCATTTTCATGGACAAGTTAAACTGTATCAATGTAGCAACGCTAGACAAGGCGTCTCAGTGGCCACAGCCGGATCAAAATGGCCAGCAAAGTATATGTTATATCATCGAATGAAATGAAAATGCTACAAGCAAAAGAATAAAAGCTACAACAAGAACATGCATGCATGATGTATCTGCTAGCCTGCCGGCTCTTGGCACTACACTGGTACCATATCGGCTAGGCAGAACCATGTGACCACCACAACCCCACATCATTATGATCTAACATGACCATCAGCTTCCAGTTCACAGGCAAACCTTCCAGTTCACAGCAGTTGGAACACAAGACAAACAAACAATGAGCATGCACACCAAACACAATCAAATCTCAAGAAATGAGACACCGAGACCATCCCACGCATCAACACTAGACAAGTAAACTAAAAACACTTTTAATTAAGTTCATGGTACATCCGGTACTTAAGATTACATGCTGATTTTTTTTAGTTTTTTTCAAAGTTCTGAATAGAATTACATAAGGATGCGACGACAGTCTCGCCGATACCATACATAATTTACATCCAGGTTCCTTAGTAGTAAAAAAAGGTAGTGGTCTAAGATGAGCCGAGAGCTAAACACAACACATCTAGTAGTAGTGGTAAGGACATATAAGATGAGATACCCAACCTACCGTTGTAGTCAGTCACTACAAAATAGGGCCATTGCGCGATTCTGAGTCGTTGGCATCATCAGTTGTTGTCATGTCATTCATCAGCGACTTTTTTGTTTCCTGACTGAACCTACCGGTAGTAAGCCTGGTGGAAGGCAGGAGCCATTCCATTGGTGTAAGCTGTCATCCCATTGCCATAACTGCCATATGGGGCAGGGTAGCTCATGGGTGGGGTGGAGTATGGCATGGGGATGCCGACGTTGACACTGGCTACCTCCTCAGCTGGGTAAACATATGGCTCCCTGATCACCGGCGGGCTCCGGTTGCAGTAGAGGCCATGTCCAACCGGCCTGTCATAAGGGTACGGAGATGGTGTGACGTATGATGTGTGGGAAGGGGAGGCTGTGGCGTATGATGTGTGGGAAGGAGAGGCTGTGGCATATGATGGGTGGGAAGGGGAGGCTGTGGCATATGATGCATGGGAAGGGGAGGTCATGGCGTATGCAGTGTGGGAAGGGGATGTTGTGGCATATGAGGTGTGGGAAGGGGAGGTTGTGGCGTATGATGCGTGGGAGGGAGACTGGGTAAATGCGGTGGGAGCTGGGAAAGAAGACACGCAAGCATTGTTAGTGAGACGACCTGCCTTGGCAGGAGGCATTGGGCCTCCATTGCTCGCACGGATGCGCTTGGTTGCAGGGCCACTGCTGCCACCACTGGTAGCGCTTGATGCTGCCTTTTTCTTCTCGGTCTTGGCTTTCTCCAGTTCTTCAAGTTGCTTCCGAAGATCATCCAGTGGAAACTCAGCTTCTAGTTTACGGTCCTCAACACACTTAATGACAGCTCGCAGTGCACACTGCTCTTTCTTGTTTGCATTGCTCTGCAGGATAAATAAAATCAGATCCCATAGATTACCATCAAACAAAGAGACATTAAAGCAGAGCCAGCCCAACAAGGGAGGTGATAGATAACTGAAATTATATGTAGAAGAGGAAAATAGCACTAGACACATAAATAAACTCGAAAGTCAATCCTGTGTTCAAGTCTTCAAGAGATACTCTTTTTTGTTGAACAGTGAGCAGGAGCACCGCTCTTTCAATTAAGAAATTCAAGAGATACTTTAGAATTGCTGTTGTATTTATACGAACCCCTGATTGGCTGCTGCTAGTGCTTGAACTATCTGAAGCAGTGGTTGATGTCTTCTTAGAGTCTTCCAGGTACGACTTCAAAAGAGGAACCAGAGGGAACTTCTCCTGAAGCCCAGCCTCATAAGCGAAATTCACAGCATCAAGCTGCTGCCTCTTAGCAATTAGTTCCTCAATGATATCTGCAAAAGAAAAGGTATTAACATGTAGTGACTAATCTGCTTAAATCTGAATGAGACCACGAAAGGTTATCTGTCACTCAGAAAACACACAAATATATGGCCAAGAAATAATCCATGCAGTAGTGAAGGTGTACTCTGGAAGGCAAAACCAAACTGCATGAATTTGGCAGAAAAAAGGCATGAAATTGTCGGTGTTGTAGCAGCATAGTTAAGATAATGTAGCAGTTTCCATTGAAATTTGGAATAGAAAAGAAGGCTGTTTGGCACTTCCTGGCATTGCAGTGAGGGTCCAGAAACTTGCTGTTAACGACACTGAAACACTGAATTGCCTTTCACTCTAAGGCAACAGTACTGTAGACACAAGAATCTGACGACATCTAAAGGCTAAAACAATGCCCCCAAGACAAGTGCATGGTGGCCATCATGGACAGAAGACACAGTTATCCTGAGCACTTGATAAAACACTAGACCACCTTTTCTAGCACATGGCTATGACAGAGAGCACCCAGGGCAGGAGGACGGGCCTTGCTCTAAAAAGACATACTTCAATCTAATCATACTACTACTATCATACCCTTGCACAGTAGAGTATTTAGCAGTGGAAAATAACCAAGGAACTTTTCAACCCATTTTGCCTGGGTGATTTTCCTTTCACCCTCCTCCAGAGCCTATTGAAAAGCCGCTGCTGCTGCACTGATCCACAATTAATGAACAAGGATGGCGGGCACTTAATCCTAGTGACAATTCAATGCTAGATCTAGGCCAATTTACACCCACTGCACACTTGGCTATCCCCCAATCAACCATCTGAACCCCTAAGGTTCACCACTTCAGCACTTGGGGCACAAACACCTACCTCAAAGAAATATGGAAATGCTGGCAGCAGCAAGCAGGAAGCATGAAGCAGGAAGCAGGAAGCAAAGTGTATGTGTGTATACCAGCCATTTCTTCCTCGAGGCCGAGTGTGAGGGCGAGGCGAGGCATCTGTCGGCGCCAGGAGAAGCTGACGACAATCCTGCGGTAGAGCGGCCTATCCTCCCTCTCAGCGACAGCAAACGTGGCGACGTGCTGCAGGAAGGCGTGGGCGTCGGGCGGCTTGGCGCCCTCCACGCCCCCCTTCCTCTCAGCAGCCTCCTTCCACTCCCTAGCCATGCCACGCGCGCGGTCACGGGCCGCCCGGGGCACGAGCGGGCGCGCGGGGCCGATGTCCGGGTCCGGGTCGGCGAGCGCGGGCACGGCGGCCTCGAGGATGAGCACGCAGGCCCAGGCCAGGTCGGCGGGGTTCCGGACCTCGCGGCGGTCGACGGGGAAGACGTCGGCGACCGCGTCCATGACGAACTTCGCCGGATCCACGCACAGCTTCAGCGCCGCCGGCATCTCCGCCCGTAGCGCGTCCGCCTCCTTGCGTCGTGCCACCACGAAGTCCAGGAACGCTGCCGAGTCCATCCGCAAGCACAGCGCGCGCAGGCTCTCCGCGAGGGAGTCAGCGGAGGCGGAGTCGGAGGGGGTGGCGGCGGTGGCGGCGGGGGACGCCTTGGAGGGAGAGGAAGCGGAGGCGAAGGCGGAGATGGAGTGGAGGTGGTCGAGCGCGCGCGAGACGGAGTTGTCGACGGAGGCCTCGCGGCGGTGGAGCGAGTCGAGCTTGCGGTGGGTGCGGGCGTCGAAGGCCCTGCGACGGACGCGGAGCGCGTCGGAGCGCGCGGCGAGCCCGCGCTCGAGCGAGCCGAAGTGGTCGGACAGCTGCTGGTAGAGGCGGGTGCAGGTGGCGAGCAGCTGCTGCTGGCGCTCTAGCTCGGCGAAGCCCGCGCTGACCATGTCCCCCGTGACGGGTGGTGCTGCTACCCCGTCCCCGTCCTTGTTCCCTTTCGCGGTGGACGCCGCCGGCGAGGCCATGCTGGGCCCGCCTGCGGAAACCCTAGCCGCCGCCGCCGGCTGACCCGCGCCCCTCCCTCTCTCGATCCGCGAAACCCTAGCCGAAATTCCCTTCTCGTGATACGCCCCCGAGGAGGCGAAGTGGAGGCGGCGGCGTGGAGTGGAATGAGAGGAGGAGGAGGAGGGGAAAGCGAAGCGAGGGGAGAAGGGTTGTCGGGGTGAATAAAGAGGTGGGTGGGTGGGTGCGGGGAGGCAGCGTGGCCAACCGCGCCACGACGCGTGGCGGCTGCGGCAACTGTAAAGTTGGCCTCCGCCGCGGGAAGGAGTGGGTGGGTGACCCGGGCGGCCCCGTGCTCACGCGGGGTGGGGGCTGGCGCGTCGGTGGGGCTCGGGTGTCAAGGGGTGGTGGTCGCGTGCGGTGGCGTGGCGGGAGGAGACGGCGGGGAAAGCTGGCGTGCGTGGGATGGGATGGCGGGAGCGGAGGGTGTACACGGGAAACGTACACACAGCACAGCACCGGCGAAGTGGGCGAACGGATCGGGTGGATGGCTGCCGACGCTGCCTCTCCCGCCATCTTTGCATTGTAGTGAACGGGCACGGGACAGGGGGCAGCCAACAGTGGACGCCACCACTGGTAGTATAGTAGTAGTAGTAGTACTGCCTTTGCAATGAGTAGCGCCACTGGACAGCACTAGCAGTGACCATTGAGCAGTGTCCGGGTCGATGGCTTTGCATATGGCGTGCCGGTCCATCAGGACATGGACATTACCGTCCGTCGTGGGATAGGTAAACTGGGTACCACCCGTCTCTATTGAAGGCTCCAAAGAGAAACGACTCCACTAGAGAGGATGTTTGCTTGGCACTTGGGCAGGGAGGAGCCTGAGCTGGACCCGAAACCGTTTTTGAAAAAACTATAATTTATGATTTTTCTAAAACAACTCTTACTCTTTTATTTTTTTTAACTGTAAAACAGTTGTTTCTACAAAATGTTACGTAGGACTTCCTAAAAGGAGCCGAAGCCAGAATCACATGGACCCTATCAAATAGACTCTGAAACATAACAAAAAGGTTTGTATGAGAAACTGAAACAGAGGGGATGTTCATATGGGGCCTATCAATCTAGGTGGGTGTGGGATCCTAGTTAGGGCATCGAACCAATATTGTTGAGTTCGACCCACTCATCTAGCTACATGTGAGAGTCGGACCTAGATGTCGAACTAAGTCATATATGGTATCAGACTATATACGACAAGTCAGACCAGAGAGTTATATGTGATAATCGGATTGTATATGACAGGTTGGACCAGTCCAATCAACCCTAATAGTCATATGCAACAGTCATTGGCACCACAGTGACATGTGAGAGCCAAACTTGATAAAATTACATGATGAACAAATATACCTGATCTGACGATACGCACAAAAAGACTTCCGATGACTATTTGCAATGGGGGCTATAAATAGGACCCTAGACCGACCAAATGAGATATGGAGAAGTAAGGAAATGTACCAAGGTGTCGCTGCACCATCTTAGTGCTTAGTAAAACATTTGCTGATTATCATAGGTGCCTTTTACAAAGTGTTTAGGTTAGTTAGACAACGCTTATATACACTTGCTCTACGTTTAGTCCTAGTGTTTAGTCAGGTTTGAATACCTCTTTAACGCTTGATGCTTGCACACACTATTGTCGTAATCGCCGGGGATTGTAGTCTTGTGAAACCACATCAACCACACTTGTGTTGCAGTTGTCAGTGTGTACCACAGAGAATAAGGCCCGTGACATTTAGGTCGAAAGCTTGATAGTCAAGATGGTAGAAAGCGTTCCGAAAGAGACTTACTTAAAGGCACACCAAAGATTCGCTTGCACGTGGAGAATGTCTGAGGCTATCCACAAAGTTACCCCGACCGGGACTTTGGCCCTTGCGAGGGGCTCAAATGAGGACTAAAGGAAGCTTGTACGCTTCCTGATACCTCAGTAAAAATACTAGAGTCATCAACAGGAGTTTGCATCTTTACCTTTTTTATCTTCTGTATTCGTATCGCTACCTTTATTGTGAGATTAACTTTTTCTATCTTGGTTGAAAGGCTAGTTGATAGATTTGGAACATAGATTGAGTAACTCCTTTTGCGTTAGAGAAAGCAACATATTTATCGAAACCGTAGTTGCAATTTTATATAGTTTATTTATTGGTAGATTTTGTTAAGGTTAAAATTAGAGGCCTGAGTTAGAAATAGAGTTGTTGCCTAATTCATTTTCTCTTAGATGCCATGGTCCCTTCAGTAACCATCAAGAGTAAAAAGCAAAGCCACAACAAAGTCGATTTCTAATACTACTTAATGCAATATCTTAGAGTAAATGCACTAGAATCACTTCGAGCCTCCAAAGATGCAATTGCTATTAACCAAATGAGACTAGAGAGTTATCTTAAACTTTACACACAAAGAGATCTTGTAGTTATATTGAGTTTGGTGATAAACAATAATGGTAGATACACAAATGACTGGTAGTTTGGAGGAGTTATTCATCAAGAACACATTATAATCTGAGATAAATTTTGAATGCTTCAATTTCTTATATTTTAGGATATGAGTGTTGATGAGGATGCTCAAACATCTACAAGATTTTTTCATTGCAATTTTATTGTTCTAATTTTGCCTTTACCCCTACCTTTCCCGTTTTAATTTATATCAATAAATACAATACAAGGATGTTTTGGGTTTATACTTGGTATGCTGAGAGCAACTCTAAGAGTCTTGTTAAAATTAGATGCTAAATTATGAGATTTAGTCATTATGTAAAATAGAAAACTCATCTAAAATGTAGAGTTTTACAACAGCCTAGCTAAATTGGAAAACACATATAGCAAACATGACTCGCTAGGTAAATATGGCCAGCGAGAATGATGGGATAGCTAATTGGATAAAATAGAAAACGGTATACACAAGCTGTTGGAGCAATGTTTTGAAGCACAATAGCTATATTTAGTCAGTTTGTTTATTCGACGTTATATGTATAAATTTCATCTGTTTACTTGATCCCTACGTTTAAATGGAAGAGGAGTAGCCATAAATTGGCTTAGCATTTCACAATCGCGGAAATTCTAGAGTCAGGAGGAACTCTACCGGATTGGAAAGTGTTTCGTATGACAAGAGAATGTAATAATGTAGTCTACGATCTCGCGCAACTAGCAAGACAAAAATCGACATACAACAATGTGGCTGTTTAGAAAATGCTAGAGCGTTGGAGAAAATTGTTGTTCAGGATTGTATAAACATTATTATTTACTAATATATAATTCTATTTCTCCTCGTAATAAAAATGGAAAAGAAACAAACAAAAGTGGAAAACTAAAAAAACCGAGTCCAAAGCTGACGCGCAAAACCACTTGCCCTGCAGGGCATTTACTACGGATAATTGACAAAAAGACCCTTCCCCGTCTCCCGTTTTAATCCGTAGACCCGCCCCACCTGGACGACGAACACGAGAAGCAGCAGGCGAAGCCAATCCCGTCGGCTTCTCGCAGTCCCTCCCCCAAATCCCCCCGCGATCCCCGAAACCCTACGCTCCAGCGCCGCAACCCGACCGCTCCGCCGCCTCCGTCGCACTCCCGCAATCCAGGTGAGCCCCGTCTCGTCCCATCGCGCTTGATTCCGATCCGGAACGGCCTCCCGCGCGGTCGGTGGCCGCGCCGTCGCGGATTCTTCTTTCTCTCTTACCTCACGTTCTTATCTCGCGTTTTTTTTTGGTTGGGTTGGGGTTTGGATTGATATTTCTTTGGTGGTGAGAAGTGATTTTTTTTTTAACCGTGGTTCTTGATCCAGGGCCGCCCGGCGATGGTTTTGGAGCGGGAGGTTTGAGCGCTTCTGGGGATCGGTTTTGCGGAGATTTTGATGGGTTCGGACGGAGAAGGCCGCGGCGGCTCGGAGGCCGCGCAGGCGAGGAGGCCGCGGAAGAGGCAGCTGGTGATGGAGTCCAGCGACCCCGAGGCCGATGAGTTCTGCATCTCCACGCGGCATAATGCTAGCGGTGCCGCGTCGGTGGGCAATGCCGGTGCCGGCAGCCAAGGTGGTGGCGATCAGTCGGGGAAGAAGCCCGTGATTGCTAGTCCTGAGAAGGTTTCAGGGCTTAAGTCCAGTGATGGAGATGGTTCAGAGAAGAAAACAGGAGTTGAGCTGCAGAGCAGTAGTTCTCAGCCTGCTTCCAAGAAGATCAAAGTTGAGACTGCCCATGGTGATGGCAGTGGATGTAGTGGAGGTGCATCCAAGGGTGGAAAAATGCTGCCCCGGGGGTTCCCAACATGGCGGTTTGAGAGGCCAGAGGTAAGGGGAGGGCGTGTTCTGGATGACAAAGGTGGGGTGGGTATGAAGGCAATCAGCGCCTCAAAGATGAAGGAGCGAGCATCGAATATGGGTGACAAGAGGAGACAGGTGGGGCCGCAGAAACATGAAAGACGGACACCATTGAAGACTGATCAGGGCAAAGCCATCGATTCTGGCCAACAGGAGGTTTTAAGGTTGCAAGGGAAAAGTGGTGTTTTAAGGATATTGCCGAAGAATGATAAGGTGGCCAAGGATACTGGTGATGGTAAGATTCTGTCGAGGCAAACTGAGGTGGATGGGGAGACTGGTAGTTGTAGGATTCCAACAAAGAGAGGTGTTTTAAAGCTCCTGCCAAAGAAACATGGTGCGGCGACGGAGAGAAATCATTCCAAGCTTCTTCTGTCCAAGAAGGTTAAGACGGTGGCTGATGAAACTGGGGATGACAAGATGCCAATGAAGAACACCAAGGTGGTTGATAAGGAGACCAGTGATGGCAAGACTCTTGTAATTTCAACTAACTTGGATGGAGAGTTTGGTGGCCATAAGGTGCCAATGAAGGACTGTATTGTGGACATGGAAACTGTTGCTAGGAAGTCTCAGCACAGGAACCTTAAGGCAGATGGAGAAACCAAAGAGAGATATAAAGGATATGAAGAGAAAAGTGGTGCCCCTTCAGAGTTTCGGGAGCAGGATGCAAATGGTGAGAAGAGAGTTGTGGGAAAGCTACTCTCTCCTGTTGCGCTGAGGAAAAGTGATCCAAGCGTAGTCGGAGTTTCTTTGGGCCAGAGAATGAAACAACAAAATTCAAAGCAACAACTGAAGAACTATTCTCTGAGCTTGAAAGATGATAGCACTAAATCAAGTGAACAGAAGAATCTGAAAAAGCGATTGCTTGAGCATAAAGGGTCGTCAGAGAGTTTGCCAAAGAAGGCACAATCGAAAGCTGTTGATCTGCAAGGCACATCTGGCCCTGTGCTCAACAAGCTTGAGGTGAAGAAGCCAAGGGGAGGACCCCTCAACACACACAAGCAGGATCTCAGGAACAAGATAAAACGTGTGCTTTTAGATAATGGGTGGAAAATTGACCTAAGGCAGAGGAAAAACAAAGATTATGAAGACTCTGTCTATGTTTCTCCTGCCGGGGGCGCTGGCTATTGGTCAATCACTAAGGCTTATGCAGTTTTCCAAGAACAGTTTCAGAATACGGGTCGTTCATCTAAACTCAATAATACTAAACCAGGTGCTTCAGATGCTATATCGAAGGATGATCTAGCATTGCTAAAAAAGAATATAGTTAAGAGAAGGACTAATAAAGAAATTTGTGGTGCTGAAAAGAAACCTGGGGTTAGCAAAAACAGAAGCAGAAGCTCAAAAGGTACCCTTGCTAATAGAGGTTCTAGAAACAAGCATCAAAACAAGGAGGATAGGGCAAAAATTAAAGATCGGAGATGTGGGCTTCTTGTCCGTGGGAGTACCCATGATATGGAAGATAACATGGATGGCTATATTCCATATGAATGGAAGCGTACAGTATATTCATGGATGATAGATCTGGGGGTTGTTTCTGAAGACATGCAGGTCAAATACATGAACAACAATAGAACCACGGAAATGTTGGCAGGTAAATTCACCAGGGAGGGTATTTTCTGTGGGTGCTGTTCCAAGATTCTCACAGTAACGAAGTTTGAACTTCATGCTGGTTCAAAAGAGAAGAAGCCATATGCAAACATCTTTCTGGAAGGTGGTAAGGTATCTTTGTTGCAATGTTTACTTGATGCATGGGAGAAGCACACACGGTGTGAAAATAAGGGATTTTACAAGATAGATAAGGGCATGGATGAACATGATGATACTTGTGCTATTTGTGGGGATGGTGGTGATTTGGTGTGCTGTGATCACTGTGCTTCCACTTTTCATTTGGATTGCTTGGGAATTAAGGTAAGCATACAGATATATATGTGTACAACACTTCTTTTGTTTGTTTCAAAAAAATATTGATGAGAGTTCTGTTGTGTGTGTGTGTGTGTGGGGGGGTGCAGCCCTAGATTGTCTATTCTGTTGTTGGGTGCTTTTATGTTTATTTAATTTATTTATTATGCCAATTGCCTCTGCAGCTCCCCTCTGGCGATTGGTATTGTCGCAGTTGTTTATGTAGGTTCTGTGGTTTTCCCCAAGAAAAACCATCGTCTTCTCCTGAGTTATTACTTTCTTGTTTGCAATGTTCAAGGAAATGTAAGACTTTCTACTCTGCATCCTTTTCTCTGTGCATCTGTACATTTCCTTACACAATAATTTTGCACTTTGCAGATCACCGAACTTGTTCATCTGAAACCAGGACAGACTCTGATTGTACCATACCTGGTACCTCTATTGATTGCTTTTGCGGTCCAGGATGTAGAAAGGTACAGAGTTTTGCTTCAGTATTTTAGAGTTTCTTGGGTAGCATACTATACCCTATATTATAATGTTCATGCTGGATAGTGATGCTTCGGAGCAGCATGGCTGACCTGAATCATATCCAGCAAATTTGCAGCTGAAGCAACATGCGAAAAATATTTACCATGTTAATACAATTTGCCTTAGCATTCAATTAGCCCATGAAATTTACACATATCAGTTAATTGTGGTCAACTGTCTTCAGAAATGTATTGTATCTGCTGCTTTACTTGTATATTTATATTCTTTTTTATAAACATGGACACTAAGGCTGTTATATTCGTTGAAATAACACAGATTTATAAACGACTAAACAAGCTTCTTGGGATAAAGAATCATATGGAGGCTGGATTTTCGTGGAGTCTGGTTCGCTGTTTTGCTAATGATCAGGCCATGCCCCCCAAAAGTAAAGAAAAACTGGCACAGTGTAACTCCAAGATAGCCCTCGCTTTCACAGTTCTGGATGAGTGCTTTCAGCCACACATTGACGAGAGAAGTGGAATTAATATGATTCACAATGTTGCATATAATTGTGGGTAAGTATGCCTTTGTGCTCTTGATTCATTGTGATTATACCTCCACAAAAGATCAAGATGAATGATTTTCCTGAACTCGCTGCAATTGCAATGGACCAACAACTCTTGGATCTAGGAATTTTGTATCCTTACCCTTCACTTTTCTTTTAAGTTTGCAAGAGCATGTCTAGGAATTTGGAAGTACCTAGGGAGCTAGCTGTAACATTTCTAGAGCTGTCATTTCTGCCTTTGTATTCTTTGGACTCCACTTGATTGTTCATCACACAATTTTTCTTGAATTATTTTTTAAATCTCAGTATAATGACTTACTGAAATTCTTTAAAACAATATTGCAGTTCTAATTTCAGTCGTTTAGACTTCAGTAATTTCTATGCCTTTATCCTGGAACGGGGTGATGAAGTAATATCTGCTGCATCTGTAAGGTACATTTGTATGTTCATACGGTGTTATATTTTGTTACACTAATTTCAGATTCACTCCTTGGTTGCAAGGAATTTCAGTGTTTGTTGGAAACTACTTACTTCCTTGTTATGGACAAGGGCTCAGTAGCAGTAGGCAATGAAACAAATACTGTAACAGGGTTTGACACGAGTTTCTATAAAACTTTGCAAGTCCTTTGGTTGGGAAGTTATTGTTTGATTCGGTTGCTAGTCAAGTTGGTTGCACATTTTTTCCAATTGTGTGTTTAAAGCTTCTTAGGACTTCAAATGAAGCCATCTCTGAGAAAATTCTAGCACTATGACAGGCAAGAATACCCAAAATGTTCTGTTGTCTGTCCCTTCATTTCTGAGAACCTCCATGGGAGATGAGAGCTCCTGGCTAACTGGTCAATCACAAGTTCCCTACTCTTTCAGTAGACCTTACCAGCATCCATATGATGAACTAAAAAGTTTTTTGATTTTTTTCCTTATTTCTTTATTTCGTTAGAACTCAGAAGGATATGGAAAATAGTGAAGATGAAGTAGATATGTGAATTATAGATGCAAATGTAGAATGTAATATCTTTTCTATCGGAAGGCAAAAGTTACATGCATCCCAAGCCCCGAACCAGGCCAAACTGTTTTCCCTGATACTATTAAGCTTCTGCGTCAGAATGTCAGCCATCCCCATATCCTATTCTGATTATTCAAATCAAATTTTAGATGCAACATGTGTACACTGAAAATATGGGCTGAGGATGCACTTTGGATGATATTTTGAGTCTCTCATGTTTACCATTGCACAAGGTGTCCTGAAAGTAATCTGTATACATGTATAAGCTGTTATTAGTCACTGTTGTTTTTTTGAAAATTTGAACTTTGTCATGATATTTGTTCCCTATTCATACCCGAAACAATTTCTACCTGTGATGTATAATGTGAAACCTACAAACATGCCCCTCTTTTCTTGGTCTTGTTGTGAATTTATGAATCCTAATATAGTTTCATTTGTAAAATGTTTCATTTTTTCCTGCATGAACCAGGATTCATGGAACTGATTTAGCGGAAATGCCATTCATAGGCACAAGAGGCATGTATAGGCACCAAGGGATGTGCCGTCGACTACTGAATGGTATTGAATCGGTAATTTACTTTCCCTTCCCAGCTGTGCATTCGTGTGAGCACTATGATTTTTTATTTGCTGTTCAGATTCAGAAGAGCAGACCACGGACCGACCTGTAATCAGATCAATTTTTTGTTTGTTTGTATGTACACCTATGTTTGCATTCCTGTTTTCAGAACTTCTGACATGTTTTTGGGGTTAATTTATTATTTTGTAGGCCCTTTGTTCCCTCAGTGTTCAGAAACTAGTAGTATCTGCTGTTACTGAAATGGAGAATACTTGGACAACCGTTTTTGGTTTTAAGCCTATTGGACCTTCCAAGAAACAAAGAATCAAGTCGTTAAATCTCTTGATTATGAATGGGACTGGTCTACTAGAGAAGAGGTTGCTGCCAACACAGGCAGTTGATGGGCAGATCACTACCAAGACAGGTCTAAATACTAAACTGTTCCAAGAATTTTTTTCTCTTTGTTCAGATATTGTGATGCTGTAGTTTTTTTCCTCTTCTTTTTGATCTGGTAATGCTGTAGTTCCATATCTGAGCAAGTCTTATTTGTTAATGCAGCTAACGCTGTTGGATCTGATAAGATGGATACTAAAATGCTTCGTGAAGCAAGTGGATCTGTGACACCTGTTCATGTTTCTAGTGAGCTTAATGCCTCTGACAATCTTGAAATTAAGTGTCATGAGAGTCCTCATCCTTTAGGAAACTCTGCAGGCTTGACATTGGACCAGTCCCCTGCAGCAGAAGAAAATGAAGCGAAAATAACTATAGAAAGGACTTCCCCGGTATTCATAGGTGATGTTAAGACAGTTAAGGTGCATACACTTTCTGGAGCTAATTGTGGAGTTGTTAACATGCAGTCCATGGCTGAAGCAAAAAACACTCAAGAAGAGAAATACAAAGAAACCAATGGGAGACCAATTGGTGAAAATACTATCTCAGAACAGAAGTGTGAAGATAAATCTAATTGCAGTCATTCAAATTCACTTGCTACTCCGGTGACTGTGGATCAATGTTCTTGTTTATCTAATGAGATTAGGAAAGGTGAAAACTGTTTATCTAGTGAACTTTCTGTTGGAGCTGCTCCCGTAACAGGCAAAACTGAATCTAATTTGACATCTGTCCATTGTTCTAATCAAGAGGATGAGAAAGCTTATGCAGCTCCTGTGGACTCTAAAATACCTTTAGTCATTATGGATGAAAAGCCTGACAAGCATGAGTTTAAAACTATGGTCGTAGGGTATAGTCAAAGCTCAATGGAAGCTAAAAGCTTGGAAGATAGAACTAGTATTGTAAATGGAACCTCAATGGACGCCTATAGAGATAAAGGTACTAATGAAGATCACAGTGCTTCTGCAGTTGACAGTGGAGTATCTGTGAAGTTACATGTTAAGGAAATGGAGATTATTGAAGACAAAACTGGCTCACTTTTACCAGATTTGAAACACTCTTCTAGTTGTGAAGATATGTTGGTGACCTTGACCGAGTCAAAGTCACTTCAAAATGATATGGTTGAAATGGATGATGCAACTATTAAGGAAGGAATGACTGGCGAGAGTTTCAATGAAGCAGGAATAACAGCTCCTGCGCTCACCATTTCAGATGCTGTTGGTGAAAATGTGGTTAAGCCTACTCAAACTTGTGGGGAGGGTCAACTTCGTGGAGAGGATGTCATATACAGTAATAACAGCATGGAAGATGACCTAGCTTCTAGAGAACCTGTTAATGCTTGATCATTGTATTTTTCTGCCATAGAAGGTATTGTTCTAGAGATTACAATATATTTATCATTCAGCTTATAATTTTAAAGAGATTGCTCCTTACATTTGCGCTTTCCATCATCACTGAGAAAGTGAGAATACTCCCTCCGTATCATAATTAGATGACGTTTTGGACAAGCTTTGAGTCAAACATTGAGAATATAAATGATCAATAACTTTTAAGTTGTTGAGATTCCAAATGTAAAAATCATATGAATAGATTTGTCTTGAAAAATACTTTCATAAAAGTATACATATATCATTATTCCATAAATATTTTTATAAAAACAAGAGGTCAAAGTTATGTTTGGGAGACCGTGTCGCTGTCCAAAACGTCCTCTAATTAGGATACGGAGGGAGTACTTTTGAATGTACTTATACAGATGCATATATGGTAGCTGTAGACAGCTATTATTAGTACATATACCAACTTTTTGTTTGATTAATGACTTGAGTTCATATATTGGTCACCAGTAGATTTAGCCTAGATGTTTAAGTTGTGGCAGCAACTTGTGAAAGCATGCTTCTGATGTAGTTATATGACTCTGTGTCTCTGTCTATGAATTGTTATAGGCTGTGTTTAATTCCCACAAAAACCCCAAACTTTGGCACTATGCAAAAAGAAGATTACCCGTCACATCAAACTTGCGGTATATGCATGGAGTACTAAATGTAGACGAAATCAAAAACTAATTGCACAGTTTGCTTTAACTTTGCGAGACGAATCTTTTAAGCCTAATTAGTCCATGATTGGACACTAATTGCCAAATACAAACGAAAAGTGCTACAAGATTTTTTTCAGCAACTTTTCAGCATCTAAACACAGCCATAGTTAAACTTAAGCTTCGTCTGAAATCAGGCGCGGGTCATGAAAATGTCAGTTCACAGTTATGATCAAGCACCTGTAGAAATTGCCAAATCGGACAATCCTATCGCAGCTTCTAAATATCAGTTTTATTTTGGAAAAAAAAACTGAAAAAAGAGTTTCAGGCAATATTTTGAGCAGATGCATGTGCTTGATTTAAGCATATTTTCACACGAATTCATAGGTGCCAGGGCCATACACAGATATGCATCTTTTCTAGTTGCTTTTGATTCTAGGAGTTCTTTAACCGGTGTAGTAAATTGACTCCGTGGTTTCATAGGAACTGTTTTGGTGGACATCATGGATAGTTGGTAGTGGGCACTCATTGGTAGCATTTATGGATAGCAGTGCTCCCTGGATGGTCTAAAGGAGATATATTGTTGGGCTGGCAACTGGCGTGGATGGATTTTTTGGTAAGAAAAGTTCTTGATCACAAATATGCTCGTTCATGTTATGAATCTTATGCATGCTTTTGAAGACACGCAAATCATTAATTGCATGTAGCATTCACACATTGCAAATCTCAGCCATCTGTTAAGTCGTAGTTCAGATGTCCATCTATGACTATGAGCTTGAGCCGTCTTTATAAAATCAAAGAACTAATGTGTGAACAAAGTTTGACAACTTTTTTTTAGATTACTTCTGCTTCTCATATGCAGCAAGTTGCAAACTCGTTGAAAGTTGAAACTGCTCCCAGTTGACAATAGTGTTCTCCTTAGGCATTACAAGTCCACTTTACTAATGCTTATTCTAGTTTTCATTCGTCCTTGCCATGGTCAAGAAAATCTGAAGCTCCGGGAAGACAAGTCACGGGAAGTAGCGTGACTTGTCCATCCTGGTCCTTTTTATAGATCACTCTGTGCTAGCTGACGAGCAACTGATAAATAACCATTGCTAATTGCTACTTTAGATGGGAAACAAAATTAGGTCGATGCCACTGGCTGTTTAAATTTCCTAAAATCATGTCAAATCCTTCGGCATTCAATTGCTTGTTCCTCACGATGTTAATCTAAAATGTCGTGTTTTTATTTGTATTGACAGTGTGCAAGGTACTGCTGGGAGCCGGGGACGGTCCGTGAGAAGCATGGCATAGTTGGTTCTTGAGCTTTCATGACTTTTGGTTCTTCTATACTGAGGCAGTAGATCATGAAGCCTTTTCTGAGTAGTAGACCTAAGCAAATATATGACCCACAATCGGGGTCAACATTTTGTTGTAGATATACATGTGTGGAAGTTTTCTGTTGTACTCCTGGTCGCCCCGAACTCCTTGTTAAGAGTTGGTTACCCATGGGTATGCATGTGACATTTTGTTCCATGTACAGAAATTAGTGAAGTAAAGAAAAGCCATGTGTTTGCTGTCAGCTTGTTTATCTGTGTAGCACTGTGAAATTCCTTTGTGATTGCAGGGCTGCAACCGCGATTATTCTGCTGCTTTACATGTAATGTTAGTTCCCAGTGGGTATTGGAGTATGATACCATGGATTGGGATTAGCCTTGTTATAAGACAAAGTTCTATCTTGCACCAGAAGGCCACAACATTCATGTCATCACTGTTGTTTCGCAGTAGAATGATCAGGAGTCACCACAAATCTTAGCGGTTTATCTTGAGGCAACATAGAAGAGGCAAGCCGCATGAAGTGTCTTGCATCAGCTCCGTAGGTCCCCACAGGCTGCTTATATTTGGGTCTAGACTAGACGTTCCTAGCTAGCTCGTGTAGGCCACTAAAATTCAGCACGGAGGTAATGATTTTTGTTTGCCTTATTTCTGCAGTCATGGTTCTTGGAGACTCCGCGGAAATTGGCCGCCTCCAATCGGGCCTCCAAATTCATACTGTGTTATTTTATCTTTTTACTTGATGGATTAACATATTCTGTGCTCTAATTTTCTTTGCAGGAATTTTCCTACCACCCTCAATTTTTACTTGCATTCACATCTCCAACTACTATGAAATCTGAAATCTCAAATATACCTCGTGACCAAATTACTCTACTCCCAATCAAACTAATTAATGTTTAATATGCTTCTATATTTTTCCCAAATCCCGTGACAACACACAGGGAATTTACCTATTTTTAATAATGTAATTAACAATCCCAACAAATAAGCTTAATACAAATACCGATACTTTTTTTAATTATGTATTTTCTATTAAGAACAGTTACGTGAAATCAACTCATTAAATTTTTTCCTATTAACATTCTGAAACTAATTTAAATTCAATCTTCAAATCGTTCTCTCTCTCAAAAAAAGTTAAACTTCAAATCGAATCAAGCAAAAAGGAAAAACTCAGACGGCGCAGGCAGATACTGGAAGAAATGAAATGATGGGCTACGATGTTAACTCCTGAGGGAAGCCTTATGTTTCAACCCATACAGGCCCAAAATAGATCAAAACAGCCCGTTAAGCCCACTGAATCCACACCCCTCGATCCCACTCCGCATCTTCGCATCGATCCTAGCCGTCGATCCGCGTCCACTAGGGTTGCTTCCACCCCAAACACACTTCCAACTATAAAGCTCGCCTCGCGACGCCGCCGCCGCCGCCGCCTCCGAGAGGAGAAACCCTACCCCGCGCAGCCGCAGCCGTAGACCGTCGCCACCTCCAACCCCGGCGCGCGCCCGACCTCCACCAGCCGCTGCTGCCATGGTAATAGCTCTGCCCTGTCATCTTTTGCGGCCCCACTGACCCGTCACGGGTTGGCGATTTTGTCTGACGCGCGGTTGGCGTTGGCTTTGCAGTCGCTGATCGCGGCGGAGGACTTCCAGCACATCCTGCGTCTGCTCAACACCAACGTGGATGGCAAGCAGAAGATCATGTTCGCCCTCACTTCCATCAAGGGTGTTGGCCGCCGCTTCTCAAACATTGTCTGCAAGAAGGCTGACATCGACATGAACAAGCGGTGAGTTCTTCTAAATGGCTTTTACAGTTAGTTCATATGGGGGAATGTGGAAGAGAGGCAAGAGATGTTGTCGGTGATTAGCAGTGCGAATTATGCATGGTTGTTGGGGAATTCTTGGGTGCCGTGGGATGGATCGCCTCACTTGACATGCATTTGGCTGCAGCTGTCTAATTGTCCTTTTAATGTGCTTGCTGCTCAACTTAGTTTAGCATAATATTTGCCAATTTAGCGGCTTTAATGATGAATATGCTGAAATTTGTTTCCAACTTGGTGGGTGCATTAAAACCATCGCTAACTTTATCAGAACTGTTGATATGCATTCCTCAGCAATGAATTCAATTTAGGTACTGAAAGTTCATGCTGTACCTGTAGAGTACCAAGAACTACGATTCTGATCAGTTATGGTTAAAATTTCCGTTAATGTTTATTTCTATCTAATGAAGAAACATGTTTTGAATTGGTTCAGCTACTGTACATATCCTGAATTTAGGATTGGCTTCGTTTTTGGACCTGTTGGACAATACTTTTTTTTGTTGTATTGGTATGTGAATATGAATGTAAATTGTAAGGTTAGAAACTGTTAAGAAATTATATAAGGCCAGTTTTGGTTGCCTCCATGTGTAAGTTTGACAACTTTTGAACATACTGTATCTACTGATTGTTTTCAGTTGTCTTCTGTGGCTCAGCGTTGATTACAAGTTAGCATTTCTATCTAGTTGGGAAAATGCAGTGAACCCAAGCCCCTGCCAGTGTAGAATTGCAAATACTTGTCTAGGCTTTTTTTTGGCAATGTTTCCAGTTTGCTCATGTTTGAGATTGTTTTATTGCACCACTATCCCAGTCCCAGTGAATTTTAATTGTGCCATATTAGCCAACTGTGCCACTAGGATGTCAGTCTAATATTATATGTGTTACTGCAGCAATGCCTCATCGCATGAAGTCCAGCTCTGATGAATGATGATTATATTTTCTGTGCAGGGCTGGTGAGCTAACCTCGGAGGAGCTTGAGCGCCTCATGACTGTGGTTGCCAACCCCCGCCAGTTTAAGGTCCCTGACTGGTTCCTTAACAGGAAGAAGGATTACAAGGATGGTAGGTTCTCTCAGGTTGTTTCCAATGCTGTTGACATGAAGCTCAGGGATGACCTTGAGAGGCTGAAGAAGATCAGGTCAGTCTATAATCACGTTTTTCTATTATTATTATTGATTGATGTTGTACTGCTATACACAAGGTAGCATGCACACATATTTATTGTCATGGCATTGTTGAAAATATTAGTTGCATTTTCCTTGGTGCTCATGTTTTTCATAATTGTACATAACCAATGTCTTTGTGGTGGAAACTTCATTTTTGTTCGAAACTGTTATCTGCTCTTCACACAGAATATGCTTGTGATTTGAAGGTCTGTTTTGTTGTTGCATTCGTTATATGATACAAAACCCTTGTGTTATCTAGGAACCACCGTGGTCTGCGTCACTACTGGGGCCTGCGTGTCCGTGGCCAGCACACCAAGACCACCGGAAGGCGTGGAAAGACTGTCGGTGTGTCGAAGAAGAGATAAACTCCGTGAGGCATATTGGCCTATCTTGAGTTCTTTTGTGCTTTTTTATGCAGCAGGATGTTTATTATCTGTAGGATGGGTGAGCAGTTCGCTTTACGAGACTATTATATATATTGTAGCAATCTTTTGCTGCCTGTGTTCCAACTTCCAAGAGGCTTGAATTGAATGTTCTGTGAAACGGGAAAAGTTTTATATGCTTGCAGTACTTTGTTTTCGCTGTGTTTCGTTGGAGGGCATTTTGCTTGTGAAAGCTGAACCGATTTGTTCTACGAAATTTTGATATATCTGAATTGTATTCCTGTGTTCCTGTATATCTGAATTGTTGTATCACCGGGCCGACGCGGAGAGCCAGTTAAACAAACACGCGAGCCTGGCCGAGGGCATGGGCCAGGTAAACAAAAAGCCCCTACATGACTACTTTTGTGAGATTGTTCAGTAGTTGATGCAAAGTTTAATTTTTGCTCATACAAGAATTAATATGAATCATTTTGTGAGATTGGTCATTCTAATCATTTGACTTGTAGATTGATGCTTTGGTGGCAGCATGAGTTGCCTCGTCGCTAGGAGACGTTACATTAGAGTGAATGAACACTGAAGCCTTCCCCAAAAATACAAATGCTGTGTAGTAGAGGAATGAGGCTTTTACCTGTACACGTCATTTAAAAAGTTGATAATTACACACAAGTCAATAAAAAGACAATTCTCCGTTGTCATTTCTCTAAACTCTTTTGTTCTCTTTTCATTAAATTTGACTCTAAGAGGCTAATAATACTTCCTTACAACCTGCTCTCAACATACTCATATAATAATTAAGCCTTTAGTATTAATATTAGGTCCGTTTATCACTCTCACAGACTCAGATTTTCTTAGTTCTTGTGCTTGAGCCGGCTATAAGCTTAGGGCATCTTCAACAGTATAAACTAGTACTAACTCTTAAGCTAGCTCATATGGTGGAGAGAGATTATCTTGAATATCGTGTTGTGAGAGAAGAGTGCTATGAGACTATCTCTTGAGTCCACGCTAGTCTCTTGTCTCTTAAATTTTTTAGTGATTAAAAAATTTATGAGCTAGTAATAAGTTAGACCATGGGAGACGCCCTTACAACCCACTTCGCTTCTCTCTTTTCTCTTCTCTTCTCCATGTCACCATTTAACCGGCTTGCAACCTTCTACTATACTTGCTCTAAGAGCACTTACAATACACACTCTATCATAGAGTATAAACCTATTTATTATCTCGAATATTGTGGACCTGGAGTCTAAATAAGGTCTTATTTGTTCACCATCTCTTTTCAATAAATATACTGCTATATCAGCAAAATACAATAAATAAATGATAATAAATAGTCTTGGACTTTATGATAGAGTCTTATATTGGGAGTGCCCTAATAATAATGTTATCTTCAAAAATACTATCATGTCTGAATATGTAATTAATTTTTTTAGCATCTTAATGTCCTCAAATGAAAAAACTTAAAATTAGAAAGTTGTAGATCTTAAAAATATCTATATTTTTTGTTAAAAAATATCTTAATTTAATTCAGTGAAAAAATATATAATTTGATTTGATTAAATGTTTAAGAAAAATCATTTTTTAAGCATCTTCCATTCTCTATTCTAAGAGCGCATGAAGTCGCTCGCTACAGGTCACACACATCCAACAAACCTACCAATCCACCCCTGTTTCCACCAATGAAGGGAAGTAGAGCTAGCTACTCTTCCTATTTCGTTATTAAAAAAGATGAAAACAATTCTCCGTACACACATCACACGTCACCTCTGAACTTGGATCATGTCGCTGAATTAACAACAACCAGACGCCAGAGCATCGATGATAGCGCTGTTACTGTCGTTAGTAGTAGGAAGAGTAGTTCACCGATCCCAAGCTAGCCGCGAATCTAACACCATGCACGCCCCCTATATAAACCACACGAAAAGCAAGCTAGACACAGCAGAGTCCACAGCCAAGCAGCTCAAAGCACAAACAAAACAAAACACAAGTTTTACTTTCCCACAAAACAAGAAACAACACACGCACTGCACAGGTCAGTGGCAGGATCACAGGAGAGAGAGAGATTTCCCGCAATGGCCTCGTCGCGAGCAAGCAGCAGCAGCATGGCGATGGCCATCGTCGTCGTCCTCCTGGCCGGCCGCACTGGCGCGGCGCAGTCTTCCTCAGCGCCGGCGCCCTCGTCGTCGTCGTCAGGGTCCTCGGGCAGCAGCTGCTTGACGGAGATGGTGAGCCTGTACCCGTGCCTGGGCTACATGTCGTCGTCAGGGTCAGGCAACAGCAGCAGCAGACCCAGCGCGTCGTGCTGCTCCGCGCTGGCCAGCGTGGTGGCGTCCAACCCGCGGTGCCTGTGCGCGGTGCTCGGCGGCGGCGCCTCCTCGCTCGGCGTCACCGTCAACAGCACCCGCGCGCTCCAGCTCCCCGCCGCCTGCAGCGTCGAGACGCCGCCGCCCAGCGAGTGCAAATGTACGTAATAAGCTACTAATTAAGCTCTGCCGCCGCCGCCATTTTTGGTCGGTCGTCAGTGTTATTGCCATTGCCACCACCACATGTTGATTCAACGAACGGTGAGAGCGATGACGTTGCATTATTGACTTGCAGCCTTCGGAGTACCCGTGCCGTCATCGTCGACGACGACGTCGCCGGCCACCACACCACCCACAACTCCGGCGAGCCCAGCAGCAGCGGCGTCCGTGCCAGCTACTACTCCCGCTGGTACGTATATACATAACGTGTATCTAACTATACACAGTACACGTGCTGAATCTTAGTACAAAAATCGTATACATGCAACTACTGAACTACGTATACAGAATTACAGATACGTATGAGTTGATTAATTGCAGTATTTGTTATAAGGATAGTATTGAGTGTGAGAGGCGGATACTGCATATATATATATATATATATATATATATATATATATATATATATATATATATATATATATATATATATATATATATATATATAGAAATTGGAGTGATCACAAGTCATTGACTCTGAACAAATAAAGGTTAGGTGAACTAATATTGGTGAGCATGAGCTAATAACTAACGTGTTACATGCGTGTATGGCTCCATGTCCGATGCACGTACGCAGCAGCTGGAACCGGGACGAAGGTGACGCGGACGACGACCACGGAATCCTCCGGCGGGAGCACCACCGGCGGCAAGGGCGGCGCCACGTCGGTTCTTCACGTCGCCGTCGCCGTGCTCTCGGCAGCGGTTGCGCTGCTCCATGCTTGATTTCTACTGGATGCCTTTTGCTTTGCCTGATGACTCTTTTTATGTACTCTCTATGTAGTATATATCCATTGCATACCGGTGGTACTATCTTTGGTTTTGGTATCTTTGTGGAGTGTTTGTATCCACGCCAGATGTGCTGTGTACAGAGAGTTATGTATTCATAATAATTTAGTGTTTACGTATTGCTTTTTCTTTTGTTCTACCTCATCACCAAGTTTTTTCGACGGTGAAAAATCGTCCATTAAAATCAAGTTCCGGCCCCCATTAGTATTATTGAGGGAACTCATAAAAAAGACATGGGACGGCGACGAATAAGCCCCCATTTATGTATGTATGTTTATAATGGTTCGCACAGGGTCCACTAAAATCAAGTTTCGGCCCCCAAATTACAACAGATGTATAATTATCACTGATTGTAAAATGTAAATAGTAGTGTGTCGTCGAAGTAGAATAACAACGGTTAGTTTTTTTCTCTCTCAAAGTGTAGACCTCTAGTCCCGTTAGCCCATTTTCAATTAATCCTAAGCACTCAAATACTTTACACTGGTTTTCGATGGTACAAATAACTCCATCTGTGTCCTGTTCAACATCAGCTGGAGCGCTGGTTGTTACGTTGCTGCTTCTGCAGCCGGAGGCTAGGCCTCAGTCGCTAGAGTATTGGAAAGAAGAAAATCTGCATCCACAACAGGCAGCCATAGCACAAAAATGACAGCCGAGAAGAACGTGAATTGTTTTTTTATTAGTCCCCTTCAGTGGCATAACTATGATCCATGTGTAATTTCCATAATTTTAATGTGCTAATTTACTATAGTTTAATCTTGAGCTAAATTGAGAATGGTCCATGAACCACTTGTCCACCTAGTTAGCTCCACCTATAACCCCCTCCATCTAGGGAAGGGAGTCTAGACTCCCAAGAACAACTAGTGAAGGTGGAAAGTGATAGATGTGCCTATAAATTTCTACTATACCATTCTCAAAGTAGCGCGAGAGAAAAGATGAATAGGAGTACAATGGGCTGGCATATCTAACGTTGCATTTTTTTATGGGACACACTCCGCGCTCTAGAATCAATACATGTTACGTCTCAAGAAGAATATACTTTTAGCACTAAAAAAAATTTAAACACTTTAAACTTTAACTAAATTTATATAAAAATACTAACATTCTCAATGATAAATAAGTATAAATAAATTACTTATAGAATATACTTTTAAAAAATATTTAGTGATATAAATGCTAATACTATTTAATATAAAGTTAGTCAAACATAAACTACTTTGATTGGTATGGTTTCCACAATTACATCTTTCTAGAGACGAAGCAAGTACTACTTACGTGCCGAGTATTTTTTAGGAAGTAAAGGGTGTTCATGTTTTATCTAAAAAATGCAACTCTGTGTTATATTATTGTGTTTATATTATACTTCTATGAAAATTATACCTTCTGACAATGCAGCTCATATACTATTTCGATTTGCCTGGCTTGAAGGTTTTTTTATTATTATTACCATGTTTTCTTTTAGGGGCAAAAGTGGAAAAAAATTAAGGCTGTTTGCTTGGAGAAGAATTGCACGCCAAGGCTCTGCAACCGTTCCTGGGAAATGACAATTGCAGGCACAGTAATGCCGCACAGAAACCGAGGCCCTCCTGTTGGCCACAGTTCTCCCAGCAAACGTGTTCACACGAACAAACGACGACGAAGGGCCCCTTTTCCAGGCTTCCTCAACAAGCTTGCCTTTTTCCTAAAATCTTTTTTTTTCCTTCCAAAATGTTCGGGCATTCCGGCGCAGCGACACACTGATAAAACCCGCTTGTTCCGGCAGTGGCTTCTCCCATACACCACCTCCGGCTCACCACTCACTAGTCACCACCCGCCTCCCCAGTGTTGTCCGAAACCCTAGCCGCGGCGGCGTCAGGCGACGAGGAAGCCAAGCCATACGATACCAGCATGAACGGCGGCCGCCTCAGCGCCGTGGAGAAGGGAGGCAAAAGGCGGCCGAGGACGCCGACCTGCGGCCCACTTCTCTCGTCCCGGAGAGCGAGGGCGAGCCGCGGCCGGCTGGGGATGCGGCGGCCAACTGGCGCGCAGGCGGCGGCTCCGGTGTCTGCCGCCGTCTCCTCTTCCCGCCGAGCGGCACCGGCGGCACGTCGGAGATCGAGGAGGCGCCTCCCTCTCCGCCTCCGGCTCCGCCCCGTTTCCCCGCGCTTAACGCGGAGGATGCGGAGGCGGCAAGGCTGGCGGCGGTCGCGTGCATGAAGGACATGGTGGAGAAGATGGAGGCGGTGCTGGACAGGCGGCGTCTGCGGGTGCTCGAGCAGCAACGGCGGGAGAGCCAGAGCGAGGGAGGCACGACGGACAGGATGCTGGCTCTCCAGCTCCAAGCCGAGGAAATGCAGGCTTTCAAGGAGTTTTGGAAGCCGTCTCAGCGCAACAACAGCAAGCGCAAGGTGCACTGCTCCTTTCTCTCTCTTTTTACGTTTGCATTTACTAGTAGCCATTTACAGTGATGAAAACATGCCCACTCCAGTCATGTAGTTGTTTAACAAGGAGTAGGGATTATAGGAAAGAAAACTAGAGGTAACAAATCACTGCTGAAATCCCCGGATGAACATCTAGTGACACTGGAATGTACGGATTCTTTAACTTGTTAACAGTTTTGCACTAAAAATGTACGTATCAGCTCAAGTTTTTTTTTATAGAGATTCCATTGTTTTGAACCAAGAAGCTAGGGGTAGTAGGTACCCCCTTAATAGATCCAATAGAGGTTTAAATGACGTCAAGGTTTTGCCCAGGCCTACTCAATTATAAGTTGCATTGTACTCTTGAGCCTAACTACACTGTTGAAGTCCCTAACTGCTAGTTGTCTTCCCCGTATGAATGGATTGCGCTGCTATTGGTTACAATGCACAACAGAAAGCTTACGCTTTTTGGCAGAGAACAAGCAAGCTCCCCCCCCCCCCCCCCCCCCCCCCCGCAGTTGAAGTGGTTTTCACCCAACCTCATGAGCACGCTCTTAATTGATTGTGAGCTTCCAGGCTATATATGATCTTCTCCTTCACGTACGTTGGTGGAGATTGCACAAGGTCAAAGAACTCAAATAGATAGGTCACCATGAATAATAAATCCATCTTGGATCAGATGTATTAATCCTAGCGTTATGTTCGCTTGAACTTATCTGTGAAACTTATTAGTTATGGTACAATATTTTTCTCTCACAACAAATCAACAAACAATACTTTTCAGCTATCTTCACACGGTTCACACTTTTGGAATGTGTAGATGCTGATCATTGCAGTTTGAACCATTCAAGCTTACTTTAATATACTGAGAGAACCCCAACCTAGCACCGTAGAACGTTTTGAATCAGCATTATGAAACAACATGATTGTTTATTTAAGATATCATGATTATGTTAAAAAATGGAAGGCCGGGTAGAGTAACTGTTTCCTAGCATGTACAGTACCATCGACTACAAAATCACATATATCTGACGACCTCAAACATTGACAGAATCTGTCTAAATTCTTGCAGATCAAATGGAAGCGTGTTATCTCATTGATTGCTTTCACCATCAGCGGGTTGGTGCTCTACATTAGTTTCCGGACTCGGCTACCAGTCATAGTCAACGACATGTTTCACATAGTTGGCACAATCTCTGTTTTATGGATACTTGGCAGCACGTATTCTTGGTGTCAACAACGGTTTAGGACATCTAGGACCATCAGCTGCCATGTTCCAAGACTCGTATATGTGTGGTTCTGGCTCCTTGTTCTGTATGTCTTGTACCTCCTGGTCTTGCGGCCCATTCATGGTGCTTTTGCTGGTGCGTCTCCGTCCCTGTGTCTACCACTACTCTCAGTTCTCTCTTGTTTCTAAGTTATCTTATATTCGTTTCAGAATAAGTTGTCTCTTTATGATGCTGATCTAAAATGCCTTTTTTTTGCAATGTAGGTTTGCTTGGCAAACATCAGTAGAGACTCTGATGCTACCACTGGCATTTCATCTTAGGTACTCATCGCTTGTTATGTTTTCGGTGGCCAGTACAAATAGGGAATGAATTGGATTGGTTTTGGAGATAGCACTTTCAGATTTTCTTTTCCCCTTCAATGTTTAAATATCACTTTCAAGTTAACATATCATCCATTTAAATATCAGGCAATTTCCTTGCGATACTGGATCTTAACTTGCTCAGTAACCTTTCTCGATCATGTTGTTGCATCATTTTTCATGTGTTTTTCACGACCTTCTGTGTGCTGCTTGCAACAAGTTTGGTTTCTGCCAGTTTTCTTTCTCTTTTTATTCAAAAAAGACATAAAAGCACAGTACAAAGATATTGGACTCTCGGATGAGACCTTGCAGGCGTAACGTTACAAAAAATAGTGCCACGTGCATGTTAGCTTTACGAAGGCGTCATTGGCTATCACTGACAAATGGTCCTTGTGATTTGCACTGTTGTGTGTCATGAATATGATATATTTTAGAAAAAACAAAATCTCATATAGCATCTTAATAATAAAGGTGGCGGTGACACGTGCTGCAGCCTGCAGGGTACAGCAACGGCCAACGGAGAAAGAAGGAGATGGAAGAATTTGTCGGAGCCAAATTCGGATTAGTTCCCCGGGCCCCGGCTACATGGGCTGATCTGATTGAACTTGAACCGTTCCCGCTTTGCTATAGTTTAGTGGGCCATTTTATGGGCCGGCTTCGACGGGATTAATCGGGCTGCTGCGGATGTCTCATCTGCCGGGTGGGTGGCGTCTGTCTGCCTGCCGAGTGCCGAGTGGTTATCTCTCACTTTTAGAAGACAACCAATCTAAAATTTTATTAAATTTGTAAAAGAAAAATATTAATATTTATATCTAAGTAAGTTTATACTAATAAAATATATGACATATGTTCCCAAAAATATATATATATATATATATATATATATATATATATATAACATGATTAATCTAATGACAAGTGTTTTAGATCATAAGCATTATTACTTTTGTGTATATACTCTGAAATGAGTGATGACTGATGATCATTTATTCACCATAATTAATCTAATGACATGTGTTTTATATCATAAGCATTATTACTTTTGTGTATACTCTGAAATGAGTGATGACTAATGAGCATTTATTTTGAGACAGTGAGAGTACCTCCATCATTGCGTGATGGGCATTTATTTTGCGGTAATGCTTTGACTCAGACGTACGTCGTTTTCCGGACGTGGCACCCATCCACCCGCCTGACCCTTGCGTGCTTATCCCATTCCCATCGGATAGACTCAGGCCAAACCAGATCCAACTACTCCCGCAGCGCTCGAGCCACGCCCACTCGCCTGTCGGCACTCCCTCCCTCTCTCCTTCCCCCTCCACAACCTCCATTGCTGCCCTGCGCTGCTAGCGACTCGGCTTTCGCTCCCCACCGGAGATGAGGATGACGACGGCGGCGGCTCCGAAGGTCGGTCCTCCTCTAGATCTGAACATCCTCCTGCTCCACCTCTAGATCTGAGCATCCTCCTGCTCCCCTCCCCCCTCCTCTGGATCTGAGGGGCACAACGACGACTACGACTCTGGTGAACTCTCGGGTCTCCCCCACCACAGCGGGCGCTCTTCCCCACCATGTCTCCACCCACACCGACGTCCTCCTCCACTGAGAGCCCCAAATGCTCGCAGATCCGGCGGCCCTTTCCCCCACATCAACGAGATCCATGGAAGCGACATCCTTAGAGGTAGCGTGGAGGGGTTGCAAGGGAGTCGGCGGCTTTTTCCCACCTCGATGTGGCGCCCTTCACACCCCCTGCGGCACCCTCTCCCACCTGGGCGTCTGAGATTCCCCCCACCTAGGCAGCCATGCCGCTCCCCGTGCCAAACTCTCCCCCCCCCCCCCCCCCCCGCATGTTGCAATTGCATGTTTGAGTTGTTTCAGATGTTTAAGAGATATGTTACAGATGAATCATATATATATTGCAAAATTAAATCGAAGATGTTGCTCATGTTGAAAGTGTTTCAGAGGCTTGTTGCAAACGTTTTATTCGAAATGTTTCATATGTTCTTAGTCGTGTTGTTGCAAGCGTTTGATCTGGATGTTACATATGTTCCACACATATGTTGCAATAATATTTTCTAAAATGTTTCATCTGTTTTAGTCTTCTGTTGCGACAAGTGTTTCATGTTAAAAGTCGCAAGTGTTCCATCTGGATGTTGCATATGTGTTTCATATATGTTACATTTGTATATTACAGATGTTTCATCTGTTCGGGATATATGTTGCACTCAAGTGTTTCATGTTGCGTGTGTTTAGTGTTGTTCATAGAGTCATGGGGCGTCAAGGAATGGGTGTAGCGAGCCGGTGGACATGGCGCGCGACTATGGGGCGACGTCAAGGGCATAACGGGGTAGGGGTGCGCATTTGGGGCAGAACAAACAAATTGGGAATGGGACTGAGGCTCTGGCCGGGCATGAGTTAGGCGTGCTCTGGGCCCACGCACATGCGTGTGGGAGTGGAGGGGTCACAGATGAGGGACGTGCTGTGCGCGAGTGGCGTGTAGGATGAGCCGCCGCGAGGCGTGGGCAGGTCTGTCTGGATTGGGTTCGCTTGTACCAGGGTAAGAGCAGACGGGCGGGTGCTTTTTAATTAAAGTCCAACGCGTTGCATGCGGACAAGGGCAGAGCAGACGGGCGGGTGCGAGCGTCCGGACGCATCCTCGCGCCGGACGTCCGGGCGCTAGTGGCTCCAGACAGAGGAAGTACCTCCATCACTTGCCACTGTCGTAAAAAAAAAGGGGGACGGTCTCCGTGCCTTTCATCGTCGCAACTGTGTCGTCCCTGATCGCTTTCTAAGTTGAGAGTTGAACACAATTACATGTCTTAAGTTTCTTTTTTCCTTATTATGTATATAAAGTTCTAATCATTTGATGAAATTATCGACGAATTGTTCTTTCTACCTTTGTATAAACACATGTTGACATGTGTAGAACTCAAGAAGCTACTTACACCTATCTGAATGTACTATACATTTAATTTACTGAAGTAAATCAAGCGTGAAAAAAAAACTGATGCCTACAAGCTCAGCATGTCCTCAGAAGTCAAACAGTCGAAATAACAGCTCAAGATCACATATATATCTTCTCAGCAGCACCATTACATTACAAATACAACGCGAAATCGACAACCAACCCAGACCCAGGAATGAATCAAGAATGAGAGGCTGGAGCTCGAGACGAGCTTTCATTTGAGCAACCAAACCCTTCCATTTATGCGTAAAATAATAGGCCTAGAGTCTTTCCATAAATAGGACGCTGCAAGCAAAGACCACCAGGATTCACCACCATGGCCAACCACCTGTGTGGAGCCCGGAAGAGCATGGCAGCTTCCTGGTATAGCAGGATTCCAGCCATCCGGCATCACCACACAACAGCATTGCCCTCGTTTCTCATTCAGCATCCATACAACCACTCACTCTCACCGATCCATCAAAAGTTTTCAACCTCGCTTCGTGCAGCTTGACGATGGCTGCACGAACGATGGGAACCATGGTGCTGGCACTGGTGGCGCTGGCTTTCTCCAGGGGTGCGGCACAGGGCAATGGCTGCTCGAGCGTGATGATGACCCTGTCCCCGTGCATGGACTTCATCTCCAGCAAGGCGCCGGTACCAGGGATCTCCTGCTGCTCGGTGCTCGCCGGAGTCGTCCAGACCGACCCCCGCTGCCTCTGCATGGTCCTGGATGGCACTGCGACGTCCTTTGGCATCGCCATCAACCAGACGAGGGCGATGGAGCTCCCTGGAGTCTGCAAGGTCAAAGCACCACCGATCAGCCAGTGCACAGGCATGTCATGTCATCATCAAAATGCAAATAGTTATCGATTTCTATTTCCCCTTTAGATCTTACTACCTGATTGCAGGCATCCCAACAGCACCTGCATCAGCACCTTCCACCGAGTCAGCAGCAGCAGCGACAGAGGAGGACGAACCTGACACAGCTGCAGATGCCCCTTCAGGTTAAGTCATTGGTAAACCTATCTGTATTCATTTCAGATGCTTATGACAAAACAGGAGTTGGGCTATTCCAATACAAAACAGAAGACCAAATTTAAAATTTTGCATCTGTAATGGTTAAAAGAAAAAAATATGGTTTGTTTGCGCTGCAACTGCAAAATAGATGCCTTCTTCTGCTGCTTTAGGACTTCAGATGGCCATGCAAAGAATCCTTATAGCATGTACCACATGTCCCTACATGATAAAACTTAGCAGCACTTCAAAGGTTACCTGCAGTAGTTTGAGTGCTTACAGATTACGACATTTCAGTGCAGCAAGATGCATGCAATGGTTCTTTTATTTCAACTCGCTCAGCATACTAATAGGCATGGAGGCCTGGTTATATATGAACTAACCTGACAACGATATTTAATTTGATGCAGGAAATGGAACCTCAAGCTCCACAAACTCGAAGAATGCAGCAAGTTTAATGGCCACAATAATGCTTATTCACATCTGTGCGTTGCTCTATGTCTTTTAAGTGTTGATACAACTTCACTGGCTATGTCACCATGCAAGAATTGGGTCTTTCCTGAGTCCTGACCATGTACCTAACCATGACTCTCGGCACATTTTTGTACGGTATGGGTTTCTTAGGCGTCACAATTTCATCGAATTCGAAAATCAATTCTCAACAATTTCAGTGGAATTGGTGATCAGCAGCACATGGTGATTATCATGAATAAGAACATCAACCATCAAATTTCAGTGAAATTAGTGTATATGTTCACAAAAGTTTTCCCGCTACTTTGAGCTCATTTCAATTGTGGAATCATGGTGTCAAGCAGCACTTTGCAGCAAACCAAGCTAATTAATTCTCACCAATTTCAGAGAATCTTGCATATTATTTAAAATTTGTAGTCCTACTTTTCTTTCAAATATACTTGTTGACATTTTCATGTTTAAGTAAAACGAGATTTGGCTTGAAACCATAAATTGTATCAAACATGGAGTAACACGTAAAAGATAACCCCACAGTGTGCCATAACTTTTTTCTAATAGCATGCATTCTACAAGCCAGTCTGTCCAAAGGATTTACAGTTCTCAAACTTGTGGTATGAAGTCCAGAAAATAGATCCATATGGCAGCAGTCACTTAATGCTACGTGGAACAAAATATCATTACATAAATAATAAAAGCAAAACCAGAGTCTGTGGTAAACAATAAACAATCTTCAGAATAAGAAAATGAACTGTAGCATGGTAATGTGGCATTGCCAGCTGATTATGTGGATTGTAGAGACTATTCAGTATTTTATTGCCCTGGACAAAAATGCCATGCTAAATTGATGAGCAGATTTCTCAGTGGAGAAAATAAAAATAGGATTATCAGTACATGCTTCAAGAAGAAACCGACCAAATTCTATACGAGGAACGAACAGAGTATGTTTTAACCCCAAACAAAAACATAAGCACACACAAAAAGGACAAATATAAAGAACTGTGGTTGTGTGAATTTCAGAAGCCTCTTAACTAAAAATGCACAGAGTTTAAGATTAACAAAACATAATTTATTATGGGCTATTTTACTAAACCCCGATCTATACACAATGCAGTTTTCTTTTCAAAGTATAAAAGGCATTTTCTCAGTTAGCTCCAGATCACATAAAGTTCCCACCAACTAAAAACAGGGGGACAAGGTTACTGGTGGTTGATTTGGAGTTGAGGGTTAGATTGTCTAACACTCAGTCAATAAGGCTATACTTTATTGCCTTTGGTTCCTAAGAAATCGCTGTTAGTTGAATGCCATTCTCCTTCTGTTGTGCTAAGGTATGCCTGCAGAAAAGTATTGGATGTGTTGGGAGTCACCACGAAAAAAATTTAGCCAACCTCCTATGTGCCTGAGATGATTAGTACCACTCTAAATCAGAAAGTACAGACAAAACTGTGAGTTCATAGAGTAGAATGGACTTACATCAATTTCATCTGACTGGAATCAACAGTCAACAGCAAAAATAATGCTCCTAAGTGCCAGTACCTAAACGAACAGCATATAATAAGAAAGCCTACTGAATCAGCACATCACGGATTTCCCAAGGTAACATACCTATGCATTTAGTGACAAATGTATGCATTTGTATGATCATTTTGGGCTTGGGATAAGGTATGTGAGCAAAACGTTTACAACGCCGGATTTGATCATGCCCTGACACAGGAAAAGAACAGAGGACAGAAGAGCTGGCCAAACTTTTCTTCATTTCACCTGCTGCCTATGAGTCCTTACCTGTTATCTTGTTTTTCTCTCTATCTAATTATTTATGCACCAAAAACTTTCATATGTGTTGGCAACCAGAGTTCAAATGCTTTAAAAAACATTGTTTGAAAGAGATTGGCAGTGAATTTGGAGATGCAGATTGTTGGAACATTTGAAAATTAAAATACAGTGCAATGTAAAATCAGTAATGCATACTTAGCTTTTGCTTGAAAACTCGCAAGAGATCAATAAAAAATATAAACGGTTTCATTTCATTGGATATTAGCATCTGTTTGAACAACATTATGATGAAGTATTCATGGAACATTCATTCAACAGTGATTCAAAAAAAGAAAACTTATAGAAAGCAACCCCACAGAAGACCATACTAGTTTTATGGAGCAAACTCGTTTGCGAAAAAGTTTTCTGAAACTTAAATATCGCTCGAAGCATTTACACAGCTGCATTAGAGAATATTCAATCTTGGTTCTTGATAGAAATTACAGATCACGATTGAGCACAATATAAGATAAGAGAACTATCATTATTGTACCTGTAACAGATTCCATCATCGCAATCAAGTGAATTCTACTATCTACTTGCTTATCAGGCTAATCATGAAACTAAACAGAAGTTCATTTAATCTCATCCAAATCTCTTATAGCTACATCAAGATCATGCAATCTTTACTAGACCAACTTAATATATTTTTGTCAAACTACATAATTCATTCTATATCTGATAACACCACAAAATTCTAGACCTTCCTGTTGCGCACTTATCGGGGTATGGAATTCATGCAATCAAGTTCAGGCCCTCTCAAACAACAAAAGGTCACATCATATAAATGGGGACCTTATAGACCAACTTAAGCCAAGATATCAAATCATTCGAAAAAAAAGATACCAGTTACCAGATCATTCATGAATTTTGTTACATTATGCAACATCATGGCACTCAACATGATGAGGACTGGCATTATCATGAAGAACATCAAACCCAAGCATGAGGGTTAGTCCTTGTACTTTTTCCAGGTAGCTATTTTCTATAGTAATGAACCATGCCATTTCTAGAGAATCTTTACTGAATTGCAATCAGAAAGTCTCACTACAATAACAGAAACTAAGGGAAATTGCATAGAGAAAAAGGATTAATGATGCATCATCACAATCCCAGCAATACAGCAAGCTAACTGAGCTCAGTTGCAGATAAACTTGGAAGCTTCACGGTGTTGGAGATGTGCTGTAATGTTTTCTCTCATTACTTTGCCATTAGGATCCACCTGCTCGCAGTTTTCTCGAGTATAGCCAGTGTCATGATGTTCCGGAAGTTCAACACTCGGAAGCAATTCATCATTGCAGTCTATGAGTATATTGTGAAGCAGACAGCAAACAAGAATTATACTTGGCAACTTGTTCTTGTCAGGCCTCCACATGACTTTGTATAGGATCCTCCAGGATCCCTTCAGCCGTGCCAACGCATTTGTTCCAAGCAGCCTTGCAGCTCTTTGGCGGGCATTAAAGGTTTGCAATGGGGCAGACAGATTTCTTCCTTCATAGGAAGTCATAAGCCATGGTAGTAGAGGATAACATGAGTCACCAGCAATGTATTCCCTGATCTCTGCACCCTCTGCTGAAACTTGGACAGGGCCATTCAAACGTTCCCCAGCTTCACAGAGCTTGCAAAACCCAGAGTATTTCATCATGCGTGAGAATGTCATGCTGCCAGGCCAACCAGTAACAATATCAATAAACCTCATCTGATCATCAACAACCCCTTGCAGGAACATACTGTAGTTCTTTGCATGATCACACCAATCTTCAGATGACTCAACAGCAGGAAGCGTCATGGTTACGTGGGTGCCATCGACAGCACCACAACAATTCGGTAGGCCATAAGCCTCCTCCAGCACAGCTTTGATCTCCTCTAGTCTCTCTTGGTTTGGCCATGCCAAATGATGCCTAGCTCTATCTTCCATCGACTCGATAAACCTCCATGTCACTTGCGAAACAGTAGACTGACCCACACCAAAGGCAATCCCTACTGACACCTGGGAATCACCGGACGCAAGCCTCCTCATGGCAATTGCCACTTGCTTCTCCACACTGAGCAGCCTCCCCTCGATGTTGATCAGCCCAGACGGTGGCCTTGAGATCAAATCTTCCTTAACAATGGAGCAGATGTAGTCAAAAGTCTTCCTTGAAGTCCTGAAGAAGTGCCTGAATGCTTCCTCCTCATCTAAAGGCACAACATGTTCTGCCCAAAAGAGAAAATCGAAATTTAACCAGACAGCTACACCAAGATCATTTCACACCATAACAGAATCATTAGTACACTGCGTGATTGCAAAAATGCAAACTCACAATTCCGCACAAAATCAGCCCAAAAGATCCAGCCTTTCGTCAAGACTAAAGACCAAGGCTGCCTAACCCCCCCATCCCCAATCTTGTCACACTCACAGACGGGGCCTCTAGTCCCCAAAAATGAACAACGCTAAAGCGCGAACCCACACCCATCTGGGCAAGCGGAGTTCCCCCGAACCCGAATCAGCAAGAGGCGCGGCGGCCGCCGTAATGCCCGGCTGGCGGCTATCTGTGCAGATTTGGTCGAATGCAGCAACCCGGGACGAAAATTCAAGAAAACGCCTCTGCTGCGGGACACAGGAAGAGAAGGATCGGAACAGATTGGGGGAGGTGTATGCATACCTAGTTCGGTTTGCTTGTTCAAGAAGATGTACCACCACTCGGTGTCGAGAGCGCGGAGCTCCGGCGGCAGCGGCGGCGGCGCGCCCCGCGTCCTGACGATCTTGAGCTTGCCATCCTTGGATTTCCGCTTCCCCTTCTTGGCCTTCTTCGCGGGCGGCATCTCCGCCACCCCCTCAATCTCTCCTCCCGCTCCTCTCCTGCTGTCGCTGTCTGCGTTCGTCTCCCCCATCCGCCCTCCTCCTTTTATCATGCCTCCCCTCCCCTCCCCTCCCCTCCAGGCTCCAGGCTCCAGATTACCCATGGTGGTGAATGGGGGACTCTTTTTTTTTTTCCTAACGAAAACGTACCCATGACTCCATGAGTCCATGATGGACTGCAAGTGGGACCATGAGTGACTTAGGTCCACTTGTCATTGACCTTATAGAACAAAAATGCGGAGTCATGCTCGTGCACCCCTTATTTTTCCTATTAGTTTATTATTACTTCATCCGTTAAAATTATAAAATATTTTGTTTTTTACCTATATTATTTTTTAGAAAATTTTTGCTAACAGACATCGTAAAAAACATGTTCTGCCGAGAGACACTATATTTTGGTGTCAATTTGCTAGAAGACACTGACCCGGTTAAAATAATATTATCCGGCTGGGAAGGAGAGAGAAAGGTGAGGAATTGTCCAAATTGCCCTTGGCCCCATCCGTCAGCCCATTTTTCTTCCTCTCCCACTTTCATTTTGTCTCGTGCACACGGCTGGAGCCGGTGAGCGCGCTGGCTAGCAGTGCGGCCAGCGACCGGCGGCCGGACCACGAGCGCGCGGGGCGAAGCGGCGGCGCTCGCCCGCGACGGCCAGTGCACAAGGTTGAGCGGCGGCGCTCGCTCGCGGCGGCCAGCGCGCGGGGCGTGGAGTGTACCGGCGACGCTCGCCCGCGGAGGCCAGCGCACGGGGAGAAGGGGCGTCGCTCGGCCGCGGTAGCGAGCGCGCGGGGCCACCACCAAGCGTCGCCGCCGCCATTGCTGAAGCTCGGACGAGCTCTCGATCTCCTGACCCCGACCACCTCCGGCCTCGTTTTTTCCTCCGTTGGGTTCGCAACAGCACGGCGAGGTCATGATACTGCTCCGCAACATCAATTCGAGCCCGCGACATCATTTCTCGTCGGACACTAGAGCTCATCCGAAATGGCGACCCTCGTGCGTGCTTGCTGCAGGCTCGACGTCGTGCGTTGCGGCTCCTGCGTGCCCTGTGTGCGCCGACGTCGTGCCCCGCGTGCTCGCCACTGGCCAGACACACGGCTGGCTCCAAAGCTGCAGCCCCTTATACCCACAGCGCAGCAGTGCGAGCAGAGGAGAAGAACCGGGTGGGAGAAAGAAGAAAGAGGAAGGGGCAAACATGACAGCAGCCCCGCTGCAGTGACGCATGCGCGCGGGCGTGCAGCCGCCGCCCCTTCGGCCCTCCCCCTCGTCCAACGGTGGCCCTCCCCATCCGTGCAAGTATAGGAGAAGAAGGAGCCGGCGTCGGCGAGCTGCGGGCGGGAGCAGCGTGTCGGAACCAGTGAGTGCGCGTGGGCGGGAGCTGGCGGCGGCGAGCTGCGGGCTGGAGCGAGCGCGGGAGCAGCGCGCTGGAGCCAGCGAGCGCACGCGGGCGGGAGCCGACGCCGGCGAGCTGCGGGCGTGTGCACGCGGAGAATGAAAGGGAGAGAGGAAGAAGAATGGGCTGACGGGTGGGGCCAAGGGCAATTTGGACAATTATCACCTTTCTCTTTCCTTCCCAGCCGGATAATATTATTTTAACCGGGTCAGTGTCTTCTAGCAAATTGACATCAAAATGTAGTGTCTCTCAGCAGAACACGTTTTTTACGATGTCCGTTAGCAAATAGAGGCCACTTGACATGTCTGTTAGCAAAATTTTCCTATTTTTTACTATGTACTTAGATATATATTATGTCTACATTCATAATAAACATAATATATCTAGAAAAACTTAAATATCTTATAATCTAATAATATAGGCAATATTATACTATTAGTATGTAATAATTATTGTGGTGATATTATTTTATATTCGCCACACCAACTTTGGTACATGGGTCACGTCTTTGAACGTGATATAGTTGTCACGGGGTAGATGGGACACGCCTTTGACCATGATATAGCTGTAATGAAGAATGATTTACGTTCGACAAAAATCCATCTACTATGTCATCATCATCATCAGAATTATAGCGGGATGAATCAGTGATCTAGTTGTCATGGTATTAATGAGGACTATAAACATCGATGACCTTGATCCAACTGTCATGGCGTCAATGAGGACTGCAAACATAGATGATCAAGATTCAGTTGTCATGGTGTCACCAACATCCATAATGCCACTAGTTTGTACTCCTTTGGTCCTTTTATCGGTGTTGTTTTAGTTTTTGAGGAGGTACAACAACAATCTTGTGAACGTGGACAGAGGGGGGTCTAGGTGCACGCTAGAAGTTGTGAATGTGGATAGAGGTGGAGTATGCCACAACGACAATAAATGCGGGACAGAGGGGGTATGATTCATCGACATCTATGATCTAGTTTATGGCGTCATCGATGACTACAATGTTAGTAGTCTATGGGATGTATCGATGACCATGATCCAACTATCATGGCGTCATTGATGACCATAATGCTACTAGTGTAAGGGGTGCATAGATGTAATCCAACGTGATCCAACTGTCATGGCATCATCGATGACCATGATGCTACTAGTATAGGGGTGCATAGATGATTGTAATCCAACTGTCATGGCGTTACTAATCTATGGAATACGTGATGACTGCAATCTAAGTATCACGGCGTCAACAATGAATATAGCCGTTGGTATATGGATCCTGGATCCATAGATAACCATAGTCCAGTTGTAATGGCATCATGGTTTCTAGTCTATATGATACATCGAAGACCATAATCCAACTGCCATAGCATCATTGATGGAAATAACACCACTAGTCTTAGTCTATGGACTATGGGGTGCTTCTATGAGCATGATCCAACTATTGTAACGCTGAGTTTATGGGATGAATGGATGATTGTGATTATGTTGCCATGGTGCCTGTTATGATGCTACTAATCTATGGGATAGTACATGATGACTATGAGTCCATGATCTAGTTCTCATGGTGTCATAGCCATAGTGATATCTAGGCATGCATACGATTCCAAAATAGATTTATGGTACGCCAACAAGGGGTGAAACTACACTATCACATTAATGTAGTCACTAGACCTTGATAAAATTTGTTAAACCTAATGAAAACGTTATTCATCTATGTGACTACCCTATTGGTCTCCTTCTCTGACTATGCCATGGATGGTAAACATGTCTAAAATCCAGTTTTTGAGGTTTTTATGGTGTTTCGGAGAAAATGGAAATGGCAAATAAAGCCCAAATATGAAGATGACAATTGTTTCTACCATTTTAGAAATTTATTGCTTTTGGCTAGGAATGTCTAAAGATATTATACCGTTTTTTGTGTAGCCTTGTGCTATTTTAACCTACCAGATTACATGTGTGTGTAGACCTTTACATCTGTATGTGGACTTCTAATGGGTAGTAAAGCGTGTTTGTTAGTTCAAAGAAAAGTTCAAGCATGTTTGAAGACTTTGCTTATCATTTCTATGTATGGTTTTTGTATAACCTTCTTTTACTATGCATTATCAATTACCTACGTCGTATCCGTTTTGGCAACATCATTTTTAATTCATCTCTATGAAAAAACATAAGTAAAATGCATTAGAGATTCATGGACTTTTGAGGACTCGAAATTTCGGTCCATCAACACTCAAATAGAATTTTTGGATCGAGCGGTTCCTGGTTCAGCCCGCCGGCCATGGACAAGCCGCCGCTGTCCAAATCCCATGAAATTCGTGCGGGCCGCAAATGGTGGCAGGTTTGGGATCATGGGATCGGTGACCCATTCACTGGCCTGCGATACCACCAGCCCATCGTTTTGTCGAATTAAAAGGAGAAAAAAAAGACACAACGGCCCACAATTATACTGGGCCTCCAAATCCCATGAAATTCCGCAGCTTACTGGGTCGGTCCTGGTGAACACAATGAATTCTGCCTTAGAAAAAGATGCCCCCCTTCCCCACCCCTCTTCCGAAAAGAAAAAAAAAAAGAAAAAAAAAAACTGAAGAATGAATTCCTCCCATTGAAAAAAAAAACAAACACATATGATTTTGTCCACAATTATTCCAATAAACGGGAACCTCAGACCCAGTCTTAACAGATGATGAAACAAGGGCATACCAACTCAACAGTATCTGACTGTGACTGCAACAAGTTGATGCACCGCTCAGCATCTCTCATGATCATGAGTTCTACTACTTCGGAGTACAGCCAAAATACACAGGGACAAAACCCGGATAACATTGGTCCCAGCGCCGGTCATACATCCATCAATTTCAGATCAAAATTTCTCAACAAGGAGAAAGATGGTTTATCACTTAACATATAGCTAGGCTCTGCCAAAATTCAGGGCTTCAGTTTCACCGATGAGTCCAGCCCTTTCAGCAAACAGCACCTCTTCATTCCATTGGTTGCTACCGAGTTCTCTCTCACCTCTGGAAGACGAAATAGATGGATCAGTACATATAAATACAATTGTTATAAATCCAAGAGACAACATCCTGTAAAATTCTCTCTCTGTGTGTTAACTGATAAGTACCATTTCAGGCTATGTACTGAAGCATTTCAGACAACATTCAGATATGATTACAAATAGCTATCCTCCAAAATACGCCTTGTAAGTCCCGTACTAAGACTAACATAAATTACGAACCCATTTCGTCCAAGAAACTGAATAATTAGCAGACAACGGCGGTGGCGATATCTATGGACCATCTCAATCCCTGGTGGGATCCTGAATTCAAGGAGGCGAAAACAAACGTCACTGTCCGAGAGGGCCGGCAACAATGAGCGACAAAGATCGGGGACCCCAGATCCACAACCACAATCTGTATATCAGTGTCACGTCATGGTTCATGGACCACAGAAAAAAAAGGGCCGGTATTCAATCCATTTTTTTCTGCATCCTGAGACTGTCTGGGATCAATTGGTGTCACTCACAGTCAAGTCAGTCACTGGCAGGCTCAGAAACTGCCTTCTGCAAATACTCTACTTACGGAGTACTTTACAAGGTACTAGTAGTGCTCCCAAGCTGAAGGTTAAAGTATTTGCAGGAAGCATGTTGCTTTCAGTGAGTCCAGATGAAAATGAGATGTTGCTGGAGTGAGTGACTGGCAAAGTGGCAATAGACCATGAACGAACAATGCGGTCGGTCGCGGCCAAAGCCGTCGCTGTTAGACTAAGAAGGTTGACAATAAAATATGACCATGATCTTATCTTGTATCCTACTTCAATCAAAAGCATTTCCATTATCTCTCAACAATACTTACAAAAGTTAACATGGTTGTAATGGAACTAGTCCAAGGCACCTAAACCACTAGTCTGAAAAAAAAGCCACTAACAATGATGATCTCAGTTCTGATTATAAGTATAAAACTTTCAAAATTCACCCAGCTTGAATACTCTTACCAGTCTCAAGTAAAATCAATCAATCGCACTAACAAGAAACAAGTATGAAGCTTGATGTGCAGACGATGAGAAATGAGAGATTTTTTTGTTTACCTTTGCAGCAAGAGAGCAACGTCCTTGTTGCACCCAGAACGAGAGCTCGAGAGGAAGCAGCAGGCGTCACCGCTACCACCAGCACCATCGCCGGCGGCGCCGGCGCGGCTCTCGACGACGCGGTCCTCGAAGATGTGAGTCATCTTGGGGTTAGGCCCGCGTGCGATGACGCAGGTGTAGTCCTCCCCAGCGAGCTCCTCCACCTCGCTCCTCCGCCGCGGCAGCCTGGCCGCCGCCGACGACGACGACAGCGGCGAGCGCTGCACGGGCGAGAGCAGCGCGAGCTGGGCGTCCCTGTTCTTGACGCCGAACTCGATCGGCGAGCCGCCCGGGAGGAGGTCCCCTCCGCCGCCGCCGCCAACGCCGGGTCCCTTACCGGGCGGCGGCAGCTGCACCCTGAGCCGCATCCCGAGAAGCACCCTGCGGCTGTTCTTGCAGGGGGACCCCCACCCGCGGTCGTCGGCCTCCTCCTCGGCGGCCACCAGCACGCCCGCCAGGCCCGCGGCCGGGCTGCTGCCGCCGCCGATGCCACCACCGGACCTGCCGATGCCGCCGTTTCTTCCGCCGGAGGAGCAGGGTGGGTTCCTGGACAGCTCGGCCACGGAGGCGGGGCTCAAGAGGCTCGGGAGTGACCTCGTGGAGAGGAGCCGAGACGCCGGCCTGCCCGTGCCACCGTCCGTGACCTTGGGCGTGGGGTGCGATGGTGCTGCGGGATCGCCGCTGCCCGTTGCGGCCGCTGCTCTTCCTGATGCTTTCTTCAGCATTGCTCCTGCAGGCTGCAGTCAAGAAATCCAACCTGATCCTCTGTTCCAACTTCAGCCGATCGAGCCTAATCCAATCTGCGCAGAGTAGGCGAGTAGCCTGCCTAATCCAATCGATCCTAGCAAGCGAGTGAGGAACCGGTCGAGCAAGTGTGCTGCTCGGTCCAGTGATCTGAGATGGGAGGAAAAAGAGACGACGAACAGGGAGACGGAAGAAGAAGAAGGTCGAGGCCAGACAAATGATCCGATCAGAAGCGTACACTCACTCAGGTAGTCAGGTGTCAGCTGCTGCTAGATGATAGCTGCAGAGCAGAGACATCCTTGGCATGCACCGAATGAAATCAGGGGGACGGAACGGAGGAAGGAATCCGGTGCGTGCCGTGGTTTGAGAAGATTGATCCCCAACTGGAACTGATGACAGCAGAAAACGATGGATTACGATCGAGAAGCTAACACGCAACAGGCCTGACGACTGATTGCATTGGAATGGAAGGGAAATGTTGCTCTGCTCTTTCCTACTACTATACTATCTCAGGCAGGAGTAAACTGAGTGAGGTTGTGGAGTTCAATCAAGTGTGGGTCTCTCTCAGCGTCACGCAGTCACGCACGCACGCACACAGAGAGAAACACTGGTGATGGCCATGGCAATGGCGTGGTGTGGTGTGCGAGCTGCGAGGGCCGCCCGGCCTATATGTACGGGCTAGCAGCAGAACTGGAGAAGGAGATTGTGTGTGCTGCTCTCCCCGAGGGAGGGACGCTAGAATCCGAGGGCCTTATTTAAAGTCGCTCCTCTCAAAACTAGGCCATCCGCACATTCTTTATTTGCATCCATGCCCTTCGCCTACTGCTGCAAGTACTGCTAGTGCTACTCTCCATGTGAGCTAGTACACACTACACTGCCTTTTTTAGAGAGGAAAAAACTTGTGCTGAGAATATTACCTTTCTCAAGACGTGATTTTGTACCCTGCAAAACTGATATTTGATTGTAAATTAATATAGTTATTACAAAAGCATAGTAACTAGAATAAGGGGAATATGATCGAGGAGAAAGAAAACACAACGGAGGGTGGAATAACACGTAAGGTCTTGTTTGGATACGCATGTATCTAGCTCAAACCACATGAATTGAATTGAAAATTAGTTCAAATATACTCTAACGCATGTGGTTTGAGGAAGATACATGCACATCTAAACAAACCTAAGCACCGAGGCCACATGAACCTTGTGGGTGCTTTTAAATACGAAATTGACAGTATGCACCCTAATCATGTGTGTCAAACATGCTAGTAAAGTCAATAGCAAGCCATCATCTTCCATCTTAAAGAAGAAGAAAAATCCATCAATTCATACTGTGATCTACTGTATAAAGATGAATATAAAACGGGAGAGATAGTACTACTGTATGTAGACTTAAAAGTTCAGCACTTACTTTATTAAGAAGAAACAAAACACTTCTATCCAGTATAAAGATGAATATAAAACGGGAGAGATAGTACTTCCTCCATGTAATTCTAGCATAGTATCAGGCTTTAATATCTTATAAGTTTACTTAACTATAAATAAAAATATTAATATTTATAATATAAAATAAATATTATAAGGGTTCGACGAAGAGCTTCAGAAGGAAAGGTCCCATCGGCGAACGGCGCCAATTGTGGCTAACTACCTGTTCCCATTTTCATTTATTGCTTTTTCCAGAGCTTTTGTTTTTTTTTCTATTCTACGGGACTCAACAAAAATAAACGGAGCGTGTACACGAAAAGACATAAGCGTGCACCACCACAAAAAACCCTGTACAAAACTGGAAAAAAGATAATAATCTATCAGCCAGCCTGTAATAGCTGAGCTTGATCAACCCCTGCACAGAACTATCTCACTGAAATGTTTAAAAAACTGAATCTTATTTCCCACCCTTTATTCAAATTTGTTTTTTTAACTAGAGTTGAAACATTTTTTTTTGCCATATTCGAGAGAGGACATGCATCTAGTGGCAATACATGTATACCTTCAATCAAATTTGAGCTAAAATGATGTAACACCCTAAAATTTGAAATAGAAATTAGGTTTGAATTTAAATTAAATTTCATTTATTTCAAACAATTTTGTAATCATAGAATTAAATAAAGAAAATGATAAAACAAATCTCATGTTAGGGTCCAACATGTTTGTGCATTTCATGCCTCTGCATTTTCTTTGTGTTGCTTGGTTTACAAAACTCAAGTAAAACAAGTCAAAACCCTTTTGAAAATTCAATTTGGAAAGGATTTGCAAAAGAAAAATAAAAAGGAAATCCTTTTCTTCTCTCTCCTCTTTCGGCCTGCCGGCCCAGCCCGCAGCGCCCCTCTCCCTTCTTCCCCCCCCCCCCGTGTGGGCCGTCGGCTCGCCTCGGCCAGCTCCGCGTTGGCCTCGGCCACGCGCCGTCGCCCCCCCCCCTTCTTCCACTGACATCGCGGCCCCGCTTGTCAGCCGCCCTTCTCCTTCCTCCAGACGAGTCCGCACCGGACTCTATCGCGCCGCGACGCCGCGTCCGCCTCGCGTCTAGGCGTGCGCGCCCCGGTCTCTCCTTGGCCCCACCTATAAATAGCACCGACCCGCGCCGCCGTTCCCCATCTACTCGCCTCGTCTCGCCTCGCAGCCGCAGCAGCACCGCTCGCGAACCGCCGAACCGAGCGCCGCCGTCAAGCCGCCACGCCGCGATTCCCACCGCCGTACGCCTCTTCGAGCTTTGCATCGTCTTCGCGTGACCGCGGAACACCTTCTCTCTCTTTTCCCTTTCAATTTCACTCCGGTTCTTCGTGTCGCCGTGCACAGGGGCTCCGCCGCCGCTGTCTCTCGCCGCCATCCGTCCACGTCCATCCCCGAGCCCCACCAAGCACCCTGGTGAGTTTGCCTCCTTCTCCTCCTTCTCCCGGTGCCCTCGGTTTGGGAAACCGAGCACCGTAGCTCCGGTTCAACCCGCGCCGGCGAGCTCGGGCTCTGAGCAGCCATGGAGCCGCCGCCTCCGCCCTCTGCTCCGGCCGCCGCGCCACCTCTTCCTCCTCCTCTCTCTCTCTCCCCCTTCTAATCTGAGCCGTCCAGATTGGATCGGATGGATCAGAATCCATCATACCCCTTCGTCTGGCGTTTTTCCTAAAGAGACCTCGGTTCTTTTAAGTCTCAACTCGCAGTCCTAAAGCGGCTTCTATCTTTACGTTTCTCCCTTGGGAAAACGTATTCCTTTATAGATCTGTTTTTATTTCAAAATTAAATAAAAATCCCTATTTACAGATTTGCCACTGATATCCAAATGCTTATAATTTGCTCGTTTTAAATCCAAATTGATCCGTTCAAGTTGCGTTAGATTCGTAGTTTTATGCTCTATCCAGTAGTATAGTTTTCATCTATGTTAATCACTTTTGAAAATAAAAGTAAATTAATTCTTTTGATGCTTTAATCTTGCTCTTTAAAATCTTGTTTAATCTATAGTTTATTCGTTTTAGATCCGTTTAGCGTGATTTCGCGTCTTTGTGATCGTAGTATAGTATAGATCTGTTTTATAATCTTTTCAAAACCTCTTTATTGTTTTTGGTGTAATGTTCTAATTATATCTTGGTTGCTTCGTGTATGCTTGTTCGGATGATTGCGTGGTGATGTTGATCGAGTACAGCCGGTGAGATTTTCGGTGTTCCAGAGTTCTTTGCAGCAGATCAGGACCACCAGGAGTTTTGTGATCAAGGCAAGTTTAACATGGGATCATCCTTGTTATCTATTCACTTTAATTCACCTAGTCATGATTGCATGTGTCTCAATTGATTCCTATTTGATCTTTACCATAGCTTGTTACCTTGTACCTTGTCACCATGGGTTTTCATGCATATGGGTAGCTTTGCTATGCTTTACGTGATGAATACTGAATCGAATATTGATTAATGATATATGCAACAATGAGATAAAATTGGCTTTTGTAGCAACATGGAATAGGACCCCACTGTAGGGCAAAAGCTGGGATTTAAATGCAACCATGAGTGCTATAATGGCTTTGGCTTTAGTTCAGTATGAAGTTTGGACTAGCATGTTTGTGGTTCGTGAAAGGCACCTTTGTCGAGCTGGTTATGGGGTATAGCTTGTATGGGGACCGCTGCGGGTGGTACCATCGGGGTGTCCCATATACCCCTTTGCATTGGGTCCGTAGGGTCTGCTACATGTTAGAAAGGGCTTTTGAAAGACTTCATAGTGTTCCCTGCCCGCTCACCTTGGAAGTATTTTAGGAGTCATGATCCCGGGCATATGGGCAACACGGCTTGTGGGTAAAGTGCGTAACCTCTGCAGAGTGTAAATCTATCATGATAGCCGTGCTCCCGGTCACGAGCGGTCTGGAAAACTCACAGTGTAAATGAACATGTTGTTTAATTATTAATGCTGATTATTAATCTTATCATGTGGTTATTAATTGGGTTTTGCATAACTAAAGCTAAGTGTTGGTAAAACTTGACCAAGATAAAAGCAACCGTAGTTCAGACAGTGCCAGCCTTTTGAGCTTCATAACTCTATGTTACTCTTGCTGAGTACTTTGAGTGCTCACCCTTGCTTTCTCAACCTCATCAGATGGCTATGAAGACTACCGTGAGGAGTACTAGGCTAGTGGTGAACCAGTTGGCGTTCCCTGTGAAGTGGAGCTTCGTCGCAAGAGTTATCTTTATTTCCGCTGTTATGTTTTAGAATATTATTCGTTATGTAATAAGCACTCAGTGATGGTACTATTTAAAGATTTGTCGGCTTATGTGTGTGATTGATCTCTGGGCACACATGAGTTATTCGCATTCAATTTTATTCTTAAAATTGGGTGTGACAAATTGGTATCAAAGCAAGTGTTGACTGTAGGATGCAAGCCTAGTTAGAATTGTCTTCTTATCTTGTCTTTACCTTCTCTTTTCATGCTTACATTCTTGGTCATATATTTTCTCAAACTGTTTATGCTACACTTGACTTATTCTATTGTGAAAATGTTGTTCTAATCTATCTCTATCTTTATCATGTTCAAGATGTCTAACCTTCGTCGGTCAGCCCGTATCAGCACCGGAGGACGTGCCCCTCCTGAACCTCAATCGCCAATGGTGGAATCTCATGAAGAACTAGAGGAGGAGATCCAGGAAATCTCCAGTAGCGAAGAGTACCACGGGGAAGAAATCCCCCATGCCCCAAGTGCTGACGTTAATTCCTCTACTCCTGATGTCGTCGAAGAAGATCTGCCAGAGGAGCCAAGGTGGATCCACACTAAGTATATCCGAGGAGGAGCGCACAGCAGCTACGCTCACTCCCAGCTGGTGGACCTTATGATAGAATGCCACCCAGGACCCGTGATTGCAACCATGTACACTTGCAAGGAATACAAACACCCCCTCGCCAACACCTACTGGAAGGCGAAGATCTATATCTATGGAAGTGCTAGTGGGCAAGCAGCTGAACGTGTGGATTATACCTTCCATAGCTGTGTTGCTCATCCTACCATGGAAGCAAGCATGAAGGACGCCGCATTCTCTGCATATATGGCCATCCACAACAAATTCAGGGAAAGGATCGCCAACACCCGGCGCCGTTACGTCCCTCATTTCGATGCGGAGCAAGGTTGGATAATCGCCGAACCTAACAGTGAAGGTGGCCCCGTCCTGGATGAGCTCGTCAACTTCGTTCAAGAGATGATGAGCATGTATGGTCATCTCCTAATAGAAGCAAGGGAGCTGCGCAAGGAGCTCAAGCGCAGTTACCAACAACAAGATGAGCTTCATGAAGAGTTTGGGCTGCCAATGAACTTCAAGAAGATCAAGAAGAATTAGGACTAGGAGTCCCTTTATAGTTTATTCGCTAGTTCGTGAGTCGTGTGTGCTAGTGTTCTTCTAAGTGTTTAGTTGTTTGTGCTTTTGCTAGTGTGTGAGTTGGTTCTTTGTAATGATTGTTGAGGTTGTGGGCCTGTCCACAACACTCATAGCTTAGGTCGGGTTATTTGAAAGATAATAATAAATAAAGTTGCAGTTTTCGTTAATCTGTCTTCTCAGACCTCCCTGTATTGTTAATTTTTCCTAATTAATTTTAAACGTCCTAAAATCACGAAAATTTAACTAAAAACAATAGACTTCCTTATATTTCCATGGCCGCAAGAAGCACCTTCATATCTGTTCGGAGTTAAGAGAAACAATTTCTGCAAGTTGATGTCTCTGCGCAGTTTGGTATTCTGGACAGATCTGTTTAAACACAGTTTATGACTAAGTTAATGTCAGAATCAGAAAAAGTCAGAATTACGAAAGTTGTAGATAAATTCTTTATCTTTCCAACCATGTAAGCTATGTCTCTGTTTGAGTTTGGGAACTTCAGATATGACTGTTTCTCTAGACTGTTGTTGTGCTGAAAATCCAGAAAAGTTGCAGACTCATCTCGTGTCAGGTTTTAAATTCGTTCTTATGTTCTATATGACAGATGCCTCGCACCAGGACTAACTCCGGATCCAACACCAGTGGTAATGGAAGTCAGGATGACAATAACAACAACAACAACAATAACCAGCACCCTCTACCTCCACCACCTGCGATGACTCCAGAGCAGATGCAGGCTCAGATGATGCAAACAATGCAAGCATGATGCAGTTCATGCAGAACCAACCCCATCAACCTGCTAGAGCTCCACCTGTCAACAAGCGGAGGGAATTTCTACAAGGACACCCTCCTGTTTTCTCTCATGCCAGTGATCCGTTGGAGGCGGATGATTGGTTGTGTGCGGTAGAGAAGCAACTCAACATCGCACAATGCAATGACCAGGAGAAAGTGTTGTATGCTTCTGGTCAAATTCAAGGTGCAACTCAGACTTGGTGGGAGACATACCAAGATGCTCGCCCCGACAATGCTCCCGCTATCACCTGGGAAGAGTTTTCCTGGAACTTCAAGGCGTGTCACATTCCAGAGGGAATCATAGAGCTGAAGCAAGAAGAATTCAGGAACCTTCGGTTGGGACATATGTCAGTCAGCGAGTACCATGACAAGTTCTCGCAGCTAGCTCTCTATGCTCCCAATGAAGTAAGGGATGATGCTGATAAGCAGCGTCTCTTCTTAAAGGGGATCTACTATGAACTCCGGTTGTAGCTGAAGGGTAATACATACCCGAATTTCCAATCCCTGGTGAACTGTGCCATCGTCCTAGACAATGAACGCAAGGAGATGGACAAGAAGAGGAAGCTTAGAGGACAAGCTTCTGGGAGCAACACTCGCCAGCGTCTCAACTATCCTCAGCAGGGTTACCAGCAGAGGTACCAAGACACATCCAACTTTGGGAACCGTAACCCGAACCAGCAACGTCCACCATTCCAGCAGCAGGGTGGTTATTCAGGACCTCGTCAAGGCTCATCCAGCAGTACCCCAACAAAGACTAATGTTCCCAATACCCCCATCAAGTGTTTTGCTTGTGGTGAATCCGGACATTTCTCCTATAACTGCCCCAAGAAGTAAAACTCACCAAACCCTCCAAGTCAGAATAGCAACAACCAGAAAGGAAGGTACCAGCCGCCCTCACATAATAGGAGCGTGAACCATGTGTCTGCAGAAGCAGCTCAGGAAGCACCAGAAGTGATGATGGGTACGTTCCTTGTCAACTCCATCCCTGCTACTGTTCTTTTTGATTCAGGAGCATCACATTCTTTCATATCGCAAGCTTTTGTTAGAATGCATGGAATATCTTTGTTAGCAATACAAAATCCTATAATCTATGTGGGGTTATGAGAACCGATTGTTATTGTCCATCGGTTACTGTTACTCTAAGGGGGGTAGACTTCAAAGCTCAGCTTACAGTTTTGAGGACCGCTGGGATCGATGTTATATTGGGTTTGGACTGGATGAGAAAGCAAGATGCAGTGATCAAGTGTGATAAGAAGATAGTTGAATTGTCTACACCTACAGGGGGTAGGATCAGTGTTGATGTGGTTATGCAACCTCCACCTACAGCCGCCGTCAATCAGCTTGAGGAGAATGACAACCCAGCAGAGCGGGTTGTTGATGAATTTCCAGATGTGTTCCCGGAAGATTTGCCAGGTATGCCTTCCGATCGTGACATTGAGTTTATAATTGAGTTATTACCTGGAACTGCACCTATAGCTAAAAGACCATATAGGATGGGAATAAAAGAATTAGAAGAACTTAAGAAACAAATTAAAGAGTTGTCAGATAAAGGTTTTATTCGTCCTAGCTCTTCACCCTGGGGTGCACCAGCTATTTTTGTTGACAAGAAAGATGGCAGTCAGAGGATGTGTGTTGATTATCGGTCACTCAATGAGGTAACTATCAAGAACAAGTATCCTTTGCCCAGAATTGATGATTTGTTTGATCAGTTGAAGGGTGCTTGTGTGTTCTCCAAGATTGATCTTCGGTCTGGTTATCATCAGTTGAAGATCCGCGCTTCAGATGTTCCCAAGATAGGATTCACTACGAGGTATGGGTTGTATGAATATACGGTGATGTCATTCGGTCTTACCAATGCACCTGCATACTTCATGTATTTGATGAACAAGGTCTTTATGGAATATCTTGATAAGTTTGTGGTGGTATTCATTGATGACATTCTGATCTACTCCAAGAATGATGATGAGCATGCTGAGCACTTGAGATTGGTATTACAGAAGCTTAGAGAGCACCACTTGTATGCTAAAAGAACTAAGTGTGAATTTTGGTTGAAAGAAGTTTCCTTTCTTGGCCATGTTGTGTCTAATGGAGGTATATCAGTTGATCCTAGTAAGGTGGAAGATGTACTGAATTGGAAACCCCCAACCAATGTCAGTGAGATTCGCAGTTTTCTTGGCTTAGCTGGATAGTATAGAAGGTTCATTGAAGGATTCTCTAAGCTAGCTAAACCTATGACCGCGTTGCTTGAGAAGGATGCCAAGTTTGTTTGGTCATAGAAGTGTCAGGCTAACTTTGAAGAATTGAAAAAGAGATTGACTACAGCTCCGGTGTTGACCTTGCCAGACTTGAGTCAGAAGTTCTCTATTTATTGTGATGCCTCTCGTCTTGGTTTGGGTTGTGTGCTTATGCAAGAAGGAAGAGTTGTTGCGTATGCTTCGCGACAACTGAGGAAGCATGAATTGAATTATCCGACTCATGATTTGGAGTTAGCAGCTGTGGTTCATGCATTGAAGATATGAAGACACTATCTTATTGGTCATAAGTGTGACATCTACACCGACCATAAGAGCTTGAAGTATATCTTTACTCAATCAGATTTGAATTTGAGGCAACGCCGTTGGTTGGAGCTGATCAAGGATTATGACTTAGATGTTCACTATCATTCTGGTAAAGCCAATGTGGTGGCCGATGCTCTTAGCAGGAAGAGTTATGCTAATGAGATTCGGACAATACCTATGCCTGAAGAGTTGTGTGCTGAACTTGAGCATCTCAACTTGAGCAATGTTGCTAATGCTATGGAGATGGTAGTGGAGCCTACTCTAGAGAAGGAGATTCGTGAAGGACAGTTGCAGGATAAGAATCTGCAGTTAATAGTTGAGAACATGAAGGAAGGAAGATCACCAGGTTTCCGGTTAGATGATAATGGTACATTGTGGTATGGAAAGAGGATCTGCGTCCCCGACATCAAGTCTATTCGACAGACGATTCTGCGAGAAGCTCATGAGTCAACCTACTCAATACATCCTGGAAGCACTAAGATGTACTTAGATCTTAAAGAGAAATATTGGTGGGTTGGATTGAAATGTGACGTGGTAGAATATGTAGCAATATGTGATACATGTCAGAGGGTTAAATCAGAACATCAGAGACCTGCAGGACTGTTGCAACCGATGAAGATACCTGAATGGAAGTGGGATGAAGTTGGTATGGATTTTATAGTTGGGTTACCGCTTACTCGGAAAGGTTATGACTCAATCTGGGTCATAGTTGATCGCTTGACTAAGGTAGCTCACTTCTTGCCAGTTCGAACCACTTATACGGGAGCACAATTAGCTGAGTTGTACATGGAAAGAATAGTATGTCAGCATGGAGTTCCAAAGAAGATTGTGTCAGATAGAGGAACCCAGTTCACTTCGCATTTTTGGAGGAAAGTGCATGAGTCCCTTGGAACAGTGTTGAATTTTAGCTCAGCCTATCACCCTCAGACAGATGGACAGACATAAAGAACAAACCAAGTGCTAGAAGATATGTTGAGAGCTTGTGCTTTGCAGTATGGTACCAGTTGGGACAAGAGTTTGCCCTATGCTGAGTTCTCATATAACAACAGTTATCAGGAAAGTCTTAAGATGACACCGTTTGAAGCTTTGTATGGACGGAAGTGTAGAACTCTGTTGTTCTGGAATCAAACGGGAGAAACTCAAGTGTTTGGACCAGATGTTCTGAGAGATGCAGAAGAACAAGTCCGAGTAATCAGAGATAATATGAAGATAGCACAGTCTCGACAAAAGAGTTACGCTGATAATCGAAGAAGAGATTTGTCTTTCGAGGTAGGTGATTATGTTTACTTGAAAGTGTCACCTATGAGAAGTGTGAAACGGTTCAATATGAAAGGAAAGTTAGCACCCAGATATATTGGTCCGTTCAAGATTCTTGAGAGACGTGGAGAAGTTGCTTATCAGTTAGAGTTACCAGAAAGTTTGTCAGGAGTTCACGACGTGTTTCATGTATCTCAGCTCAAGAAGTGTTTGCGAGTACCTAAAGAACAGTTACCGTTGGAGGAACTAACAGTTAAGGAAGATTTGACATATGAGTAATATCCGGTTAAGGTTTTGGAAACAGCTGAAAGGATTACAAGGAGTAAGGTCATCAAGATGTGCAAGGTGCAGTGGAATCGATATACCAAGAAAGAGGCCACTTGGGAAAGAGAGGAAAATCTAAGAAAAACCTACCCTCAACTCTTTAAGTAAGTAAAATCTGGGAATCTCGGGTCGAGATTCTTTTAAGGGGGTAGATTTGTAACACCCTAAAATTTGAAATAGAAATTAGGTTTGAATTTAAATTAAATTTGATTTATTTCAAACAATTTTGTGATCATAGAATTAAATAAATAAAATGATAAAACAAATCTCATGTTAGGGTCCAACATGTTTGTGCATTTCATGCCTCTGCATTTTCTTTGTGTTGCTTGGTTTACAAAACTCAAGTAAAACAAGTCAAAACCCTTTTGAAAATTCAATTTGGAAAAGATTTGCAAAAGAAAATAAAAAGGAAATCCTTTTCTTCTCCCTCCTCTTTCGGCCTGCCGGCCCAGCCCGCAGCGCCCCTCTCCCTTCTTCCCCCCCCGCCCCCGCGTGGGCCGTCGGCTCCCCTCGGCCTAGCTCCGCGTTGGCCTCGGCCCAGCCGCGCGCGGGCGCTCTTCCCCCCCTTCTTCCACTGACATCGCGGCCCCGCTTGTCAGCCGCCCTTCTCCTTCCTCCAGACGAGTCCGCACCGGACTCTATCGCGCCACGACGCCGCGTCCGCCTCGCGTCTAGGCGTGCGCGCCCCGGTCTCTCCTTGGCCCCACCTATAAATAGCACCGACCCCGCGCCGCCGTTCCCCATCTACTCGTCTCGCCTCGCAGCCGCAGCAGCACCGCTCGCGAACCGCCGAACCGAGCGCCGCCGTCAAGCCGCCACGCCGCGATTCCCGCCGCCGTACGCCTCTTCGAGCTTTGCATCGTCTTCGCGTGACCGCGGAACACCTTCTCTCTCTCTCTTTTCCCTTTCGATTTCACTCTGGTTCTTCGTGTCGCCGTGCACAGGGGCTCCGCCGCCGCTGTCTCTCGCCGCCAGCCGTCCGCGTCCGTCCCCGAGCCCCACCAAGCACCCTGGTGAGTTCGCCTCCTTCTCCTCTTTCTCCCGGTGCCCTCGGTTTGGGAAACCGAGCACCGTAGCTCCGGTTCGACCCACGCCGGCGAGCTCGGGCTCTGAGCAGCCATGGCGCCGCCGCCTCCGCCCTCTCCTCCGACCGCCGCGCCACCTCTTCCTCCTCTCTCTCTCTCCCCCTTCTAATCTGAGCCGTCCAGATTGGATCGGATGGATCAGAATCCATCATACCCCTTCGTCTGGCGTTTTTCCTAAAGAGACCTCGGTTCTTTTAAGTCTCAACCCGTAGTCCTAAAGCGGCTTCTATCTTTACGTTTCTCCCTTGGGAAAACGTATTCCTTTTTAGATCTGTTTTTATTTCAAAATTAAATAAAAATCCCTATTTACAGATTTGCCATTGATATCCAAATGCTTATAATTTGCTCGTTTTAAATCCAAATCGATCCGTTCAAGTTGCGTTAGATTCGTAGTTTTATGCTCTATCCAGTAGTATAGTTTTCATCTATGTTAATCACTTTTGAAAATAAAAGTAAATTAATTCTTTTGATGCTTTAATCTTGCTCTTTAAAATCTTGTTTAATCTATAGTTTATTCGTTTTAGATCCGTTTAGCGTGATTTCGCGTCTTTGTGATCGTAGTATAGTATAGATCTGGTTTATAATCTTTTCAAAACCTCTTTATTGTTTTTGGTGTAATGTTCTAATTATATCTTGGTTGCTTCATGTATGCTTGTTCGGATGATTGCGTGGTGATGTTGATCGAGTACAGCCGGTGAGATTTTCGGTGTTCCAGAGTTCTTTGCAGCAGATCAGGACCACCAGGAGCTTTGTGATCAAGGCAAGTTTAATATGGGATCATCCTTGTTACCTATTCACTTTAATTCACCTAGTCATGATTGCATGTGTCTCAATTGATTCCTATTTAGATCTTTACCATAGCTTGTTACCTTGTACCTTGTCACCATGGGTTTTCATGCATATGGGTAGCTTTGCTATGCTTTACGTGATGAATACTGAATCGAATATTGATTAATGATATATGCAACAATGAGATAAAATTGGCTTTTGTAGCAACATGGAATAGGACCCCACTGTAGGGCAAAAGCTGGGATTTAAATGCAACCATGAGTGCTATAATGGCTCTGGCTTTAGTTCAGTATGAAGTTTGGACTAGCATGCTTGTGGTTCGTGAAAGGCACCTTTGTCGAGCTGGTTATGGGGTATAGCTTGTATGGGGACCGCTGCGGGTGCTACCATCGGGGTGTCCCATATACCCCTTTGCATTAGGTCCGTAGGGTCCGCTACATGTTAGAAAGAGATTTTGAAAGACTTCATAGTGTTCCCTGCCCACTCACCTTGGAAGTGTTTTGGGAGTCATGATCCTGGGCATATGGGCAACACGGCTTGTGGGTAAAGTGCGTAACCTCTGCAGAGTGTAAATCTATCATGATAGTCGTGCTCCCGGTCACGAGCGGCCTGGAAAACTCACAATGTAGATGAACATGTTGTTTAATTATTAATGCTAATTATTAATCTTATCATGTGGTTATTAATTGAGTTTTGCATAACTAAAGCTAAGTGTTGGTAAAACTTGACCAAGATAAAAGCAACCGCAGTTCAGACAGTGTCAGCCTTTTGAGCTTCATAACCCTATGTTACTCTTGCTGAGTACTTTGAGTGCTCACCCTTGCTTTCTCAACCTCATCAGATGGCTATGAAGACTACCGTGAGGAGTACTAGGCTAGTGGTCAACCAGTCGGCGTTCCCTGTGAAGTGGAGCTTCGTCGCGAGAGTTATCTTTATTTCCGCTGTTATGTTTTAGAATATTATTCGTTATGTAATAAGCACTCAGTGATGGTACTATTTAAAGATTTGTCGGCTTATGTGTGTGATTGATCTCTGGGCACATATGAGTTATTCGCATTCAATTTTATTCTTAAAATTGGGTGTGACAAATGATCTTCATAAATTGGTGAAAAATATACTATGCCCTCTCTAGGTCAAAAACACCAACCAAGTCATGAATTTAAAAGCAATCTCAAAGACAATCCTGTTCGGCTCATCGTTTTTTCTGCGACTGATAAGCCGGCTGATGTTATTTTGTGTTGTATTATTATAAGATAAAAACACTCTATCATGGCTAATAGCCAAGCGACCAAAGCGAAAATCCACACATATAAATTAGAGGACATTCGGACTGCTTCACTCCATATTTTTAGCCAAACATGTTCAACTCTACGCAAATCTACTTTAGAAAAAGGTAGAATTACCTATACGGGTGCTCAACTCTAGTTTTTTTGAGCCGTTTACAATGGAGTTTACAAAATAAAGTTTGTGAAGCAGTTTTAAAAACCTCCTCCAGGACACAATTTTACCTTTCCAAGCCCTTGGTACTATGAATGGAGCAGTCCATGAAAGAAGGGGTACTACTCACCTCGTTTATGCTTGTTTATAAGATATTATTGGCATTTTAAATAATAGTGCCTTCTATGAATCTTCTACGGTTGTCCCAAATTATTTCGTTCTATTCGCTTGGCTTATCAGCCATAAGCGTGCACCACCACAAAAACCCATGTACAAAATTGTGAAAAAGATAATAATCTATCAATCAGTCTGTAAAATCTGAGCTTGATCAACCCCTGTACAAAACTATCTTATTGATTTTTAATTTATGGCTTGGTTGGTGCTAAAAAATGGGAAAAAATACTATACCCTCTCTAAGTCAAAAGCACCAACCAAGCCATAAATTAAAAATCAATAATTAAAAATCAATCTCAAAGACAAAACACACATACAAGAAGAGGGCATTTGAAATTACTTCACTCCATGTTTTTAGACAAATAGGTTTAGCTCCACGTAAATCTGCTCTAGAAAAAAGATGAAGTTGTGAGAATCTAAACGGGTGCTTAACTCTATATTTTTTTAGAGTCAGTTTGACAGTGAAGTTTACTAAGCAGAGTTCGTGAAGCTAAAAACCTCTTACTCGACACAATTTTACCTTTCCAAGCCCTTGGTACTCTGAATGGAGCGCGGTCCATAAAAGAAGGGGTACGTACTACTCACTTTGTTTAAGCTTGTTTATCAAAGATTGACATCATTTTAGATAATAATATGTCCTCTACAAATCTTCTACGGTCGTCCCAAATTATTTGTCATTGGTACTTCCTAATGCACATTTTGTTTTTCCAAGGACACAATTCCATCTTTCTGCTTCTTGTTTTCTATATACTCCCTCGTATATGATTTAAGAGGTCGTTTTAGATAAACTTTAGATCAAACATTTGAAATATAAATCATCAAGTTATTTAGATTGCAAATATAAAAATTATATAAACAAATTTTTCTTGAAAAATACTTTCATAAATGTATACATATATACCATCATTTCATAAATATTTTTATAAAAATAAGAGGTTAAATTTGTGTTTGGAAGACCGTGTATCCGTATCGATGTGCTAAACGTCTTCTAGATCATATACGGAGGGAGTATACATACGATAAACCACATGTTTTCCATTCATTTTTAATTCTAAAATGCAAAAAATAAATATGTGACGGGGAGTGAGTATCTTTACACCTCTAAAAGACCGATACATCCGCAAGCAATATCAAAAATGTCGTCCCTAGCATGCATGCAAATATACTCGTATATGCAGTGTACGCGTTTCCATAATCGGCGCATACATGCAGTCGATCAGCATCATCCATCCAGTGCACACAGCACACCTCGTCCATGGCTGGCGGCGGTCCAGGTTTCGCCATGCATGAATGAAGAAGCTTGAAGCCGACGCCGGATCGACCGACCGGCAGGCAGTCGTCTCCCCCGGCAAAAGCGCGAAATGGACCAGTACGTGATGAGTGATCGTCCGGGCCGGGGATGGCCGCGCGGCGCGCCCATCGATCTGCCGCTGAACTGGAGGTCCTGGACGACGCAACTTTTGATGGAGAAGAAGGGACGATTTGACGCGTCGTCGTCTCCGTCCATGCGCCGTCCATCCGTCTCGTGAGCTAGCTACCGATCGATCTCCTTGTTGTGTTGTTCCTGTAGCTCGGAATATTTTTTTTCTCTTAGGGCCGGCCGGCCGGGCTCCAATTATTAGCATGCCGCATAAATGTTTGGTTTCACTTTGCAGCTATCCCATGCGCCATGACAAGACCTTTCCTGTACGCGGCCATACTTTTATTATACTAATATTTATTATAAGTAAATTATAAAATAATAAACTATGCATATATCCACATGGATATTTATGAACAGTTTTCGTTTCACATTTTTCTCAAGTTTATAGTATTATTGTTTAAGAAGGAATACTTGTACCACCTACACCTTCTATTTTACAAAAGAGTGTCATGCATTCTCACTCCTCGAGTAGCTAAAAATTTAAATTTAGTTAGATATATATATATAAATATATTAATATTTACGGTATTGTATAATTAACCGAATCGATGAATATATTTTATAATACATTTATTTGGAGATACACATGTTATATTTAAAAAAAAAACTAGTAAAATTTAAGAAAGTTCACAGTAGTGACACTTCTTTTGATGGAGGGAGTACTATATTTCTTTTTAATCTCTATTTTCTGCAGAGGATAGATGTTTGACGTAGGGTTTGCAGCAACGTAACCACATGATGAAGAACACGCATGGTAGACCCCAAGCAGGGACAGGAATCCATGGCAGCAGGGGAGCCATGATGCACCACACGACGTGGATGGAGTAAGGCCATGAATCCAGTGAGGTGACAAGAGCACATCAAAATAATATGCACGTCGATCTGAAGGATTAGGACCTAATACAGTACACTTTTCCAGTGAAAATGAAAGGCCCACAAAATAGATTGATCCATGTATGTATGTTTGCTCAGCTCATCCAATCCATATGTGTGGGTGAACGAATTTAATACAGCTTGTGGGCAATATATATATATTATATATATATATATATATATATATATATATATATCTCGGAAAGACTTGTCAATGTCATGAGGACCCCTCAAATTAAACGGAGGATTTCGCGGTTCCTCTTTCAATAATTCATTTGTACGTACTGATTGATTGATGAAAAATTTAAAATTGTTCCTAGGTTCCATTGTTTTATATCCTCGAGACCTTGGCCATTGTTTTATTTGATGACGGTGTGTAATTTGATTTCTAGCTAGTACCTTTGAACCAGTCTAGCTAATACTGCTGACATACATGAGTATGCAGTAAGTCTTGTCTAGGTTGTTGGGGGGGGGGGGGGGGGGGGGGGTGGCACTGAAAGAAGTTAAAAAATCACTTTGGATTGCGACAGTGCAAAATAAGCCCATAATAATATATTTTCACATGATAGCGAAGGTCCTCGATTAAGTCGTCGATGGTTCTTATCTTGTTAATAAGGGAGTACTCAGATTGATGTAGCTTTGAAATTTCCGGCAAAGTATCACAGTGTATATGTTCCTTTGGCATCATCCGCAATTAAGCACACGTCGATGTCAATTTGTGACAATCAAAAACATATATATACTAGTAATTAAAATACACCGTGGAGTAGTACCCAAACTTTTACCTATATATATTGTAAAGAAAAGCGCTCAAACTCAAAGTCTGAAATGGTTTCAAACTTCGCATGTGGTGTGTGCTAATTGCTCTAATAAGTCTCATTCGATCTCTAAGATGGTCTGGTAAACTACACAGATCGAGTATATGTGATACCGTCAGCCGTGGATATCGTACCATCCTTTCACTCACAACTACATGCAATTTTTAAACATTGATATGGTTCTAAAATGAGGTACTAAGTTGCTTTACAATATCAAACGTACTAATTTCGTAAATCCAGTAGATTAAATTCTTTTATGATGAAGACACATTTGCCACAAATTTACTATATCAAAATAAATATTTGAAAGCTATTGGCATTCACTATAGCAAAACCTACAATCACTGTCGTTTTGAAACTAGCTTTTTTGATCGATAGTGTTAGCGTTTGGCATTTCATTGTCAGTTGCTCTCCTAACAGTGATACCCATTTTAACAAAAAATAAAGGAAATAAAAACAACAACAACAACAACAACAAAATAAAAAAAACACTAGTAAGCTACTGTCGGTGTTTCGACCCAGGGGGTCGATCACCAACCAGTAAATTTGTTTATTGCGTGCTCCCTCTCCCAGATGTGATACAAGAAGAACACAATATTTATCCTAGTTCGGGCAAAGAAGGCCCTACGTCCAGCGGGGAAAGAAGGATTGTATTATCTTACACCGAAGTGCTCGTACAGGGGGAGTACAAGTTGGCTTACACGGACGAACTCGGGGGGGGGGGGGGGGGGGGGGTCCGAGGCCTAAGGCTAGCCGGGCTATCCTAGGTGGCTCGGTTGATTGCTTGAGATGTTGATCAAACAATCATTGGTTTGTGTTGTGTTCGGATATGGCTCTCTGTTGCGTATGGTGGCGAGCTTGTTGCGAGTGCCAATGGGTGTTGCTTAGATGGTTGCAAGTGTGAGAAGGTGTCTTGTTGTTCTCTCTTCTTTCCTACTATCCCAGCGTCTCCTTTTATAGACTAAGGGGAGGCTTGAGAGTACACGAGCCCTAGTTCGTATCGGTATGGGAGGCGCGTCCATGGCACCATGCTTGCGATGGGACGTCGATTGCTGTAGCGGCATGCTCTTCCTGTCCTTCTGGTGCTCCGGGGCATGGTGACGGCAGACTGGTCGCTGCCGAACGGCATGGCGTGGAACGATTGGTCTCCTGTAGACTGGTGCGAGCTCCGCAGTTGAAGCGGGACGGAGCGGACGGGTTCCATGCCGTAGTGGTTGGAGATGAGGGTCGAGCCCCCGGATCGAGGAGTATCGAGATCTGCATGATCCTGACGCATCCCCGAAAACACGGTCGAGGGCTGTCCCATTCAAGATTCGAGGGGGTGCTTTCGGCCTCCGAACTCAAGGTGTGGCTACAGTGGCCGCACGATCGACGGATAACCCGGGTATGGGTGACGAGTTGATGGATTTGACCGATGGTACCGGGTGCTCATGGCGTTAGGCGGGAGCAGGTAACAACATGAGATCCCCTTTACCCCATACTGGGAGTAGGTGAGCTGATCGGGCCTCCTGATCGTGGGGCATTCGATCGACCCCCTGTTCGTCACTCGAGGGGTTGAGGTCGAGGGGGATTCGATCGATCCCTCTTCCGTCACTCGAGGGGTTGAGGTCGAGGGGGATTCGATCGATCCCTCTTCTGTCACTCGAGGGGTCGAGGTAGAGGGGGATTCGATCGATCCCTCTTCCGTAGCAGATCCTACTCACTGTCTCTCCAGTAATGGACCGGCCCATGACCGGTCATGCTTGATAGGGAGGTAGGATGGCTTTTGGATTTTGTCTGGATATTAAGCACTAGATCGTCATGGATTAGGGTATCCCTTACCTTTATACCCGACAGCTACCGTCCCTGACTGTGGTCCATGTCGAAGCCGTTGCTTGTGCCCCGCACCGGGGAGGAGGAGAGCACTAGAGAGAAAGGGATGGAGGTGAGGGAGAAGATTTTGAGGAGAGATCGAGGGTATGAGGGAGAGAGGGGAGAGATAAGGATAACAGAGGAGAAGAAGGGGCGACGGATATGAAGCAGAGTTAATCATGATGAAAAAATCAAGTCCTGGAAAAGAGAATTACAATCAGTTGGTAATACAACCTGGTAGTAATACAATCAAGAATGATAATTATTTATCACTGTTAGTTGGTTTTAAAATCTGCCAGTGATGGATTTTTTTTGCTTACAAACCGACAAGGATACCCTCTCCCTATCAATTAAATTGTCCAACAGTGATGGACCGAAAAAAATTATATAATATGTCATAGTGAATAATACTGTTTTGATAACCCAAGGGAGTACGATGAATCAACACTTTTATAGATTCATTGGCCGGCCATACTCTCTTGATTATTTATTTATTTATTTATTTGAGAAAAAAACGGCCCATCTAAACTATAATGATAAGATTCAACAATGATTCATGAACAATGATCCATTTGGCCAGCGCACACAGAATGCAAGTGACCTTTTCAAAAGCCATGCACATAAAACCGAAACAACCATCCTTTTAGAAAAGGAGAAATTGAAGAAGATGACAGCATCTTCACACATGGAACTAATCTCTTTGCTCCAATCTGGGAGCCAAATGATAAATCGCTTTTGTTTGATTAATGATAGCTCAATAACCGCATTGAAGCGAACATGAATAAGTAGTAGACCCTGAGTTCTAATGAAATTGACATGAAGAGATTAGTTAAACAAACATAGGACGTACCAATAACGCCAATGTGACATGATTACCAGTAGTAATTAATTCCACTAATTTTTGGTAAAACCTAATCAGTACTGGAATGGTCACTTTAATGAATAATTTGCAGTAGTAGGGGTCTGTGGGGGCTCACAAGATCATTTAAATGACGTCGATGAGTACATAGTTGTATGCCACTATGATGGGAATATGCCTTGGTTGATACCATTTTGTGCAGACAAAGAAATGTATTGCATGCGCTGACACCTTCACTATTATTTATTTACCCACAAGAATTTAGTTGGCTATTTACCATCTATATATTATGTAGGAGAATTATCTAAACTTGAATCATACTTCATATCGTATACCTCCGTTCCGTTTTATAAGGCGTATATATATGCATAGGGATTATAAGAAATTCTACTATCCAATAATCATGAGTTTATAAGCATAAATAGTATAATATAAAGTAAATGAATGATCAAAGTATAATGTAGGAGATCATTCCAAATTGCGTATTATAAAATATAATAGGGGAGTAATATGTTTTAGTCAGATTATACTATAAAACAAAAAAGTGTTAACCCTCCATGTTTGAAGTTCAAGTTCTTTGCTAATCACTTTATTTTTAAACACATAACAAAAGCCGTGCTCACATACTGACATACACACAAAGAAGTGCTCACGTACACACATATGTCAACTATAGTGGAGTGTCGTTGCATCGGAGATTCGGAGCTAAAGCCGGAGGCCTGGAGCTTAACCTTAACTTTCTCGAAACAGGCCGTTGCTCCTAACGATAGACCCAAAGGCGGAAAGGCCCAAAGCCCAACGAAGCCCAGTTGCGCGATGTGGGCGAAGAAGCCACTATCACTCACTCCCGCCGCACTCGCTGCTGGATTACTAATTAAAGCCCGCGCGCACGAGGAAGCGGATCCCACGATCTGGCGGCAGCGGCAGCACAGAGGAAGGCAGTCGCATCGCGTGCACGGCACGGCCGCCGCCGGGGAGCACCAGCCACCATGCCATCGTGTTGCGGCGGCGGCGGGGGCATCAGCTCGGGGGGTCTGGCGCCCGGGACCGCCAGCAGCCGGTACAGCACGGCGATGGGCGCGCTGCTACCGCCGCTAGGCGCGCGAGGCGGCGGGTGGCGACCACGTCTCCGTCTGCGTCGCTTCATCGTATCCCCTACGACCCGCGGTACGTGGCGTGGGAGCAGTCGCTGGTGGCACTGGTGGTGTACTCGGCGTGGGTGGCGCCGTTCGAGTTCGGGTTCGTCCCGGACCCTGCGCCGCGCTGGCCGCCGCCGACAACGCCGTGAACGCCGCGTTCGCCGTCGACATCGCGCTCACCTTCTTCGTAGCCTACGCCGACGGCCGCACGTACCTGCTCCAGGACGACCACCGCCGGATCGCGTGGCGGTATGCCCGCACCTGGCTCGCCCTTGACGTCGTCTCCACCGTCCCCGTCGAGGTCTACCGTCGGATCTTGCCTCGTCAGGCTAGGGGATACAACTTCTTCGGCATGCTCCGGCTTTGGCGCCTCCACCGCGTCGGCACCTTCTTCACGCAGTATGTCGCTGCTGCTAGCTTTGTTGCTTCAATTCTTGAACTGAACAACGCCGCCGCCGACGACGCCGACGACGATGACATCTACATATATATACCTATAGGTTGGAGAAGGACAGGAAGGTGAGCTACTTCTGGGTACGATGCATAAGGCTGATCTGCGTGACGCTGTTCGCGGTGCACTGCGCGGGGTGCTTCTACTACCTGCTAGCGGACAGGTACCACGACCCGGACAACACGTGGCTGAGCGCGTCCATGCCGGGGTTCAAGCAGCAGAGCGTGTGGAAGCGGTACGCCGCGTCCATGTACTGCTCCATCACCACGCTCACCACCGTCGGGTACGGCGACATGCACGCCGTCAACACGGCCGAGATGGTGTTCACCACCTTCTACATGCTCTTCAACCTTGGACTCACTGCCTACCTCATTGGTAACATGACCAACCTCGTCGTCCATGGCACCAGCCGCACCAGGAAATACGTATGTCGTATATATGCTTCTTGTTCTGTTCTGTTGTTGTCGTCGTCGTCGTCGGCGGCGGCGGCGGCGGCGGCGGACATTGCCAATGCAACAACAACGGCCTGACATGGATGAATGGATCCGATCCAGAGGGACGCGATCAAGGCGGCGACGAGCTTCGCGGTGCGGCACCAGCTGCCGGCGAGGCTGCAGGAGCAGATGGTGTCGCACCTGAGCCTCAAGTTCAGGACAGACTCGGAGGGGCTGCAGCAGCAGGAGACGCTGGACGCGTTGCCCAAGGCCATCCGCTCCGGCATCTCGCACCACCTCTTCTTCGCTCTCGTCCAGGGCGTCTACCTCTTCCAGGGCGTCTCCAATGACCTCATCTTCCAGCTGGTAGGTAACCATTGCATTGTCTGTAACCTAGCTAACGACGACCAATTAAAAGGCTTTTAATTTCCTATTATTGGAAGCTCCACCCAGCTCTGAATTCAGCTGTCTGTCTGCAACCTGTTGTTTGAGATGGAGATCGATGGATTCTGCAGGTCTCTGAGATGAACGCCGAGTACTTCGCGCCCAGGGAGGACGTCATCCTGCAGAACGAGGCGCCGTCCGACTTCTACATCCTAGTCACTGGTAGTGTGGTAAAAAACAAAACAAAAAACGCACGCATTGTTTCCTCTTCTCGGTTCTCACGATTATTAGTTCGAGGCTACTACTACTGTATTTCGATGAACATTATTCTTTATCCGGCACAAACAAGAACTGACACTGACAAGCAGTGATGCGTTGACAGGAGCTGATCGAGCTCCAGAACGGATCAGAGCAGCTGGCTGGGATGGCGAGGGCGGGCGACGTCGTGGGCGAGATCGGGGTGCTGTGCTACAAGCCGCAGCTGTTCACGGCGAGGACGAGGACCCTATGCCAGCTCCTACGCATGGAACGGACCGCGTTCCTCCGGATCGTTCAGGCCAACGTTGGGGACGGCACCATCATCATCAACAACCTCATCCAGTACCTCAAGGAGAAGAGAGACGGCGGCGCCATCGCCGGCGTCGCGGAGGAGATCGAGTACATGGTCGCTCGGGGCCAGCTCGAGCTCCCCGTCACGCTCTCCTATGCCGCGTCCAAAGGCGACGACTTCCTCATGCATCAGCTTCTCAAGCGCGGTGTTGACCCCAATGAGTCTGACAACTACTGGCATACAGCACTGGTAATAAATAACAATACCGTAATTAATACTACTTCATCGATCTTAATGTTCTTACTGCCTAATTAAATTACATACAAATTTGCAATGGACACTCACTGCTCGTACGTGATTTTTACGTACAGCACGTATCAGCTTCCAATGGACACGAGCAATGCGTGAAGGTTCTGCTAGAGCACGGCGCTGATCCAAACGCTACAGACACGCACGGAAGAGTGCCGCTATGGGAGGCCCTCTCACGGAGGCACCACGCGACGGCACGGCTGCTGGTGGACGCGGGCGCGGACCTGGCGGCGGGCGACGCGGCGCTGTACGCGCGCGCGGCCGTGGAGGCGGACGACGTCGCGCTGCTGGAGGACGTGGCGCGCCACGGCGGCGACGTCACGGTGCCGTGCTGGGACGACGGCGTCACCGCGCTCCACCGCGCCGTGCTCCAGGGGAACGTCGCGATGGCTAGGGTCTTGCTCGAGCACGGCGCTGACGCCGATAGGGAGGACGAAGGCGGACGCACGCCGAGGGGCATGGCGGACCAGCTCGGCCTCCAAGACATGCAGCAGCTGTTCGTCGGGTCGGCGTCGTCGTCGGCGCACCGGGAGGCAGGAGCAGCGGTGGAGAGGGAGAGCCCGAAGCGGCAGCAGCAACAGCAGGGCTCGGGCTCGGGAACCGACCATGGCAGCAGCAGGCTCGCGGTCGTAGCGGCGCCGGCGGCTCAGCAGCCGGCGGTGACGAGGTTCAAGAGCGCGCCGGCGGCGAGGGTCCCCGTCCCGCAGCAGCACGGCAGCGCCGGATCGTCGCCGTCGCCGACGTTGTCGAGGCACAGCACTCCCCGCCGGATGCTGAGCTTCCGGAACTCCCTCTTCGGCGTCCTCTCCTCCTCGTCACACGTGAACAGGCACGACGGAGGCGGTGGCGGGCCGCCTACGACTAGCCGCCACGAGAGGCACGCGGCGCACAGCAGCAGGTCGCGTGTGAGGGTGACCATCTCTTGCCCCGAGCAGGGCGTCGGCGCGAGGAAGCTGGTGTTCATGCCTGAGACTATGCCGCAGCTCCTGGAGCTCGCCGGGACCCAGTTCGGGTTCGCTCCGACCAGGGTGGTGACCGCGGACGACGGTGCCCAGGTTGATGACGCCAGGCTCGTCAGGGACGGTGACCACCTCCTCCTCGTCACTCATCAGTGGGTGCCTGACACTACGATCATGCATAGTACGAATGAGTAACAGTAGATGGGAACATATTTGAGCAGCGAATGATCGTTGCACGTGTTGGACGTCGTGGCTATTGGGAGCATGATGAGGATATACCCTTCGATGTTCACTTTATTGCCAACGAAAGTAATGATTTGTCGATACGATTTCAAACTTGTAGTTGCAAAGTCCAAAATTATTAAAAAAAAACTTATCTGATCGTATTGAGAACTTTAACTTTCATACAAACCATATCAACATCTAAGATTTTTTTTTGACAATTTTAAATTTTAAATTTCAAAATCTATAAACTTACAATAGTATTTTGAGACCCTAAATAATTTTAATTGAAAAACGTTTCAACTACAAAGTTGTAGATTATATCGATCGCTATAGTTTTCATATATTTTTTGAAAATGTTAGTGTGTCAAATGAGAAAAAAATAGAAATATAACCAACTGACATAGGGACCCACATATAGGAGCCACGCCCGCGCCTGGAGCAGATCTGGACCTATAACATCCAAAGTGAAGTTTACAAACTCAAAATTGACATTTTGAAAGTAGATTTTTTTTTAATAATAGAATAAATATCCGGCTTCATCCTCACTCATAGGTGAGAAATCAGACCACGTCCATGAATTGTAGATGCACTCTATATTTTCTCACTGATGTTTAAAGTAGACACAAAAAAGATGTCTCCAGCATCTGACTTGCCTTGTAGATGCACTTTGTATTTTCTTCGCTTTGGTACAATTGACTCCAGAACCAGAATTTAGATGACATCTTTTGCTAAGTTGAAGGACCATTCATGAATGTTCTCTTTTGTTTTTGACGTTCTTCCAGAAGTGAAACAGAAGAGTTAGGCAAAACTGATATGCAAATGAAAACTGTCATGTAGTGGTGTAGGCATATAGTCCTACGTGGGAAAAATGGAATGTCTTTTCTATGATATATCATGCAAATGAAAACTGTCATGTAGTGATGTAGGCATATAGTCCTACGTGGGAAAAATGGCATGTCTTTTCTACTCCCTCCATTCCAAATTATAAGACATCACAAAAATCTTAGAGAGTCAAAGTATCTTAAGTTTGACCAAACTTATATAACAATATAATAATATTTATGATATTAACTAAGTATTATTAGATCCATTATCAATTATATTTTCATAATATGTCTATTTGATGTCATAAATGTTTGTAGTTTTCTCAATAATTGTTTGTCAAATTTGAAATGTTTTGACTCTTCAAAATTCTTAGAATGTCTTATAATTTGGGATGGAGGGAGTATGATATATCAGTTGCTATTGAGCAATATGCCAAGTACCTATGACGGATAGAAAACCATTTGTGGTTTTTAGATTTCATTAGCACTGCTCCTTATATGCGAGATCATCGATGATGCTCTTTCTAAAAAAAATTAAATTAAGACCCTATTCAAGAACGAAAAAATGTTCTTTACTTGGGCCCTGTTTGTATGATTTTCGAATTATTAAAAACCAGTTTTTATCTCTAGTTTATAAAATCTAGATTCAGAGAAAAATTGATCGGGGGTGTTTCATCCCCCAGTTTTTAAAAAATCTGACTTGATTTATTGCTCTATGGATCACAGGAAACCATGGATCACAAGAAACCGGCAAAAACTAGGTATCAATAGCTTTTTGGTTTTTAAGAATCTGGCAAAAACTAGTAGCAAAAATTGGCTCTTTGGATCCACCTAGTTTTTAAAAGCCAGATTCTTAAAAACTGGTAAAAACTGAAGGGGTCCAGGCCTTGATTTAAGCATATTTGTAGCTACTCTATCGGCAGTACATAGAAGGAAGATGATACTCTCTCCGTCCCTAAATGTGTGTCGTTTTTGTTTTTCATCAAACAATTTTTACTAAATATATATTAAAAAGTATTGATACAATACATAATTAGTATCGTTAGATAGATATTTGAATCTAGTTTTTTAATAAATTTATTTGAAGATACAAATATTATATGTATTTTTAATAAATCGAGTCAAACTCGTCGGCACACAAATTGTGGCGACAAACATTGAGGGAGTAGGTGACACAGACTCAACTAGGGTGCTATGTTTCTATGTAGAAACTCTATAGACCAAGAGAACAAAAGTATGTCACCTGCAATACTGTTGTGCTTCAAATGGATAGAACAAAGATGTTAGATGTCATTATTCAACAATTGCATCTACTTGCTCAGGAGAACACCGCGACCATGGTAAACTGAATCAAATTTGCTGACATGTAGAGATCCAAAAGACCAAAACACTTTATAGGTAAATTCTGTAATCTTGCCTTGGCAGGTGAATGATCAATCTTTTTAGTATTATTATGCCCTTGGAAGGCAATGCGGCAGACTGAATAAGTAAGCAATGAAGGAAAAAATATAGAGAAGAATCTGAATGGTGAAGAGGATCTGCCATCTTGATAGGTGTGAACTTGTCATGGATCTTGGTGCGCTTGAAAGTGCATGTTGCAAGTGTCTATTTTAAGTGCCTAGCCTAGGGCATGTACAGCGGGTCGATTTAGCCCGTCTCCGTGATGTGTTTTTTTTTTTCTAAAAAGGTCCCTCAGGAGCTGGGAACGGGGCTTGTTCGTCGTCTCGTGAGACGACGGCATTGGCTCGTGCTCAAGGCTAAATCGTCGCTGCGCCTCGCGTTGTACCAGCCGCTGCGAGTTGTCGCCGATGTCACCTGATCCACTGCTCCGCGCGCCAAATCCGTTTTTCCAGGCGCGGAGGGGCAAGGCCCTCGACCCTCATCGCAGAAGGACGCAACGACAGACGCGAGAGCAGCGGCGGCATCGCAGCAAGGAAGCACCCAGGATATACCTCGTCGAGACATCGATTCCATCGGCCGTGCCTGCAATCAGCTAGTTGCTGTTGGCGCTGATGCGCTCCGTGCCGCCACTCGGACCACCGGAGCTATAGATCTTATGGCCGCTGGAGACGCAGCCTGCCTCTCCGGCGGACACTCGATGACGTTGCTAGCCTCTCCGGCGGATGCAGAGCTTGCCACAGGTCACATCAACACACGCAGGACGTCGCAACCTCATGTTTCATAGGTATGTAATATGTTGCAAATTAAACACATAGCAAGAAACATGAGGGGTGGGGGATCCTCCACCAATAACCCCAGCAACTAAGCCTAATATAAAAGATAACTTAACATCTAGGTAGCCAGTAGTGATTTAATTTCAAATAACCAAACGGGGCCAATAAGAGAATTTGGTTTTTCTATCCTTATTAGACTTCAATAGTGATTTTACCACTATTTTTTTAGGGTTAATTGGATTTATGCTATTATAATTTTACCGTTTCTGAAATACACCATTACTATTCGTAAAACTGTGCTAGTGCCATTATAATTCTTCTTCAAGCTGAAATATGTCATTATATACATACATGGCGTCTTCGGGTCCATGTGCAGGTCTACGATCAAATTTGTATTTTTATATAGACCAAAATACCCCTTCCATCCTATCTCACTTACATGCGGGCCCAATCTGTCATCTCCTTCCTCTGCTCTTTCTAGTCCTTTTCATGAACACAACACGCGTATAGGCCTTCGTCGATTCAGCCGGTGTAGGCCTCGCCGGCGACGAGGAACTAGCCTTCCCTGCCTCCACACGCTGGCTCCCCCTACGCGCGCTCACCGGCGTTGGCGCGGCAGTCCCCACGCGACCGGCGTCCTACTCCTCGGCGGGGACGGCGCAGCAGCCCTGTGCCCCACAAGAAGCAGCAGCTCGTCGAGCCCAGCACATCAAGCACACAAGCAAGTGCTAGCAACTCGCAAGAAGCATCACGCTCAGGTATAAGGACTCTAGACGTCGGCAAACTGGAGATTTCTCTTTTCTGCTCGACCACCGTCAGACTGCTGTGTCCGTTGAAATTCGCCATTCCGCCCGCCCGCTCGTGGAGAGCAGCAAGGATATAGTGTGGTGCGGAGGTCGTGTACACATGGATGACGAGTGGTGGCCTGACGAGTAACGCGGCAAGCTGTGCACGCCTATGGTGGTAGGCTGCTGAGGATTGAGGCCACCATGGCAGCGCGATGGAGACGCCAAATCTGCGAGCCGCCATGGTTGAATCATTCGGCTTCGAGCAAGGGAGCGACCCACTCCATGCCTTTGCGCAATTGGAGATGCACCGGGAGAGCAGGGGAGCACCGGGCCGTGTAGGGCTGTTGCGCCGCCGCCGCCGGACGTGCAGGACAGCCGGCGACCAGAGAAGATGGAGAGGAGGAAGGCTTTGTGGAAGGCTGACAAGTGGGCCTCATGTGTCAGTGAGTGTGAGAGAGAAGAGAAAGGGGCAATCTTGTCTATACGAATATACAATACTCTTCATAAGCCTGTCGGTGGGCCCAAATCAGCTTATGACGTACATAATGGTATATCTCAAATATGTTCATAGTTACAATGACAGTGACATAGTTTCTTGAATAGTAATGGTGTGTTTAAAAAATAGTAAAGTTATAATGGCACAGATCCAATTAACCCTTTTTTTAACTTTGTGATTTTGCACTCGATTTGAAAAGAAGCAATCCTTTACCCCGTACTTTGTAACCCCATTTAAGTTGAATGGATTAAGAGTATGTTTGGTACAACTTATAATAGCTTCATAAAGCTGTTGCGAGCTGTTTTTTTGCTAAACACCTCTTTTCAAAACAGCTTCATCTCATAAAGCTGTTTTTCTTCCCCTCTCACAAACATTTGAAGTTGGGTGAAGCTGAAAATAGTAGCTTATCATAGCTCTCTCCCCCCCTTTCTCTCTTATATCCATGCATAAAGTTGTTGGTGGAGCTGTTTTGTCAAACACTTTTTCCAAAATAGCTTAGTTTCACCTAGAGAGTTGCTCATAAAACTATTTTCTAAAAAAATCAACTTCACTAGTAAAGCAGAGCTGTACCAAACAGACCCTAAATGGCCCAAAGTATGATCTTTTCCTCCACACCCGTGCCTTTCGCTCGGCCGTGCTTAGGATTTGGTGGGCCTTTTTGGAATCCGACGATCGCCGAAATGGGCTTCGCTGATTTGCCATCCCGCAACGGGGCTTCGCCAGCTTGCCATTATGAAAGACAACTCACCCGCTAAAATGTCATCCGATCAATTTGACATCATTTTCTTCCTCTTCTACCCCTGTATCCTTTCTTTTTCTTTCACGGGAGATCGGGCGCTCGTCTTCTCCGAGAGCTCATCTTCTCCGGGAGCTCAGCTCCTCCTGAGCTCCAATCCCAGCGTCCCCACGGACGTCTTCCTCCCCACGCCGAGCCTGCCTCCCACGCCCAGTGCCCCCACGCCTACCCAGCTCGCCATGGCCTCCCACTCTCCCACGCCAGCGCCCCCACGCCTGCCCAGCTCGCCATGGCCGACCCCGCTCGCCATGGCCGGCCCCAAGGTCACTGTATTGCCCCGCAACAGCCTAGAAGAGGAGAGGGAGCGCGGGAAGGGGCACCACCGTGGAGGAGAAGAAGAGTAACAGCCTCAATTGTGGAGGGAAACAGGGGACGGGACGCTCGTTGGCCGCTCTGGGGCACTCGCCGTCGCCGAGTCACCGTGGGGGCTTGTTGTCGTGGGGGATGCTCGCCGTCGGGGGCAGTCGTGGGGGATGCTCGCCGTCGGGGGCGCTTGCCGTGGTGAGGCGTGGGGGCATTGGGTGTGGGGGAGTGGGGAGGCAAGCTCGGCGTGGGAGCGCTGGGCTTCGGGGCTTGGCGTGGTTGGAGCAGCTGAAGGAAGAAGACGAGGGTAGAAGAAGAAGAAAAGGATGTTAACTTCATCCGATGGCATTTTAGCGGGTGAGTCGTCTTTCATAATGGCAAGCTGGCGAAGCCCACTTGCGGGATGACAAATCAGCAAAACCCATTTCCGGGTATGGTTGGATTCCAAAAAGCCCAATTTGATGTGGACAGCTTGGTGTCGGGCCCTTCCAGGGCCCTAAGGGCGTCCGCAACGGTTAGTCTAAATAGCTAGCTTACGTGAAGATAAAATAAAATTAAAAAAGCCCTCAAATTTGCATGTCCGGAAACCACGGGACGGGCAGAGACACAACATTCTTCGATTCCCGTGCGAGACAGACGCTTGAGGTCTCGCTAGCGAGATCGTTTCTCTCGCTCTCTCTCCGCCACGATGGATGGATTTGCATGGTAGCTGGCGACTTCGACAGTCCGTTGGAGACGGCCTTAGGGTTCTGATGGCACGACCTTCCATGACAGCTCCTTCCCCGACGATGGCAACGGGCCCTTCTTCCTTCGAGCAGCAGTGACGACATCAGCTCTCGGCATGGCGGCGACAAGTCCTTCCCCAGCACCTGTGTCCTTTGTCTAAAAATAAAATAGGGGTAAAAACACAAATATATATAAAAAAACAAGGGTAAAAACATATTGGTAAAGTTGTCATTTGGTTCAAAAGTTAACACCGCTAGAGGAACTTCACAAAGTTAAGAATAAAAAGGCAAAATCAGCATTTCGCTTCAAAATAGAGGTACAAACGCTTAAGCCCCTCAATCTTAAGCATCCTAACTTTTCAAATTAAAAATCACTTAAATACATTAATCACATTGGTGACCTATTACCTCCGATGGATGGTCCATATTCATCTGGGAGTACCTTAAAATCTGCTAGAAAACATTACTTAGAAGATTGAAAAGGTCTCAGGTGACTAGACCGAGGAGGATTTTTAGTTACTGTTTACAAGGGCTCAGGTGACCAGCTGCGCTTGAATTGATTCGAGGGCAGCTGGTCTTGAGCCCTTTAAACGGGAAAAAGTCCTCAGTCTGTCCTAAATTCATCGGATGTCAGCTTGAACAGAAACTGAAATCCTATTCGGATTATCATCTTTTGAACAGGAACTGATGTCATCCTCGATCTCAACCTCGGAATCTATGTCCACGGAGTTCTCTTCTATGTCGGTTGCACTTTGAAGTGGAATTGAACTCCTCGGATTATCATCTGCATTTGAACAGGTATTAAGGTCACCCTTGAACTGTCCTCCATCCTTGGGATTCTTTTCTACCTCCTCGGTCTCCAACTTCATCGGCTTCCCTCCCCATCTCTCTACAGTTTTCCAGCTGTAGATGTGGGCGTGGTACAACAATGCCCAAAGATGGGTGATGAGCTCGCCACCCTGCGAGAGATGCTGCATATGCACCTCCACGTCGCCATACGGCGCGGAGTAGAGCAACGCCTGGACCCAGAAAACTTCCAGCAGCTTCCAGGGATCCCCAATGTCCCCTCCAAAGAGTTGCTTTGCAAGACGCACACCGTCCCAGAAGATGCTGCTAGGACTGTCGAGATCGATATAGGGTTCGCTTCGCATTGCCTCAAGCTTGTCTTTGGCCCCTTGCAGAACTTTCGTTGCTTCCGACGCAACACCATCATACGTTTCTTTCCTTTTCTGAAGCGTCCCAGGTAGCAACTCTGGCGCTGACACCAGCAAGTGGGCGCAATACTTGGACAGAGCTAGGGCCACGCGTCGACTCTTTTCTTCTGCCCCTGTGTGCTCCTTCTGCTTCGCCTGCTCTGCTAGTTCGCAGTAGCATGTAGCAACATGCCACAGCATAACAGAACGTGTGTACAAACAGCAATATGAGAGCTGTGCTGCAGCTGCAGGATTGTCGAAATGCCAATGGGGAAGGTACCATTCATCTACTCCATTAGCAACAAACAAGGATGACCAACTCTCCCCTACTGTATCATTATGAACCCGACCAAGGAACTCGGCAATGGAGCCCTTCACATCGGGGTGCAACCTAACAGCAGGTCCTGTGCTACTGTCGCTGCCCACCAGTTCCCAGAGCACCTCTCCAACGTACTGCAATCCAACCATCCGAAGAAAGTGAGCACACTTCACATAAAGACGGCCACTCCGGCTGAATAACAGCTTGCCTTCTTTCCTGCTGCTCGCTTCAATTACTGAATGCTGACCGAGCTTATCTTGCCACAGGTATTTGTCAAACCAATTAATCCTGGTGACTAGAAACCCTTTCAATCTCATCCACCATAGCGGCTGTCTGGTTCCTTTCTGCATGTTCCTGGCGTGCTGACACGCAAATGCAACTCTCGCCCAATTTGATGTCCAGCACCGGATTAGTTGCAGCAATTGCAGCAGAGCCAGGGACACCAATATGACAAGAGTAACGGTGAGATCTGCTGTCGTGATGGTGCCAGCACCAGGACCGAGAGAAGCACTGTGGCGGCTAGTCATTGTCCCAGGGATGGCAGCCACCACCCCAACAAAACATATCCCGATGAATGAAGCGAATGCCCAGAAACTAGCAGTCTTTGCTTGATAGTAGTGAAGGAATGCATTACCCGTGAAGAAGATATCGTATAGAAAAGCCAGCTCAACCTCAATCACCTTAAAGGCCCGATTGAAGTCTGAGGCAATTTGATATGACATATCGTCCTTCATTCCTGAAGCATCACTCAATCCAATGAAATGTCGTTGCAACAAATGAGACAGAGCGAAGGCAGTGCACACATCATGACAGTCACCAACATTTATCCGTAGGTTAACCATGTCTTCGCAGCTCAAACTGATATTATTCCTCAAAGCTCCATCACGCACTAATATTGAATAAAAGCTCTGCTTTGGGTCATCCATGTCTAGGGGGAAATCAACTACCAAGTCTGATACTATTGCATAGTCATAATCATCAAGATCTGATATAGCATTTGTTTCGCCATCAGATTTAAGGTGCCTTATCATTTTTCGCATTCTTCTTGGCAGCACAAGCGCCAACGACCTATGAAAGCCCTTGAAAAAGTTGACAGCAGACAGCACACCGATGGCTATGTTACCAACATCACTGGAGATGGTTGAGATACTCATCAGCAGGACATATCCACAATATAGGCAGAGCTGAAATACCATCTTTGAGAGTGGGCCCTTGTAGTCAAGGCCGTTGTAGGAAGTAACTGGGTCAACGCAGCCGAAGAGGGTAAGCAAGGACACGGCCCATACGGGATACATCTCGCCCTTCACCGAAGAGGATTGCATTAGACCAATACTGTATGTCCCAAGGGATATAGATAACACGTTTGCAGCCAAGAAGCCTTTTTGGATGATCCAGCGCTTAGACCAACGGCGGCAGGCTCCCAATGCAACAAGCAAGAAAGAGAAGGCAATAGCCGCCAGTGCCAAAGCCTCTACACGAAGTACTGTCCCCCTTGGGCTCTTCCACAGATTTCTCAGCTGATGCAGGAAGGATGTTGTTGATGTTGCATTCCGCGAGTAGTGCTGCTCCATATTCCCCATGCGGCGGTAATCCACCTTTAAACATGATGACCTGTTGTGAGCATGGATGCAAACTCAAACACAATTATACTTCACTAATAGTAGATGTAGGAATCGCCACTCTGTTGTTTGTTATGTTACTTTACATTGCGTGTTTGTCATATTATATTTCCCAGTGTGAAAGACATGTCCTTTAATAGCAAATTTTGGATCTGCTAAATTAGGCTCTTGTTGACTAGGAATCAGCCATAATCAGATTCCAAACTCATTTCTATTGCCAGATGCTGTCTAGAGCTGCAGATTGAAAATGAATCTCAAATCTTGATGTGAATGTTCAATCAATCGAATCACTTCAAAATTTTAAAAAGGATGTAATAGTTGTTTGAATGGCTTACAAAAGTTCATGAGGTCCTGGTAGGTAGTCTGAAAGCACTCTCTAAAAGCAAAATTAACATGAAAGCTGAGCATCATCCGTGATTTCTCTGGATACAAATCAGGTAATACACTTAAATAGTCCATCGCAGATTAGCAGACTGACAGATTCTGCATCTACAGCAAAAAATAAGTTTTAGTGATAGTACTGTACCATGTTTCTGCTCCACAGTTCCTGGCCAAGCTGAGCCGAGCTTCCCTGTTGCAGCAGCTGCAAATTTAGAAAACTCGATTACAAAATGTGGGCAATTTGGCTTAGATAGAAATACTCCTAGATACTGAGTACCCATTTTAGCAAAAGAACACTAGTGTAGAGGCTTAATCTGTTGAATTCCCGGATTCCGGAAAATTTTATTATTTGCTATAGCAAAATAGCGCAGCAGGAGCAGCTATGCATTGCTGAAATAAACCAACACTGTCCTCGAAGCCGGTTTTGTTGATTTGTGCCCCTCTACAAAGAAACAGCCTGAGCCTGGTTACAGCTGTTACCGACAGAATAGAGTAGAATTCCTTGGAAGCCCTGCGGCCGCCGCAGCCGGAGCACTCCCAGAAGCTGTATCCAACTAGTTTCAGAGGTGGGGAGCGTTGGGAAGCACCGCAGACAGCAGCTCCTTTCTCTAATGCGATGTGGCCGGGGATGGCCTGGACGGCGGCAGCACCGCCGCAGTTTCCCGGGCGTCGGTTCGGGGGAGTAGAAGGTGAACAGCAAGGAAGGCGTCGTCCGGCGTAGGAGATTTGAGGGCGAGCCCGGCGAGAAGCTAAAGGCAGCAGATCGGTGGGGAATAAGCAGGATTTTGCTTAAAACCTGTTGTGGAGGACAAGAAGATGTTGACGGGGATGTTGAGGGCGACGACGGCCGCCGGACTCCGGGCGTGCGGACGGGGTTGTTGAGGGCGACGGCGGGCGCCAGAGCCAGCCTCTGACCTGGACAAAACAGACACAGCACTGAGACCGACGAACGGTCACTCTCCGTCAAACACTCACACACTCTCGAGTGTCGGTGCGATGGCGAACGAACTCAGCCGACACGACAGCGGCTTTGCTCAGTACTATGCTGGCGGCGTTGCGGGCCTCGCGCAATTTTCCGGCCCAGTTTCTGTGTGCTGCACTAAAGCCTGTAATGGCCAGGCCTGGCCGCATGCGGTCTGTTCCTAGTAGTTTGGCAACCCGGTTTCTTTTCCTTTTCTATTTGGATTCGGAAAAAAGGAAAGAAAAAGAAAAAAAAAAACATGTTTACCCCTTCAAAAACTATTAACGAGGTTTGATTTTACTCCATCAACTACAAAACAGGACACAAAAGAACCCTTACTTGCAAAACAGTTTGATTTACCTCCCTGCCCCGGTTTTCAAGGCGGTTTCATCTTTTGTTACGCAAAAATAAATCCTGTAAACCTCATATAATGTTTTTCAAGGAGCAATACATGTAGAGCCGTTTTGCCAAAACGGTTTACTAAAATGGCTCTAGCTCCACCGATAGAGTTGTTTATGAAAGTGAAGTAAAAAAAAAAAATAGCTTCACTAGTAAAGTGAAGCCGTTAGTGTGATAAGAAAAAGGTGAATATGTCCATTTTCAGGTGCCCACACAAACTTATGGACTATTCCATCGCTCCACAAATCTGAAGTCCACCAATGCTTTTTTTTATATATTTTACCAACAAATATGTCCATGTATTACAACAAAAGTCAATGCATCTTAGAGTCAGACTTGTACTATTGTTGGACATGAGTTGTTCTTACTCATATGAGCATGCGTCTCACATAGGATACAAAGAGTGTGGGACATACTTTGGGAGGTAAAAAAGCGTGTTGGAAGAAATGCTTTGATATTTAGAATAATGCATCGTGCCTGTGATTTGCAATTGAACATATAATTTGTGGAGTGGTTATTTAGATAATTTAGAACATGAAGATTTATTCAACGACCGGGTCATCTATTACAATACATTGGAGTCAGATTGCACACCATAGCCGGAAACATCTTAGTTTCTATGTGAGATAGAGTTCTCTATGAGAAGGATATCCCTACTCATAATATTTAGCTAAGCTAGTTTTAATTATAGTCTAACTAACTCTTTCATTCCTTCTTATGAGAGACAGACTATGTACTGTCCTTGCATTGGACACACGTTGTCCTAATTCATATAAGTATAAGCCATGAGTATATGTATGTCATATGGGGGATAGAGAATAATTTCTACAATCATTAGACATATATTGTTCTAACTCGTATGAACATGAGAGTTTGAATAACGGACGAGACAAAGAGAAGTGTGTGAGAAGTAAAAATTCGACAAATAGATGGTAGGTATACATATATACTAGAACATTAGGCGCCCTTTGGGCGCCCTACCATGACTTGTGAAATTTTACCATGAAGATAACAAAACTATTCGTAATGAGTGAGACAAGACCAAAAGTATAGTAACTTAACTAAAGAATTCGCCTATTGACAACTTTACTCAACAATTTAGACACAGCTATAGAGTTCAAAACGTCACGTGCACTGCCATCCAAATGGTTAGCACTAAATCATATTAGGATATTACATAGCAATTAAATTAGGAGCTACCTACACTAATTAAATTGAACAATTTTCAAGGACAAAAAATAGTCAAGAATGGTTGTCCTTCCATACAGTTAGACTGGAAATCTTCAACAAGGACCACAAATCGGCAATCTCATTAAAACATGACCCATTTTGCAGCACCTGCGCGAAAGAGCTTCTTCTTCTCAAAGATAGCCCCTGCATTAAGCAAACAACGCAAGAAAATAATCAAAGAATTACCCAAGTGATGCCACTTTGACGCAAAACAGAAAAAGCCCGCTATCATCTTGTTGCTCCTTCTGAAATTTATAAGGAAAATGGAAAACTATTTCATCGATTGTTCGTTCACATGGCCACAAGGAACAAAATGTAAAACAAAAACCTAGAACCTAATATCAGTTCAACAGATACAAAATCTGAGAACACAAACAACTTTTGAAATTAGGACACAAGTTCAAGCATAATCCACCAAATTGTACACTACACAGATCTCTATTGTTTCAAATTACCTAACACATCTCAACAGCATGTGCTGCTCCTCAATGATTTATTTCACACTAAAAGCAACAGAAGGAGCAACCTAAGTTCAGTAACCAGACCACTATACCTGAGTCTTAACAAATGTCCTCTGCTGATTCTTCCCATGTCATTTAGCTTGTGTAATGGTTGGTATTGCATTCCAGTGCATCTGCACTCCTGCAGCACGACAGGGAGAGACGTTTCTTTCAGGACATACTTCATTACCTTAGAAAAAGTAATGTTCTATATATTCCGGAGTGTCGACAACAATTTAAGTATGCATCACATGATGTGTGAACTTCCATCAAATTCAGTTAAAGCACTTTTGAGTCATACGACCATATTTTTGTTCTTTGACATATTTGCCTTCTGCCATTCACAGGTTTTATCTGCTCACAATGTTGTTGCAAACGTCATCAAGATTTCATAACTATACAATTACTTCTCATAGACATAGGTTTGATGACTACACCAATACTTCTCATAGCATGTTTACTTCACCAACAAATTAACATAATACGACTATAGACGTTCTTTTTCGGATTATGTGGGAAAATTTGAACCTAGTGTCCAAGCAGAACCAGCTCTCTCCTAGACGCCTACTCACCTTCCAAATTAATTAAATCATCCAGGTCTGATACATTGTGAACTAAAAGGCAGATACACAATATAAATGCAAAATGTTGAATGTCCAGACATGGATATTGTCAAACATCTTAATCGAGAATTTCATGTAAACGATTGTAGCAACCGGGGGCACTCAAGAAATTTTATTCGCCTAAGGCATTGCATCAAACACTGAATGCGGCAATTGAGCTATTATACATGTGAAACATCACTAATGTCTGCCAGCATGAGCTTGATACTCTGATGCTGGATCACCATATTTAATTGTGTGACTATTTTAATAAGAATTAATAAAAAATCAGATGATCTAGTCCCAGGCTTGAAAACAACAGAAGACAAGGATGCAATGCAATATGCATGACAACATTATGGATTAGAAAATGATGCACAGATGCCACAGCCATTTGAAATGGAAGCAAATTCCATGGTAGAACTGTAACAAATTGGAAAGTTGCATTAATATATGGTTGCCTTCTTTTTCGTCTTATTTTGCAGATCTGATGAACATTCTAAAAAGCAAAGAAATAACACCAAAAAAAAAATAGAAACAGATTTATGCTGGCAAATTCGTCGTGCACCTCAAGAACGTTTCAGTGGTAGGATTGGCCATCTCTTCAGAACAATTCAGCGTATCTCTCTCCATCTTAAATACCTACTTATCCTAATAACCAAACTACACATATCAATTAAGATTTTGGGATTAACCAGAGACAAAGATCTATAGACAGGTCGCATTCAAAGCATAAAGAAAGGATGAGCACATACCTGCTTGGTAAATCATAAAGAAAGGATGAGCATATACCTGCTTGGTGTAGGTGGTGTCGGTGATGTAGCAGAAATGCTCCATGATTGGCTGGCTGATGTCCAAACTCAATTTCTTTAACTAATCAAAGGAACGTAGATCCCAGATTAACGGATTTGGTGCTTGAGCGCACAGAGCTACAGGTCATCCTCATCATCGACGGGGACGGAGTTAATCGATGGCCTAGGCCAGGAGGCGGCTTGGGAGGCAGGAGCCATCGCTGTGCCGCCTCGTTGAGCCTTCTCACCGCGCCGAGCACCAACGCTCGTCAGATCTGGGGAGAGCGAGAGACAACAAAAGGAAGTGGTAAGCTTACTGAAGAGAAGGGCTATGTTCAGTAGCGAGGGTCACGGAGGTCATGTCGGAGCTGCTTGACGTCGTCGTCGCGGATGCGTTGCTGGGGGTGGCGGAGGAGCGGCGATACCCCAGTGGCGGCGGTGTTGAGAAGAGAGAGAAAGGAGAGAGAGGAATGAGGAGATGGCTAGAGGGGTTCGGGTTCGAGCAGGCGGGGGCCTCTCCCACAGCTGCCTCTCGCCGGCGGCCGGCCCCTCCCCTGCGGCTTGGCGCCTCGGCGGGCTCCCTGGCCTCCGGCCTCGCTCCGCCGTCGGTCCGCCCCGCAGTCCCGCACGCTCCAACTGTCAGCAGAGCCGAGCACCGCTGTCGCGCTCCCCGGTCAGCGAGGCTGTGTGCCCTCCGGAGGCGTCCGCCAGAGCCGCGCCTGCCCGATGAGCCGTACCTGTGGTCCGTGGAGGAGCACGACAGCGAGCCGGGATGCGCGTGTTGGAGGTGTGGCGAGCCGCATCGGCGCGTGGGAGAAGCGAGGGGAATGAGGAGGGGATTAGGGTCTCGGCAGTTTGGGCCGAGTGTGGGGCTCTCTGTAAAATGTCCAGGGGGTTATGCAAAAACTGAGATAGTTCTCCAATTTTCTCTTCTTCCTATCAGAATAAAATTTACGTCCGGGGGTTTTATAAAAAATATTTCAATGCGTTCACTGTTTGGGAGCGACAGACTGGACCGCGGGTTGGTAACCAAAGTATTGAAGGTCTTTTTTGCAAAATGTACACTGTTGCATCGATGCTCCGAATTCTCTCGTGCGAGCGGAGTCGAGTGGGTTTAAAACAACCCGGATATAGATTATATCGGATAATAAACTTCTCAGGATTCTAGTTCGTGGCTTGATTATTTATCCCATTGGCCAATGTAGGCTCCAATAATAATAAAGTTATTCCTAATCAAACTACGTTAAGGGTTCAGAGACTCGTAATATTACGTTTTATCATTTATTTTTATTAGAATAAAACCAGCAGATACTCAGAAAAAAGTATTGGACGGATTCTGAAAAGAAAAAAAAAAGAGAAAAAGCACCGCACGCAGTAAACGGACTGGAGATACACCGACGGAAGGGCTGAAGAAACCCCCCCAAAAAAAAAAGCCAAACAAGCACGCGAAAGAAACGTAACGGACGGGTGGACAAAAGGACAAGCGGGTGAAATTCCACTCGTGATTAGACTGGATGAAAGTTTTATTGCATTTCCAAAAAAAAAAAGTTTTATTGCAGAAATAATTTTGGTTCTTAATAATGTGTAGATATAGATATAATACAGATATAAATTAAATATATTGTTAGATGCCTCCAAAACTTGAACTCCATATCATGGCCTACACAAGCGCTGCTTAAAAAGTGACCTCGTAATGGATTTGGATTGGGGAGTGCTAGTTTTGAATTACAAATATGATCACCTGTTGGATTTGTAAAAAGCGGTATCTACGAAAATTAGTGGAGACAAAAAATTATGCTGAAATTTTACCTCTTTATTATTAAGAAAAAGAAGAAGATATATATATATAGATACAGATATCGAGATAGAGATAGAGATAGAGATATAAATATAGATATAGATGTAACTGAATTTGTTAACAAAGCCACAGCCTCGTGTATCTCTCTGTCAGTGGTATTTTGTTGCGTCTTTCATGTCCTTACAGTTCTCCGTAGAATGGCAAAGATCGAACGGATGTCACGCACACTCAACAGCCCTGTTTACTCAACAGCACTGTTTGGACTCCTCATTCTTGCATTGCATCCATGGCATCCATGTTAATGACGGAGAGCATTGGGTGCTCAACCGCAGATTGTTGGTCGTCCGTGTTGGCTAGTGATTCCCTTTCAGCTCTCCTGCATTGCAGCGTGTATTTCAGTCTTCGACTGCCTTTGCTACCCTAACACGTACTACGTACTGCCATGACACAACACGATGAGAATTATTAACACAGCACGCATTTCAAATTTTAACATTTTTTTTTGTAAAAAATGCCGAACCCTGGCCTCGTGACCGGGCCTCTCTTGCACAACAAAACTATCACCATAACCTCGTGAGTCGTGACAGGCCATGCAGCGTCTCTAGTCAGGCCCTCCGGTCGTCACCCCTCCACCGGTAACTGATCCAGCTTGCACTGCATGGTCTGCATCTGTCGTCCGCCCTCTTCACCTTTTGCTGATGGAATCCCGGCTGCAGTTTCTACTGCTTTGCCTTTCCCCTCCTAACAACGTTATTAAGCAACAGCAACAGCAGCAGCAGACCACCACCCCCTCCCTCTCTCTGAAACAATCAGCGTTCGTCAGACGAGAGAGAGAGCTAGCCAGAGCGCATTCTGCTCTTGCTATTTTCCCTTCTTCGTTCCATCATCAAGGCTTTACTTCTAATCCCTAGTCAGTTCAAGAAGAGGTGAGTCTACTACATACCTATCAATCAATCTATTCGAATTCGATCTGTGTTGTTCTTTTCTGTCAGGAATTTTTAAGTTTTCTTTGCCGTACGTTCTTAGAGGCCGGCCGGCCTGTGCTTTTCTTCACTACAAAATTCAGAGCTACTACTGTTGTGTTTCGATTTCTCTGCTCTAGATCTGCATATCTACACAGGTGGTGGTACAGGATTAATATTGTGCATACGGTGCATCGATCTCCTAGATTCCTAATATATATGCGCTCTCAGCTTATTATTTCTGTTCTATCCATCGTGTACGGCCGGCGTTCTTTTAGTTTTTGTACATATATACGGTTTTGATGAGGTTGTAGCATAGACCAAATACGATTTTGTATTATATTGATCCTCCCCTTTTGAAATATCAAAAAGGGGGAAGGATTATAAAAACAGCTACCTGTTCATCCAGTGTAGATTTTTGTTCCCTTGTAGTATATACCATGTGTTTGCAGTATGCAGATTTTTATTACACAAACACAGATCGATAGAATTCTGAACAACTCATACATGATCAATTTGTTTAACAAGATATATACACAGGTGATCTATGGATCCATGCCAAGGAAGTTCGTCAAGGAGGGGCTCCAGCTCCATGAGTTGTTCTCCGCTGCCTTAAACGTGGAATAGGAGCGAGCAATAATTATTTTATTTTAATTGCGCTAACCAGGATTCGAACTCGAGACCTCTGGCTCCGATACCATATTGAGTTGCATGCACCGACCAGTACAACTCAAAAGCTTAAGCTGATGGGGAGAGGTGGACAATTCACTTATATTCCAACAATTCATATTCTCCACGCTACATCTGTATATAGTTTTTAACTAGTACTGTAATACTTTCTACATTTATTATTATTGTGTTTGATTATTTTAATCTTGTGTGCCTCATCTATTAGATATGCTCCATATCTGTATGTGTGTCTCCATGACGGCTTCAGTTTTTCATTCATTTCCTGCTACTTAATTAATTTCCTAGCCGGTGATTATTAATTACTTTAGTTTCTACTGCTTTATTATCTACGTCTTTATGTATTAATGATGTGCTAAGATTTGGAACAAGGTCTATTTTTGCTATTGATGCACTCTTATTTTTAGAGGTTGTGTTTTATTTGTGTCTTAATTTCTACCCATCTTTGTTTTTCTTTGAGATATATTAGATGTTACATTTTTTTGGGTGTCTTATAGAAAAAATGATGACGACATGCCTTACTTAACTGCATTTGAGTCACCTAGTAGCACGGTTTGCACTACCATCCATGTCGCTTCTTTTTTTTCCAAACAGGATTATACCTGTATTTTATTAAGATGAAGAAAATTGCACGACACAACTACGAGAGAATCCTCATAGCATAGATTAGAAACCACCAAGGTAGTGGTGGGTGACCTAGAATATAAAGTAAGACCAAGAAAGGAAGTAAACAAACAGAGGGCGACTTCCCTCAACCACTATAACCTACCACTGAGCTTGCAAGAGGATACATCAACACAATGGTGGCCTACAACATAGACAAAGTCATGGTGGAAAACCATCCACCCAGAGAAGATAGACTATCAACCGGTGGCAAAACATCTGACAGTGAAGCTCAAGTGACCAAGGCGGCCAAGTATCTGACAATAGAGGGCCAACACGCTCTCAGTAGCAAAGCATCTACCAAAGAGGGGACCGAAGACAACATAAACAAATCATCCACTAGAGATTTCATCGATGGCCAAGCATATACTGGGGAAGAAACGACATCAACAACCACTGTGGCAAAGCGTCCATAGGGAGATCGACCAATGACACTCTCAGTAGCAAGGCATCCATCTGAGAGGAGACCAACAACAATGGCAGACATGTATCCTCTAGAGAATCAAGTGACGACAGAGAACCAACTTTAGTCCTAGATCTATGAAGTGTATTGGGTGAATTGGGTCTATTAAATTTTAACCTAGGGATTTTTTGATTTACAATAGAAAAATCATAAACTAATTAGCATGTTTTAGACCTTAGGATTTTCTAGTGTGCTCTACTTACCCAATCCCATGAAGAGTTTTGCAATCTAGCTAGATTATACTAATTTACAAAAGGTAAAGGTCACACACAATAAAGCACAATGCATAAGCTTAAGTATGCTAAGTAAAGAGCAACTCAAGGAAGGGATAACTCATGGAGATGAGGATTTGCCACATGGTATTGATTGATAATGAGCTACCCTTAATCCATGTTAGTGCTTCACCAAGGTATCGCTTGGTCACCAAGCTTTCCCCTGAGATCATCGTGTTGAGTTTAATACACAGGCTTGAAAACATAAGGCAAGTACGGCAAGACACAAAGGCTCACCACCATCACATAGCTCTCACGTCTACCTTGGCACAGGTTAGTATGGAGTTTCTCCACTAAGGAAGGGTCCGGTCTCATACACCAAGTTGATGCCATTGGTCCGCATCGAGCTAAGAGGGTTACCATGACTTCAAGTGCTTCGGCTAACAAAGATTACAAGGGGAAAATAGCCCAAACTCTAAGGCTATCAAGTTGCAACTAACTCTTACGAAGATGAACACTAAGTTCTATCCTATGCTTTGGATGCCATCAAATATTTTAGAGTGATTCTAGTCTTGCCATAGCTATAATAGTTTCCAACCCCTAGAAATCGCCAGCGAAGGACATATATATAGTACTTGAAAATCTCCTAGCTATTGGGAAGATTATTTCTTTTGTAGTGAACATTGAATGATTTGTTGGCACCAAAAATCCTACAACATATACCATACAATTCATCTCATCATTGTCATCTCTAGTCATCCGTTGACATTTTAGTCATTAACAATAGGACCCCAAGACACCACTTTGCTGTTTCGGAACCTCAACAAGGTGTGCAAACCCGTGGATATGCTACTACCCCTACCTGTTATCCAGAAGAGGAGAAGGAAGGGCCCTCCGCCCGGCTCCTTGCCGCGTTGTAGTCACCGTGTTGTCGGTGCCAGACCATGTTCTTCTAGCCCTGTGATCTCTGATGCGCAGAAACGGGTCATGCGATAGGTGGGTTTTGGGGAGATGGAGGTTATTGATCCATCGACTCAGGATATCTACAGTACACTTTTCAAGCCTCTGAATTATGAATCCCATGTTGATGCCCTTGCTACTATCTTTGGGTGCACAGTAGGGGAAGGCAAGCAAGCTTGACCTACAGAGATTTTGGAAGGCCTGTGACTTCATTGTTGTCAAGGTCAGTTTTCTTTCTATTGTGAACATGAATCTAACCAACATCTTGATCTGGAATGTGCGAGGCCTCAACCGGAGGGATCACAAAAATTCTATCAGAGATATCATCTACTCTAGTAATGCTAATATAGTCTGCCTTCAGGAAACCAAGGTTACAAGTATGAGTCCCCGATTGTTCCTCTCAGTTTTTGGCTCATCTTTCGATAAACTTGTAGCTCTGCTAGCCAGCAGAACTAGAAGGGGGGGGGGTTCTGATCACCTAGAAGAGCGCTTCCTGCTAAGCCATTGCTTCGAGAGTTGATAACTATTTAGTGTCTGTGTTGTTTGCTGAGCATGAGGGTCATAATTGGTGGTTCATCGATGTCTATGGCCCATAAGGGGATTACGAGAAAGGGTTGTTCTTGTAGGAGCTCAGGAACACGCATGCCCTAGCAATGGACCGTGGTTAGTAGCGGGTTATTTTAATCTAATCTATGCTTCGGACAAGAATAATGCAAATCTAGATAGGGCAATGATGGGCCATTTCAGGCACTTCCTTGATGATTCTAAGGTCAAGGAGTTACCGCTACTTGGGTGAAAATACACTTGGTCTAATGAGAGGTAGTCCCCAACTTTTGTTAGATTGGATCAGGCTTTTTGTAGTACAGAATGGGAGGGCATTTTCCCAGACTCAGTGCTGCAGAGCCCGGCTGCAGGAATTTCTGATCACTGCCCCCTCATCCTTGGGCTTAAGTTGAGCACCCCTAGGAGATGTCAATTTCATTTTGAAAGTTTCTGGCCAAAAATCCATGGTTTCTTAGATGCGGTCAAACAAAATTGAGAGGCTCTGGTTCAAACTTTTGTGCCGCTGAGCGCTTGTTTCTGAAAATGCAGCGACTCAGCAAGGGCTTACAGAAATGAGGGCAGCGCAAAGTTGGTAATATAAAAGTTTAGCTGGAAATGGCGAAAGAAATTTTGCACCGTTTGGAAATTGAGCGAGATTCTAGGGAACTTTCTAAGGGAGAGAAGAATGGCTATGCAAAACGCTTAAAACGCACTATCTTGGTTTAGCTTCTTTGGAGCGAACAATTGCTCGGTTGCGGTCAAGGATCTTGTACCTCAAGGAAGGTGATGCTAATACTACATTCTTCCACCAGCAAGCCCATTTTTGCAAAAAAGAACTTTATCCCCAAGCTACAAGTCAAGGATTAGTTGGCCATTTCCTAGGTTGAAAAGCAGGATGCAGTGTTTGATTTCTATGATAACGTTATTGGAAGGCCGAAGGAGAGGAATTATACTATTGATCTTGCTGAGATTGGCATCCGATAACACCAGCTTTCATCCTTAGAGGCCCTATTCTCTGAAGCTGAGGTCTGGGCTACCATTAAGGACTTGTCTTTAGACAAGGCTCCTGGTCCGGATGGTTTCACTAGAAGATTTTATAAAACCTGCTGGGACATTATCAAAAGTGACTTGCTGTTGGCACTAGATGCCATTTACAGGGGCCATATATTCAAGTTCAAACTTCTCAACACAACCTTTATCACTCTACTATCAAAGAAGGTGGATGCAATCAAGGTGAAGGACTTTTGGCCTATAAGTCTAATTCACAACTTTGCAAAGTTGATCACAAAAATATTGGCTGATCGGCTGGCCCCATTGCTGGCCACCCTGGTCTCTACCAATCAAAGTGCATTTGTGAGAGGAAGAAATATACAATATAACTTCATTTTAATGCAGCAAATGGTGAGGTATTTGTATAGGACAAAGGAGGCTCCCATATCTTGCTCAAATTAGACATTTCTAAGGTATTTGATTTTGTTTCTTGGTCATTCCTTTTGGAAGTATTACAACGTGTGGGTTTTGGACAGCGGTGGCACAATCTCATTTGCATGCTATTATCCACTTCTTCCACTCAAGTATTGGTGAATGGTGAGCCAGGAGATAACATTTTCTATCACAGGGGTCTGAGGCAGGGGATTCCCTCTCCCCCATGTTGTTCATATTGTTCATGGATGTTCTGAACTCTGGTTGAGTATGCCTCTTAGGATCCTTTGCTTCAACCTCTCGTCATACAGTAGGCCCGATATCAGGTCTCATTCTATGCAGATGATGCGGTTATATTTATAAGACCATGTAGTGTGGATCTTTTTATAATCAAGGACATCCTTGATTGGTTTGGCCATGCCTCCAGACTTTGAAAGAATTTGTCCAAGAGTTCAACTTCCCCTATTAGTTGCTCTAATGAAGAGCTGGCTCTCACTATTGAGGTTCTCTCTTGTTCCATAAAAGACTCCCCTTGTACTTATCTTGGTGTACCGCTTACAATTGGCAAGCCAACAAAAGAGGTGTTATTGCCTTTAATTGATAAGGTGGTTGATTACCTTCCTAGGTGGAAGGCTTCACTGATGAACAGAGCTGGGAGATAGTCATGGTGAAAGTGGTCTTGACAGCTACTCCTATATATCATATGATCGCCTTGGACCTTGCTAAGTGGGGTTTCAAGGCTATTGATAGTAGAAGAAGGGGCTTCTTGTGGAAAGGACGGGAACATGCAAACATGGGAAATTGCTTTGGTATCATGGGAGAAGGTGCATCGGCCTATTCAATATGGAGGACTTGGAATACTAAATCTGGAATTTCTTGGTTATGCATTAAGGGCCCATTGACTTTGGGTGCAAAAGACAGACCCATCTAGACCATGGGCTAGGCTCCCTATTCATGTCTCCCATAATACCCATGCCCTTTTAATGTTGTTGTGGATGCTAGAGTTAGTTGTTGTGGATGCTAGAGTTAGTAATGGGGAGGAAATTTTATTTTGGATAAACCGATGGTTGGAGAGCCACACAATGGTAGATATTGCCCCCAACCTATTCAGCTCTGTTCCAAAAAGAGTGGCCAAGAGGAGGACTGTTCCTCAGTCTCTCAAAAATTGACAATGGGTGGGAAACTTCAAGGGAGCACTTACAATCTAGGTTTTATATGAGTATCCCCAGATTTGGGACTTGGTGGATGACATAGTCTTACAACAAGATATTCCTGACTATTACATTTGGAAATTGTCTCAATCTGGGAGTTATAGTAGCAGCTCCGCTTATGCAGCCTTCTTCAAGGGATCCATTAAGATTGGGCCTTGGAGGAGGATTTGGAAAGTCTGGGCTCCACAACGTTGCAAGTTCTTTATCTGGCTGGTATTTCACAATAGATGTTGGATGGCTGATTGTTGGTCAAAGCAGGGGCTGCCACATTCGGAGGTCTGCCCCTTTTGTGATAAAAAAGTAAAAATGATTCATCATCTTCTAGTCAGTTGTGTCTTTGCTTGACATGGCAGTTCCTAAAGATGCACGCAAGGGTCTCAACTCCTTAATAAACCTAGTGGCTTGGGAGATCTAGAAGCACCATAATGCATGTGTGTTTGACAACATTAGGTGTAATGCCCAAGAGATTCTTAGGGTTGTGAACGCAGAAGGTAACCTCTAGTGCATGGCTGGGGCATCAAAGCTCCAGGAGCTTGTGTACAGGTTGCCACCCTTGGGGGTTTAGGCCCTGTAGGTCACTGGTCGTGTTTTGTTTAAATCAGTGTTGGCTTAGTTTGGTGTTCCTAGTGTGTAGAGTGAGTGGGGTGTTCTTGCAATTGGGTTGAGTCTTTCCAGACTCGTGTACCTTTTCTTCTACCTTAATGAAATGACACGCAGCTCTCATGTGTTGTTCAAGAAAAAAATAAGACCCACATGAATGATCTATCATCTAGTACCATGTCACCACCATATCAATCAGTGTGTACTATAACTCAATGCCACCCTTAGTGATGTACACTGGGTGATCTATTGCCACCTTTATCATGCAATGTATGATCTAGTGGCCTAATTCATGGTATTCTTATTCAACTTGTCACCCTTACTAATGTGCACTATATGATCTATTATCACATTCCTACATTTTAGTAGATCCATTTGATGGCCTATTCCTTCTCTGAAATAGTTGTTGATCACCACTATATTATCTTTTGGCTCTGATCAAGTGATCTAGTGCTTATTCCAATGAGGAATCTTCTAGGAATCTTTATTGTTTCTTATCCATTTCATCTTGGACCTTGATCAAAATTTATTTTCATGCATTCCTAGGACCTTATAGAACATGTTACCTAATAGATCTTAGCTCACACATGTTTGTTCAAGTTATTGGGTTATCATCGTACTCATCAAAACCATAACATGCACATGGGCACATGATCCTTACAATTTCACAAAAAGGGGAAATGTTTAGGCTTCAAAATGTAACCACTCAAAAAAAATACTATCCTAGGTGTGTATAGTTTCCATGTCCTAAGATATCCGTTTAGAAAGTTAGAAGGTTTTATCCATGTCACCCATGATATTCCAATCCTCCAAATCAATTCATGATTTAGGAACCCCTGTCACATTACTTTAGCAATCTTTCTCAGATTGCTTACCTTGTTTGCCTTCTACCGCCGCAGATCACTAATCCAAATGTTGAAGGAGTGCTTTTGGAGATGACAAACAGTGAGGGGGAAGATGTAGTTGAAATCCCTCGCCCATCTAACTTTACTCCTCACAAGAGGAGGGCCAAGAAGATGAAGGAGCAGCTGGATGATAAGTTCCTAAGGCGCAGTAAGAGGGTGGCTAAGAGGAATGATGGTTGCAAGAGCAAAGCTGATGCTAAAGATCTCAACCCAGAACCACTGACAATCATCCCAGCCCCAAAGTCCCTCCTCCATATCTGACTAAGAATATAGTCGAGGGGAATGAAGAAGATGTCTAAAAGAAGAAGGGGACTAACACACATCCTAGAAATGTTGTGTCCCTAAAACTTCAGTTACATGTCATCCTTCTTTTTCTACTTGCCTGCGTGCAAGTCAAATAAATGTACAAATGTACTGTGGTGGCATGTATCATCTTTTGTTTCCAACTCCGGTTTTAAATTCCAAAATGGTTAATGTTAAGCATCAGATTTATGGTTACATTCTTTGTTGGGAGCTTTCCTCTTTTAGCTTTTGGCTATTCTATTCATGTGTTGCTTCTTCTTTCTTTCTGATGTCTAGCATATCAGACTTGTGTTTTTGCCTTCCTCAAATGTATCCATGGATAGAGTAAGAAGCAACAAGATACTAGTATGGAATGTGAGAGGAATAAACTCTCAAGAGCCAAATTATTTTTTTCTTGAATACGCAGGAGGACTGTGTATCATTGTATTAATAGAGGAGAAAAGGAGCCGTACATAGACTCGGACACACACACACACTCACACACACACACATACACACAGAGGACACTACAACCCCACTTAGAAAAAAGAAAAGGCAAGGACTAGAAAAGACCTAACCAGAACCATGAAACCACCCCCTAACCGACACCACGAGCAGGGTTCAGGGACAACCCTTGGCCCCAGACAAAGACCAGATCAAAGCTTCCTCCGAGCAAGAGTAAGAGCGGTAGACAGATTTGGGGTGGCTCCATTGAAGACACAGTCATTTCGATGCTTCCAGATGGTCTAGGCGCCTAAGATGATAAGAGAATTCAAACCTTTTCGCACATCTCCGCTGGTTGCTGAATCCGCCTTGTCCCACCAGACATCAAAGGAGGAGTCGGTAGACTGTGGGGCAGAGCTACCAGCCCAACACCGTGCAAGATAGCAAACCAAAATTGTCTTGCGAAACACACATCCAATAAGAAGATGTTGGATGCTCTCATCCATCTGATCACAAAGCAGACATTGATCAGGATGGGGGAGACCATGCCGAGCCAACCTATCTGCAGTCCAAGACATTTGAGCCAAATTATTTACTTTGATTTATTCTACCTTAAAAAATTCTACCCAAGACATTTTAATAACTTCTTTAGCCTAGCTATTGGTGCTTCCGGTGGTTTATAACAATTTGGAATTCCAGCATGTTTACTGGTATGTCTAATAGCTTTTCCATTACGATAAAATTTAGTAGTCATGCAGACAACAATGTCTTCCACCTCACCAATGTTTATGGTCCAGCGAACTATGGGGAAAAATATGCTTTCATCACTTGGATGCTCAACCTAGACTCTTCTAGTTTTGAAGACTGGTTATTTGCAGTATTTTAATCTTTATAGATCAGCTGAAGATAGAAACAATACAGAGGTAATTGGAGTGAAATGAAAATGTTTAATGACATGATCATGGACCTAAATCTTGTGGAAATCACTTTTAGTGGCACAAAGTTCACCTGGAGCAACATGCTGGTAGACCCACTCTTAGTCAAGTTAGATTGTGTTCTCTGCTTTGATTCTTGGGATCTCTCCTTCCCTGTAACAACAGTGCAATCTCTCTCGAGACCCATTTTGGACCACGTCCCTTTTGTCATCAATATTGACACAAAAATACCTAGAGACTCTGTTTTAGATTTGAAAATTTCTAGACTGAACAAAGAACTTCATGAAAATAGTGGAACTAAACTGGAATAATGCCTCTTACTTTGTTAATTCGCTACATGCTTGTCCTAGAGATTAAAGCATGTTAGAATGAGATTAAAAAAATGGAGCAGGTCCTGCTCCTATTGGATGGTTTACAAGAACAAAGATTTTTTAAATCATGAACCTACTCTAAGAACTCCTATTAAAAACACATTGCCTCTTTACTCACTCCAAGAGGATGTTTTGGAAACAGAGAAATAGAGCAAGATGAATTAAATTTGGTGATGAAAATAGCAGTTTTTTCCAAGACCTTTTTTCTTCGAACACGCAGGAAACTGCGTATCATTTATTAAGAAGAAAAAAGAAAAAAAAGCAAGGGCTCGAGCCCTGTACATCCCTCCCCCCATACATACACACTCTTTTACATTATATGGTATATCTTTCTCTCCTTTGTGAAGTGCTTGACCCAAGACCAGTAACTAGAGAAACTCACGCACTTGCTGGCTCTAGTGCAAGGAGATGGATTCCCCGAGCTCCGACCATACTCCAAAGGTGAAGTTCATCTCTTAATGAAACCAGGACCTCATTTAGGTTCGTCTGATCCATCAAATACACAATGGTTGTTGTGATTCCAAATGGACAAGCCCCTAGAATGATGATAGAGTTGAGACCCTTTCTAATTGGACCATAAATTTCATTGTTTGTTCTTGCCCACCAATCATCAAAGGATCTATCATCAGGCTAGGGAGAAAGAACCTGTAGGCCGCTCTACTATAGGATGGTGTACCATATTTGTCGACTGAAGACACATGAGATAAACAAATGATCAATTGTTTCCTTAGCTTGATCATAAGGCGGGCAACAACCAGGGTGGGGTAGCCCTTTTTTGGCAAGATGATCTGCTGTCTAGCACCTATTTCATGCCACTAACCACATGAAGAACTTGCATTTATTTGGCACCCAACTCTTCCAAATTCTCTCAGCATGGCCCTAATTGTATAGCTCCAATAAAGAATCCCTGATACGAAAATTTAGTGGAGTATACTCCTTAGCTAGAGAATCTCCAAATATGGCAACACAATGTCCCTAAAAAGGATTTTATTGCCAGCCTATCTACACCTGAAGAATTTCTCATTACTAACCATTAACAAAAAGTAGGATTGCTTCTAGAAGCTTTCAGAGCAAGACTTGGTGCAAGTGACTTTTGCCGATGTTATGCATAATCTTCCAGAACTCATCCAACCACAACCCTAGAGCATCCGACTGAATATTTTACATAGGAAGAGATTTTAGAAGTGATTAAAATCCTCCCAAACAGTCATGCTACGGACCTGATGGTTTTAATGGATTTTTTTATCAAAAAGACTTGGACTATCATAAAGCAAGACTTCATCTGGATTCTAAATGACTTCAATAGAAATCAGTGTGATATCAGCAGTATTAACTCTTCACACATTGCTGATTCCTAAGAGGGATAACGCAGCAACCGTGGATGACTCCAGACCAATCTCACTCCTCAACTACACCCTGAAGAGCATCAACAAAATTTTATCCAACAGATTGCAGACTATCATGCCAACTCTAGTACACAAAAACCAATATGGATTCTTGAAAGAAGAACTATTTAGGATTGTTTGGCCTGGGCTTTCCAATTTCTCCACATTTGTCACCATTCAAAAAAGAACATTGTGATTTTTAAAATTGACTCTGAGAAGGCTTTTGACAAGATAGAACACCTCTTCATCTTGGATATTCTCAAATACAATGGTTTTCTAGAAAGATGGCTAACCTGGATCAAATCATTGTTTGACTCAACTACCTCTTTAGTCCTTCTCAATGGTTTACTAGGGAAGACCTTCAAGTGCAAAAGGAGAGTAAGACAAGGAGACCCCCTTTCTCCCCTATTTTCTGTCCTTGCTCTGGATTTTTTGCAAACCATTGCTAACAAAGCCTGGCAATTAAGAGTGCTGAAACACCCTCTGAGTGATGATTTTGGAGGTGATTATCCTTTGATCCAATATGCAGATGATATGCTGGTCATCTTACCTGTTGATGACAGAATATTGTTTAACTTCAAAGGATAGTTGAGATCCTTTTCTGACTCCTAATGGATGCATGTGAATTTCAATAAAACTTTTTTAGTTCTTGTTAACACTAGTCTAGAACACACCCGCCAACACTTTCGGTTGGAATGATGCTTTTGTGCCTTTCACTTATCTTGGACTGCCTCTTAGAACCACTAGACCCACAATCCAAGAGTTCAACCCTCTTCTCTACAGTTCAGTAGAATGCTATCCTATCAAGAAAAATTTATACTAGTTAACTCAGTCTTGCCATCCCTCCCCACCTTCTACATGTGCTCTCTGCAACTCCCACCACAAGTGGTCAAACATATCAGTAGATATAGGATGTATCGTCTCTGGAGTTGAGGAGACATCAACAGAAAAGGGGCATGCTTAGCAGCTTGGGAGTCTACACGTCGATCCAAAAAGGAAGGAAATTTAGGTATCATTGATTTGAAAGCACAGAATTCAGCACTCTTGGTCATAACCTTGACATAATTTTAAATCATGCGGATATACCTTGGGTTAGTTTGACTTGGAACAAGTTATATGCAAACACCCATATCCCACCACATGCTAGAAGCCCAATTGGATCTTTTTGGTGGAAAGACCTGCTGAAACTCAATGAAACCTTTAGAAGCCTTGCAAAATGTATTTCGAACAAGGGAAACTCAGTGGGGATATGGTAGGATCTCTGGAAGGACATGCCTTTGAAATAAGTTTTTCCACAGCTTTTCTCTTTTGCCAGGAAGCCAAAATGCTCCATCAGATACTTTCTTGAAAAAAGAATTGAATGTTATTTTCCCCTCCCCCCTAACTGTGCAAGGTTCTGCACAACTTAATGATCTCTATAATACAATTCAAGAAAGACAAAGGGCAACAAATCTTGAGGATCGATGGATCTATTCTTGGGGATATAACACATACAAATCCAAGAAAGCATACACTATGATTGTTGGAACTCAACAGGTTTCACCCCTCTTCAATCGGTTATGGTCAGCTAGGAATCTTGGAAAGCATAAGTTCTTTTTCTGGCTTCTACTCAGAGATAGACTTAGTACTAGGAATCTTCTAAAAAAGGAAGAATATGTTCCTAGAAGACTACTCATGTGTCATGTGTACATAAATGCTGAAGAAAGTTGCTTTCATCTCTTTTTTGAATGCCCATTCAGTAAAGCATGTTGGGACATATTGTCCATTTCTTGGAACTATAATCTGGATCCATTAGACATGATAATACAAGCCAGGGATGATTTTGGGAGTAGCATCTTCAGAGAGGTAGTCATCACATCTTGTTGGGAAATATGGAAAACTAGAAATGGTATAATCTTTTATGGGAAAGGTCTCAACATACACATTTGGAAAAACTCTTTCAAGGAGGAGCTTGGGTTGGTTTGCATCAAGGAAAAGAGCTAGATCAGGGAAGATATCATTAATTGGATTGAGAATTTCTCTTAATGTACCTTAACCTATTTTTCGTTTTGGCTCTAGGAGCCTTGTAACCTGTATATACTGTATTCATTTCCTGTTACGAAAATACAAAAAATATAGGTAGGGAGCTCCCTGCCGATCCTTTTCAAAAAGGGAACCTTTGTCTCTTATTAAAGTGGTTCCTTGACACCTTAGGGGTTTGTTCAAGATTCATATGCCTCAGGAAATACTTCTTCGATCATCATAGTGTGTCAATTCATTTTTTGAATGGCCAAATCGAGTTCCTCATGCCTTCTCATAATGTTTTTGTTAATTCTCCACTCTATTTCATATCTTATTCAAACACAATTTATATTCTCTATTACCAACAACATTCTCCATGTATTTTTCCTAGTATTACCAATAACTTGTTGAACATTGTTCATTCGGACAAGGACAATGCAATGCTAAACTAGTGAAATTCACCACTTGTCATTACCATCTTTCTTCACCTTGAGGACACACTGCTTTGCTTGGAGAAATAATTTTGTCCTATATTTGGACCAAACCATACATTACATTAAGAAGGAGAAATGGAAAAACATCTCATAATATTTTCCCTCAACTTGGTGTGAAATTTGTTGATACTTCTTCATTGCGTCTATCTACCTAGGTGTTGCTACTCGATCACTTATGGGACCATACATAGAATTAAATTCACCCACTATGTTTTGGGACCATTGATTCTTATTCCTGATGACAATCAAATTTATTTCTACATTGCATGAGCAAGCTAAGGTGGATACATATGGATCTATGAGCAAGTATAAACATTATGGGAGAGGAGTTCTTCATTCATCTACCACCCCAAGCTCTCAGTGATATTGATTTTTTAAAATTCCTATATTGCTTAAGATGTTTGGACCAATCCTTGAGTTGTACTCTATTATTATTATCACACTTGCAAATAGACCTCTACAATGTTTAAACATCTAGAATAGTTGACCATTCAGTTTTTCCATATGAAGCCTCTTAATATGATACAAAGTTTGTCCGCTTCTCTTGTAATAAATTTAGTAGTTTTAGAATATATGTAGTATTTTGATGGATTGTATTGAATGTGTCATGTGATTGAGAGTATTTGTTGTTGTAACAAAACAAGTAGGACTACTTGTATGGATTAGGAGTGCAACACTAATGGACGTGTTTGGGATGGATTATAATCGGATTTCTAGACCGATGACCGTGAGAATAAACAAAAATCACACCAAACACCACACGGTACCATCGATTCTTTCAACCGCAACAGAGACAACAACCATGAGAATACACTAGGCATCGTGTTTTCCATGCCACAAGCTATCAGCCGTGTTTTGGATACCGCACCGGACGTTCTAAACATCGCGGTTTCAAACATGCCCATTATGAGACCAACATAAGCAAGCGACTTTTGTCCGTTTGGCAAGCCTCGCATCCAAGATCAAATTAGGAGACATTATTTATATTTCTAACCTAAGGTCATGTTTTGATCCTTTACATGAATTTCCATGCTAAGAAAGGATAGTCTACTATTGCCTTGCAAGGCAAGGGATGCTTACACCACTTGTTTGGTTCCCTCTCCTACACTATTCTCTTATTCTACGCTTAATCCTCCTCTGACCAAGTTATAAGTATAGTGGTACCTGCATCAAATACTTATTTCCTCAATTCTTAAGGTGAGGATGGAAACTCGAGTGTTGATTTGCTACATCGCAATAGGATGAGCTCAATCTGAACTCAATTTTGTTGACAAGACTTTCATCCCTAGATATAGTTAAAAGCTTAAATAGAAAAATGAAGTCACTTTTGAGTCTATTAGGTGGTCAACAACTCCACAAGAATTGCGTTCATGTTTAGGTTGGAAGGAGCTTATTCTAGGCTTCAGTGAGCGAACATTTTATCAATCCCACATATAGAGATAACCTTTATGCCTTGGACCCTGATTCATGGGGCAAGGACAAAAATCAAAGTGGCTATGTTTATTGTGGTAACTAGTTGTGATCCAAGAGGTTGATGAAGCTAGTGGGGTTGTTGCTTTAGATTATTTCTAGTGTTTCCAAACTCAGTGTGGACAATGTTCGATTCCTAGCCTTGGCACTTGCAACAAAGCTTCCATGTGCATGAAAACTTATTTGGCTTTCCCATTTTAGCAGATAATAACCGATTAGGTAGAAAAATATTGCTTAGAAAATTAAGAAAAAAAATTACACACTGCCAAACATGCCACAAAATTTGAAAATGTGAGCGATTAAATGATGACAAGGTGTCTCCTTGTACTATATCAAGTTGTGGTTATACCATAGGATACAAAGTCACGCCTATGCCTATGTAAGATACGTTGTTGTTTCCTTGTGAATAGAAACACACATCACACATTTTAGATTCGAAAGGGTTTGGTTCACACACTTAGAAGACATATGTTATTATATAAGTCTTGCTTTAAACTTGTACATTTCTATGCTTATTGGGAGGGGTAGGGGGTGTTGGCCATCCTTCTTCCTAATATGGCAAAGGATTAGTCCCAAAAGACAATGGAAAATGGAGCAAGCATGAGGGAATGTTGATTGAATGCTCACATAAATATAGGGCATTACTAAAGTGTAGAGCTTGGAGGATTCCTATCCGAAAGATTAGAATGGGAGTTGATTGATGAATGTGTTTTCTCTTATAGTCCTTAATGTTTTTTAAAGGTGCCATGACCCATCACACAATGATTCTTCAATCTATCCTACATACTGCTAGGCCAAGGTTGTCCCAATGGCAAAAGTTTACTCCAGATCAACATTATTTTAGTATATAAGCTAGGCCCAACAAGTAGAAAGTTTAGCCCAAGCTAAGACAAAATAAGCTCGGCCCAATGCAATAATGAACCATGGCTAGGGTTTTTCTATATAAACCACCCCCTTTTCCATTCATGACTCACCCCCACCCCCACCAACCTCGCCGCCGCAACACAGCTACTCCCTCGATCTACTAGTTCCTCTCCATCAAGTTTTTGGTTTGGGATACAACCAAGGTGTCTTCATTTTTTGCACAACTTAACACCATGACATCTTTAATGATGCCACGAGGTAAATCACTATCTATTACACTATCCTCTGGAAGGTTGAAACTTGGAATTTGATGAAATTTGTAGTTACACTTTATACGAGAGGAGATTTCTTATTGTCTTGCTTGTTGGGAATAAACAGATCACTAGGGGACTATATTTTTCATCAAAGAGTCAATATTGAGGCCCGCTTCACAATTCTAGGGAAAGGATTTTTCCCTAGGATGCTCTACAAACAGTAGGGAACTACAAAAACCGTAGACGAATGTGTCAATTCTAGTAGTGTACACCGAAGGATTCACTATGGTGGTTTAAGATTTGAGCATGATGTGCCCTATGGTTTTTCTATCCATGGGACTAGGATCCTAGATCTAGCCAAATAGTGGAGGTATTCTGGCCCCACTGGCCACCAAGATCTAGGTTCGGTATATTGCCTCATAAGAAAAAGATATTAATGTTTTTACAATAGGTTTCCATAAATACTGTAGGGCGTTCTATTTTGCTTTGCATGACATAACTCTGTGATGGGGAAAAAGATGCTGGGATTTAACTTTGTTCTATTATGGGAACTGTTGATCTACTTTAAGAAGTTGGAGTTTTCCTTTGAGAATTGCCTTTGATACAATACTGGATATGACTCATTGTGGATATAAGTCTCAGTTTTTTGTTATATATATATATATATATATATATATATATATATATATATATATATATATATATATATATATATATATATATATATATGGTACTGAACCATTGTTGTTTTCTCCTCAGGTTGATCCAAAGGCGAGTCAACTACCAACATTTTATCCCGGAGGCATTCATTCCTCTTCACTAGCAATGGGTGCACAGGGCCAAATGAGCCCTGCTGAAAACCTTGTGTTTGTTCCTGCTCCTGCTCCTGCTTCTGTCTCAGGTGGTCAGATTTCAGGTGCTCCAGGGAATGCCGAGCACGACCTTGAAGAAGATGCACCGCTGAGCCAGGATGCCATCAAGATATATGAGCATTTGATTGGGGTCCAGGTGGCATATTTTCGTGTATGCCTCGACCCTACCGTGGCCACTTCTGGTACACTCCTCCAGCAGGCTATGCAAGATCTAAAGAACCACTGTGCTTGTGATGCTCTGGTGGCACATTATGAGAACAATAATCCAGCAGAGGCAGATACTACAGTTATCCGGCAACAAAGTAGTCACGCAGATACTACTGTTATCCGGCAACAAAGTACTCACTCTGCTGGCTCCTCTCAAGTGCAGCAGCAGCATCACAGAGCCACAGGATTCAACAATATGGTTCCTTCTGTTGACCAGCAGGAAACTGTGGCTCCGGTGACCACCCCTAACTTGAGGCTCAGGGACATCAAGGGCAAAGTGGCAGCTTCCTGGTATGCATAACTGTTTACTGTCTGTCCTTAACTGCAGCTTATATAGCTCAACTTGCATTATGATTTACCTTTTTTATTATTATTACTGTTTCTTTAAAATGCAGTGCTGATCGCAACTGGAGCCGCTTTGTACAGCAGGCGATTGAGGTGGCAACACTTAAAGAGATTGTTATGGTTTATAAGGAAATCATGCCTTGTGTGCGTACACTTGCTGTTGATATGTTTGGAAATCATGCCATCCAGAAGGTTAAGTTTATTTCTCTAATTTTATACAGTATATATGTTTATGTTTATATTTAACTACTAGATAGAATCTTTGAAGCACTCGGACGTAAGTTGAGTATGACGTCCCATAGAAACTATTAACTTGATTATCTCTGTTGTGCCTACAGATTCTTGAGCATGGACCAAAGTCCTGCAAACGACAGGTCATCAGTAATCTGATTGGCCATATGTTACCCTTAAGCCTTGATAAGTACAGTTGCAGGGTGATACAAAAGGTAAACCAGCAAATGTTATTTCAGATCGATTCAGAAATTATCTGTACTAAGTGTTCACATGCATGCATTGCTAAGCAGTAGTGAAGTTCTTTTGCTGTCTCTTTTTGCAGTGAAGTGTATCGTTGGTCACTGATTTGGATTCTGTTCATCATATTTGCTGTCCCTGTTTCAGGCTTTTGACGTAGGGGAACACGAACAGAAGGTTATGATGGCCAGAGAGCTCAGCACCAAAGTGCTTAGATGTGTTCGCGACCAGTTCGCGAACCACGTAATTCAGAAGTGCATAGAGTGCCTGCCGCCCAATGATATCCAATTCATCCTCTGGAGCTTCGAAGGCAGGGCTAAGGCACTATCCAGCCATCCTTACAGCTGCCACGTCATTCAGGTTGCTCATCGCATCGCATTGCATTGCAATTGCATCGATGTGTCAGTGAATTTCTTAGTGTTATACATGCATGCCATTCCAAATCTGATTCAGTTTATCATCTTCTTCTACTACGTACTACCATTCCCAGAAAGTGTTGACCCTCTGTAAAGACCAAGAGATCTACCGCACCCTGACAGAGGAGATTTTGGGGTGCGTTAACAAGCTGTCATCGGATAAGTTCGGCAACTACGTGGTGCAGCAGCTGGTAGAGCACGGAGACCACGCTCTGCGGTCCAGGATGGTGAGGCAATTTGCCGGGCGCATTGTGAGCATGAGCTACCACAAGTTCTCCTCCAATGTGCTGGAGAAATGCCTGGCCTTTGGGAGCCAGGAGGACCGGCGGCTGATCGCCGATGAGGTCCTCGGCGCCGGCGATGGAGTGCACTTCGACCATCTTGTGGTTGGTGACTTTGCCTTTGGCAGATTTTTTCCTTTATTTGACCTCGCTAGCTGATTCTCACTCGTGATCATGACTCATGCTATGTGGTTATATGCGTGGCGTGGTGCAGGACATGATGATCAATCCGTACGCGAACTTTGTAATCCAGAAGATGGTGGTGACGGCGGAGGAGCAGCATGTGGCGTTGCTGCTGGACGTGGCGAGTAGCAACGTGACGAGCCTGGCGAGGTATCCGCATGGAAGGCATGTCATCGATTCTATGGAGAAGTTCCTTGGCAGCCTTGCGAGCTCTGCCCCCTGCCGCCGATGATTAGTGACGCTCTGATCCTCAGCAGCAGCAACACTGACGGACATGGCTCTCGTCCGTCCTGCATTCCAATCGGCGTTGCTGTTGTTGCAGCGAGGATGCCGATGGCTATGGTGTGCCACGCACCTCCACTGCATGCCCACACCCTGTGAAACTGGGCTGGTGCATGGTAAAAACAAACCAGCTGCTAGACGATAAGACCAGATGGCACTTGTCTGCTTAGCGTCTTCATCAGTATACTGAATTCGTTGGCTTAGATTCTCCTGTATATTAGTATACCTCTGGTCATCGGCAACCAATGAATGAAGAAATCAACCAATTTTTTTTTTGGAAAATTAAAAACCAACCAAATTTCGAGCTCCGTTTTATGCTGCTTCCTGTTTGCTGTTGCCATTCTAATAAAAATTTGACAGAGCGATCATGGGGAAGAAGAGTCCTCACCAGATATATTACGTGAGACCTTGTTTGGATACACATGTATCCCTCAAGCCATATGAGTTAGAGTGGATTGGAGTGAAATTTAATTTTAAGTACCCTAATTTGAGAGAGATACATACACATCTAAATCCAGACAAGACCTAAAATATAAATAAGTCTTTGTCATGAAAGAGACATCGATCACACAAAAACGCACAAGAAAGACAAGATGTTGTCTTCTTCTATAAGCTTGAGCAATTCACAAAAGATGTAAGTAAAACACGTAGTACTATTGAATAACTGAACCTAGTTTCTTCTCTTATTAGAATGACCCTCGATCTCTGCTGTGTGTGTCGCTCGCTCTGATTCTTCTTCTTCTTGGTTAGTTAAAAAACGCACGCCACGTCGTGTTCCGGGTGCACTAACTGTCTGGACTTGTGCTTGACCATCCGCTGCTCTCCATCGTCGTCTCCACGAATGACCTCGACGCCGGTGAGCACCGTAAGCCTACCCAGGTCATAATCACGGCTATCAAAGGACCAGCTGAGAGATTCCACCTCCTCGCCATTGATGACCTTCGCAACGCAGAACCTCCCGGAGCCCAGGTTAACGAGAAAATGTTCGATCACCTCCCAGTTCACCCTCTTGGTAAGAACAAGAGATCTCTAAGAACAATGCTGGAGTAGTCCTTGTTCAGCACCAGCGACGACTCCTCCATGGGCGGCGGGTTGTAATCCTCCCAGACGTGCTGCAGCGTCGGCGCCTGACGAGGAGCCATGGCGACGCCGGAGAGGTCCGCCGCGCACAGGTGGTGAGGGTGGTCGTCGGAGAAGCCGAGCCAGGTGTCGAGCTCCGGGACGTGCTGTGCTCTGCCGTGGAACGGCAGGACCCAGTCGCCTGCCTTCCACCATTCCTGGCTCACCGTGTCGAAGCAGAAGGTGGCAACGTCTTTTGCATACGGGTCGTGTGGCCGCCCAGCCGACGACACGCAGATGATCCGGTCGCTGTCGACCACCGTGAACGACGAGAGGTTGGCGGCTCGCGCTGGTACGGGCAGCGGTGGCAGAGATTGCCACAGGAGGCTGCTGTCGCTCATCGAATAGGAGTCTCGGCTTTTGTTGTCCTCGCCGCTGCTAAAGTCAAGGGCCTTGAATTCCGACTCCGCATCACATAGAGAGTTTCTTCGCCGGCGCTGGCGCCGGTGACTATGGGGATGGTGTCTCTGTATGTGGACTTGGTGAGGTCGGGCACGCTGATGACAGAGCGCGAGTCGACGTCGTACATGCTGACTTGGCCCGCGCTGCTGGTGAAGAGGATCCTGCTGGCCTCGACCTCGCTGCGGTCGCGGGGGCCATGGAGGAGCACGAACATGCTGTCACTGCAATATGGGCTCAGTGGCGACGCGTCATTTTCGCTGCCTGCTGGGAACGGATCGAAGCCCATGATCGGCGGAGGAAGCCGCAGCTCCCGAATCTTTGGTGGTGGCTTAGCAGGCTTGCCCTTGTCGACGCGGCCGTGGCGGCGGGCACCTGCGGCTTCTGCTTCGGCCGTGGATGGGTAGAAGAGGAGTTTGGAGAGGTCCATGCGGTGCAACGAATACAAGCGGTTCTTGTAGTCTATCATCGCCAGATTCACAAGCCGTCTGTTCATCATCTTGCTGTTGCAGACGCCTGATGATTGATCGAAACAATTCAATTCGATCGTCAGCTGTTTGTTTGTGGACAGCAGGAACATGGACGAATCATTAGAGATCCAGAAGAAGATCGATGGTATGGTGCTCTTCAAATGGATATGGAATTGTGAAATAAAATCCCTTGATGAATTTGAAAGTCTAAAGATGGATGAGAACTTACAAACGGATCACTGAGCTTGCCGATGGACGGTGTGCGCCGCCAGGAGCCGCCAGTACATGTGTTAGCTTCGGATCTGCGAAAGGCGGCGTGCACCCTGAGATGACGATATGCACGAGGTCATGCAGCAGGCCGTGACTTAACCTATAGATGGCCATCGGGCCGTGCTGGGCCGGCCCGGCCCGATGGCCACCGGGCTAAGGAGGCAAGTCGTGCCCTGCGGGCCTTGCCTCACAGGCCTGTGGCCCCGGCACGGGCCGTGGGCCGATTTTCGTGTCGAGCCCGTCCGTGAGGCACGGCAAAAAAAAAACAGGCCCATCTCATTGCTCATTTGTCTTATTTTTATGTTTTTTTTATAAATTGGACTCATTTCGATATTTTTTGCAAATGTAGTCCATTTTAATGTTGGGTTGCAATGTAAGGTAGATATATGTTTGGATTTAAAACTATTATATATTGGAATTCCATATACTAGCGGGCCTCCGTCGAACCTAAAGCTTTTAACGGGCCGTGTCGTGTGGGTCCACGGGCCTGGGGTGTGGCCCAGGCATGGCCTGCACACCAGGCCATGCCAGCCTAGGCCCGTACAATTACGGGCTCATGCCGGGCCAAAATGACGGGTTGTGGGCCGTGTCGTCAGGCCCGGGCTACATGCCCAACTATAACTTAACCCATGCAATCCACCGTCCAAAGTTTTACCCAACCCAACTGCGACGCCGGCTTCGAAGCCTCGTGGAGTTAGCCTTCCCAAATGAGGTATTAGACTATAATAATTGATGTCGTTTATGCCCTATTTTTATACCCTGTAATTATATAATCAATTTATATATTCTTAAACTTTGATCTATATAATGGACTAATATAATCACAGTCCCTTATTACCATAATCTCATAACAAGATTTTGGATGATTTTTAGCAACTCGACAAGGATAGCTCCAACTCTAGCCCCCTCCCCGCCGTCGTCGTCCCGGCGTCGGTCGCTGCCCCGTTGGCGGCACTAGCGCTCAACCCTCCGTCTCCCCCTCCCCCTCTCCTCTCCTCTCCTCTCCTCCGCAGATCTGTTTCGTTTGCTTCCTTCCCTCCCCCGGTGCGTGTGCGTGTTGTTGCTACGCTGCCACTGTCGTCGATCACCGCTACGCTAGTTCCTTCCCCTTCCTCCTCCTCCACCACCTCCCCTCCTCGACAGTTCCTGAGGGCACACGCACGCGCGTCCGGACAGCTGTCGCCGCCCAGGTCGGTGCCTTTGTCATCGCGGGCCAGCCACCCGGCGCCAAGGCCACCTCTAGCGCGGGGATGGGCGCCACCACCTCCCTAACGACCCTGCTTGGGGCAGCCACTTCTCCTTCCTCCACCACTGCCTCCCCTGCTCCACCGTGCCCGGGGGCACGCACGCGCGCAACTGGGCAGATGGTGCCACCCAGGTCGGGCGCGGCCTAGCCGCCCTCGAGCCTTGCATCGCCCGACGCAAGGGCCAACTCCAGCACAGGGATGGGCGCCGCCACCTCCCCGATGACCCTTCTCGAGGGTCCAGTAGACGTCGCTGCCACGCCGCACGGCCCTCTCCTGTAGGCGTGCGCTATTGGGTCCGCGGCGGCCGCCCCACCCAGGCTGTTGTGGCACTGTTGGCCATCCCAACCTCGCCATGCCTCATCCTGGGCGTTCGGGTTACCCTACTTTTTCCGGCCCAGTAATTCAAAATTCGAGTAATGAAAATTGTTAACCGATATTAGCCACGAAAAAATACTACCCGCAATTCTGGGTACCCAATAATTCAGGTTCAGGTTCGGATTCGGGTATTACCCGATATACCCGAATTTATAGAAATCAACAAACTAGATAAAAATTTGTAGCAATTTATACATAATTTCAGCACCAAATATATAGAATTTCAACGACGGTTTGCAGAGAATAATATATTATAGTCATTTGTTCAAGAAGAGAGAATTATATATTAATAAAGTGATAAGTTCAAGTGTTTAATAAAGACACATACAAAACTTTGAGTAGTTCAGGTAGTTTGGGTACCGAGAGATATTACCCAAATTACCCAAACTAATTTTGGGTAATCAAAATCACTATCCAAATTTAGGATCGGGTACCATGGATTTGGGTAATTCGGGTTCGAATAATGGGTATCGGGTATTTTGCCCAGGCTGAGCCATGCCTCTCGCCAGCAAAGAATCCGTTCTACTCAGGTTGCTCCCCGGGAGGGCACTCGAAGCACCGCAGGTGGGCGGAGGATGACGAGGAAGAGGATCTCGACAGCCGTCCCACGTCCTTCCCGGAGGTTGTCCGTCGCTCGGCAAAGTCAGTGATGGCTCCCCACACGCTAGAACCCATCTGATATTGGGGGTAGGCCTCCCTTATGCGTGCTCAGTAGGCGCCTAGATGGAGGCAAAGAAGAAGAGCAATCGGTCGCGTCCCCTGTTGCTGTGCGGCCTACCTGGCTGGCTAGTGGATGGCCACGTCCCCACCTGCCAGCGCCTTAGCCATCACGGGTGGATCTCCGCCCCCAACTCTGATGGGTGGTGGGAGATTCTCGCCGTACAGGAGAGGCCCCATGCAGCTGCCTCGGAGGATCCTCGTGGCATCCCGAAGGCCAGCCCTTTAGCCTAGCGCATCCCCCAAGAACTTTAGGGGAGATGCTTCAACTGTCTCTCCTACTCGCACCGAGTAGCGACATGCCGACTACCATGGCATTGCCTACGTTGTTGTGGGTTTCGCCATCTCGCCAGGGATTGCATGCGGCCTCGAGCTACCATGAAGGCAATGACGATGGTGACGGAAGGGTGGTGCCCATGGTGGGAAACCACTGGTATCCCAGCACACGCCTCACGATGGCTCGGCGAGCATGGTTGTGGCCATGCTGTGTGCCGCGAGGAGCGCCTTCGTAGCCCGACGACAACGGTGGAGGTGCCAGGGCACACCGATGACCGGTAGTGCGGCCACCCCGGGCGGTCACACCGGCTTCGACGTCACCTCTGTTGCGGCACTCTGCTCATACCTACTACTATTAGAGCGGTGCACATCATCAGGGCCTCCAACAAGGGTCGATCCTATGCTAGAGGAGCTTGTTGCCTCGCTTGTCGTGAGCCAGCAGGCTAAGGCACCCGTGTTTGGCTCCTCGCTCGCAACGATGACCGCCTTCTAGATGCGTGAAGCATCGTTGGTGGACACCAGTTGTCGGAGATCTAATTTAATGATAAACTTTCAGAAATAAAACCATAAACTAAAGGGCCCACAACGGCCATCTAGATAGGGATGAGAAGCCCATCAGAGACAAATCACCGCCGACCCACAAAGAAAGGGCATGTGATTCACAGAATCCTGCCGGCCCGGGTAGGCAAACGTGTTTCCGTCTCGCTCGACGTGGGAAGCGAGACGGGTCCACAGCCAGCAGAAGACGTGCAGGGCGCCGCTGATAGGCAAAAGGCCCATTTGCCCCTTTTAGAAGGTGGCGGCTATTGCCCTGTAAGCGCTGACGGTGCAAACGCCGATAAGAACGGGGGTACGTTATCCTGAAGATCGTACACCCCGAATAAACCGGAGCGCAGGATGACACCCTAGTTTCCTACTAAAACAAAGACACGACGGGTCCTCCAGCCAGGGACGGGACGGAATTAGACTTCTGAACAGGTGGGACCCACGCCTCCGAGAAGCAACGGCAACCCCTCCGGCCATCGGGCCCCTACAGGAACCCTCCGAATAGAAGTACATCAGGTACATGGGGCCCGCCAGGCAACGAAACCCATTGGTCCGGAGTAGAGGAATCCGCCGTATACAAAAAGAATGATAAGAAGGTACAGTTGTGTACCTTCCAATGGTACAACGAACTCCATGCCTCTACTACGCTAAGGGTTCAACCGGACCCCCCCCCCCCCCCCCGTATCCTCCGGCGATGCAACAAGGAGCCGACATGACTACTCTCCTCCGACCAAGTACAAAGACAATAGGAATATAGTATTATAAGTGTCCAACATCCTTCACGAAGAAGGAAGGGGCTCGGTATCCTAGGTAGATATCTCTCGACGCATGTTTGTAAATCCCCTACCCTCCTTGGGACTATAAAAGGAGGACAGGGGGGACGACTCAAGGGACCCCAGAGCTCTCTACTCTCAAGCTTTCAGAGAAAGAGATCTCACACACACCCAAAGAACACGGCTAGACGATAGCATACACACTCACTACACCATCTAGAGACCTGGGGCTCATACCCCCTCTCTCGAACCAGCTTGTAGCCCCCTGCAAGCAGAGATAAGGAAGACGAGCAGCTCCACACTGGACGTAGGGATTTCTTGCCCGAACCAGTATAAACCTCTTGTCTCTTTGTCTCACCATTCAGAACCCGACACGCGTACAAATTTACTCGTTGGTAGTTTCTAAACATCGACAGTTGGCGCGCCAGATAGGGGGCATCGCGTGTCACGACGATTTAGTGGTTCCGAATGGCCACCTTCAACTCCGGCAACCCTGGGCTCTCCGTCATCCGCTTCGGGAGCCTGGAGTTCGCCTGCTCCGCGGATGGTACCGTCACCCGTGTGTTGTCCTCGTCGGTCCAGGTTGTCGACACCCCGGCACGGTCGAACGAGGATCTCCCTGCCCCCCGCAGGGACGCACCGGTCGAAGGACTGGGGCCACAAAGCCCTGGATCCAACTGCACCGAACTCAAGAGCGACGACAGAGGACTCCACCCGCTCGAGGCGTTCATGAGCGGCATGGGGGACTCTGACGGCTACGAGTACGAAACCGACCGCACGGCCGAGCACGCCGTGAAGCGTTTCGTACGCTCTCAGTACGACTACCTCCTGGACTCGGACCCCAGCTCCGATGGCGACGAGGAGCTGCCGAGCGACGCCTGCCTCGGGGCCATCATCTCGACCGAAAAGGCCCACCAGGACGCCAAGGGACACGACGACAGCCTCCTCCCCAGCTTCGTCATGGGAAGGGAGTCCGTCCCACGACAAGCAACGTACTACACCTCGATGAACAATCCTTTGAGGGCAGTGACCGCCCGCTCCTCCACCGGGCATGCCACGTCAGCGCTCCAAAGGCCGAAGAGCAGCACGCCCCTCGCCGATCCGAACGCAAAGACAGGCACTCGCCTACATTGACGCCGCCATCCAGATCGAGGGAGGCGCTCCAATAGAAGAAGGCGTCCCTGTAACGTACCCTTTCGGTCTCGTCAGCGCCGCGTCCATCCTCGAATGGCTTATCGCCCTAAAGATGACCGACGTCGGCGACGACGAGTTCGTAGGAACCATCGACTCATTTTACGACTTCCTGACTGAGGACGATCTAGCTCTCTCTAGCACTGATAGCACGGGGACCGGACACACCGCCCCCGAGGTCAACGAGATCCCTTCACGGGAATGCTTCATGTGCGACGGGAGGGAGGGCACCCCTGAGGGAGCCGTGCGCGACGTCGACGAGGATGGCAATGAAATCCTCCCGGGCAACCCTTAGGCCTTTACGCCACCACACGTCAACATAGATGCCATGCAAGCCCATCACGAGGAGCTCGAAGATGCTCGCCGCCAGATCAACGACGAGCGCGCTCTCCTCGAGCAGCAACTCCCGCCAAGACCGGAGGTTGACCCCCGGGCTCGAGCCCGCGACGTGCAGCGTCGCATAATCGAGGATGACGCGTCTCCGCCAGCTTTCCCGAGGGCGCAGCAAAACATAGCGGCTGCCACCATGCTCATGAGGCAGTTCCCGGAGCCCGCAACGCCCGAGGAAAAGAAGCTCAGAGGGGAGCTACGTTTCCTCCTCGACCGCGCGGCGGCTCAGCAGGCGGAGAGCTTGACGCGATAGAAAGTGGGAGCCTTCTCCAGTGCTCCCAACACACCGCAGCCTGAAAATTCCGTTCGGCAAAGACCAAGGCCAACTCCTGCGAGGGACCAAGAGCCGGTCAGGCGACGCCCTGGCCGCAGAGCACGTTTCGAGAACGGCGACAACGGCTTGAGCGACAACGACGACGGTGACCGGCGACGTGGGTGACATCCGCGTAGGGGCGGACGACACGACCCTAACGACGACCGGGACTCTAGCCTAGAGCCCACCAGGCCACGGTGTTTTTTCCACGCACATACACACCGCACGGATCCCGTCGCGTTTCCGACCGCCCACCTACATCCAAAAGTACATGGGGCTCACTTACCGCAGCCTCTGGCTGGAGGACTACCGTTTCGCCTGCGAGGCGGGTGGGGCGAACAACGAGAATTTCATAATTCGCCATCTGCCTCTCTACCTCTCAGATACGGGGCGCGTGTGGCTAGAGCACCTCCCGAAAGGGAAGATACGGAACTGGGGAGACTTGAAAGACACCTTCGTTGGAAACTTTCAAGGTACCTACGTCCGTCTTGGCAATTCTTGGGACCTCAAGAACTGTAGGCAAAAGCGAGGCGAAACCCTCCGAGAATACATTCGTCGCTTTTCTCAATAGTGTAACGAGCTCCCGGCCATATCCGATGGCGACGTCGTCGTAGCCTTCCTATCAGGGACTACTTGCGAATCTCTAGTCCACAAACTAGGGCACAAGAAGCCCAAAACAATGAAGGAACTGCTCGACATTGCCACAAATCATGCCTTAGGCGAGGAGGCAGTTAGCGTTGTCTTCTAGGGCACACCTGGCCGTAGCAAGTGCGACGAAGCGGAAGCAGAAGGGCCTTCGGCTCGCCCGTACAAGAAGGGGCGCAATCGACAACGATACGACTCATCGTTCGTCGCCGCCACCGAGAAAGGCGAGGAGCAGCAGGACGCGCCGACCAACGATCACTTCGAGAAAATGCTAGAACGGACCTGTCCGAACCACGCGAACCCTGTCAAACACCTCCTCAAGGATTGTAACCTTATGAAGAAGTTTCTTGGTGGTGGCTCGAGGAAGAAGAGATGAACGAAGAAGAAACAGGACGATGGCAAGGATGGCGGAGCAAAAAACGACGGCTACATCCCGGCGGACAAGACCTTGATGATCTTCGGCGGCCCAACATCATGCAGCTCCAAGCGTCAACAGAAGGTCGTGCGCCGAGAGGTATACGCAACCATCCCCGTTGTTCCCACCTTCCTCAAGTGGTCTGAGTCCTCTATTACTTTCAATCGCCATGATCATCCCGAATATGTACCGTTCCCCGGGCGCTATCCGTTAGTTGTTGATCCCATCGTTGGCACAAAGCACCTCACTAAGGTCCTCATGGATGGCGGGAGCGGGCTCAACATCCTCTACGCTGAGACCCTCGATGCCATGAGGATACCACGATCATGCCTGCGGCCCAAGGGGGCCCCGTTCTTCGGGGTAATTCCCGGCAAGAAGGCGGATCCCATCGGACAGATTGATCTGCCCGTCACGTTTGGCGGGCCGAACAATTTCCGAAAGGAAACGTTAACTTTCGAGGTCGTCGGCTTCAGGGGAACGTACCATGCCATACTGGGACGACCATGCTATGCCAAGTTCATGGCCGTTCCGAACTATACCTACCTAAAGCTGAAAATGCCAGGCCCTAAGGGCGTCATCACAGTGGGAGCGGCGCCCCGACGCGCGTACAAGTGCGACGTCGAATGCTGCACGTACGCCTCATCGCTCGTAGCTTCGAAGCAACTGGCGGTCGAAATGGCGGCCGGGGCCAGCGCGTCACGAGAAGGGGTTCCGAACGCCAAGAAGGTCGGATCCTTCGAACCCACAGGGTCCACGAAGACGGTCGTTCTCCACACTCGGGACGGGGAGGAAAGGACCGCGCGCGTCAGCACTTCCCTTTCTCCCAAATAGGAAAGCGAGCTCGTCTACTACCTTCGTGCAAACATGGACGTATTTGCGTGGAGGCCCTCGGATATGCCGGGCATACCCAGGGACGTCGCTGAGCATTCCTTGCATATCAAACCGGATTCCCGCCCCGTCAAGCAACGACTGTGCCGCTTCGATGAAGAAAGACGCACCGCGATCGGAGAAGAGATCAAGAAACTTCTCGTCGCGGGCTTCATCAAAGAAGTGTACCACCCTGAGTGGCTCGCTAACCCTGTGCGTTGATTATATGAGGATGTGTGTTGATTATACGAGCCTTAACAAGGTCTACCCAAAAGACCCGTACCCGTTACCTCGCATCGACCAAATAGTCAACGCGACATCGGGATGCGAGCTCCTCTGCTTCCTCGACGCGTACTTGGGGTACCATCAAATCAAGATGAATGAGTCGGACCAGCTTGCGACGTCTTTCATCACCCCGTTCGGATCTTTCTGCTACGTCACCATGCCTTTCGGACTCCAAAACTCCGGCGCCACCTTTCAGCGGACCATGATCCGATGCTTCGATGAACTAGTGAGCAAAACAGTCGAGGTCTACATAGACAATATCATCGTCAAAACCCAGCACGTCGATGGGCTCGTAGCTGATCTTGCTCTCACATTCGCAAAACTCAAAAAGAACAACATCAAACTTAATCCGGAGAAGTGCGTCTTTGGGGTCCCCAAAGGCATGCTCCTAGGATTGGTCGTCTCCGAAAGAGGAATCGAAGCTAACCCTGAAAAGATCACCGCCATCAAAAAGATGGGGCCGATCCACAACGTGAAAGGAGTACAGCGGGTCACCGGATGCCTCGCGTCGCTCAACCGCTTTATTTCCTGCCTCGGCGAAAAAAACTTGCCTCTATACAAACTTTTGAAAAAATCTGAGCGATTCGCATGGACATCCGAGGCCCAGTCAGCTCTCAACCATATCAAGCAGTTGCTGACCAACGCACCGATCCTAGTATCCCCCACCGACGATGAGGAACTGCTACTGTACATCTCCGCCACGAGGCAGGTGGTAAGCACGGTCCTTGTCGTCGAAAGGGAAGAGGAAGGGCACGTACTCAAAGTACAGAGACCCCGTATATTTTGTCAACGAAGTGCTAAGCGACTCGAAAACCCGGTACTCCCATCTGCAGAAGTTGGTATACGCAGTGATTATGACTAAGAGAAAGCTGGTACATTACTTTGGATCACATAAAGTTACGGTCGTGAGCGACGCGCCGCTGGGAGAAGTCATCTTGAACAGGGACGCCACCCATCGCATCACCAAATGGGCGTTGGAATTGATGGATAAAAATATTACTTATGCTTCACGAAGCGCCATCAAATCATAGGTCCTGTCCGATTTCATTGCCGAATGGATGGACGCAACTCTCCCCACTCAGGCGGTTGAGCAGGAGTACTGGACCCTGTGTTTCGACGGTTCCCTTATGAAAACTGGAGCAGGCACGAGAGTCGTCTTGACATCACCCCATGGGGTGACCATGAAATATATGGTGTGCCTGTTGTTCCCAGCGTCCAACAACGAGGCTGAGTACAAAGCTCTGCTTAATGGACTACGGATAGCAGTCGACTTAGGCGTTAGGCGGCTCGACGCTCGCGGCGACTCCCAGCTGATAGTCAACCAAGTCATGAAGCAATCTAATTGTGTTGATCCACGCATGACAGCCTACTGCCAAGAGGTGCTGAAGAATCAGGGCCCTAGTTGGTTTCGGTGATTAACGACAATTAGAGATTATTATGGCTAACGTGTGTTTTGCAGAGTCTATGCGTAGCTTAGCCATAGTGATCAAGGAGAATGGGCTCTAATGGTCATCACTTAGCCCCCAAGATGGATATCGTTTCGGTTCTTAAGGAGACATGATGAAGACCCTAGAATGATAGGCTAAGTGCCATAAGGAGATGAAGGGCACTTAGAATTAGATAGGGCTTCTCTTTTTCCCTTTGACCGTACTATTAAGAGGGGTTGAGATTAGTAGCTTGACTTAGGAAAGCTTCATGTTTAGGTGTGGTGCACACTTGACTTCCTTAGCTCTAAGCAAGCCTATGGTGACTGTAAGATAGCCTATAACAACTTCCATATTCATCGCGATGAAAAACAGAGTTGTCAAAATCGTTTTCTGGGCGTCGGACGCTCCTGGCAGGGGCGCCGGACGCTGTCCGTCGCGTCGGACAAAGGCGCCGGACGCTGGGTGGTTGAGTCCACAGCGTCCGTCGACCTTCCAGAGAGGTTGTTTTCTGGCTAAGTTTTTCAGGGTGCGTCGGACGCTATCCGTCGACCTTCCAGAGAGGGTGTTTTTCAACCCTAGCCAGAGCTCAGCGTCGGACGCTGTGGCTGAGCGTCCGTCGCCCAGTGACGTAGCGTCCGTCGCTGGGAACAGTGTGTCAGAACTAGCCGTTAGACAGAGGCGTCGGAGCATCCGTCGCCTAGGCGTCGGAGCGTCCGTCGCCTCAACTGTGAACAGAAACTAGCCGTTGGGCATGCGACGGAGCGTCCGTCGCCTAGTCGACGGAGCGTCCGTCGCCAACTTAAATTGCCAGCCCGAGGCAGTTTTCAGAGGGTCTATTTATAGCTCCTCCCACTTCTCTTCCACCAAGCCTTTGCTCATTTGAGTTGCTGAGTTTGTTGAGAAGATTGGGAAGAGAGCAAGAGCCCTAGAGAGAGAGAGAGTGATTCGCGAATCCATCCATCCTCTTTCTAGTTCATCCAAGAGTTCAAGTGTGCATCCTCTAGTTGTGAAGCTTGAGTGAGTCAAGCGAAGATCGAGGCTTGTTACTCTTGGTGATCGACATCACCTAGACGGTCCGGTGGTGTTCCGAGGAAGGTGATCGCCTTAAGATTGTCGGCGGCCCTTCTCCATCGACGTTGTGATCGGTTGTGGGCGATTCACCGAGCCGGAGTGGCGAAGAATCAGCCCGTAGAGAGCACTCATCCCTTGCGCGGGATTGAGGGGGAGCTATACCTTGCGAGATGCTCCAACGAGGACTAGGGGGGAGTGTCGACTCCTCGATACCTTGGCAAAACATCGCCGTGTCAAGCATCTCTTTCCCTAGCTCTTTATTACCGCATTACTTTCCGCAATTGTCTTTCAATTCATACTAGAATTGTGTAGGAAGTTTTCGCTTTCCATTGCCTTGCTTCCGCTTTCTAGCTAGGACACACAAGCGGTAGGCACTAGGGGGTTAATTGGCTCTTTATAGTTTTAATTCTTGTCTAGAAATTAAAAAGAGCCCAATTCACCCCCCCTCTTGGGCATCTTGATCCTTTCAGGTGCGAAAGCTTGAATGCAAGTTCGACGGTCTTGAGCTCAACCACATACCGCGACGACAGAACGAAGAAGCCGACGCGTTGGCAAAAGCGGCTTCAAGCCGAGAACCCGTGCCTCCCGGGGTTTTTGCGAGTGACCAACCTAAACCATCCATTAATACCGGAGGGTCAGAAGTCTCTAGCTCTCCCGACGCCATCTCCTCGATGGCCTCAGGCGCCACCAAGATCTCGACTACTCAGGACGACGAGATGACGGAGGCAATGAATATAGAGTCGGAAGAGCCAACACCAGAAGAAAAAGATTGGAGGCGACCATACACAGATCACCTAGCCAAAGGACAGATCCCCACGAACCAGGTGGAAGCTAAACGGCTCGCCAGACGAGCCAAGGCGTTCGTTCTTGTGGAAGGCGAACTTTACAAGCGGAGCACCACGGGCATCCTGCAACACTGTATCCCCACCGAACAGGGAAAAAAGCTATTGCAAGACATCCACCAGGGGGTTGCGGACACCACGCGGGAGCTAAAACCCTCGTGGGCAACGCGTTCCGGCAAGGTTTTTACTGGCCAACGACTATGGCCAACGCGCATGCTTTGGTCCACGCCTGTGAGGGTTGCCAGTTCTTCGCCAGGGAGATCCACATGCCTGCCCAGGCACTCCAAACCATCCCTCTTACATGGCCATTCGCGGTTTGGGGGCTTGACATGGTTGGAAAATTTGACAAAGCGCTCGGGGGCTACACACACTTATTGGTCGCCATCGACAAGTTCACCAAATGGATCGAATTACGCCCCATCACAAACATCAGGGCGGAAGAAACTATCAATTTCCTCGAAAACATAATTCAGCACTTCGGAGTGCCCAACTCTATTATCACCGATAATGGGACAAACTTCACCGCGGACGAATTCCTAGAATGGTGTGACGAACACCACATAAGGGTTGATTGGGCCTCCGTCGCGCACCCAGAGTCCAACGGGCAAGTCGAGCGTGCCAACGGACTCATCCTACAGGGGATCAAGGCAAGGATTTTTGACCAGCTAAACAAATATGGGAAAAAATGGCTCCAAGAGCTCCCTGCCGTTCTGTGGAGTCTGAGGACAACACGAAGCAGGGCTACCGGCTTTTCACCGTTTTTCCTGGTCTACGGCTCGGAAGTCGTCTTACCCACCGACCTTGAATATGGGTCCCCAAGGGTGGAAGCCTACGATCCCAAGAAGGCAGAAATTTTCCTGGAAGACGTCGTAGATCAGATTGACGAGGCTAGAGACGCCGCCCTCCTACATTCGGCCAAGTACCACCAGGCGCTACGTCGGTACCACGATCGACGCGTCCGACCAAGGGACTTCCAGCCAGGCGATCTAGTACTCCGAAAAATCCAGAGCAATAGGGAGTGGTGCAAGCTCACATCGCCTTGGGAAGGACCCTACATTATCCACGAAGTAATAAGACTAGGAGCCTATCGACTCAAAACCTTCGCCGGCAAAATCTTCACCAACGCCTGGAACATACAATAGCTACGTCGTTTCTACCCCTGAAAAATTCCCCTTTGCAGCATTTCAATCGAAGTTTTCTTTTCACAAAGTCTTGGGAAAGAGCCTTTTTGCCACACTCGACAGGCAAAGAAACCCCTTTCCCGGGGGCTACCCGATACACACGAAGAAAAAGAAAAATTCGAACAGATATATACAATCCAAGTTCATTACAACCATTTCAAAAACAAAAGGACCAGAGCCTGAACGAACCGCTCAAAGCAACACCTTAATGCGATGGAAGCGAAAGGTGGACACATCATCAAGACACCTAGCCCAGAGCACGAACTCATGGCGAAGGCGACACTGCGGGCTACAGTACATAATAACCCCGCCCAGACCATCACTCGTCGGCCCAAAGCGCCGGCAAAACTCCCGAGCGCAGGAAGGAGGATCGTCGACGTCCAACTCCGGCACATCCCACGGGCACCAAATCTTCCACTGCAGCGCAGTGAAGTGAAGGTCCGCACGGAGGAAGGAACGCAGCACAGCTAGACCACGGTTGCCCCATCTACCATTCGGGAACACACCACTGGTGAACTGGTTGAGAAGAGCGAGGGCCTCAAGGTCTGTCGGGTTGGCAAGATATAGCACCATGGATCGGAAATACATCGCCCCGGCATCCCCAGGCTGGATCGCCAGTTTAGTGAACCCCTAGCCGGAGGGGTCATCTCCCCGTAGCATCAATCTCTCCACACCGCGGAAACATAAGGCTTCTCGATGGCCGACCTCAAATAAGCGCCGCTCGATAGCCATCCCCCGAAACTTGCGGTGGGAACGACAGAAGCCCTGTATAGCTCGGAGAGACAAAAGCCGAGCCACCTCCTCCTCATGACAGAACCACCAAAAAACACCACAGAATTGACGGAGACACATGTACTCATGATAGTCCTTCCCGTAGTCGATGGCGCGGAGAAGGATCTGGAAGAGAAGCTCCTCCGGCAGCGTCAGGAGGGTGCTGGCCGCCATGGCAAGGCAAGTGTGGAGACGAGGATGACGCACTTCCCGCGACCCCCTTTCGACGACGGCGACGACAAGAAACCCTCCTTTCTTACTACTACAGGCTAGTGCAAAGAGGAAGAAGAGGACTGAGAAGAGCGGTGGAAAGTAGTACTACTACATACCCCATCCAATATATAGCACAGGGCTATTACATCTCTGTCTTCCACGTGAACACCCCTCGAGCCCGCAGAGGCACGACTCTTCATTTCCTAGGCACGGACGACATCAGCAAACAGCCAGAGGACACGTACACCGCTTCACCAAACCAAGCGACTGACTGCAAGGGCCCACGGAGCGCACGTAGCGCCAACTCCCCAGGAACAGGCAGGCATTGCGAGAACACAACCAGTCCACTGCGGTCAATAAAAAGGTGAGCACAACCGGTAAGTACGTCATTTAAAAGAACGTCAAATTCTTTATCCCTACTGTGCAAAGTGCAGGGACCAAAAACGGGGTAACGGCCGAAAGACCGTTTGTTACTCGTAGTACTCATTTAACAAATGAGAAAAACTAGGCCAAGAGATCTTAGTTGGCCCAAAACATTACGGGTTCTACAGCCTCCCTGGCCAAAAAACGAAGAGTGAGGGACGTTGCTAAGCGGACCCTAGCGGTCGGAACGTAGACATCTTCACGTCGAACGTGCTTAGTAAATGTGTTTAGGCTTTGACAGATAACAGAATATGTGGTAACCCCACGAGGGGCGGCATCAAGACCTCGGACCCCATCGAACGGGTCCGAGTACTATACGTATCAACTGTCGAAGATTTGAGATCGGTCCACGATGGACTTCCGCCGGTGCGCGCCTCCACGGATGAGGACCCGGGGTCTCACCTAGATTACCCGTTTGCAACTCGCCGAGCGCTCGATCTCGTCCATCGAGGTAAGATTCGAGATTGCTCACTTCCCCATCCTAGACCATGGGGTGCGAGGAAGAAACATGGGAGCTGCGATAGCCCCCTAAGACGCATGGTCCAGCAAACACGATAGGCAAACTAACAAAGGCCTACGAAACGAAAACGGTAGCTAGAAACGACGATTGCAGAAGCTAAAGATAAAGGCTCAGCAGGCCCAGTCCTTACAAATAGAATAAAAGCACATCAACTAGCGAAACACGTCCAACTCTAAGGAGGACTAATGATCATGGAGCCGCCACCCTCGGCTCCTCCGCCAGGACCTCCTCGGCCAGCACGACATCGACGACGGCCTCCGTCGCATCAGAGAGATGCTCGATGAGATGAACATACTGGTCGACGCTCTGGCCATGAGGAAACCCGACGGCATCCATCATATCCATTCCAGTGCGGACCTCGGCCATGGCAAACGCGAATCCCGCCCCACGGAAGACGGCGCACGCAATGACGTTGCGTACGCGCGCGGGAACAGCCTGAAGACAATCGACCACAATGTCCCCAGGCACGTGAAGAAGGTCGACGATATCGTCCGCAGCAGAACGGAGCGTTTGCAGCTCCATCCCCAGCACTACGAAGGAAAATACGACCCAATGCGTCACGAGCAAAGCACGAAATAACACGTCTAAAGAAACAAAACACGAAAGCTTACCCACAACGCGCCTGTCAGCCTCGGCCAGCTGATCACGAAGACCATAGCCTGCCTGAACAGACCCTAGAAGGCTCTGGCGAAAGCCCTCAATCATCCGATAGAGCAGCTCCGTGTCCTGAATACGGCGAAGGTTCGGCATTGGGCGACTGAGCAGCTCCTCTAACAAGCTCCAAAACTAATGCATGGGAGGCGCAGGTGTTGGTTCCAGCGGCGCAGGAATCACAGCCGGACGAAGAATGCCTCCCGGACCCACGCTGAACACCGGACAGGTCGGCGTGAGAAAGTTGGAAGGCGCCGCCCACACCCCGAAACCGCGAGGGGCGGAGACGTTAGGGGACGAATAAGGTTTCCTAATCAAAAAACAGAAGACAGATCAGTGTCCGGGACATAACAAGAAAAAAGAAGATGTCCAGAATGGCACGACACGAGCACCATCCCGCCTCAGCCATCCGGCAACGAAGGCTCCGAGGATCAGACGCGTTCCCGCCGACGAGACCACTCTCCAGGGGACGCTTACCACGGTCCATGAATTAACAAACGGCAGCAGCTCAAGCAGAAAGAATTCGGACAGGGAGTAAAGCAAAGAACAGGATGAAACAGTTCCCTCATCTCGCCGCTTTAAATAGGCCAGGCAACGGGGTTAGCAAAGACCGAAATCGCTCTATATCAGACGGGGCCCGCCATTCCCATCTTCAACTTGCGAAAATGGTTAGGGAAACGCGAGATGTGCTATGCCAAGTCTTGTCACCCCAAGCAGGTCGATACACCGCACGCTGGGGGGCGTGACACGCGGAGCACCGACAAGCGCCACCAGGCTAGGGCGTGGCGCGAGTCGTCCTAATCCCTAGGCCTGTCGCGGCTACGTCCTGGTCGCTGACAGAGCCCCAGCGTAGCTCCAACCCCGATTCAAGCACAAACCGATCCCTGCGGCCCGACCGGACGACAGCAACCGTAAAAGAAAAAACCATGTATTGGCACACACCTGGGGGCTTCACGCCACAGAAAATCGCCGTACGCAGAAAGCTCGTTAAAAAAATTATTACTAACTCAAATATAGTAATCAGAAAGGTCTGCATGTGTCATTTGATTTATCATGTAACATATCGTGTACAATTCCAAAATTATTTTTTGTTTATTATCAGGATAAAAATAGAAAGTAAAAATTAGTTCTCTGCATCAAGCAGACCCGGCGGCCCGTTGGATAAGCAATCCCGGATTGCGAGTCCATACTCCATAACTAACACAACACCTCGATCGATCAAGGGATTCCGCCGCCGCCGCTCCGCTGACCATCATCGATCCCTTTGTTATCTGAGGCTTCAATCAATCTTCAAAGCCCTGATCGATCGTAGAGCTTCAAGATGATCCGGCGATTTGTGAATCTGGTGGCGCAAAAGCCGGGTAGCAACAACGGCGCGTACTCGCTGCACTGGCTGGACGTCGCCAAGCATCTCTTCTACCCGTCAACAGCCGACGCAGAAGCAGCAAACGCCGCCAAGGGGCTGCAGAGCACCAATAATGGCGGCGGCGGCGGCGGCGGCCAGAAGCCGCCAAAGCAGCCCTGGATCGACAGGCTGCGCCGGCTGCCGAGGCCGACCGTGCGGTTCCAACAGGTCCCTCCAAGTCCCACATGGCGACCTTTGGATGACATGTTTGTGCTCCTCAGCCCCGACGGCGGTGGCGACGCGGTGGGCGACAGTATCCTCCACGCCAGCAAGGAGGGCCAACAGGGTCGGAGTACAACCCATCACCTTCTCCATCATCGCCGGCGACGGGGAAGAGAAGCAGGACAGACACCGCCTCTACGTGATGACCGACCGCGGTGGCCAGAGCTTCCAGTGTCTGGACCTCAGCCACCAGCAGCAGCAGCACCCAGCTCCTCTCGAGTGGCAGCCTCTCCCACCCGCGCCGTTCGCCGTCGCCGCAGCCGCCCCCACCGCGGAGTCTTGCATCACGTCCGTCGACGGCGGCTCCACCATCTGCGTGTCGACGGTGGCCAAGGGCACGTACTGCTTCGACACGAGGACCAATGAGTGGCGGCGACTGGGCGCTGCCCTTCGACGGGCGAGCGCAGTACGTCCCCGAGCTCGACGCCTGGCTCGGCTTCAGTAGCCGCCGCGTCGGCGACGACGACGACGACAACGGCGGCCACCAGCACCAGCTATGCGCGTCCTCGGACCTTGCCGCCGCCGTGGACGATCGCCGAGCGCCGACCCTGCAGCACGTGTGGGAGGACCTCGTCCTGCCTAAAGACCAGGAGAAGATGAAGCTGAGCCGGCGCTTCGGCGAGTTCGAGATTGAGAGGTGGAACGAGTGGTATCCGTACGGCTACTTCCCGCACGGCGGCCACCGCCTCATCAACCTCGGTGGAGGCAGGTTCTTCGTCGCCAAGGCGTTGCGTCTCAAGCACATGAGAGACTTTGAAAGTGACTGTCGTTACTGTTCGCCCTGTCACTGTGATGAATCAGAACCATTCGCTACAGAAGATCTTGTTGTGCTCAGCGGCGTGGAGGTGCTTCGTGGTGAAGACGGAGAGACGAGGATGGTGAAGCATAAGTCCACACGTTACAATTTGACCAGTGACGCCCACGAAATCAAGTGGTGTCTCTGAATAATCCTGGCAATGGCATCCAGCTTGAGAGTCTGAACAGTCAGTAGTGCATTAGTTAGCTTCAAGTCTCAACAGTCAGTAATACTACAATGTGATCGTCTGGAAATAGAATTGTGTCACTGTTTAGCGAGTTTAATTGTCTCTTGTGAGTTGTCCTTTTAATTATATATTATACTAATTGATTGTGCAAGATTGTTGCCTGAAAACTTCTAAAAGTTTAGGCACAAGATTCCACATATTCAAGCTATATATACAATACCAGGATTTCAGTGGACAAATAAAACAAAGTGTACTTTACCCTTGTTTATTGGTTTCATATAGTTTCGTATAGTTTCCTACTTGTCTACTCCCTCCGTCCCTAAATAAATGTCGCCGTTGGTGTTCGTGTCACAAATTTAACTTGATTTGTAGAAAGTATGTGCAACATTTGTATCTCCAAATAAATTTATTAAAAAACTAGATTCAAAGATCTTTCTAACGATACTAATTATGTAGTATAAATGTTAATATTTTTTAATAAATATTTAGTTAAAGAAGTTTCTTGGGAACCGTAGACGACAGTTATTTATGGACGGAGGGAGTATATCTTTTCTTTTCGGGCCGGGTTCATTTTGAGTTTTCAGTTGATTTTTTAGGACTTGTTTGGTACAACTTACAACAAATTTATGATATTTTGTGAGCTGTTTTTTTATTAAACATCTATTTTCAAAGCACCTTTATAATTGAAGATGTTTTTCTCTTTCTCTCACTGAGTCATGAGTTGGGATAAAACTGAAAAATAGCTTATGTTAGCTCTCTCTCCCTCGTTTCTCTCTTTCATCCCTACACGAAAATGTTGGTGAAACACTGAAACTGTTTTACCAAAACAGCTCAGTTTGATGATACTAAACACACCCTTATATCCTCAAATCAACCGGTACTCCCTCCATACTAATAAAACATGTCGTTTTAGAAAACGTCACGGTCTCCAAACTATAACTTTGACTATTTATTTTTTGAAAAATATTTATTGAAATATAATATATGTCAAAGTATTTTTCAAGATAAATCTATTGATATTATTTTTATATTTTCAAACTCAACAACTTAAAAGTTATTCATAATTTTTGTTTCTAATAATATTTGACTAAAACCTTGTCCTAAAAGAAATGTTTTATGCGTTTGGAGGGAGTACATAATACCTCAATTTATGTTTTTTTTTGGGGGGGGGTTGGATTTACTCGGTCAAACGTCGAAGCCCAAAAAGACAATATTCCAACCTGGTGGCCCACTCCACTCCCAAGCAAAGGCCACCAGAGCCTGTCTCAGTTGGCCACCAAAGCCCAGGCGCGAGTTGGAGTTGGCCAACAAGCTGACAAGCACACCGCCACCGCCGCGCTGTGCGAACCATCCCAAGACGGAGCTGCATTTCCGACCAAACCGGAGGGGAATCGGAGGCGCGAGGTGTGCGTGGATTTGACCGCCAGGCGCCGGAAAATGTCGAGCCGGACTCACCCGCCTTGGTTGAAGAAGCTGAAGCGGATCATTGGACGCCGCCTCCGCTCGGAAAGTCTCACAAGACTGATGCATAAACCTTATGTGTGCTCAGAGATCAGTCACACACACAAGCCGACAAATTATTAAAAATATATCATTATAGATGTTTATTACATAGCGAATAGATATCTAATTAATATCTATTACATAACAGCGGAAATAAAAGATAACTCGCGCGAAGTTCCATCGCACAGAGACGTCAACTGGTTGACACCAAACCTAGTAGTCCTCTGGATACTCCTCATAACCTTGATAATCTGGTACCCATCCGGGATTTTTATCCAAATATGAAAAGTAAACAAGCGTAAGTACTTCTAGTACTCAACAAGTAAACATGGGGTTCATGAGGCTCAAAAAGTATGGCACTGGTTAAACTGCATCAGCTTTTATGTTGTCACAATTTTAGCATATGGATAGCATCAATAATATCAACAGCCCAATAATCATATGATCAAGTAAACATGTATAATGAATAGCAAACGAGTAAATGGTAGATTAAAGTCATTCTGTTCCATAAGAATTCTAGGCCGCTCGTATCCGTGAGCACGGCTAATATATTAGTTTTAAGACACTCTGCAGAGGTTGTACACTTTACCCATGAGTCGTGTTACCCATATACCCGGGTTTATAACTTCCAAAACACTGCCGAGGTGAGCGGGCAGGGTACACTATGAAGTCTTTCAGAAGGGCTCGCTGACATACAACAGACACTACGGATCCACCGGCAAGGGGTATACGAGGACCCCTCGATGGTACACACGCGCAGCGGTAGCCACTCCGGCCGTACCGCGCAACAGCGCGTCAATGGCAACTTTCATGAACTATCACATGCGAGAAAGTAACCCCCTTACTTAACTAAAGCTAGAGCCATGTAGCTCTCATGGTTGTACTGTAAATCCCGGGTGATCCCTTACAGAGGTTCTAGAGCACCTCAAAAAATGTGCTCTAGATCACCTTAATCTATGTTGCTAAAAAGCATATTTTACTGTTGTTGCATAAGTCATTAGTCAAGGTTACATGATCATAGTTATTTCTCAAGAGCACTAGCTTGATCTACCCAATGCATAAATCTCAGGGTAACAAGGTATAAGGTACAAATCTATGGTAGAACTATATAGGATATCAAGGAAACACATGCATAACATGAATTAATGTTTAATGTGATTAGGACAACAAGGATGATCCCATGAATACTTGCCTTGCTCAAATGGTTCCTGCTGCTCCTGCTCAACAAAGAAATCCTCCTGGTAACCCACGTACTGCTCACCGTCTATACTCGATCACCACATCCACATACAATCATACCGAGGCATAACATGCAAACAAACAAGGCTATAAATTAGAACAGTACACCAACATTAGTAAAACAAGATTAAAAGTTTATAAAACTGATCTACGTCTTACTACGATCACATCGACGTTTGGATCACGAAAAACGGAGCTATAACGAAGAAGATATGCTCTAAACAAGATTTACAAATTAAACTTGAGATTAAAAGAGACTAAGCAATTAAATATTTTTAAAAGTTGTCTAACATGATCTATGAACTAACTAACACGTAGATTACGTCGATACGATTCTAACGCAATTTTAATGAGTCAAAACGGAGTTAAAATGAACATTTTATAAGCATTTGAAAATAGGTGGTAATTCTGTAATTAGGGTTTTCTATTTAATTTTTGGAATAAAACAAAACCGACAGAAAATACGTTTTCCAGAGCCAAAAACGTAAAGCGGGAATGCGCTATAGGACTGCGGGTTATGACTTAAAAACAACAGGGTTTCTTTTGTAAAACAGGCAGGACGAAGGGGGTACCGAACACAGGGATCCGTCCGATTGAAAACGGACGGTCCAGATTAGATCAGGGGAGGGGGCGGTGGCGCCCGGCCGGAGCAGAGCTCGCGCACGGCGGCGCCATTGCCGTAGTACGGCGGCGCGGTGCAATCCGCCACTGCGGTGCATGATTCGCGACGCGAATTGGACCGGAAGAGAGAGGGAGAGATTGCGAACTCGAAGGCGGGGTTGGTTGAAGCCGAAAGGGCTCGGTCGCGGCGGTGCTTGCAACGGAGCGGCTCAGTGAAGCCGGCGGACGCAGAGAGGAGTCACGCGAGCGAAACAGAGAGGATGGAGGGGGATAGCGAGCTCCTGGGGCTCTCCTTACCACGATGCGAAGCTCGGGAAGCAGTTCCAGGCGACGGTGGTGTACCCCCACGGCGAAACTCCGACGGCGGCTCGGAGCTCGGGCGGGATGGAGGCGGTGGGCTGCGGGGCTCGGTTTATATAGCCCGGGGTGCTCAGCAGAGAAGGAAAAGAGCAATCCCGTGCTCGATTCACGCCCGGGCGAAGGAAAGCGCCGGCGCGAAGGAAAGGAAAGGAGGGAGGAAGAAGAAAGGAAAGGGGGAGGGTGAAACTGACATGTGGGGCCCACCTGTCAGCGCGGGGAAAGAGCTGAGCGCGTCAGCTTGCGCGGGTTGGGACTGGGCTGGCCTGCTAGGCCGGGGCAGAGCCCACGCGGCAAAAGAGAGAGGGGGGGTTGCTGGACTGGGCTGAGAAGGGAGAAAGAGAGAGGGAGGGAAAATAAATTGTTTTTCTTTTTATTTCTGGAATTCCAAAACCAATTTCAAAGCACAATTTGAATTCTGTTTTGAAATTTGACAAATTCAGACAAACAAAAAATACAATGCAGCAGCATGTATGCAACAAAATGTTTCTAACATTATGATCCATTTTATTTAATGAAAGCTTAATTATTTTTCCTAGATTATAATGCCCACTGAAAATGCATTTAATTCACTTTTAATCTATTTCAAAGAATGCAAAATTTTTGGGTGTTACAAATCTGCCCCCCTTAAAGGGATCTCGTCCCGAGATTCAGCTGGCTTACTCAAACAACTGCGGGTATGTCTTTTTCAGATCCTCTTCTCTTTCCCATGTTGCCTCATCCGCTGAATACTGATTCCACTGAACTTTACACATACGAATGACTCGGCTCCTCGTGACTCTCTCTGTTGTTTCCAAGATTTTTATCGGATATTCCTCATAGGTGAGATCCTCCTTAATTGCCAACTCATCCAAAGGTATCTGCTCCTCTGGCAGACGCAAACACTTCTTCAACTGTGACACGTGAAAAACATCGTGTACACCTGCTAGACTCTCTGGCAACTCGAGCTGATAAGCTACTTCACCACGTCGCTCCACTATTTTGAAGGGACCAACATATCTGGGTGCTGATTTACCCTTCATATTGAACCTCTTTACGCTTCTCATAGGTGACATCTTTAGATAGACATAGTCACCTACTTTGAAAGCCAAATCTCTTCTACGGGTGTCAGCATAACTCTTATGTCAAGACTGCGCAACTTTCAAGTTTTCTCTTATGATTCGCACCTGTTCCTCTGCGCTCTTCAACACATCTGGTCCAAACACTTAATTTTCTCCCGTCTGATTCTAAAACAAAGGGGTTCTGCACTTCCTTCCATACAAAACCTCAAATGGTGTAATCTTGAGACTCTTCTAGTAACTGTTGTTATAAGAGAACTCAGCGTATGGCAAACTCTTATCCCAACTAGTCCCATGTTGGAGTGCACATGCTCTCAGCATATCTTCGAGTATCTGATTCGTTCGCTCAGTCTGCCCATCTGTCTAGGGTGATATGTTGTACTGAAGTTCAACTTTGTCCCCAGAGCGGAATGTATCTGCTGCCAGAAGTGAGATGTGAACTGTGTACCCCTATCAGAGACAATCTTCTTAGGTACCCCATGCATGCACACAATCCTTTCCATGTACAACTCAGCCAATTTCGGCCCATGGTAGGTGGTATTCACTGGTAGAAAATGTGCAACTTTAGTCAATCTGTCCACAATCACCCATATGGAATCATATCCTCCCGGAGTACGAGATAATCCCACGATAAAATCCATACCAACTTCTTCCCATTTCCACTCGGGAACCTTCATCGGTTGCAACAATCCTGCTGGTCGTTGGTGTTCTGCCTTAACTCTTTGACAGGTATCACACAGTGCCACATACTCTGCAACATCCCTCTTTAATCCATACCACCAATACTTCTCCTTCAAGTCCATATACATCTTGGTACTTCCGGGGTGTATAGAATAAGCTGAATCATGAGCCTCTCGCAGAATTGTCTCACGGATCTCTTTCACTCTAGGTACACATAACCTCTTACCAAACCAAAGAGTACCATTGTCATCCAGACTGAAACCTGGTGCCTTGCCAATCACAATATTCTCGGCAATCTCTTTCAATTTCTCATCTTCCAATTGACCCTTGTGTATCTCTGAGCTTCTGCAAGACCAAACAAAAAATACTATGCAGCAGCATGTATGCAATAAAATGTTTCTAACATTATGATCCATTTTATTTAATGAAAGCTTAATTATTTTTCCTAGATTATAATGCCCACTGAAAATGCATTTAATTCACTTTTAATCTATTTCAAAGAATGCAAAATTTTTGGGTGTTACACACCCCTGAGGCCGCTAGCCAACTCTGCGACCAGGTGCTCCCATCAATCCAAAGCCATTCCCCACCGCCGCCGGCCGTTTCGGCAGCGGACGTGTGGAGGGTCGACCGCCACTCTTCCTTGGCGCTGGAGAAGTTCGCCGGGGAGTGTTATCGCTCCGAGACCCTAGGCCCCGAGGACGCACGCGATCTCTTCGACGAATTGCTTCCTCATGCGAGGCCCGGCTCCGTTTACGCCCTCACCCAGCTCCTCACTACCGTCGCTCGCGCCCCGGTCTCCTCCTCCACTGTGCGCGACGGCCCTGCGCTCGCCGTGTCCATGTTCAACCGCATGGCCCGAGCTGGCGCCAAGAAGGTGGCTCCAACTATAGCCACCTACACCATCCTCATCAGCTGTTGTTGCCAAGCAGAATGCTTGAGCCTCGCCTTTGCCGCGTTGGGCCAAATCATTAAGATGGGACTGAGGACAAATGTCATCACCTTCACCCCCATCCTCAGGACCCTCTGTGCTGAGAAAAGGACCACTGATGCAGTGAATATTGTGGTCAGACGGATGCCTGAGCTCGGTTGCACCCCCGATGTCTTCTCCTACAACACAATTCTCAAAGGGCTTTGTGCTGAGAAGAAATGTGAAGAGGCTGTCGAGCTCATCCACATGATGTCTGAGGATGGAGACAACTGTCCACCTAATGTGGTGTCTTATAACACTGTGATCGATGGCTTCTTTAAAGAGGGAGAGGTAGGGAAAGCTTACACCCTGTTTTGCGAAATGCTCAATCGTGGGATCCCACCAGATGTTGTGACTTGCAACTCAATCATTGATGGCCTATGTAAGGTTCATGCAATGGACAAGGCCGAGGAGGTCCTTCGGCAGATGATTGACGAATATATTATGCCAAACTGTGCCACATATAATAGTCTGATCCACGGATACCTCTCTTTGGGACAGTCAGAGGAGGCAGTCAGAATTCTCAAAGAAATGTCCAGAGATGGGCAACGGCCAAATGTTGTAACTTATAGTATATTGATAGGTTGTCTTTGTAAATCTGGAGAGCATGCTGAAGCTAGAGAGATTTTTGATTCAATGGTTCAGAGCAGAGAAAACCCCGATCTTGCCACCTATGCAAGTCTGCTTCATGGGTACGCTACCAAAGGAGATCTTGTTGAAATGAATAATCTCATAGATTTGATGGTACAGAACAGAATGCGACCTGATCAACATATCTTCAACATACAGATCTATGCATACATTAAATGTGGAAGGTTGGATGAGGCAATGCTTACTTATAACAAAATGCGGCAGCAAGGATGGATGCCAGACATAATCAACTATGGGACGATAATAGATGGGCTTTGCAAGATAGGCAGGCTGGACGATGCAATGTCCCAATTCGGCCAGATGATTAATGATGGATTGTCTCCCGATATCGTAGTATTTACAGCTTTAATTCATGGTTTTTCAACCTACAGCAAATGGGACAAGGCCGAGGAACTATTTTATGAGATGATGGATAGAGGGATTCGGCCTACCGTTGTTGTCTTCAGTGCAATGATAGACAATCTATTCAAAGAAGGAAAGGTTACGGAGTCCCAAAAACTCTTTGATTTGATGGCACGTGCAGGTGTGAAACCTGATGTTGTTACCTATAATACAATGATTCATGGGTATTTCTTAGCTGGTGAAGTGGACAAAGTGATGAAGCTCCTTGATGATATGCTCTCGATTGGCTTGAAACCCGATGTTGTTACCTTTAATATCTTACTTGATGGCATGCTTTTTTTGGGCTTGATACTCGATGTTGCTACCTATAAAACCTTGATTGATAGCTACTGTGAAGCTGGTAGGATAGAGGATGTATTAACTCTATTCAGAGAAATGTTGAGCAACGCAGTTAAACACTGACATAGTCATGGAAAATATAATACTGAGTGTCATTTCAGAATTGAAGGGCTGCCATTGGGATGGAACTCAAACTGCAGGGCTAAATAGAGAACGGAGTCTTTAACCTTAACTAGGATGTGTTTTGTTTTGCTTAATTGTACTTCAAGATAATTTAAAGGTGTCATCAACCTAGAGAAGTAAGGTACGGTTTCTTATCTACCTGTAGTATGTCTATGGTAGGTCTTCTTGTCTTTATAATTTTAGTGTTGCGAATTGTGCAAGTTTGATTTTTTTCATGAATTATATGTATGAGGAGCCTCCTTGCAATCAGTGCCATCTTTATATCTGCATGTATCCTTAGGCATTATTTTTTTTATAGCAATAGCCTTTATGTTTGCAGAAGAAACTGTATTTTCATTTTCCTACTCTTGAGGCGCACTGGCTGAGCTGAAGATGAGGGAAAGGCTTGGTTGTTGTCAGGGGCTCGAGGTTTATCTCTCTTAGCTGCCATTGCTCCAAGTGGTTAGTGCCCTTGATTACGGTTGATTGGTTGTTTGTAGTTTCCTTAGCAGGCGTGAATGTTCCTTGTAGTTTCTTTAGAAGGCTGTAGCCAAAGCATGCCAATGAAAGCATACAAAAAATGAACAGAGGGAATAGTTACTGACAACTCAAGGTCCTGCCACTGTAAAAAAAAAAGCTAACAAGCAAGTTATGCTCTCACCCATATAGCTTCTGTGCACACTTCAGATTTTGAAGAGCGTGGCTACTAGCATGCTGAAGCTGAATATAGCCAGCTCCTGATGCCAGAGCTTAACCAAAGTGAGGTGATCACCCTTCGCCAGCGATAATTTCCCGCCCTCCTCAGTACATTGCTGCTCATGGGAGGAACCTTCATATATTAAATATTATTAATATTAATATTAATATTAATATTAATATTAAACAAACTCCATATAGCGCCTAGGATTTGCGTAACCAGAGCGCTTCAGCTAGTGTACATTTACTGTTAACCAAACTAGCGCTGCCACATGCCTTGTGCGTGTGTTGCCCTGCCTTTCCTCTCTCCTGATTCATTGAGGACCGCCTACGGTCTCGCAAGGTAAAAAAAAAAAGACTCGCAACACCTCATCGCCTCCGCCTCGCCTTCGGTCCTCTTCCTCTTCCCCTGGCCGCCGCTCTTCCTCTCCCCCCTACTGCCGCGCGCCGGAATGCCGGCTCCCACCCGCCACCTCCTCTTCCTCAGTTCATCTCCCCTGGCCGCAGTGTTCGCTGTTGCCGGGCCCGGCCACTACCCATCGATGCCCCCCCCTACTTAAAAAAAAACCTGCCTAGGTGCCTCGCCGCCTCCGCCTCCGCCTCCTCTTCGTCCTCCTATGTGGCAGTGGCGTGCGTGGATGCGGTGCCTGGGTGCCTCGCGCCGTCGCATCGGCTTCATCCTCTTCCTCTCCCATGGTGACAGCAAGCCCATGAAAGTGGCGATGGCGGTGCGAGATGTGGCAACAACGGTGTGACCTGCGGTCACTGCAGCACACAAAAAGTATATGCGGTTAAGGTATCCTCGCCTCCTCCGCCACTTCCTACGGTCTCCCTCCCTAACTGTTTGCCTTACTCCTCCGACAGAGTGGGCGGTGGTGGCGGCAAGCTCGCTGCCCTCCTTTTTTTTCCTCGGTGCCTTCGTCGATCCTAGCTCCATACATATGGACATGAACCTGTGGCTGCTCGGCCACCTCGCAGTACCATGTCGTTGCCTTCTTCCCTCTCCTCCAGCAGCTGCCACCTGTTTGGATCTTAGAGCGTGGCCAGGGCTGCATCAGACTTGGTAAGATAATCCTCTTGGCCTTTCTCAGATTCATCCTTCCCCTCCTAATTTATTTAGTAATTTGTTTTTTTCATTCAGTTTCTACATGCTTTTTTTATTCACCAAACTTTTCAAACAGAGGTGCCAATATCTGATTCGTCGAATGCGTTACTGCTCTAGCAAGGACAGAGGGAGTTCAAAATTTTTCCCATGTGCTCTTCATCCGGTGCACATATTTTCTGACCCTAACGGTAGTTGTGCAGTGCTTGAATGTCCATGTGCTCTCCTTCCATTCCTTCTTTTTTCCTCAAATCAATTAGTTTCTTGGTGCTTTCCGCCTAATATGGTCCATGGCTGGACTGAATTCTTTTTCTTTGTTTCAGCACAGCACAAATTAGAATGGCAACAATCGGTCTTCCTAGATACACCACGTTGCCTATTAAAATCACATGGTATGGTAGTCCTTATGGTTGGCAATGTTCGCAATATTCTTCCATACTTCAATTACAATATTTGTTAAAAAACGAATTTTGATACACAAAACATGTTAGAGCGTGTCAGTACAAGACACAATTTGACACCTTTCTCTTTACGTAGGTTGCCATAGGCCATAGCTACATCACAGCAGGGTGCTACGAACTCCTTCAGAACCAACATGACACAGTGTGCCCTTGGTTCGTTCTGTGCTGGACGGATTGCATGGACATAACTGATTTTGGTTCTGATGTGGCCAACAACATATGCCAACAACATAGCCACCAACATAGATGCTTCATGTATGCCAGTTGATGTCATTCTCTTATTGAACTTGAGTAATTAAACTTGAGTCTGAGCTAACTTACTAGGTTGAGACTGAAACTGCTCTATCTCTATTTGTATCTGCAAGTTATTTCAAAATATAATGTTGCAACATCTTGATTATAATATATGGGGTTTAGATACTGTTTAGGTACTGTTTCTTTTGGTTGTGTTTTTGCCTAACATGATAGCACTTTATATGGCAATATCTAAATTCTACCATTAGATGGTATTTGATTATTATAGATTCAGCCTATTCTTTTTTCGAAGCAAAAGCATACCATCAATCCACAGTACCTGAACCTTGATATCAGCTGCTTAAAGAAGTACCCAGACTACTGTCATTTACGACATAGAAAATATGTACATATCTTTAGTCAGACATGGTTTGGGCCTTTGGGGCAACCAAATAACCTGACACTAATGTTCGGAAAAAAAAAACTGACACTAAGACAACGGCTAGGGTCCAAACAATCCTCATCTTTACTAGGAAATCGCTCATTCTTTTTCAGTGATTCAGCTAGCTAGAGTCATACTTTGGGATAAACTAAGGATGCCACTGAAACTACTCTGGTAAGTGGTAACAAAGACTTAGGACACCAATTCAGAGATACCTTTGTATTGATATTCCCTGATACCTATCTGTTGGGACCATGAGGACAGGTGCTTTCAGACCTAGAGACATGGTTTCATCAACTATGATTCCAGTATCTATTGGCTATTGTTTTCTTATTGTACTGTTGATATCTGTGTCATTTTAATTAGTGTTTTGCCTTCTATGGACTATGGTACATGTTGGCATATTTGTAGTTCCTATTTTGTGTATATATCTGTATTGATTGGTTTTCTCAGAGAACTTATACTGCTTTGATAATTGTTGGTGCATTTGTGTTGATGCCATGTTTGTTTTTGCTCTCCTCTTGGTTGACTCATTTTTCTATTCTGAATTACATTTTTTCTTCCATGGCAGAAGACCTTCAATGAGATAATCTCAAACTCTGAAACCCACCTGAGTACTTGCTTAGTTTCATGAATTCCTTCTGTTTATACTCAAATGTAGTTTGATATCATTTCCTAGAGTTTGAAGTCTACGTGTGGTACATGCTTCAGATCAGAACAAATGTTTTGTTATCATGGCAGCAATCATTCATCTTTTGCGCTAAATAATTTTTGTGATCAGAGTTTTTCATTCATACTGCTCTTGCTAATTTAGGGATACTGGAGTCATATTTTCATCACTGTAGGAAAAAAATAACCCTTGCTCCTATGGTGCTTGTAGGGTGCAGGAGGGTGGTAAGCATGCAGATGGACTCCACGGCATATAGTTGCAGACTCTAAAGTACAATGAGAATATGGTTTCAGTTTTTTATGCATCTATCAAGCATCTCTGTTTTTTTGAAAAATGTATACATGACACTAAACAATCCAATATGTTATTAACAAAGCACATGTTGCATTTCAACCTAAGTTCCATACTTTCAGTTCAGTCCAGATATATTGTGATGACACCTGCAGTCCTATGGGCGCAGCGAAGCGCGCCTCCTGGCCTAGTTGTTACTCTTTGCCATCTCTGTCCTGACTCCTGAGAGGCCTACATGATGTAGTTGTGCTTTCTGAGAGAACTCCAGGAATTCAGAAATGTGCCTTCAGAGTTCAGATTGTTCCCCTGCATTGCCACCATTTATTTCTGTCCAGAGCATCCATATAACTGGGAGGACCTTGTCCTGCCCAGGGAAGAGGAGAAGATGAAATTGAGCCAGCGCTCGCGCTTCGGCGAGTTCGAGATCGAGAGATGGAACGAGTGGTATCCGTACGGCTACTTCCTGCACGGCGGCCACCGTCTGATCAACCTTGGTGGAGGCAGGTTCTGCATCGCCTAGGCGTTGCGACTCAAGCACATGAGAGACTTTGAAAGTGTCTGTCGTTACTGTTCAGCCTGTCACCGATGAATTAGAACCATTCGCTACGGAAGACCTTGTTGTGCTCAGCGGCGTGGAGGTGCTTCGCAGCGTTGGCGACGGAGGAGGGCCGAGGATGGTGAAGCATAAGTCCAGACGTTACAATTTGACCAGCGACGCCGAGGAAATCAAGTGGTTTTCTCTGAATCATCCTGGCAATGGCATCCAGCTTCGAGTCTGAACAGTCAGTAGTGCATTAATTAGCTTCAAGTCTCAACAGTCAGTAATACTACAATGTGATTGTCTGGAAATCGAATTGTGTCACTGTTTAGCACCTTAGCTATAGATAGATAGATAGAAATGATGGATTGTCTCTTGTGAGTTGTCCTTTTGATTATACTATACTAATTGATTGTGCAAGATTGTTGCCTGAAAACTTCGAAAAGTTTAGGCACAAGATTCCACATATTCAAGCTATACAATACCAGGATTTCAGTGTACTTTACCCTTGTTTATTGGTTTCATATAGTTGCATACTTTCGCAACACATGGCAGTTTGGCAGCCAAACTGACACGATCATGCAGTTCTCTGTCTGTTGGCGAATTAGGATTGACGTTAGTATCACTCTTAATATTTATGGGTTCATCTTTTTAATAAAGCGTGAGTGTGTGCATTCAAAAATGCAAGGTGCGTGCGTGTATGTGATCTTCGTTTAAGATATAAGAGTTAAGAATCATTTGTGAAACAACTGTTGAATCGTGGGAACAGTAGAGAGTAGAAGCTAATGTTAGAGTGCGCAGCGGAATCCAAGCCACCCACGAGCCGACGCCCCTCGGTCTCAGGTCCATCAGAGCTGGTGAACCCACAACATACTCAGGCCTTATCCCTAACTCAACCCAAAAGACTAGCCTGATAGGTGAGGGCTGCCCCGTCTTATATGTCGTGCTCCTCCACTATCAATTACCGATGTGGGACTAAACCCAACCCAAACCCAACCCTCGCTATACCCACGAGCCAATGCTCCTCCACCATCAATTACCGATGTGGGACTAAACCCAACCCAAACCCAACCCTCGCTATACCCATGAGCCAGCGCCCCTCAGGCCCAGATCCACCAGAGGCCACAACATACCCAGGCCCTAGGCCTAACTTAACCCAAAAGACTAGCCTGATAGGTGAGTGTTGCCCCCGTCTTATATGTCGTGCTCCCCCACCATCAATTACCGATGTGTGACTAAACCCAACAGGTAAAAGGTGAAGTTTTTAACTTTATTGGTGAACATTCTGTACATATTTATAGAAGTTCTATTGGGTATGCACCGTCGGGCCCTGCCATATTAAGCTTCGTGCTAGTTGAGGTCTAGGCACGACCTGTGACGCCATTTTTCATATGCTGGAATTAATTTTAAATAAAAAAAATTAACTACAAAATTTTGGATCTCACCGAGAACTACAATTTTAATATAGAGTGTGTATCCACTCAAGTTCATTTGAAACTTTGATAATTCTGAAATTCAAAATCTAAGAACTTAAAATATAAATATTTGGATCCCTAAACTATTTCAAATAAAAATTTTATCAACTATAGAGTTATAGATCTTGCCGAGCTCTACAATTTTAATATAAATTTTATCTTCAACCGACTTCTTTTTTATGAATTTAGTTGTGCTCCAACTACAGCCATTTCAGAGGGTAACTCAACCGCAAGCTCATAGAAATCACCCATTTTCAGAAGCGGTTACTATAAGGAATTGTCTTAGAAAATCAATTTTTTTTAGGGTGGTTCTCTTAGGCCAGCCGTCTATGAAAATACATATATTTTCATAAACGGTTTACTTAACAGAACACTCCCTTAAAATGTATATTCAGTTACAGTTTATAAGCTACGGAGCTCATGTGATGCTAGCTAGTTAAAATTGTTTGCTAAGTAAATTGTTGTTGGAAAACAAAAGATGTGTCTGTAAAAGCCAATTATGTAGTAGTGCACTACGTACGGAGAAAACGTGTGCAAGGATTTTGAAAGAAGTATACAGTTAGACCTAATGCAAGAATATTGTACTTAATAATGTTGCCCATCAAATGGTAGATGAAGATGACTAGAGGTAGGTGCACAAATAACTTATTATTAGCCCATGCTGCATGGACGTTGACACTCGAAGAAAGTCAATACATGTTCGTAACAGGTGTCTTAACCTAAGAAGATGAAAATGGCGACACACCATCCCTTAGCTATCTTTTTATTTTTCGTGAGGGAAACCCAATTTAAGAAATAATTTGGTGACGAACCCTTCCTACCTAATAAGCTCACTTTTGACCAATGCCAGAGAACATAATAAAAAGATTAGTTACGGTAGTTATGCTACCATGACCAACTTCTGACGAAGAGTCACAACGACATTTCAATTTCCACCCATGCGTCATGCACCCAAATGTAATCCTCTTTGTATCACTATATATATAAACATGAGCGAGCACATCTGCAACGACGCATCGCATCATCAGCCATTCTAATTCCAAGCCTGCTTCTTGAATTTCCCTCCAAGTTGAGTGCAGAGAAAGAGAGATCCACCGTACACGGTCGATAGGCATGGCCACGACGACGAGCCTGATGCTCACCTTGGCCACGGTGGTGGCGACGCTGCTGCTGCTGGCCTCAGCGCCGGCGCCGGTGTCAGGGCAGCCCGGTCAGCCCGGCATCGGCATCGGCGTCGGTGGCGCGATGTCGTGCACGGCGTCGCTGGTCACCAGCTTCACGCCGTGCCTCAACTTCATCACCAACGGTACCGCGTCCCGACCGACGACTGCTGCCGGTCCCTGGGCTCCCTGACCAAGGCGAGCGCCGGCTGCGCCTGCCTCATCCTCACCGGAAGCGTGCCCGTCGGCGTGCCCGTCAACCGGACGCTCGCCGTCAACCTGCCCAGGGCTTGCAACTCCACCTCTCTCCAGCTGCAATGCCTAGGTGATCCATCGATCGATCTAGCTGAAGCTGAGCATTCACTCACTAGCTAGCGTCCGTCCATTGCTGATCCAGCTGATGATCTTGCTTGCTTGCAGACGCGACGTCAGCTCAGAGCCCAGCTCCAGGCCCCGTCGCAGATGCGCCTGCGCCATCGTCCATGGCCATGGCCCCGTTGCGTAAGAACCTCTAGCAAGCTGAAATTGGCTACAGTTTTTTGTCTGGAAATGTTACTTATCGATGAACGCCATACATATGCATGGTTTCCTTCAAACTGGGCAGCACCAACGACGACGGCGGCGGCGGCAGCGCCGGAGCCTGAAGCGCCAGCGGCAGCTCCACCTGTGGAACCCAAGGCCACGGCGACGCCACCGATCAGCCAGGGACAGACGAGGCAGACGACGGTTGTGCCCAGCGGCGCCGCCAGGAGAGACGTGCCAGCGACGACTGGGTCTGTACTGCTGCTTGCCATTGGAGCTGCGCTGATGGCCTGATGATGTGAACGAACGAATATTTATGTGATCCGTCGTCCTTAGCAGTGTGGTTAGGTAAATAACGGTGCACTGCTGAGTGTGTCTTGGTGAATTTTATTAGCTGAGTATGTATGTATTTATTATTTGTTTGTTAGTAAATTGATGGTGTTCTGAATTGGCAGTACCTGTATTATTTGTTTGTTTAGTACTGCTTCTGAATTACTAGTATATATGTCTCATGTGGTACCCCTCTAATTTACTTCATGTGATGATCGATTACTAGTCGGAGGCTAAAAATACTAACACTAATGAATGTTTATCAAACCATTATCCAGTAAATCACTCCCTAAAAATGTGGGAAGATTATTGTTGTTGATAGGTTGCAAAAGAAAACGTTAAAACGCTTGAAAAACAAGGAAAAACCCTTCATCGCTCGGTTAGTTTAAGAAAACCGGGTTAAAACAGCAACAATCTACCTAGCTAAACTAGGCCTCACAGCCAACAACAACAACAAAAGACCCAGCACAAAGGTGAAACGATGCATAACCACTTATAGCGACAGAAGACAAAGACACAACATTAGACGATTCTAATGTACCATTATGGTATCACCTCCCAATTCACTAGCCACAACAGCTTTAATTTGACCACGCCTTCAAAAAGGGATATGACATCAGGGATGTCACCGACGCCAGCCTTAGCGCAAGCCAGGCAAGGCTTTTGCCCAAAAGTCCTATGCCAAGAAGGAATAACCTGGGACAAAATGGTTCAATACTGCCCCCCAAAAATGGGATGAAACCAAACCATCCTTTATTGATGTAGGAAAAAACAACAGTTATGCAGGATAGGGGAAAATCTTATCTCAGTCTTTTACTAAGTAACAGAGCCTATAACACAACTTTTGTGAGAGAAAGATATAGTACAATTATGAGAAGCTTCAGTGAATGTCTTCAAGATAAGATCAAGCAGCAGCAGCCTTTGCCTTCTTAGGAGGAGGATTCCCTCCAGCAAGAACAACATAGGAGTAGAAGCAGATCATTGCAGCACTGGTAAAATAAGAGATAGTCAGAAGGGCAGTGAAGGATGATATGAGAAATGAGATATTAACATAACATAAATTAGACAAAGATGAGAGTAGTGATTTTTTTTTTAAAAAAAAAGTACCTTAGTGCGACATAGAAGCCCCACGGAAGCAGCTTCCTCGTCTGTAATGAAAGAGTAAGATTGATCAGAAAGGTAGTCCAAGTGGGGTCCTTGATAAACAAATTACAGTCTGACTTACAGTGGTGTATGCTTGGCTGTGCTTCCATGCTACTGCAGCGGCAATGCCTGCAGATAATGAGCATAGCATATTAATTATCATAGGTTTCCACATGCAGAACCTCAATTCAGCTTATGACAGCTGGTTAGCAGGGCTAAATATTTACAGACACTATAATATTGCCTGCTCAGAATGCATTTAAGGAGTTCTAGAGAATGTCAACTTGCATTTAAAGGCTTAGCCCTGATTCAACAAAATCTGCTAAGATGATATGTTGCAGAAAATAAACTACCTGCTTGTGCCAGTATGAACGGTAAACTGGACTTTCCACTCCTCCAGACCTTAAGGCTAAGTACAGCAAGGGCCAATATAGCAAGGCCAGGTGCAACACCAAAAGTAAGACTTGCAGGGCTCCTCCAAAATAGAAATCCAATAAGGCCCATGGAGAATAAAAATCCACCTGAAAGAGAAAATTTGTATTGTTAGAACTTTTACTAATATACAATATTGAATGGATAGCATAGTATTGGAGAAATTACAAAGCTCTCAGAAAAGGTTGACATATATAAATGTTTCCCAATTACATCTAATGGTAAAATGTTTAGGATGTCCCTAAATCCCTATTTAAAGATTTATTCAGGGGTGCAGAAAGCAAGAAGAAATAGAAACAAACCATGCTGCTATATCAGTAATACTGAAGCAATAAGCAACTTCTACTTAAAGGTATTCACCCAAAAATTCGCTAGCTATAAAGCTGAAATCATACCAAAAGGTATCCCTAGGCAGAAGTCGTGTATCATTGCACCCTTCTGTTGAGGAGCAGCCTCCTGCACTGTATACTCATTAGCAGGTGCTACAATGGTTGGCTCTTCAGTTTTGCCACCTGTTTGCTCCGAGGTGGCTTCAGTTTCACCACCTGTTTGTGAGGTAGCGACAGAATCAACAGGAGTGCTATAGTCTGCCTTCATGCACATTGTAGTCCACGGCTGCAGGGCAATACAGCAATGACATGAGAGGAAATATTAAAGTAACCACAGAGATTAGGAGTACAGGAGGAAGAACATAAGAAGAGTAGGTAAACATGCCGGATCTTTTTTCTAGGAAAAATATGCTTCTACATAAAGGAAGAGAACTAAGCTATTTGAACGGAAGCTACAGCACATATTCATAATCACAAACATATATTCATGGAGTTCAACAATGCCTGTTTTCATCACAAGTACACCCTTTTCGCTTTTATTATATGATGAAAGACACTGGCACCTAAAAAAATTGATAAAATTCCAAGCATGAAGTGCATGAGATCTAACATTTGACTTAGCTTCGAACTCATATAATCAATGTTAGCTTCACTAAGCGCCTAGCTTGAACCCAAAAGATCCAATATTCAAAACCCTTCTGGTAATTAGGCTAAAGCAGTGTTTTGCAAAGATAATATTTGGGTTGAAGCTAGGCGCTTAGTAGAACACTGCTTTAGCCTAATTACCAGAAGGGTTTTGAATATTGGATCCAAAATGTAAGGCGCCTAGCTCAGAACTAACATTGGATCCAAAATGAGTCTGTAAGTTCAAAATGAGTCTGTAAGATCCAATAGCATGAGCAAACAACATATTTGCAACATCTGTTTATAGAAAAGCAGGGAGGCTTTAATAGGTATTAAGGCCACTCATGACAACAACAGTTGAAAAGTTCAGATTCTAAAACTTAACTTCAGTAATGTAATACACACCAGAAATGCACTCTTAGGTACTCCCTCCATACTCCCTCCATACTCAAGACAAGGAATGTGTCCCCTAGGAACTTCCACAGTAACAAACATGGATTCACCAAGCTCCACAGCATTGGCTTCATAGCTTCCAAAGCAGCCTTGGCAACAATGGGAGTGGCAGTGCAGAACTGTGGCAATGTTGAAGCCATAAAAAATAGCTGCACTTATAAAGAAACTGGGGGTAACAATTTCAAATTTTTATCTGTTTATTTGCCAGGGTTCGTTAAGTGAAAATACTGATAGAAATTTCGAATTTTTATCTGGTGAATTTCCTGTTTTGATTTTTTAGCTACCTCTGCAACCCGACCGGATCGATTTCAGAAGTGTTCATGATTCATTGCTTGTTCTGGGTTGCTAGTATCAAGAGGGATGAGTGAAATAAACAAGGGTTTTGCATCCGAGGGAGTCTAGGAGAATGATTTAGGAAAAAATTCTAATACTACCTTAGTATCTAGAATGATCAAAGGCGTAGGAAGGTCTAGTGTCAGTGAATGCACGGGAATGACTTGCTGAAAATTGGCATAGAATGGGACAGGAATAACACTAGTACAGGTTACATGAGTTCTAGAAAAGGAATCATACCGAACTTTCTATGAATATTTTCACTTAACCAACCCCAGCAAACAAACAAACAAAGTTCAGGTATGTTTTACGGGTTTCAACATTACAAAAGATATGCACTGTCACTCCCATTGTTGCCAAGGCTGCTTTAAAAGTAGGGATGTCAACAGGGAATTCCCATCCCCGTCTCCGCGGGGTAAGACTGTGTCGCCGTACTCGTCCCCGCGAACATTCCCCCGTCCCCATCCCCACGCGGGGTCTCCGATCTCGTCTTGCCGCTGCTATGCTATCTACCGCGGCACCGCCTCCACCTCCTCCACATCTAGCTTGCAAGTCACGATCCACCGTCGCCAGATTCAAGCTTCCATGGCTGGGAGATACAGATACCACGAGCTGGGCTGGGTTCGTTGACTGGACTGACCTTTGAATCTGGCGATGAGTTCCGCGATGAGGACAGCCATCGCGGTTCAGGGCCGCCGCATCGAAGTTGTCCACCTGGGATCCTGGATCTTGTTACGGCGAAGGAAATGCGCGGACTTTGATCTTGGGCTCCTGCCTCCTGGGGCAGTGGCCGCCGCCAAGCCTCAGGTGGCAGATGCGTGCGCAGCATCGGCGGCAGATGGGTGCAAGTAGGTGGCAAAGTCCGGTGCTCGGTGGCGGGTTTGCGGACTGTTGCGGGCGGGTGGCGTGTGAGGACTGAGGACTGCGGTGCGGCGACTGGAAGAGAAGAAGGAACGCGTGCTGTCCTTTTTGGGAAGAAGAAACAGTACACCGTACACGGTTGACTCTGCACTTCCAATGTGGGCTCAAACTAGTGCCGGGCCTTATATTGTTGGGCACAAACGGGCACCCGTACGAGAAATTCAAAATCCACTAAAAAAAATGAGAGGAGAAATTCAAAAATCACGTGACTATAAAGCTGCCTGATGGGCCTTCTCGGATTAAAAAAAAACTATTTGTAACCTGATTTGTTATTTCTGAAAAAAAAATCATTTGCGGTTGCTCATGTAAAATCGATTTACAGAGACTACTTGAAACAATAATTTTCTCTAAAAATCTATTTGTAAAGACGACTATAAACAAAAGCTCCATGGTTGGACAACCATCTCTACAGACTTTATATAGGCTTTTCAACCGCCTCTATAACTGTGTTTGCACAGTAGTAGTGATACTAAGCTATGCTTCGAGTGGGTTACCTTAGATATCTGCTAACTATGCCATTAAGATCATGTTTAGCACAACTCAATTTCACTAGTTTTTTAGCTTCAAATCTATGAGTTGCTTTCCCGGTAAAACGTACTAAAGTTGTTTTAGTTAGCCATTTGTCTTCAACAATATATGCTTCGTTCTTTTCCATATCTATGTGACAATGATTTAAGAATGAAGCATCATTGGCGAAGCTGTGTTGCGAAAGGCCAGTTTGGCAAAAAAAAAATGTTTTAAACATCTTATGAAACTGGTGTTGAAGCTGTGCCAAATAGGAGTTATGTATTTTGTGTTTGTAGTGGTCTAAAAAGACTGGTCCTTTTGTTCACATTAGGTTTTTCGAACTTTGACCCCCCCCCCTCCCCTCCTCCCTTTCATATACTATTCTTTATTATTGACCTTTTTTAAACGGTATATATATGAAAAGTAATGTCTTATATGCCATTTAATTAATATTAGTAATAACTAGTTATGTCGAAGTAGTGTACGTAAATATGACGAGGGATGAGTTGACTGGACCCGGCCGGTGTATAGAACAGCACCCCGTTTGCTTGAGCAGCTCAGCCATGCCACACGGGCACAGTCACAAAAGTTCCCGGTACGAAGGTACGTGGAACGGGGTACATGGAACGAGGATCGGTAGTTTTAAGATCCCGGTTCGTAAGGAGGTATACCTCTTCGGGACGATTGGAACGTCAAGCGGAACGTGATCCTAAATATTTGGAACGATATGCATGAAATATAACTATGAAAAGAATTATAATCCTAAGATACAAGATGATTTATAAAGTATTATTAGTACGTACAAGAATATTTATATCATATAATTTTAGTTTTCTAGGGGAATTTTAGATTGTATACACTATAAGAATCATTCCTGCAGGCTGCAGCGTTTGGGACTTTGGGCTGCAGGCCGTCAGGCCCATATGAGTAAACACAGTCCAATCTAACGATGGCAATGTCGCACACGCTGTTGTAGGCCTCCAGCACCCGGCCCTTGAGTCACGCCGCCGCTAACGATTCATCGGCGTTCTCTCGATGACCCGTGCGTTTTGGAACGCGTTCCTCCTATCGATTTTAGTTCGTACCGCAACGACCCGCGATCCGTGTGACTGTGCACACGGGTGCCAGGACTGGTCAAATTCATCAGTGACACGTGTCTTTATTTAGAAGAATGAGATGAGAAAACAAGGTGGGGTTCCGTGGCAGATGGATGTGACGGTGACGAACCCTGCCTACCTCTACACGTACGTGTCACAATCAACTAGCTAGAGAATGGTGGAGATTAGCTACCATAACTGATTCCCTAACTTACCAGCATATGTGTGACGCCGATCGATCGATGGATCACGCATCACTTTAAAAATGCAAAGCACTTTTGCAACGATCGACGACGACGCATCACACAATTTGCGAGCGACACTGCGACGAACAGCAAGTACGTCTGCATTCTGCAAGCAGCAAACACGATCGATCGACTCGTGTTGTGCCGGCCGTCAGGGAGCCAGAGCTAGCTAGCCGGCCTGATCCTAGATTCGTCGTCGTAGCCCTAGAAAGAAGCAGCAGCAGCGGATCGATCATCATATCGATACATCATAGATGGGGCTGATGAGCCGCCTGACAACGATGATCAGGCTGCTGTCAGCGGCCGCGCTGGTAACCACGGCGTTGCTGGGGCCGCCGATCGATGGCGTCGGGGCAGCAGCAGCCGGCGGCGGCCTCGTGCACGGCGTCTCTGCTCACCAGCTTCACCCCGTGCTTCAGCTTCCTAACTAGCAGCAACGGGTCTACGGCGGCGCCGACGCGGGAGTGCTGCCGGTCGCTGGCGAACGCCAGCACGGGCTGCGCGTGCCTCGTCCTCACGGGCGCCGTGCCGCTGCCGCTGCCGGCGGGGCTGGGCGGCGGCGTCCCCGTCAACCGCACGCTCGCCTTGTCGCTGCCCAAGGCCTGCGACTCCATGTCCGTCCCGCTGCAGTGCCGAGACGACACGTCGTCGGCTCAGAGCCCGGCTCCAGGCCCCGTCACAGACCCCGGCGACGACGACGACGACGCCAGAAGCTCCAGCGCCGCCTGCTGCTACCACCGTGGATCCCACGGCGACGGCACCGGTGAGCCAGCAGGGGCAGACGACGAGGCCGATGGTGCTGCCCACCTCCGCCGCGCCGCCCGGAGAACAACCAACGCCCACGTCTCCGCGGCGCCGGCGCTGGCGCTCCTGCTCGCCGCCGTTGCGGCCGCGCTAGTGTGACCGCGCGCGGCGGGGGCGGTGACATGCTAGCTAGCTATAGCTGCGCAGTGAAAGATGTTTTCTTTGATCTGGTGGAGTGAGTGTTTTGCATGTGCAGTGCTGCTTCATTTGTTTGCCCGATCGATCGAGAGTGTGGTTCGCAGATTTGTAGTAGTGCTGTATGTAGTATATATACGTATTTGTTTGCGATTGACGCTCTAGTATAGTATATGCATGCATGTGTAAATAAATTTAAATTATATATAGTGCATTCTTGCAGCTGCCTTCCAGTACGTTCCTGACCACTGGTGGGTTGAACAATTTACTTTGACATTGCAAATAGTCTGTTTCCTTTCATCGTGGCCATTAATGGCCGGGTCAGTAAACTTATCACGCTATGCCATTAATTGGGTGACTAAACCCGTCAAATGGATGGTGGTGCCCCCTTGAGTTGTTCATGTTACCCGTGTCAGCACCTTAATACACCTACGTGGCATGGTCAAACTTAACAACTAACCTTTGGGTCCTTATATGTCATCCACATAAAGTTGGTGTCCACCATTCGCTATATATAGTCGTCCGCATCGGATCCTCTTCCTTGACCATGGTCGACGGCGAGCAGCTGGAAGGAGAGAACAGGGAAAGGAAGATGAGAAACATGCAAGGTGTATATATCTATAAACCTTGGACCCGTGGTAGACAAGCTTGATGATGTAAAAAATACGTTTTCAGAGAAATCCGTATGTATGAGCGACCGTGCAGCTTATCTAAACGACACTGATGCTTCTCTCAAGATTTGTGTCGGCTCCATCACTTTATCTTTGTTTATTTATTTATATATATATATATAAACCTTGGACCCGTGGTAGACAAGCTTGATGATGTAAAAAATACGTTTTCAGAGAAATCTGTATGTATGAGCGACCGTGCAACTTATCTAAACGACATTGATGCTTCTCTCAAGATTTGTGTCGGCTCCATCACTTTATCTTTGTTTATTGAGGGCTTCCCAATGCACCCTTTTTGCTTGTAGCCTCAAGTGTCATGTAGGCTTGGATAAAAAAAAGTATATGCTCTAAACTTGTCATATTGTCTTGATGAAGATACATATGTTTAAGGAGAGAGAAAGTGGTACGTGCTAAAAAAGAAGAGGTGAAGAAAATAAATGTATGACATGATAAAAGGAAAAAAGTCACTTTAGAAACCACAAGTAGTGGTAGTTTGCATTGTGTAAATAGTAGTCTCAATATTTACTAGTCTATATGGATCACTTTATTTGTACCAAAGCCACAAGTAATATTAGCCTCCATTGGTGATGCTCTAAATCCAAACACAAGTATTGCAAAAAGCTGTGAAAAGGACACATGCATGTGGGATCCTGGTCAAAAAGTAACCAATCAGAGCACGTCGCCTGTTCGTTTGGTAGGATTATGCACTGTTCTGGCAGGATTATTCACTGCTGGCTGATTTCTTGTGAGAGAAAAACACTGTTACGGCTAGATTTAAGCCGGCTGAAAAGCCAAGCGAACAAGCTGAAGCTGGACGGCCGCTCTTACGGAAGGTATTGCATTTCACGTTTTCAGAGTTTGTGTACTTAAATGGTATACCGTGACAAGTTTTTAGAATGTTGGTATATTTAACTCAAACTAATTTGTAAGGTTCTGAGTAAAAGTTTTCTAAGAATTTTTACTATATAGTAAATTCAAACTAGTTTACGTTTCTTTAAAACTCTGCTATGTTTTGTCTTTGAAGTTTGGGGAGTCAAGTGAGACGCGGAGCTACTGTGAAGTAATAGAGCAGTTATTAAGGAATAGAAAATTGGTAAACGAGCGAATAAAAGAGAGAAGATAACTGATTTTGATTATTCATAGGCCCTATATATGTTTATTAATAATGGACCACTGTACCCTACCCAGAATCTGCTAGTCAGTAGATCAGGCACGGCATTACGCCTCATATCCACCATAAGCTCTGCTGATGGCGTGGCCAATGAAAGGCAGTGTACAGTGAGAACTGAAGCTGAACATTTGCCCCGTCACATCGATTCTCCCGTCCCTAATTTGGTCTATTTAAAATATATTAATTAAAAATGTAATTTGTCAGTCAGAGACAACTTCGCGAAACGAATCTTTTAATATAAATTAGTCCATGTTTTGACAATGTTATGCTTCAATAAATATTTGTTAATTATAGATTAACTTAGCTTAATAGAATCGTCTTGTTAAGTCCCGCAGGGACATGTAATTAGTTTTATAAGTAGTCTATTTTTAATAGGCTAAACTAGTCGAAAAATTCGATGTGACACGACCAATAAATTTCCCACGAAACGAAACACGCCCTCAGAAAACGCAGCATGCAACCAAGCAGAACAACCAACGGCCTCCTGAACACGCAGAGATCGATGTCCTGAAGCAGTTCATACACAGCGCATGGCATGACATGACATGACACATGGGGTGGTTGCATTGCATTTGGCATTTGCACACACAAGAACAAAGGAAATACAGCTAGACAAAGGCATCGTCAGCTAACCAACCTTTCTTAACCGCTGCAAATCAACTTTTGACTGACTGACGACGAGCAAGAGAAGAAGGGACAGGACAGCCGACCAGCAGAAAACAAGCAACGAAGGAATGCAGAGCCCATGCATTATTGGCTCCTCTGTCTGCATCCATTTCGCGTGCAGCTTCCCGACCACCTGTGTCTGCCAATAATTCTTTTTTTTTCCTTTTAAAGAACTGCATACATTGATGCATACATGCATTTTTTTGGTAGGATCAGGGCTGGTGAAGAAAGCTAATCATCATTAGCTTTATGAAACATCCAAAGTTCACCAATGATATGCGAGTTCGTTTCTAACTTTTTCTTTTTTTTGAAACGAAAACTTTGGCTTCTTAAAGATGAGTACTGTGCTATGCATGTGAGTAGCTCACCCTTTTTTCCGTTCTTAATAAAGGTTGATTGATGAGGACAATAGTTGTTCCGGAAAAGGAAAAATAACGGTTAAAATTCAAAGCACTTGCTCTTCACGCAACTGATGTCTAGAAGCAACTCTGTCGATTTCTTCAGTCCAGGAGAAGATCCAGTGTTGTTTGCCAATCACACCAACCAGTTCTATTCTATTCTAACCATTCGTTGGCTCGTTGCTGCTGACACGCAGACACGCATCCGGTATGCTTGTGCCTTGCAACACGGCTGTGCAGAGAGATCAACGGCACCTGGTCCGATTTCAAGTCTGAATTGGTGATGAAAATTCAGAGTTTCAGACAACAGAGGAGGACAAGACTCCACTGCATGGCCAAATACCATTCTGATTTCTGGAATTCTCAAGTACTGGCTGGCTGCTGCATAGCACAACAACTCTTGCAATTAAACCATTTTCCCTTTGCTGCAGTTGGAAAGTTCAGCTCACCTGCTTAACCACCCTACCTGTCTTCTCTTCTTTGCAGTGTCTCCAAATCCATCCCACATCACCTCCTCAAGAAAAACCACCTACAAAACCACTCGCAATCCCCAGGTCCACTCAGATCACACACCACCACTACCACCACCACCAAGCAGCAAGGGGCAAGAAGAGGGAGAAGAAGGAGACCACGCGACCAAGAAAAGAAACCATGGCGGCGGGATCAGCAGCGGCCACCCTGGCGGCGTCGGCGTCGGCGACGGTGCTCCTGCTCGCGGTCGTGCTGGTCGGTGCAGCCGGCGGCGCGTCGGCGCAGTCAAGCCAGTGCACGACGGTGCTGGTGAGCCTGTCGCCGTGCCTGAACTACATCTCCGGGAACGAGTCGACGGTGCCCGCGACGTGCTGCGCGCAGCTGGGCAAGGTGGTGCAGGCGGAGCCGCAGTGCCTGTGCGTGGCGCTCAGCGCCGACCCGGCGTCGCTGGGGCTCACCGTCAACCGCACCCGCGCGCTCGGCCTCCCCGACGCGTGCAATGTCAAGACGCCCGACGTCACCAACTGCAAGGGCGCTGCCGCCGGAGCGCCGCCGGTGACCTCGCCCGGGACCGGGACGACGACCCCGCCACGGGGTCCAAGACGACGCCCACGACGTCGTCCGTGCCCGGAGCAGCTGCTGTGTCGTCGCCGGCGGGCGTGCTCGCTGGTTTCGTCGTCGCCGCCGTTGTCGTCGCCGGCTTCGCCGCGTGATCCGGTGATAGCTAGCTTCGGTACTGTTGTGTTGGTGTGTAGGAATTGCAGCGGATTTTGTGTTGTTTCATTGTCATTGGTGGCTCGGCTCGATCGAGCAGCCTTTTGTCCATTTGTGATTTGTTTTTCCGTGAGAGAGAGAGAGCTTATTCATCAAAATTCGACTTGATTCCTCACGGCATTCGTGATAAATAAAGACATGCCTGTCTCCATTTTCTTTTCTTTATTGCTTTTCAGCATGGAAAATTTTAGGCTACTCCTAAACTTTGATGCACATGTATCTATTTCAAACCACATAAATTAGAGTGGATTGAAGTGTAAATTAATTCAAATACTCCCTCCATCCCAAACTGTAAGTCATTCCAATTTATGTGTTTGCCATCAGTCTCATTCACTCTTTCGCCAAGTTACTCACTAAAGTGTTTGTCATTGCCAATGCTCAGGTACTCCGGTTATCTCCCAGGAGGTAATATCTTAAATCAAATCTGGACCGTTCATTTTTCTAAACTTAATAATTTACTAAATAAATTAATAAATAAAAAACTAAAAAATAAAACACCATGCGGCGGTAATAACGCCGCCGCAGCCATCCGGAGGCTCCGCCGCCGGACACCCCCGCTGCTGGACGCGTCGTACGTCGCTTTGACGCCGCCACTCGACGCTCCGTACGCGCTGCCGCCTGGACGACGCAACTCGAGGGAGGCTCCGCCGCCACGAACTGCCCCGCTCGGCACCGCCGCCGAAGCCATCCGGAGGCTCCGCCGCCGGACGCCCCTACTGCTGGACGCGTCGTACGTCGCCTTGAAGCCGCCACTCGACGCTCCGTACGCGCTGCCGCCTGGACGACGCAGCCCGAAGGAGGCTACGCCGCCACGAACTGCCCCGCTCGGCACCGCCGCCGCAGCCATCCGGAGGCTCCGCCGCCGGACGCTCCGTACGCGCTGCCGCCTGGACGACGCAACCCGTGGGAGGCTCCGCCGCCACGAACTGCCCCGCTCGGCACCGCCGCCGCAGCCATCCGGAGGCTCCGCCGTCGGACGCCCCTACTGCTGGACGCGTCGTACGTCGCCTTGACGCCGCCACTCGACGCTCCGTATGCGCTGCCGCCTGGACGACGCAACCCGTGGGAGGCTCCGCCGCCACGAACTGCCCCGCTCGGCACCGCCGGACCACGGCGACGCCGCCGCAGCCATCCGGAGGCTCCGCCGCGGGACGCCCCCGCTGCTGGACGCGTGGTACGTCGCCTTGACGCCGCCACTCGACGCTCCGTACGCGCTGCCGCCTAATCGACACAGCCCAAGGGAGGCTCCGCCGCCACGAACTGCCCCGCTAACGTCGTTGAAAGGCTGCTCCTTCACCGACGGCGGCAACCTATTTTTATAAAATAAAAATTCAATAAATACTATTACCTCCTCGTGACCGTTGGATCGGAATAAATGGATGATCCATATTCATTCCAGAGTACCGTAGCAAAAGCCCTTGCCATTAGACTATCAATCTACATTGACAAGCCGATTGGAGTGGAGCAAAGTGCTTTCATCAAGAACACATGCATCCAGGACAATTATGGGCGTGATTGGTTGAGGGAAGGAAACCCAACCTGGCCCATGGGATGCAGGTGTGTGACGTTTGGTTGGCTGAGCAGGCCCTTCAGCCTGGCCCAACAGATGCAAAGCATGCCACCCAGCCTGGTTACCAGCAAACGAAATCTGATTTCGTTGCTGGCGATCCTGGCTCACGCGACGCACTGCGGCAGCGCCCGCGAGCGCTTTTCTTTGCCCCGTGCATGCATCGCCGAAGCGCGGGAAGGAGCTAGGGTTACCGTTCAGGTTCACACCATTTTTCCCTGTGCCCGATATATACCGCCGCCGCCACTTCCTCACTCCCTCCGCTTCATTCGCTCAGCTCTCTCCCTCTCGGTAAGCTCTCTTCCTCTCCCTACCCCACTCATGCTCTCTCCAGATGTGCAGTCCCCATCTTCCAATCCTACTAACCCTAATCCTCTAATCTAGTTTATGTTCTTGTTTTCTGCCGTGGGTAATCGATACTGCCGTGCGACTGAGGAAAGGTACGTGTTTCCCCCTCATCTCCTTTTCTTTCTCTCGAATCGTTATGGCCTAGATGCAATTTGTGATTTCGTTTATGCCTTTTAGGGGATCTGGGTTGCTATTGTGATTCTATACAAAGGCAAGTATTTCCAGTACTCCTTGTTGTTCTATCTTCATCTCTTATGGTCTGAATGAGAAAATAATACTGGTATTTTGTAGTATTGTCACGAGATCTTATATGTAGTTCTTGAAGAAAACAAGTTTTGTACCTTGATGTGAAATTATATTTTGCTAACATATGCAAATCTTCTTAGATCCCTGCTGTTTAGGTGCAATGTGTGATGATTTTTTTTAGTGGATTACAGGCTTGAATCATTACGCAAATCTTCTTAGATCCCTGCTGTTTATGTGCAATGTGTGATGATTTTTTTTTGTGTGGATTACAGGCTTGAATCATTACGTTTTCACCATTTATTGGTTGATCTTCTTGCTAGGCTGTAGCAACGGTAACCACAGAAACCCTCTATTTACTTTTTCTACTTAGGCTAATTTATCTTGGTCGGCCTTGTCAATGTACTATATATCTGTGTTGATTGTCCGTAATTTTTTAGAGCATTATGCATGGCTTTATTGTCATACTAATTTTATCTGACCTTATGCTAATGTCAATGATATAAATATTTTTTTTAATTTGAGAAATTTCCATTGCATGTGATATTTACTAATCTGAGCATATGCTTGTTCAACTAATTTTATCACTTTCCTCTATATGTTCCAAGTGCCAATGATGGTTATATTAGTAGCAAAGCATGATATGTGATTATTTTCTTGTTTAGATGGATCAAGAAGAGACTATGCTCCTTCTTATTGTTCAGGCTGCTGCTCTTGTGACTACTATGTATGCCTACTTAGTGAACAACCTTAGTATAGTTGAGAACAGGAGAGCCCGGATCACATATGCACCTATGAGTGAAAGGGACAAAGAACGCCAAATATATCTGAATAAACTCTACAACTGTAATGACGTAGAGTGTATAAACATGCTACGTATAAGGAGGGTCCCCTTTTTTGAACTCTGTAACTTGCTAAGGGGAAGGAGTTTGCTTTCAGATAGCATACATAGCTCTGTGGAGGAACAAGTTGCAATGTTCCTACATGTGGTAGGCCATAACTTGAGATTTAGGGTTGTCCATCAATCTTTTGTGAGATCTGTTGAGACAGTCAACAGATACTTCCAACAGGTCTTATATGCTATTAGAGAGCTTAGAAATGAAATGATTAAACCACCAACTAATGACACATCACCAAAGATATTGGGCAGCTCAAGATGGTATCCTTATTTTAAGGTAATAGTTGTGTCAAGTACTTAGGACCATGAGTAATGCATTGCAACACAACTTAATGCCATTGTTGGTGCTCATGTAGGACTGTGTTGGTGCAATTGATGGTACTCATGTCCATGCTAGGGTACCAGCCAAGATTGCATCGGCCTTTAGGGGTAGAAAGCACTACACCACTCAAAATGTACTAGCTGCAGTTGATTTTGACCTTAAATTCACATATGTCCTTGCTGGTTGGGAAGGTTATGCACATGATGCCCTTATTCTTGCTGATGCAATTGAGAGGGCTGATGGTTTATGTGTACAACCAGGTAATGACACTAACTTTGGTACACACCACTAGAGTGCACTTGCCTAAGCAAGAGGACTGATGCATGTGCATAATTTTTTTAGGGAAATTCTACTTAGTTGATGTTGGATATGCATGTCGTCCTGGATTCCTACCTCCTTATCGTGGTACTAGATATCACCTTAATGAGTATGGTGGTAGGAATTATCCAAGAAATCCAAGAGAGCTCTTCAACTTAAGGCACTCAAGTTTGAGAGTTACTATAGAAAGGGCTTTTGGGGCACTAAAGAATCGCTTTCGCATTCTTGACAACAAACCATTCCATCTCTACAAGACCCAAGTGCAGCTAGTTCTAGCATGTTGCATCCTTCATAATTGGATCCTTGGCCATGGCCAAGATGAATGTTTCCCTCCTGAGTCAGCATGGCTGCCTAACAACAACAATACTGTCGAAGCCAATGGTGTCAATATGGAAGATGATCACGGTGGCAGGGAGAAAAGAATTGATCAGATCCGTCATAGGCTCACTACCTGTATATTTGATCACAGTCATCAAACCTCCCAAGAAGTTCATTAAAGAGCTTGACAAACTGAGGCGTCGCTTCCTCTGGGCTGGGGATGTGCAACTCACTGGTGGTAAGTGTAAGGTCGCATGGAAAAAGGTCTGTGTGCCGACGCTGAACGGCGGCCTGGGGATAAAAGACCTGGAACTCTTTAGTCGATCACTGCGACTAAGATGGTTGTGGTTCGCTTGGGAGGATAGGGAGCGGCCCTGAAAGGACTTGCCAATCCAAATGGACAGTGAAGATCGCCAACTGTTCAACGCAGCCACCAAAGTGGAGTTGGGCAATGGCCGTAAGGCATCCTTTTGGCATTCAAGATGGCTCCAAGGAGATGTTCCAGCAGAACTAGTTCCTGCTCTATACAAGCACAGTAGGAGGAAAAATAGATTGGTAGCCGATGCACTAACTAATCAAACATGGGTCAGAGACATAGATTATAATATGACTACAGAGCTTATCTCCCAGTTCATGCTGCTTTGGGACAGGTTGGAAAGCATCACTCTGACAGAGTCGCAACACGATCATATAACATGGCTGCACACTTCGAATGGAAAATATTCAGCCAGATCAGCTTACAATCTGCAGTTTGAGGGAATGGCAAGATGCAAAACGGCTGAAATAAATTGGAAGACAAAGGCGCCGCCAAAATGCAAGTTCTTCATTTGGCTCTTGTTGCAAGACAAGGTGTGGACAGCGGCAAGGCTACAGGTTCGCCAATGGCCAAATGAATACTTCTGCCAACTGTGTTACCGTAACCTTGAAACGGCAACACACCTACTCATGGAATGTTCTGTAGTCAAAAGCATATGGGAAAGGGTAGCACTTTGGGTCCGCACTCCAAGCCTGCTTCCTTCAAATTGGAACCAAGCCACTGATCTAAAGGAATGGTTCTTTCAGTGGGTTAATGGTACGCCTACACCTTCTAGGGAAGGTATCCAATCTCTGTTTATGCTGGTGACTTGGGAAATTTGGAGGGAGCGCAACAACAGAATATTCAGAAGGCAATGCAGATCACTACAACAGGTGATGGAGTCCATATATGATGAAGCTAAAGCTTGGTGTTATGCTGGTAACAAAGGTCTGCAACAGGTGCTTCATAGACAGTACGTGAGCGCCCTTCCGGCAGCACTACCAAATGATGCAGATGCGATTTTAGTAATGTAATTGAGCCTGTGTAAATTCGGGGTGGCATGGAGTTCAGAATTCTGAACGACAAGTGTTGTGCTGATGGCGTTGTTTGTGACGCCAAAGCCATTCTCTGTAAATACTCTCTTCACTTATCAATGAAAGCCGATAACGGATCTTTCGAAAAAAAAAGCTTTCCTGTTCTAGTTGCTGCCAATTACTCCTTCCATCATCCAAGTATTTCAAATTTGATATTTGATATCATAAATTTTTATAGTTTTCTCTATAATTATTGGTCAAATTTAAGATTTTTTTATCTCTAAAATTCTGGGGGGAAAAATACTCTTTACTGACCTCCCGTGAACAAGATTGAAAAGGCATCAAATAAAATGCTCCGGTTGTTTAACTAGGTTTTTTTTTGACAAGCATATCGGCCCAGCTTCACCTATAAGCCACTTTGCTTGTAGGAAAAAATTGTCCCACGGCACGCTACAACTTTTTTTTTTATAAAAAAATGATACAAATTTTCTTTGTGAAACGGATGGTAGAATAATGTTGTTTGGGAATTAGAAGTGTCAAACAAAATTGTTCCAAATCTATACGTGTATGTAGTAGCTATATATAAGAGCAATAGGAGAAAATCTCTCTCCCTTCCTATATATTTTCTCTTCTCGAACTTGTCCCATGTGTTTCATTGGCTTCCAACACACGGATTTTTTTAGCTATTGGATGAAGATCTAGCGGTTAGCACTCGGTTAGCACTCTTCTTCAACCTCCTGACGACGGACAGCAGGAGCTCCCCCGCCGCCGACCACCTCCCCGTCGCGGGCGTTAGGGTTCGTCGGCCGGAACCCTAGCGCCCGCGGCGACCGCCCTCTTCCCCTCACCCCCACCGCCGCCATCTTCTCCAACTCCGGCGAGCTTCCCCCGCCCCGGCCTGGCCCGACCGCCACTACCGCCGTCAGCTTCCCCTAAACCGCCCATCGACCATCCCCACCGCCTGGCCTACCTACCTCCCCCGGCCGGCCGACCATCTATACCCCACCGGAGTTGGAGAAGAAGGGGTGGAGCTCGCCGGAACCCTAGAAGAAGACTCAGGGGTGGGCGCGGGGGCGGCGCGAGCGCGTCGACGGCGGGATGGGCCGGGCCGGGCGGCGGCGCGAGCTCCAGCAGAGCAGGTCGGGAGGGAGAGGAGTAGGAGAGAAAAAAATTTGTGTGTTCCAACACAGGTGTGTTGGTTAGCATTCCTCTTCTCCTATCTCCCACTTCCAACTTCTCTTCTTCCATTCCATCCCTTTGAGCAGCAGGCACATAGATTCAAATAATAGGGAGTCGATCTCTGAACAATTTGTCATACATGATTAATTTATTATTGGACTTAAGTAACTTAAATAACAGTGGTCGTGGGTCTTACATTTATTTGATTTATTTTATTTCAAGATCCAGTTACGGGTGCAAACTCTCACATACACGAACACACCCTCACCTTTATAAACGTACACATACACATCCTACCCATATAAATACTTACGAAGAACCGAGTTGGACCAATAAATCTTGAGATTGACAAAGAATAATCCAGAAAAATACGAGTACCCGTGTCAAATCAGAGACTTGAACCTAAGTAGGTAGGTTCACCACAAGAAACACAAACAACTAAGCTATGGGCAGTTGGAAAAAGGTTAAGCTAAATTCAATGAAACAAAACAGAGCCTTTAAGATTTAAGATAGCTATCTCATTATAATTGACTTGGATAGATCTAGGTGACCATGCGACTTGCAATTTCATCTACAACATGGAAAAACACGAGAAAGAGAAATTTCGCTATTAACTGAATAGGCAAATCTCGCTGTTTCAATGGCCATATGTTCTGTTTCCGCAACAACAACAACAAAAATGTTGGAGACAATTACTCTTTCCGGAAAAAGTACTAGTTTATACAAAATGTAATGAAAATACTGATATGATCCCTGATTGATTTTTTAGTAGAAGTAATAAGCAGTAGAACCATGCTCTGAATCTGACATAGAATTTCACCACCAATCAATCAGTACTAACTGCTCAAACAACATCGTCGTCCCCCGTTTACAACGCCAATTCGTCATCCAGCGATCGAGCAGCTTCCCGGGCAGCGCCGGCTCAGATCTTCTTTTTCGGCTCGCCGGACTCGCGGAGGACGGACCAAACCACGGGATACCTCCGGACGGCATCCACTACCGAGCCGAAGGAGATGATCGCTGTCTGCCAGCACAGGATCTTAAAACGCATGGACGCGCCGGGGACGAGGAAGCTCAGGAGCGTGAACAGCGCCCCGGCTGACAGGAAAAACGAGATGTGGAACATCGCCCGCTTGAGCGCCTTCCGATCCTTCGCAGCCGCCGACGTCTCCTCCGCCTCCTGCTTCCCCGACATCGTCTCCGCTTCCGCCTTGTTCGGGTCCACCGCCGCCTTCGCCGCCGCTGGAATTTGCTTCCGAGTTCAGAGCAGATCGGATCGGTTATTGGGCTGGGCCTCAGCCCTCAATGACAGCTCCTGATGATTTTATTTTTTTTATCGGGGAAAAAAACTCTTTTCCTTCCTCAATTTGGCAAAAGTTCAGTTTTCTCCCAAATACCTAAACTCTAAAACCGAGCAATCTACCTCTCTAAACTTTTAAAACCGTAGCTTCTACACTGGGGTTTTGGATGCGGTTTTTATTTTTTAGGCTAATTGTTTAAAAAATCATAATAAATCCAAAAAAATTATAAAATAAAAAATCTAATTTTGTTTAGATTCCACGTGAGAATATATAGTATGATATGCTTTAATACAAAATTTTTGTTATAGATTTAGATCTATTCTTTTCTATAATTGATTTTGATAATTTTTAAATGTAGTTTCTATAATACAATTATGATGAAATTATGAGTTTTGTTAAATTTGAGGTGCCTGAATTTTAGTTTTCTTTCATGCGACAGTTATTGCATATATTTATTACTAAAATAGCAGTTTTAGTTCGTTGCAATTTATGTAAACACAGTCTGCAATTTTTGGTTTCGGAAATAAAAAACATGTTAAACAAAACTACAAATCTGACAAAATTTTATAAATGTTGGCACAAAGATAATTCAACAATTAAAATTATTTCTATAGGAGGACAAGGAAAAAAATTAATATGTTATAACATAAAGACAAATAACAAAATTAACAACTAACGTATATTAGTGTTGGTGGTATATTAGTGTTGCCTGAAATCATCTTAAATTTCAGACACCTGAACTATGAAAACTGTGAAATTATTGTGGTGAAGTTTCTATGATGGCCTGTAGTAGATTGTTCCAAGTTTCTATAGTAGATTGTCTCCTATTGCTCTTATATATAAGAGCAATAAATCTTGAACTGTAGCAAAAGTTCCATATTCATTGGATCCGAAAACTCAACAAAGTACAGAAGAAAAGAAGGAGCTCAATATCTTACCTTGACTTGGCCGAATATCTCCTCTGCAGTAAACAAGGTGTGCCAATGTTTTCATGCCCCTATTGATGCTCATTGGAGAATTTATAACTTAACAGGAAGGTTTTGTCCGAATTAAGCAACACATGTGATCAGTCACAAGAACGGACGCAGTAATATCCTATTATTACAAGTAAACCAAAAGAAGCGAGTGCTAAGCACTATCCTCTGCTCCAGGTCCAGGTCCAAGGACGAGGACATAGCTATCACAGTGTGCTAAATTGTTACGCTGAGTAGTCAACAGTCAAAAACACCGGAGCATCAAGAGGAGAGCGTGGAGCAATTTAATTAAGGTAGAATCATGTGCATCGTAGCTTAAGGGGTATCATTGCACTTACATATCTAAAGTGCTCAGCGACACAGAGAAAATAATACAGCAGAATTTAGTGAGCAGTTTTTTCTTTTCTTTATTTTTGAATGCGTAGAATTTTATTTGCTGGACGAATTTAGTAGTGAGTGGCCCAATATAGATAAAAATGTTATATACAACTCTTAGTCCAACTTTCTTGAATATAGTATCTCAAGTTTGACTTATAAATTTTTACATATCTCTCTCTCTTACATTATTACATATAGTTTTTTTTTATTATTGTGTTCATTTCGTTTTTCACCCAAACACCAGTTGGATGTATTCGGTATCCAGCCACGTTGCTTTGTTTTTGGCATAGCTTTTTCTCTCATGCCCAGAGATCCTCGACAGGAATTAATCTCTAGGGGAGAAAAAGAAACACAATGCTTGCGTGCAAGTGCAAATTATATAGGTTTTCTTGCTCACTAGAGTTTGCAAGTCAGAAAAAAAAAAGAGATCACTAGCTAGTCTGCGAAACATGCTTTTTTACACCAAAAGTACCGCACCTGTTTGGAACCAAAAAAAAAAAAAAACAGCATCCCTTTCTGTTTCCGGACACATACTCATCAGGCATGTTTGCTACGGCTGATCCCAGGTGAACACGTAACCCATGACCGGGAAGGCGAAGGACAGGATGAACATGAAGACGCAGAGAAACACATCTTCCTTGTTCGTCAACCGCATCGCCAGCGGCGCGACGAGGAACACCATGATCACCACCCACAAGGTATTGGAGAAACCCTGCAGAGAGAAAACCAACCATGCATCAGATATATATATATATATATATATATATATATATATATATATATATATATATATATATATATATATATATATATATATATATATATATATATATTGTATACTGTTCATATACACGTATGCAGTGGATAGACTGCAGTCGCGTTCTGTACACCTATACCCTGATCGCGCTTGCCCATGCGGGGGTACGCCTTCTCGGCGTCTCAGATGTTGTAGTGCAAGGCGCGCCGCCATGCGGCGACGGCGCGGCAGCAGGTGGAGGCGGAGACCAGGACCGGCCTTCTTCTAGCAAGTGGTATAGGCTGTCGTACTCGTGATCCTTCGCCGACGACGGTGTCCCCATGGCCGGCCGAGCAGCTAGAAAGCAAGATGCACGCGTGCGGTTAATCTGAATTTCTGTTGTTTTTTTTATTATCTCTCCCCTTCATCGGCTATGCCAAATAGTCTCTCGTGCCGACTCCCGTTCTTTCCCAATCCAGTTTGATAACCGCGTACTCTTGGATCCAGGATCCAACTCCAACCCTAACTTATTAGGGATTAATTAATTAATTAATTAAACTAGCCTTTTTATGTTCACTTAGTATAATGTTCTCAGATTATATTTTAATATTCACGTATATTTGTGAGATGTTCAATGTATATTTAAGATTGTTCTACCTTTTTTCATGTGATGTTTTTTTTATTAATTTTCTCTATTACATGAACTTGTATTCTTTATATGTCTTGGTTGATGTTATACAAGTTTATATATGTAATCGGTGCTTATACAAGTTTGAATAGCTCTTATCTAGATTGATACGAAGTTCGATTCTAAAACCTATCAGGTCACATATATGATCTAGACTCAGAAACAATCAGTTTTCCATACGAATCTTATTCCGACATGTCTCATGATGAAATACCTCCGAGTAAGAAGAATATGGATTCTAATTCTAATCCAAATCCAAATAGAAAAGATAATATATTTAGCTTGAAAAATTGCAATACAATAAGTTGATGATAGGATGGAAGAGAGATAAAATAAACAAAAATATGAATATCAAATGCATACTCTCGTGTCTTTTTAATTAACATTCACTTTTCTCTCCTGTTGTAACACACGAGCATGTTTGCTAGTGCCTAATAGTCTCTCTTGCCGACTACCGTTCTTTCCCAATCTAGTTTGATAACTGCGTACTCTTGGATCGGTATCGGACTCCTAGTCGTAACCATAACTTATTACAGATTAAAATAAACTGGGCTTTTTTATTTAGATGTTCCACGATTATATTTTAATACTTACGTATATTTGTGAGATGTTCAATGTATATTTTATATTGTTCTAGTGATGTTCTATGTATTTTTTATTACCTTCTTTTTTATGTGTTCTTTTTATTTTTATCTATTACATAAATTTTATTCCTCATATATCATGGTTTGATGTTTCCGTCGTATATGATGCTCACATAATATAAATGTATAAATGTGATATTCTATTAGTATATTTGAATATTCATGTATAACATGTTCTATATGTATATTTTGAATTGTTCTGGTACACTATCTATGAGATGTTCTGTGTTTTTTAATACGGTGTTCCATATTAAATTTTTCTTTCACTATTTACATTTAATTAATACCTTTTATTTCATTTTTTCTATTTTTACTGTCACATGACTTTTGTTGCACTATGTTGTTTTTTCCGGTTAGGTAGTTTTTCTCCATATTACATGAGAGCTACCATGGTATAGATTTTTGTTTAGAATATTATTAAGGGATGGGACTTTTTTCATGAGACCTAAATGGTTTTTAATTATTCACAAAAAAATTATATCTAACACAAAATAAAGTGAGGTGTAGTGGCTGGTGAAACTTCATAAGCACATCGGGAACATAAATAGTTATAAACATATATACAAATAAAATTACAGGATGGCCCAATCCTCTGCTTTTATATGTAAAGTGTCTACTCCTTGATGATCGTAGCCCAAAGACCTATGAACCACATTATGTTTAATGATCTCTCCCCCTTTTGATAAATATATATTTTATACTCCCTTCATCCCAAATTGTAAGTCATTCTAAGAATCTTGGAGACTCAAAGTTTCTCAAGTTTGACCAAACTTATATAACAATATAATAATATTTATGATGTCAAATAAGTATTCGTTATCAATTATATTTTCATAATATACCTATTTGATGTTATAAATCTTTATAGTTTTGTCTATAATTCTTGGTCAAACTTGAGATGCTTTGACTCTCCAAGATTTTGGGATGCAGGGAGTACATTTTATATGCAAGTTTAAAATATTGCACTAATTGCGGAAGTGGGCCACGAAGCGAGGGTTAGCGCGCGTTGTAATGGGCCACGAAGCGAGGGTTTGAAATGGGCCACGAAGCGAGGGCACGCATATGGATCTGGACCACGCGCAAAATTGGGCCACCGTGGTCTGTGGATGATGGGTGGGCGGGGGTGCTCCATGCCACTTGGGTGCGAACGAATCTTCCCTACTTTTGAGATTTTGGCCCAGAAGGGTGCGATGCACAATTAAAGCTCACTCAGAGGACCAATCAGTACCGTCTTTTTTTCTTTTCTCGGTTGGTTCCGTGTGTACGGGTACGGTAGTTGGATTTCTCTTTCTTTTTTTCTTTTTTGTATTTCTTTTCCTTTTCCAAGTTTTATTTTATTATTATTTTTATTTTGTTTTTATTTCTTTTGTGTTTTTTCTTTTTCTTTTTTCTTTCTTTGGATTCCTTTTTCTTTCATTTCACTTATTTATTTTTATTTGTCTGGAGTTTTATCATTCTTTTCATTCTATTTATTCTTGTACTATTTTTTTTTATTTTACTAAATTAATTTTTATTTCCTTTTTCTTTTTTTAAGATAAACCTAGTACTTAAATCAGCAGTATTACTATTTGGTCGACGACAGCGGCCGGGCCCGGCAGAGTAGCTAGAGATCGAGACGATAGATAGGATTTGCATGCATGCAGTAGTGCAGCGGGTGCAGTACGTGCAGCACACCAAATTAACACGTACACGGAGCACAATGCTATAGGCGCATGCATGCACTGTGGTTTGCTTCGTCCCGTGTCTCTCGCTCGCGCGCGCCTGCCGCCCGCCCACCGTGAACGTGCGTGCGTGCGGCGCGCTGGCAACTGTAGTACTGTACGTCACGTACAGTGAGCGGGTCAAAGTTATAAATCATCTATAACTTTTAAATTATTGAGTTTGTAAATATAAAAATTATATGAACAGATTTGTCTTGAAAAATATTTTCATAAAAATATACATATATTACTTTTCCATAAATATTTTTATAAAAATAAAAGGTCAAAGTTGTGTTTTGGAGACCGTGTCGCTGTCCTAAACGTCTTTTATTTCCGATACGAAGGGAGTATTAAAAGATGACTAAAATATTTTAGTCAAACTAAAATTTAGGAGGTGAGAGAACCAAACACATGTATAGTCTGTGTTTATGTTGTGGTGGCAGTGCATCCAGCTGCAGTACTGGACTGTAGCTAGTTCTGGACTTGGAATTGGAATTCTGAACCTGTCAGACAGATCTATGACGTCGTCATTTTCCATTCAGTCTCGGCTTGCAACTGCATGTCGTAACAGCATCTTAATCTCTATCTAACCGCACGAAAAAGACAGCATTAGTTTCAGATTATGAACTGGTTTGACAGCTGCAAAAAACTTGGGAGTCTGAACTCGTGCTGACTGCTGATGACTGACGTTACTGATAGCATATATAGCACTTCTACTACCGACCATAACCTCGAGATTTCACCAAATCTGTGAGTGAGCAGACGGGGTTCGTTTCGTTCTGAATTAGTCTATCACTGGTAGGGGAATTCACTGGCAAGCAAGCCTGTTCACACAGCCCAAATTAATCCCCTTATTCCTGCTTAGTAACGACGACAGTTACTTAGGGCTAGAGGCAGTAGAGAGACATTGTTCGCTCTTGCACTTACCGAATTCAACCCACGCGGCTGGTGATTGGCTGGCTAGCGGGCGCGTCTCATGCGACGCGGCACCCTTCGCGGCGTCCAGGCTGGCGGGCGCAGCTCCCTACGGCGGATCCAAAGCGGCACCTCCGGCAGACAGCTCCTGGTCGCGACCTCGGCGCGGCGGCGTCCGGCGGAGTTCTCCTGGTCGCGTCTGGCGGAGATAACCTCGGAGTGGCAGCGATTTGTTTGCCGGACGAAGATTGAAGGAGCGACCGGCGGCGGCACGGCTCCTCGCGATGGATGCTCAGCGGGGTTGGAGGCGGCGGCGACGCGGCGTTCCTCGCGGCAGCCGTTCAGCGGCCGGAGTGGAGGGACGTGCGCGTGTGGAGGCCAGATTGGAACTCGTGGTGGATGCTCGTGTGGAGGCCGGAGGCCGGGCTGGAAACTGACGATGGTACCACGGATGCAAGATTTTCTCGCGTGGAGTTCGCGTGAGGCCGGGGAACTCGCGTCGTCAGTTTCCTTTTTTTTTTGTTTACCTGCGTGGCCGACGGTGGGTTCCCTTTGTTGGCCGGGGTTTGCGTTGTCTTTTTTTTTTGTTGTTGCGGGATTGCGGGATTTTTTCGCGTAGCCGGGTTACTTCGTCGGATGGGTTTGGTGTCGTCGTGTGGACGGAATAGATCTATATTTTTTTGTTGTAGAGATAGTGCATGGTGTGAGCCGGTGGTACTAGCGTACTACAAGTAGCTGCCGACAGTAATCAGCATGCAGGCCGGCAGGCGCAAAGAGGTAGCGGCGAGCAGTTGCATGCATGCACATCGTCGTCGACAAATAGCTAGCAGCAGCAAACGATGTGTTTGTATACCGTTCTTGTTGCTGCTTAGAAATTAAACAAATTGATGATGAATATATTGAGTATATATATAGTCGTTCCATGTAAGCTTTATCTAATATAATATACTATAATATTTTTTCTTAGCTAGCTAGGAGTAGTAAAAATTTGTAGGGCAGGCTTATTATGAATGCTAGCTACATCCGCCCTCACTGTGGTGGGCAGTGCATGCAGCTAGACAGCTAGCTAGCCGCTGCGTGCCTTTGTGTGTTCGGCCGATAATTTTTTTTAAGCTGGTAAATCGGTTGTTTTGTTTTGATATCTTATCCAAACTCCATGATCTGCTAGCACCACGTACGAGCTAGCCACTCCATCCCAAGAAATTAAATTTTAAGTTTCACGGAATCTATGGGGAAAAAATGCTAACATTTTAAAGTTGAACCCGGCCTATTATAGATTAGTTTTACAACATTTTTGAAAATGTAAATGGTTTGGGTTATTTCTAATTTCAATCGAACTTATAAACAGATTTACTTGTACTATTATATATGTTATACGTACGTACTCCACACTCCACCCGGGTTTCATTTTCTAGGGAGCTAGTGGAGCGTTGGCGCGTTGCAGTGGGCAGGGAATGGGGAGTGGTCGCATCCATGGCCACGGCCGGGAAGGTTGGCCCATGGGCCATGGCGATGCGTGCAGCGTGCAGCAGCCATCCCGTCGTGGGTCGGCGTCGTGTTAGGTCGAGTCTAGTGGCGGAGCCAGAAACGAACAAAGGGAGGGCTAAATAAAAGAGGGCTAAAAAATTTGCTCGTCCAACAAAGTACACTAGCAGATTTAGCTCGTTTTACATAGTACACTAATAACAAAAACAAAGATGGATACTGATTTCAATGTGCTCAAAGATACATAGAATAGAGAAGTGGGGATAGAAAATTACCAAATTAAAATAGCCTTCCTCTTCCATAATTATAAAAAAAATTCATGTCTTCGGACTTCAGGCTTCAAGAATTCACACCACTTAGAGCCCGTACCACCATGATCAATGTTACATATTTTTAAAAATGTCATACATCATTAAAAAAAATCAAAATATCATTGTAAAATGAAATGTACTAAAACAGTAAGCACCTGGAGCCGGAGGCCTCATGTGGCAATTGCCACATTCGATTTCTTAAGGCTTGAAAGCGCTTCAGAATTTTTTCATCTTCAACCGATGCAAACAAGTCTCTTTCAATGTAGCATACCATGTTATTATTCATCCACTCATCATTCATTTTATTTCTTCGTTCAGTCTTAATGATATTCATAGCAGAGAAAGCTCTTTCAACTGTTGCTGTTGCAACTGGTAAAATCAGTGCAAGTTCAATGAGACGATACACCAAAGGAAAATGGGTATGTCTATCAGTCTGAACCATCTTCTCAGCAAGATTTCCAAGATCAACACAATTGTTGAAGTCGCTAGAATTTCTAACCTCATAAATAAATATAGGAAGATCTTCTTCTATCTTTAAACAGTCATAACCAATGAAGTCATCAGCATAAATCTGAGCTAGCTGAACTAACTTTTGTATCTGAAAGTTTTCAAAAGAATTCCTCGGATCGAGACAAGCAATACATCTCAATAGCTCGGTTGATATTTCCGGAAAACGATTGTTTAACTCACAAAGAATCTGATCAAGCACAACATTGAAAATCCCATGATGAAAATGATGGTAGTGGGTCACTAATTTAGCACCACGGTACCTCGAACGACCTCTAATTGGTATCTGCTCCTCCATATTAGGAATGGCTATCTTCATTTTGACACAAAAGTTTTTTACTTCTTCAAAAAGAGAGTCCCAACCATTTTCCCGCATGTCATTCAAATTGCTCATCACAGACCCAATTAATCCTATGGCACGAACAATATTCTAATTTTTTCTTTGCAAACATTGTGACAAGTCCTGAGTTTTTCCCAATACTTTGATCATAAGATGTAATATAAAGACAAACTCAAATGACTCCATCCTTTGTATCAACCCAGAAGCTGTGGTTTTCTTGTCCCCATCAGTTCCATCCTCACTAATAATTTCTAACACCTCCAAAACACCACCCCACATGAGCATAAGACGTGCTAATGTTTTGTGATGTGTTCCCCACCGTGTATCACCAGGTCTAGCAAGACTAGTTTCTTGGTTTTTCCCTTTCCCAGAAAAAATAGCACCACTATCTAATTTCTCTACAAGACTGTCATGGACACTTTGAAGAAGTTGATCTTTCCTCTTGCAAGAAGCACTAACAGTAGTGACAATTGAAGTGACATAATTAAAGAAATCAAAGGTTGAACCACAACTCTTGGCTACAGAAACTACCACAAGTTGCAATTGATGAGCAAAATAGTGAATATAAAAGGCATAGGGGTTATCATTTAATATCAGCCTTTGCAATCCATGAAACTATCCTCTCATGTTTGATGCTCCATCATATCCTTGTCCTCTAATCTTAGATATAGATAAACCATATCTTGTAAGCATAGCATCCAATGCAACCTTCAGTGAAGCTGATGTGGTGTCAGAAACATGTTCAATGCCAAGAAACCTCTCAATCACACTGCCTTTATCATTAGCAAACCTATAACACAAAAGGACAATTTTGGTTAATTGAAAACAACAAAAATATACCAATAAAATGGACAAATTAAGAACTGATATGTACCTCACAACCACAACCATTTGTTCCTTAATAGATGCATCTAGAGCCTCATCAACAAGCACCGCAAAACAACGATCTCCTATTTCACTTTTGATTAGATCACTTGTCTCCTCAGCACAAGCCCTAACCAAATCTTTCTGAACCATTGGGCAACTCATTTGATTATTTGCTGGAGCATTTTCACATGTCACAAGTGCAGCTTTAGGATCCTTCTTTCTGTACCATGCAACCATCTCTAGAAAGTTTCCTTTATTTTTTGATGTTTTAGACTCATCATGTCCACGAAATGCTAGAGCTTGCAAAAGGAGAAATTTAGCAATGCCTAACATGATAGTTAAACGAGCTTTATATGCCTCCTCTTCCGCGGCACTTGTCACAGTCCACACATGTTGTACAATTTGCCTTTGATTTCTAAAATCAGCCGCACGCCTCCTTGCATTATTATGAAAACCATCAATTGCTTGAGCATGTTCCCTAAAAGAATTTTTTGTATTCTTCCAATTCTTGAATCCTACTTTGGTGAATGTATCATTACCAAAACTGCTAGTTATTTGTGGCTTAAACAGATAGCAGTAAAAGCAATAAGTTGCATCCTTAGCTACACTGTACTCTAACCAATCAAATTCAGCAAACCATGATTGGACAAAACCTCTTGATTGTTGGACATCTTTTTTTGTTCTTGAAAACTTATGACCAGTTGGTCTACATGGACCCATTTCTAGATATGCTCTCCTAGCATCATCCCTAATGTCATGATGGAACTCATAAATTTGCTTTCTAAGCCCTGGATCAGCAACTATTTCATCCATATTGAGTTCAATCCGTGGTCTTTTTTGCTCAACTAGGCTCTCTCTAGTTCCAGCAGTGCTACTATCTTTCTTACTAAAATACTTCTCCATTCTAGTCTAGCCTTGTATGCATGCCACAAATTAGGGATAAAATGCAATCAAAAATTATATACTGAGAAATGAGAATCTATATTGGGGGAAAAAAGCATGGGAGTTGGCCAGTTGGGGTTCTCACCGTCACACTGCTTGACTACTGCAGAAGGAGAACGGAGAGTGGCCGAGCGCCCGAGCCGCCGAGCTGCAGATGCTGTTCTGTGGCGGCGTGGCTAGGAGGCTGGCTGCCGGTGCTGCTCCCGTGCTCTGTGACAGGCTGACAACGGAGAACGGACGGACGGCGCGCGGGCGCGCAGCCACCAGCCCACCACCGCACCACGGACGGACGGCGACGCGGCCACCGTCCCCCGCAGACGGACAGCGACGCCGAGGCTGGGGCTGGCCGCGGCTAGACGAGCAGACGACGACGCGCCAACGCTGGGGCTGTCCGTTGGCGAGGAACGTGGAGACCGGCGAGACGAGTGACGCGTGGCAACCGGCGTCCGGCGAGATGAGCGAGCGGCGACAGGACTCGGCCTCTCGGGAGAGTTGAGAGCGGACAGGGGCTAGGGTTGAGACTTGAGAGTTCATGGGCTCCGGGGGGCTAATGGGCTGTTTTTTTATTTTTCAATTTTGGCCCACGCCCCGGGCTACAGCCCGGGCAGCCAGGGGCCATTTCCGCCACTGGTCGAGTCCACCCGTCGCGTCGCCCGTCCATCATCCAGTCAAACAATGTGCATGGTTCAGTGCAGACGAAGAGCCGAGGAGGAGTTGACACACCTGACAGACAGACAGACACACACGAACAGGCTGCGTCGCCTCGGCATGGGCACTGGACTGGAGGTAGTAGGCAGACCCGTGCATGCATGGAGTGCACAGGCGCAACTGGCTGTTCCTTCCCGTGTTCCGTCTTCCCGCGCAGCAGCAATAAATGGAGTGCAGCCTGCACACCCACTTCTAGTTGGCCGTGCCGTGCAATAGAAATGGTAAAATGGTGGCAGCGCCAACAGGCTGGCACGTGGCCCTAAACTGACCGAGACATCTGATCACATGCGTCACCACGTGGGAAGAGTTTAAAGTTTTCTTTACAAAAAGCTTTCATCGAGCGGGGATAGCTCAGTTGGGAGAGCGTCAGACTGAAGATCTGAAGGTCGCGTGTTCGATCCACGCTCACCGCATTTTTTGAATTTTTGTTTTGTTTTGTTTTGTTTCTTCAATTCATTCAGTCCTTCAGCGTTTTTTCGGTTTGATCTTTTTCTCCAATTCATTCAGTCCTGTTTTTTGTAAAAAAAAAATTCTCCCATTCATTCAGTCCTAAGCTTGTTTTCTTTTCCATTTTTGGGCAGAAGAGCTGAAGAGGAGGAGGCAAGGATTGCAGGAGGCATGTCATCATCTGCACGCCTACAGACTGAGACTGGTGCATCCTGCAACCCCACGTCTGCATGCTCCCCTCCCTCCCAGACTCCGCGTCCCTATTCATCTCAACTTCTCGAGCACCTCACCCAAACACAAGAAAGAAAGAAACAAACAAGCGACATGAATTGCGCACTGTACTCGACCTGTTGCATGCCGCTGGCACTGATTCCACCTGCAGCCTCTGCATTGGCATAGCATTGCATTGGAGACATCTCCCTCTGCCCTCTCTGCCTCTGGCGTCTGCTAGCCTGCTTCCCCCACACCTCCATGGCTCCATCAGAGTTGAGAGCAGCAGCCAGCACCCAGCAGAGCAATCTGAAGCTCCCTGGTCTCCCACTCGTCCTGTTCAATGCCTCCATGGAGTTCACTGTGCTTTGCATCGGCATGTCCGTTCGCAATGCGGTCGATCACAAGCACAACCAGGGCCATTGCGGTTCGTTACTGGCTACAGTAGCGTAATAGTAATACTAGGTCGTCGCCTGTGCTGCAAAACCAAATCCATAGTAATAGAAATAGCGTTTGGTTACCATGCGATTCTATTCCAAGAACAAAGTGTCTGTCAGTGCAGTGCAGATGCTTTGCTTGGGGGCGCGTTCGATCGTCGATGTGACTGTCTGCTGCTGCTGCTGCTCTCTCGTCGTCTCTTTCGATCCTTCTTCTCTTCTCCCTTCACCGGCCAACCGTCCGGCTTTAGTTACTGTACTATGCTTGCTTTATCTTTTATTACGTGCACTGCACTGCGGCTGCTGCTGGGTTTGCTCCTCATCTTTTCTTGGAACAGCTCCTCTCTTCTTCCTCTTTGCTTTCCCGGCTTTTCATTTCCGTCCGTTGCTGTTTCGAGCACAGCGGAACGGACATCCCTCCTCAAGCACAGCAGATTTGGTGCCGTGCAAAAGAACAGGCTAGCACTTCAACCACATGTGTCAAACACAACAGTCCACAGGTCTATCTGCACTTCCACGACAGAGCTTTCAAGGAGCACTGCACTGCAGAGAGTGAAACCATCTCTCTCTCTCTCTCTGGAGGAGAGCATCATGGCCGGAGGGGGAGCCAAGCCGCCTGTATCCTTTTTTTGCTGAACAGACACAGATACAGCGGCAATGAGTGCAACAAATGCCATGCCTCTCCATCCAAACTGCTCTCGAGCACGACACAAAAGGCACCCACATGCATGATTCCTCTCCAGCCATGCCGAGGCCCAGCCTCTCACAATCACAACCCATCATTCCTCCTCCTTCAGGCTTGTTTGCTCTTCTCTTATATATAGCCTTAGGAAAAATTGTGTATCCCAAAGCTAATTCATTCCATGTATCATTCAATGACTTAAAAACAGTTCCACAACTTGCATGGGACACACAAACTCTAGCTACCTGGTTTTACAAAGTTTCTACAAGGAAAAGAAACAAGACAAAAGGAAGAGAAAACATGTTGTGTTTGTTGACACTCCAGGGTCGTCCAACTACCAAAACAAAAAAAAACAAAAAAAAGACAACAGAAAATTTGAAGCAAATGCTTCGCTAGGAGGAGCTAATTAAGGGGGCTCTAAAGTTGGATAAAAATGTATATAGTTAGCGACATGGGCTGGTACATCTCCGACGACATAGCCATCGTTTTCTGTTGGTCAGCAGCAAAATCGCCCGATGTCCTGCATCAAACGAGCGAATACACATTGTTAGCTAATTTGGTTCTTGGAAGCAACAAAGGATAGTGTGTTGCCAGATGATTGATCCAAACTGTACCTTTTCATTCAGTTAGTATTTGCACATTCTTTCTTCAGTATCTGCCATCAAGCATGCCAAACAAACAGACCATTAGGATTCAGATTCAGACCATAATGATTGACAGCCACATCTTTCTCATCACTAAGCATGCATGTCTCAAGTTGGCAAACAGATCGTCAAGGGGGGGAATTGTTTAAGAGTACTCACATCTGATCACCTAGAGAAGAGAACTGAATCTGGAACCCTACATATAGAACATTTGACCAACCTCCTAACCTGCACGAAGCATCCACAAAGAGTAAATAAACAGTGGAGCACTAGTGCAAGCCAACGCTTGCCAAAAAGGAAACCAAGAAAATGAATGCAAAGTCAACATGGCGCAGAGGCATCTCTAGGCCTGAATGCAGCCAGGAAAAATATGCAAGTTGTAGTAGTATCGTTGGGGATTTCTACGTGACTAAAACAAGTTATCTTACCTTACTTATATCATGCTATAAGTCAACTCAATAAAACTTTATCTCTCTATAGCTCTGAGAATGCGGCAAGAGCTCCTCCACCTCAATTCTAGAGCTGAAATAGCCCATGTTTCTCCTCCTTTGGTGTACAATGTCGACCTCTGCCAAGAAAATACTGTACACCGGCCTGTGGTCCGAGAAACGAGACTCTCCACGAACATAAGACAGCTGATTGAGGCCGCTACCATACGAGAGAATGCGATCACACCTGTTAGTTTATAAGCAAGATATGAAAGAAATGAGATCTCTTGAGTAAAATAAAAATACAGAAAAATATAGCACATGTATCTATATTATACTTATTAATTAACTAAAGAAAACTACCATGCTGGTGTTCTCCTCTTCTCTTTAGGGTGCCTACCCTCTCCAGCATACCTATCTGAGTTGAATGAATATTTGTATGTGGGAGGAAAATAAATCCTCCCTTCTTTCCAACCCTGAAAAACACGTCCATATCTTTGTTGCATCCGCAGCTGTTTCATATATAAGAGGTAAACTCAAAGGTTTGCCATAGCCTTCACAGTATAAAAAAGGGGGAGAGACAGAAGGAATAAATTATAGAATGTATTTTAAGTCCTTCTCTTCTGAAACAACTTAATCTTCCAATTTGATAGCTTACTAAAGTATATTTCAGAGCATTAACAGCTGAGCAGTCATTTGCAGTAAAACTGAAATATATACTTATGAACTAGCACTTCAAGTTACCTGATCTTTCTCCAATAATTGCTTCCAGTTATGCATTTCGACAAGAGCCTTTGCCGAACAATACGATAGGGCAATCCGGTAATTCAAATCCCCAAGCCATATAATCCGACTGCAATTTGTAATTAAGCGCATAAACAGTTAACAGACAAATTTTCATTTGCTTCTATTGTTCTGCTGAAAGACAAATAAAGTCTCTTACTCATGCTCAAGAATTGTTTCAGGTGACTTAACATCACCAGCACCACGAACCCGCGGGAATCTGGTCTTTCTTAAAATTTCCAGAACATCGGAATTCCTTCGCAGTTCATCCCCTTCCTTTTCCCCTGACGTCAAATGGCAACATATGAAGCAGAAGCTTGTCTGGTGCAAAGACATGCTGATTGAAATAGAACCCTGCAACAAAAATGGAAGATCTTACTAATTTTTTTTTTGGACATATTGACAATGACTAAAATATTACAGTAAGAAATATTTACCTTATTTCCAAGATAACCCATCAATCCTCTACCCACACAAGAAACTTTCAAGTTTCTAACATCATCTCTTATTTCATTGCGCACCCAAACTGTGAGAAATATGCCAACCATTTGTTTGCTGGCAACTAAGAAATACCTGAAAGCAACATGCATACTCACAGCGTTAGATTCAAAGGAATTATAGCCAAAGCCCCAAACATGTGGTACGGTTAAACGCATTATGAAGCATTCGCAATACCTAGAGCTGTCTGATTGATCATCATTTTGTTCAGAAGGTGCAGATGCACCGTAGCTATGAGGAATGGTGAAATTTGTGCAGCATCGCTCACTTCCATATCTATGTTATCCTCATCAGGTGATCCAGGGCAGCGCAAACTTCCATCAAAATCACTTGGCCTGCCTCCTAAGTTGACTGGATCGCAAACACTAAACCTGCGATCTAGCCTTGGTTGTGGGAACATGAAGTCCCCATCCATTCTTAAACTACGGCTGAGGTTGTGGAACGACCGGCGATGGAAGAATGAGAAGTTCTCCTGCCTTCTTGCAGACCCCTCAAAATCAGCATCCAATTCTACAACTGGATCCAGGACTGGGGAAGGTGTATGATAGCCACCACAACCACTAGCTCCAGGATTCTTGTTCAGTGTCCGCCGGATAAGGGATACCCACTTCTTGGCTGGAAGGTTATCTTCAGTGCCAAGAACGTTTCCCGCGTTCAAAGGTACAATCTCTTGAAACCTATCAACGATTCAAAGATCAAAATTAACTGAAATCAAAGTAGCTCAAAGGGAAGGCCATCCAACTGATACATACCCTAAGACATAGATATCGGCAGGAGGAGAAGTATGGAGCCATTCATCTAAATTTAGGCCCCTGGGTGGTGACTTACCACCGACGTTCCACGTTGCAGCAAAGATCCTACATGCAAATGGACAGAAGAGAATAATGATCTATAAGATTCCTTTAGCCTATTATTATTGCAGTCAAATTGGGTGAACTACCCAACAGTAATATGGGACAATGATTAAAGGACAGAAGATTCCATCCAATCTACTAAACTGAAATCTCCTAATTACACAGCAGACATGATGGCCCTAGCAGAACACACCGCATGGTGAATCAATGGTACCTGTAATCTTGCACTTCTGTTAGGCGTGCTACATCAAAATTATTCTTCCCTCGGCGAGCGCGCTCAGAACTCCGCTTTGACGACGATCGATCTAGAGGCCCACAAGTAACAACAGGCAAGGACAATCATTTAACATGACAGAAGAAAAGAGCTGATGCAGAACAAAGATTGAAAGTAGAGAAACAAAGTGGAACTGAGCTGAGCAGCAGGTTGTGGTGAGGAGAGAAAGCTGCATTAGAGCTGCTGCTGCAAGAGAAAGAGAGAGAGGGGGGGGGGGGGGGGGGTGTGGTCCAAATGGTTCATTGCATTTACCAGTTCTGCTTTTCTTGGCAGTGCTTGCGCTTGCTTCGCTCGAGGAACAGCTGGGCCTCCATGATCCACCACCACCACCGTCCCTTGCTAGAATGGGTCACAAACAAGGCCAGTTGAGCAGAAAAGAAAACGAAGGAACCATAAGCAAAGGAAAAGGTGCTTGCTTTGCTCGTGATCTTTGGATGAAATCTCTACCCGATTCAGTCCGAAAATCGATTCAGACAGACGGGTCACTCCAAGCAATTCAACCAAACGTTTTTTTTTTTTTTTGCAGGATCCGTGGCAAAAAGGCTAATGTTTGGTTGGACCTTTACAGGTCTGATGCATCACGAGATCAAAACTGGAAACTGATGAAATGCACAAGGAGATATCTACGACTGGAAAGTGTTTGATAGCGACATTTCACATGGTTGCTGATCCACCATTGAAGTCGACACTGGGAATCTAATACGGATAACTACAGAAACCACTGGGTGTTAAGAGGATAACCTCAAGCTCAAGCAATGGGCGGGCGTTCTTGGTATTGGATCAGGCAAGCTAGCTATTTCCCCAACCCAAACCAAGCCAGCAAGCAAAGGTAAAGGATGCATGCCATTTTGGGGGCTGGGATCGGGAGGGATGCGGCCGGCTCTCATAATCACGGAATAAATGCACAGACATACGTATATACTAGTAACAAATAAATCAATAAATCCAAACAAGAAATGGGCTGCAACCAACCACCACTCTCATGTCGGAACACAGCCAAAGCGATGCATCAACCATACATACCCTGGCCGGCGTCGAAATCGGCATGGAAGTCCTGCGCCTTGGGCCGGATGTTGAACCACTTCCTCACGAGGGACTTGGACCATGAAAGCTACACACATCACATGGAAAAGGAGAAGAGCCAGGAGAGAGATGAGCTGCGGATCACGAAATGGAAAGAGCACCTACTGCTAGTACCACAACCTGAGAAAAATACAGCTCAAATGGATGGAGCAGCAACAAGACGGAAAACGATTCTATCTGATCAAGAAGAAGAAGAAAAAAAGGAGGCATTGAACCAGCCGCCGCCGATGATGGATACCTTGCTCTTCTTGGCGCTCTCTTCCGTCATTGTCTCATAGCTCCTGCTGAGCAGGCCGCACAGAAAGCAAAGAGGCCGGGATCTGTCACCGCGCGCCGGCCGCCACCTCCTCAACCTCAAGCCGTGCGTGATCCCTGCAGTGGGAAGCCTCAAATCCAGGATCTACCACTCCTCAACGGCGGCGAGGCTTTCACCGGAGATCCTCGAATCTCAGGCCGAATTAGCCACGGGGACAAGCAAGGCCCAATCAGCCGCCCGCCCGCCCAAGATTGGATTTTTTATTTTCTTCAGACGGCGGAACCGCCAGGCCTCCAACCAGTGGGGAACAAACGGCGCAGGTCGAGAATCTCCCCTGCCGCCGCTAATGCAGCTGCCGCCACCCTCCTCCTCGCCAGCTTAGCCTCTACCTCTAGGACGGACGACGCGGGAGCTGGGATTCGTCGGTACTGACCAAGGCCTACTACTTGTAGCCCCGTAGTACTTTACTACTCCTACTACTACTACTGAGAGAGAATACAGGCCGGGGGAGCTGGGTGCTAGGAGTGGACATGGAGTGGGGGTGGTAGAGGAGGCCGGGGGAGGGAGGACGACAAGGGGAGAGAACGGAATGCTTGTGTTGTCTGCAGGGGAGTCCGGAGAAAAAGGGGTGGTGGAGGTGGTGGAGGAGAGAGAAAGTGAGGCGAGGCGAGGCTTCTTGTTGAGTTGTGCTGCTCTTTTCACTCTCTCTCTCTCTCTCTGCTCGCGCTGGCTGCTTTGCTTGCTTTGGCCTTCTCTCTCCTCTAGCTTTTCTCGACCTTGTCGCCCAAATCCAGGGAGGAAGAGGAGGAAGAGGGAAAAGAAGAGCCGGCCAGCGAGCAAACGCAAAGCTGCGGGTGCGGAGGGAGGTGAAGCTCAAGGACGGAAGAGGGAGCAGAAATGGCAGTGGGCTCGAGTGGTGTGGACAGAGCAGTTTGTTGGTCGCCCCGAGGGCAATTCTGGCACGGAATTAAAAAAATGTAGCTGGCTGGTTTTGGGGTTTCTTGGTTTGCCATTTGTGGAAAAACAAAAAGGCATTTCTTAATAGTAGTATATGGCACTGGCAAGGCTTGTACTTGTTAGCGTGGGAAGTACTGTACATTTTTTTTAGCGTCTACTATGTGTTACCTCTATTTCACACAATACATATCAAAAGCTTTAGAAATCATCCTTCTGATAATACTTATCAAAAACTTTAGAAATCATCCGAGGGAGCGTGTGCAGGTAGTATCTAGGGCATGTTTGAATTCAGAGTCTAAAAATTAGTACAACATTTTTAGCTTATTTTTTAGCACTAAAGATTTAAACAAGTGTCCTAAAAGTAGTCTATGTCTAATTTTTGTACTAAAAACTTTAACACCCAAATAGGTTCTAAACTATACTAAACGCTCATTTTATATTGTAGTCATAAACTTTAGACCATAGATTTAAACATCCTTATGCTAAACTTTAGGTGCTAAAATTTAGGAACTAAAGTTTAGCTGCTAAAATTTAGCATGATACTAAAGATTCAAACATGCTCTAAATAGAGGCCGACGACTTTAAGAGTCGTATCAAAAGCCTCCTTACTAGTAGACACTTAACTTGTGTACAGGGCATTCGCTACTTTGTAGATAGCCCATAAGCCTTAACTAGATAAACATATTGTTTAATTTATTTAGACCCTTATAGATTGCCCGTAACTTTTAGTAAACTCATCGCTTGTTTGGAGACGCGCTGTGTAACTGATTTGATTCCTTAGCTCACATCACTTAGCTAGGGAGAAACTCATGTGCTTGCTTGAAGACAAAAACTTTGTAATTAATTTGGTTCCGTGTAGATAGCACGTAGACCTTAGCTAGGCATAAACTAGCGTGCTTGTGTGAAGACGCACTGTGTTATTGATTTGGTTCATTGTAGATAGCCTGAAGCTCTTATCTAAGGAGAAACTCAAGTGTTTGTGCAAACACGTGGTGTATAATTGATTCGATTCCTTGAAGATAGCACGCAATCTTAGCTAGGCAGAAACTCGTATGCTTGTGTGAAGACACGCTATGTAATTGATTCGGTTCCTTGTAGATAGCCCGCAAACCTTACCATACCTAGAGAGAAACTCGTGTGTTTGTGCGAACACACATTGTGTAATTGATTCGGTTCCATGTAGATAACACGCAACCCATAGCTAGCTAGGAAGAAACTCGTGTGCTTGCGTGATGACGCATTGCGTAATTGATCCGGTTTCTCATAGATAGCTCGCAGCCTTTACCTAGAGAGAAACTTGTGTGCTTGTGCGAACATGCGTTGTGCAATTGATTTGGTTCCCTGTAGATAGCTTGCAACTCTTATCGCGCCATGTAATTGATTCGGTTGCTTGTAGATAGCCCACAACAACCCTTAACTAGGGAGAAACTAGTGTGCTTGCATGAACACACGTTATATAATTGATTTGGTTCCTTGGAGGTAGCCTGCAACCCTGAAGGCCTGAACCCTTATCTAGAGAGAAACTTGTGTGCTTGCGTGAACATGCACCATATAATTGATCCGGTCCTTATAGATAGTACGCAACACATAACTATGGAGGAACTCGTGTGCTTGCGCGAACACGTGTTGGGTAATTGATTCGGTTCCTTGTGGATAGCACACAACCCTTAACTATAGAGAAACTTGTGTGATTATGTGGACACGTGTGCTATGTAATTGATTCGATTACTTGTAGATAGTCTGCAACCCTTAACTAGGGATAAACCCGTGTGCTTGCACGAAGACACGCCATGTAATTGTTTCGGCTCCTTGTAGATAATTCATATCTCTTCCCTAGAGAGAAACTCATGTGCTTGCGTAAACACGCGCAAGCCATGGAAACAAAATGCTATATGAGCCACACAAATATCTTTCATGTTAGCCTTGGCTTTTGAAATAATATTACCAACTTTGTTAAATCTAAGAAGTGTGTGTGATTTCATATGAGTTGATCTACACTCTCAAGTAGAGATAAAGTTAGAAACACTTAGCCAACACGTCAACACTTCGATCCAATTCCTAAACAAACAAAAGGAGCATATAGTAAAATCTTTTTTCTATAAAAAAACATGAAAATACATTATATAAAAAAAGAGTTAGCCTTTTTAGACATCACAAATTTATAATGACTCGACTCGATATCTTCTTTGTAAATAAGGGACAAAGAACAACGACATATATAGGCATAGATCCAAACTATCGTCTATATATAATCACTGGCCTACGTGGCTAAATATGGCTACACACTACAGTACCGTGTAGCCACAGGAACCCCCAAAACCAGCGAAGGCATGCCTACCACCATTGAAATGAGCTACTCCTAGTCACAAAAACACTGTTACAACTCACAACGGAGCGAAATGATACGCACACCCATGCGTGGGTGGGACCCTGTGTGCGTAGGCCTACCTCAGGGGCCCACACGACCTCCGTGACTGTGCGCAAGCTCCTGGCCCACTCTCTGACACCAGTCAGGCGATCGTGTGTGCTACTGGACGGGGTTCGGTCTCACAGTACAGTACACCAACAGTACCGTCACTCCTCCTGCCACGTGATACACCGCCTCTACGAGCTGGACCTGCGAGGTACACCACTGACATGTGGGGACGCTTACTAGGTGGGCCCACCTGTCAGTGCCGGCGTGGTGTGATAAGAGGGGTGTTGTTGGCTTGGAGATGAACGGCTGCCCTGCCCTGCTCGCAGGGATCGTGGTAGTTAAAGCGATAAATAAAGCGTGTAAAGATCGTGAAGAGAGAGAGAAAAGAAGAGTGAAAAAAAGAAAAAGGAAATGTTTGTTGAATGAATCTTGGTCGTGATCGATGACAAGCCCAGCATTTTCGATGAGCACAGTACGTAGGCTCAATAATTTAGTCCGTGTGTATATAATACGTATAATACATTTAATTATTTTTTTCTTTCCGCGTATTCCATCTGCTCATTTATAGAGATATCCTATGATTGGAGTAATAAATTTTCTTAGAGGCTGTCTGGACTACGGAACTAAAAATTAGCACATCTTATAAAAATATAGTATTAAACATGAACTAATTATGCTCACATTTATTTTTTTTAAAAAAAAATGGTATAAAAAAACAGGGGCTAATTATTAGCTCTTGATCAAAACACGCACCTCCTTTGTCTCATAATAAGTACTCATTTCGTATTCTAAAGTTGTATACGATTAACATTTTTGTTAGCTTGGTACATCAATATATAAAAAAGACACCCGAGGATTATATAGGAAAAAGTGGAAAAGAATCACGTACGTACAACATGGTGCTTTATACATAATACTAGGTTTGCAATGCATGCAAAATGCTTTAACTTTGTTTGACTGAAACAGTACGTAGTTATTTTTAGGAAAAACTAGTCCAAGTCAAAGGTTCATAATGAAACCCATGCCAATCTCTACATTTTGAGAGCAGACAGAATAGTACTTTTTATCTTTCTCTCTCTCTTTAGATTAGAGTTTTTACAAGCAGTAGAAACTGCAGCCTGCCTTGAACGATACGCTAGCTAGGGCGCGCGGGGCCCTATTGGCAGACAGACAGGCATATGCAGATGATTTTTGTGGCGAGTCGGCGTCTAAGCACACGGGATAATCGCCATCCATGATATGATTCATTTCCCAGCTGATCGATCCTGAGTAGCTTGCTGCAGCTGCCTACCATGCATATGCATCTTGTCAAACTCGCCACCTCTCAGGCTCTCACACCTTCTCTCTAATTTTTCTTCTTCTTCGTATCTCTCTTTTTATTTGGGAGCTGAGAGAATTGAAATAAACTCAGCTCTAACCACACTTATTAACTCACCAGTGACGTATACAGTGTTTGACGGCAACTTGTGAGGAGAGTGATCGAGGTTGCTCTGATGCGTGGACGAAGAGAGACCATAGCTGCGTGCTTACTGGACACACAACATAATTTTGGTAGATGCAATAATGTTTGGGTTTTGTTTGGCTTGACGGCAAGTATCTCATTAGATTATTCTTCATTAATTATATTTTTATATTGTACTTATTTGATATTATAAATCTTACTTTTTTCTATATATAACTTATTGAGATATTTTGACTCTCTAAAAAACTTGCATTGACTATTTATAATTTAGAATGAAAAGAGCATAATTAATGTACCACACCACGTGGATTTAACCGTAAATAACTTATAAACTTAACCTAACAGACCCTATATAGAGCCTTTTTTTTTCAAGTCCCAGCGGCAGACAAAAACAAAGGGGCGTACGGCGTACACACAGGGGCGGAGCTACGTGAACGGCAATGGGTACCCATGAAAAAGTTAAAAAACAGTGATATAACCTAAATTTTCGCTATATTCAGTGGCGTAGCTAGGATTTTAATCTAGGGTGGTCCAGTTCAATATTTTTTTGTTAATAATATAGTTTTATTAACATGTCAACAAACATTTTCGAGTTTTTTTGCTACGACACACAGACAAGTTAGAACCAATGAAACAAAAATAGTGATTTCGATGAATCATGATTCATTTTAAGAGAAAAATAACTTCTTATTTTAGTGTACGAAGGAGCTGGCACCAAAGTCGAAGGAAGATTTATCAAATAAGGTCTAAATATATCATGCAAAAATATAATTTAATGAACATAGATAAATATATTTTAAGTCTTTCAAATATTTTTAAAATAATAAAAAATACTTAAAATCTAAATATATATGTACTTTGTTCAAAATTCTAGGGTGGTCCGTGACCCACACGGACTACCCTCTAGCTACGCCCCTGACTATATTTGCACCCATAAGACAAGCGCACCTCCCTCGAATTCACTCTAGCTCCATCGTACTCATGTAAGACAAGTGTACCTCCCTCGAATTCACTCTAGCTCCGTCACAGCGTACGCATGCATGCGCCACACAAAAGATCAACCGTTGACTACGCTTTTCACAATCTGTCGGGTACAAAGGTAAGGGGTACCCTAAACCCTTCCATAAACTAACGCTCAACATAACAATCATTTTTAAGATAGGATCCGATCAGCCGCTTAAGTCCATGAAGAAAGGTCCATCATACAAGGCCCCCCGCACTGGCCACAACAACTAGTCGTGGGCCGGCCCATTCCTGGAAAAATAAACGGACAAGGGGTCGAACGAACGACCCCTCCGCCTCCGCCTCGACTCCGACTGACGGACAAGGGGTCGAACGAACGACCCCTCCGCCTCCGCCTCGACTCCGACTGACGGACAGGGGTCGAACGAACGACCCCTCCGCCTCCGCCTCGACTCCGACTGACGGACAGGGATCGAACGAACGACCCCTCCGCCTCCGCCTCGACTCCGACTGACGGACAGGGGTCGAACGAACGACCCCTCCGCTTCAACCCCCCAAATGACGGACAGGGGGTCGAACGAACGACCCCCAGAAAGGAAGCTCGATCAGCTCACCTGCTCCCGGTATGGGGTAAAGGGGATCCGATGCGCTTACCTGCCCCCGCCTAACGCCATGGGCGCCCACTACCGCGGTCAAATCCATCAACTCACCGCCCATGCCCTGGACCTCCGTCAACTGTGCTACCTCTGTAAGCCACGTCGCAAGTACGGACTCCAGAGGCACCTCCTCGAGCCATGAACAGGACAGCCCTCGACTGTGTCTTCAGGGATACGACAGGGCCACGCTGGCCTCGACCCCCCCTCGACCAGAGGGCTCGACCCCGGTCCCAACCACTCCAGCATGGGACCCATCCCGTCCGCTCCGTCTTGCCTCAGCTGTGGGACTCGCACCCATCTTCCGAAGGTCAACCCTGCTGCGTCATGCTGTACGGCGGAGTCCAGTCAGCCATCGCCACACCCTGAACACCGGAAGGACGGAAGGGCCACGCCGCCACAGTGATCGACGTCCCATCGCAAGTATGGCGTCGCCGACACCCCCCCATGCCTCTACAGTTTAGGAATTCTGTACTCTCAGGCCTCCCCTTGGTCTATAAAAGGGGACGCTGGGATAGAAGGAGGGAGAGGCTGGGCCGAATTCAAAGGAGGAGACCGACCTACATGTGTTTCATACCCCACACACTGATTGCTTGACCGACACATCAAGCAGTCCACCATCCGACCACCTAGGATAGTCCCGCTAGTCCTAGGCCTCAGCTCATCCTGAGCACCCCGTGTAAACGTGCTTGTACCCCCCCTGTACGAGCACTTCGGTGCGAGATAATACAATCCATCCTCCCCCGCTGGACGTAGGGCCTTCTGTGCCCGAACCAGGATAAATCTTGTGTTCTTCTTGCATCACATCTGAGAGAGGGAGCACGCAATATACAAATTTACTAGTTGGTGGTCTTGACCCCCCGGGTCATAACACCGACAGTTGGCACGCCAGGTAGGGGGGTTTGCGTGTTGATCAACTCCGAACTACTCTCCCAGATGGATTTCACGACACCATCACTTCCATTCGCCACCACCATCTGGTTTGGGAGTCTAGAGTTCATGTCCTTGGGCCAGGGCCACGGCATGATCCTACTCACCAGTAGTGGCATGGACAGCAGCAGCTCCGGTACGCCGGGGCCAAGGAGGACCAGACGACGGTCCCACCACTCGCGCCTTTTGCCTGCGACCAGGAGGGTGCGTGAACGACGCCGCCGCACTCTTCACCACACGGATCCCGAGACGCCGGATGCCGTCCCCCGACCTCAGCTGGCGACACAGTTCCTCCCTTCGGGAGCCTGTTTGACCCATGCTTGCAGGACGGGGGCGGGTACCTCGCTGAGCCTGACTTTGGCTCTGCCATACCGTCATCTCAGAGGATTCCTGTGGCTTCTCCGACATACTCGGCCGCACCACCGCAGGACCTGTTTCTACATGGGCTCTACAACAGCGCCAGACTCTGTTCCGCTTTTGTAGGCTCGCAGATGCAGGCACGTTGCGGCTCCCCAGGGAACCTGCTACGTGCGACGATCAACCTCGTCACCACCTCTACGCCGGACGAGCGCCCGGAGCCACGACGAGCCCCGATCCTGGGTTGTCACACCTGGGGCACGTTACGGCGATGGCTGGAGGAGGAGCGCAGGGGATCTTTCCCCAACTTCTACCACGGCTACCCCGACTCGGACTCCCCCGATGAGGATTATGATCCCACCCGAGAATGCTTCCACCTCGACGGTCAAGTTGATTCCCAGGACGACGTCAACAACGCCGCAGCCACGGATGAAGGAGGAGGGGGCAACGCTACACCAGCGCGAAACGCCGACCCCCCGAGTCCTGACAAAGCCGATCCACCTCAGGACGTCCAGATCGTGCAACTCCGAGAGCTGCTCGCCAAGCTCGAGGAAGAACGCCTACGACTTCAGCAGCTCGAGCACGCCCTCGAGCGAGATCGCGGGCGCCCACAGGGTGGAGGAGCTCGCGAGCGGGCCCGGAAGTCCATCGACAGATCATCGAGGAGGGGGCAAACGAGCACCGCGTCTACAACCGTGCCAGCCAAAATGTCGTAGCGGCCGCAATGCTGCTTCGTGACATGCCGACGCCATCGACACCCCAAGCGCGACGCATCAGAGACAAAATCTAGGGGCTTCTCCAAACCGCGGCCGTACAGCAGGCGGAGAGCTCGGCCTCGAGGCGTAGAGGAGCTGCCTCCGAGCATCAGGACGTACCCCCTCGACAAAATCGAGAGGTATCCATCCACCAAGACAAAGCGCCCCAAGGCGGAGTAGAGCGACGACCAGTTCGAGACCGCATCCTCGACGATCGACCACCACGGGAGAACAAACGACGCCGACACGGCGACGTTGAGGCTCGAGGTTACAACGCTCACCGAGGTGGACGCTACGACAGTGACGAAGATTGACGTCGATCTCTGGAACCACCAGGGCCACGAGTCTTCGGCAGGACCATCCGGCGAACCGCCTTGCCTGTCCGCTTCCGTCCACCCACCAGCCTGGTCAAGTACAACGGCGAAACCAAGCCGGAGCTCTGGCTTGCTGATTTCAGGCTAGCATGTCAGCTAGGAGCAGCCGACAACGACCACGTCATCATTCGGCAACTCCCGCTCTTCCTTTCCGACACCGCTCGAAGATGGCTCGAGGAGCTCCCCCCGGACTTGATCCAAGACTGGCCCGACCTGGTAAGGATCTTCGAGGGGAACTTCAAAGGCACCTACGAGCGACCAGGGAACTCCTGGGATCTCCGCAACTGCAAGCAGAGGCTAGGGAGACCCTCCGCGACTTCACCCATCGGTTTTCGAGGCAACGTACCACGCTAACCCACATCTCCGACCACGACGTCATCACTGCGTTCATCGCCGGAACAACCTGCAAGGATTTGGTGTGGGAGCTGGGACGGAACACCCCCAAGACCGCCAACGAGCTCATGGACATCGTCGCCAACTACGCAGCCGGCGAGGAAGCCGTTGGCGCGTTCTTCTATGCATCCCCAGACAAGGGGAAGGCCAAGGCGGACGAGCCCGGGGGCTCGAACAACGACCCCAAGATGGAAGCCTACTGCAAGGAGGTTCGAAGGCTCGAGGACAAATTCTACGGCCTCGAGCTCAACCACATCGCCCGCCGGTACAACGAAGCTGCTGACGAACTTGCCAAAACCGCATCTACTCGAGGTACGGTTCCTCCCGATGTCTTCTCGAGGGACCTTCACGAGCCGTCCGTCGACCTAGGCTCGGGGGCTCCCGCCCTCGAGCAAGGGGTCGATCCACCCCCTTCGACCGATCCCCCCTCGAACGGGGAGGAAGTCATGGAGATCGACGGAACAGCCGCAACACCAACCCCCTAGATGAACTGGCGCACACCCTACCTCGAGTATCTGATACGGGGTGAGCTCCCAGAGGACCGCACCGAAGCCCGATGCGCCAAAACCTACGTCTTGTATGGGGATGGCCGCGAGCTGTATCGACGCAGCTCTACCAGTGTACTTCAATGCTGCCTCACCCTCGAGGAGGGGAGGGCAGTGCTGAAGGACCTACACTCGGGGGCTTGCGGCTACCACGCGACGCCAAGAACGCTGGTAGGAAGCGCCTTTCGATAAGGCTTCTACTGGCCGACAGCTGTCGCCGACGCTACCAAACTCGTTCGATCTTGCAAGGGATGCCAATTCTACGCCAGGCAGACCCACCTACCCGCCCAAGCTCTTCAGATGATACCCATAACTTGGCCATTCGCAGTATGGGGGCTCGACATGGTCGGCCCCCTGAAGAGAACCAAAGGTGGCCACACCCACCTCCTCGTGGCCGTAGACAAGTTCTCGAAATGGATCGAGGCTCGACCCATCATCAACATTCAATCTTGACAAGCTGTGTTATTCTTCACCGACATCATCCACCGCTTCGGGGTCCCCAACGTCATCATCACCGACAACGGCACGCAGTTCACCGGCCAAAAGTTCCTGGACTTCTATGACCACCACCACATCAGAGTGAACTGGTCTGCAGTCGCCCACCCTCGAACTAACGGCCAGGTCGAGCGCGCCAATGTTATGATTTTGCAGGGCCTCAAGCCAAGGATCTTCGATCGGCTGAACAAACATGGAAAGAGATGGGTCGACGAGCTGCCCTCTGTGCTATGGAGTCTTCGAACGACACCAAGTCGAGCCACGGGGTTCTCCCCGTTCTTCTTGGTCTATGGGTCCGAGGCCGTCCTCCCCACTGACCTCGAATACGGGTCCCCTCGACTAAAAGCCTACAGCGAGCAAGCCAACGCAACAGCCCGAGAGGACTCCCTCGACCAGCTCGAGGAAGCCCGGGATGTGGCCCTCTTCAAATCAGCAAAGTACCAGCAGACGCTGTGGCGCTACCACGACAAGCACATACGCAAAAGGGACCTCGACGTCGGCGACCTCGTACTACGCCGCCGACAAAGCAACAAGGGACGTCACAAGCTAACGCCACCTTGGGAAGGACCCTTCATCGTGGCAGAGGTGCTAAAGCCAGGGACTTACAAGCTGAAGAACGACAAATGCGAGATCCTCACCAACGCGTGGAACATCGAACAACTACGTCGTTTCTATCCCTAAGGCCTCGACGCCTTGTACATTTTCCGCATTATGTACACTTATCGCATTATGAATAAATAAAATGTTCTCGGAATACATTTCACATTCGTTCATAACTCTAAGGTAGCCTCGACTCTGCTTCGGCAAAGTCAAGCCTCCCTCGGGGCTGACAGCCCCCCCTCCTAAGTCCTCTAAAAACTCGAACGTTTTTTCGAAACTCAGCACCTCTCTTTCCACCTTTGCCCCGAGCACGCTTCACGGCTAAGTAGAAAACGCCTCGGACTCCCTAAGGGTCGAGGGCCGCCGAGTCGGGGACTCTCCTACGCCTCAGGGCTATGGTACCCCCACTCGCTCCCTCCCCCTCCAGGGATACGAGCGTGCGTCGAATACTTAGTCCATAAGCAACGACTCAGGCGAAGAGAAATAGAGACAGCTCAAGAAATAAAAACACTCAGATGCATCTTGAATAAAATGTATTAAACATAAGAAGCCCTCGGGGGCTCGACATCATATTGTCACAAAAGCTAATCTATTACATGGACCTTCTTGTCCAGATTTGGCTCACAGGCCTCGACTACTCGTCGCCATCTCCATTCACCGAAGGGAGCACTTCAGGCTCGAAGAGCTTTGCCAGGTCGCCTCCGGGCACCTCTATGGCCTCGATCAGCTCATGGCATCTCGCCACGTTCTCTTCTTCAGTCAGCCTCAGGTCGATGACGAAGCCGTTGGCGACGATGTTGAGGTCGTAGATGTAGCCCGAGCGGACGACCGCGAGCACCCGCTTCACGCCCACATGTAGAGCAGCACAAACTTGCTCCGTCACCTCTTGGGTCATAGAGTAGAAGCGGCGCAGGAGGGAGTCTCCTCGCGCGTCGCCTTCGACCGCCGGCTCCGGCTCGACGCCCATGTTGCTGCAGAAGGAGGAGATGGCGCCCTCGAGCCTCTCGTTCAGGCTCATCTCCGCCCCGAGGAGGCTCTGAAGGCTGGTCAGATCCTCGTGGGCTCGGGCCTTGTCCTCTGCGAGTTCTGCCAGAACGAGCACATGACTCAGTCAAAACCAAAAGGCAGGGGAAGGGTCAAGACCAGGCAAGCTCAGTAACACTTCCAAAAACTCACCTTTGGCATGTGCCTCCAGGGTGATGTAGCCCTGCTCGGCCCTTTGAAGTTGACGGCGGACGTCAACAAGCTCCGCGACTTGATCGCCATTTTTTAGCCCGAAGGTCCTCGATGATCTTGCCAGTAACATCGAGGGCCCTCTTCTGGTCAGCCGCCACCTCCTCCAGAGCGACGATCTAGGCTCGGGCCTTCTCCTCCGCGACACCCAGCGCGTCGCGTTCGCGGGAGACGGCGTCAACGTCCCCCTGGAGTTCCTGGATACTTTCCGCCACCAGAGTCAGCTCCTCCCTCAGCTGGGTGGACTCCTCCTCAGCCTTGCGCCGGGCCTGCTGGGCAGCGTCCCGCTGCTGCCCGACCTCGGCGACCTCCTTGAGGGCGGCCTCGGCCCTCGACTGCGCCCGAGATGCCTCCTCCTGGGTGGCCTTGGCCTCCTCTTGCACAGCTGCCGCCTCGGCTTTCGCCTGGGCGACCTTGACCTCCGCCTTCTCCAACGAAGTGCGGAGGGTAGGAAGCTTCTCCTGCGCCCGGAGGATGAATTGGGACTTATCGTACGACCTTGCCCTCAATGCCTGACAGGGATGAAAAGGAAGGTTATCAGAAAAGAGCAGCCAGGTAACCCAAGCAGGATTAAAGGAAGAACGAGGTTTACCTCCATCCCCCGGTGCAGATCCGCGGAAGCAACCTCTGCCGATATGCGCACCACATGGGCAAGCCACGCCTGGAACTCCTCCAGGTGCTCCCACTCCCCGAGCTCGGCTTGATCGTCGAGCTTGAAGAGGGTGTGCCCTGGGTCTCGGGGGTCGTCCAGCTCGAGGGGCTCCTGCCCCCAGAACCTGCTGCTGCGGTCGATCCTCTTCTGGACCTCCCGCATGATGCCCTGGCGCATCTCGGGGCCACCCCCGTGGAGCACCACCCGCTCCGCCAGAGTAGGAAAGGGAGCCGCCCCCCTCGAGCTGGGCTCTCCTGGCCTCGGGGTCACCTTGTGGGGCCGCCGCCGGCCCCTTCGAGTCATCGCCCCTAGGCGGAGGAAGTCCCCACCGGGAGAACAACCCTGCGCGGTGAAGAAAGCAAACGATCAGCACCCAATGCCGCAGGCTCACTGCGGGTCGACTAAGTTAGAGGACGGATTACCTCGAGATGACGATTGCCTGACCTCGAGACGAGGCCGAGCTGACGCCTCGGACATTATCACGTCCGCCGCGCCGCTCCCTTGTAGCGTAGCAACGCCCCCCCGGTTCCGACGAAGGGGCCGTCGCTGCTGCCATCTCCGCGCGGGTCCACCGGCTCCGCCACCATCTCAGCCACCTCTTCATCGATGGCCTCCACCATCACCTCCGCCATCTTCGCCGCGGGTGTCGTCTCGGGCTCCTCGGCCCGTCCTCCCTCCTGAGCAGGATCGGGGAGCGGCTCCGAAGCCCCCTCGACGAGGGTCCCCGCCGATGGAGGCACCTCCGCCATGGCGGCAACCGCACCCTCATGCTTGCCCCACAGACGCGCCTCCCACGACGCGAGGTTCTCGGGCCATCGCCTTGGCGCCGGGCGCTCCGACGTCTCTCCCTCGCCAGCGGTGGTCAAGTCGACCACCTCCACTTCTACGGCGGCTTGGGGTTCGACCCCCTCTGTCACGGCCGTCGTCGATGCCGGCTCCGCGCCTTCCGTGGCTGCGGGCGCCTCCCCCCCCTCCGACGGGTGGGTGAGCACGGCCTCGACCGCCACTCCGGCAGACCCCGCCGACGCGGCGGGCCGACCCGTCTCTTCCCCCGCACGAGTTAGCTCCGCGGCGGCCTGCGCCTGCCCTCGCCCCATCGCCTCCTGCACCTTAGCCGCCCACACCGCCTCTGGGGTGAGGGTCGAAGGGGACGGGGCGGCAGGACTGGTCCCGACGGTCATCTTGGTCGCGGCCTCCGCCTTCAACGTCTTGGCCGGGGTGAAGGTCGCGCCCTCCGACGAGCGCTTCACCCTGAAAAAGGAACTCACACGCGACGGTAATCACAAGTCATAACCAACGAAAAATACTCGGGATCAGCAGGAAAGCAACTTACCCCAGCAGAGTTGTGGGTTTCCGACCAATGGACCTTGAGCCGCTCGGGGGCTTCTACGAGGCACGTCGGGAGCCACTTCTCCCGCCAGCACTGACCGCGGCACGGGCCAGCGGTGTCCTCGCCGCCGCCTTAGTCTCCTCCTGGGTCGACGGGCTTGATGCCCGGGCGCTCGACCGAGTGGGCGCCGGAGGTGTGCTTGACCGACCCCTCGAAGGGGACCGCGACGAACGGCTACGCGTCCGCCACGACGCTTCAGCTTGAAGAGCCGCGGGGCGCTCACCCCGCGACTCGGCTCCAGCAGTTGGGGCCGACCTCGACGTCGACCCCCCTCCTCCTCCGCTACCGGTGGTCGCCCTCTGCTGCTTGGGCGCTGCTCGTTCTTCCTCGAGCCCTCGCGGCGGCTCGGCCTCCTCCTCCTGCTCCGACTCCTCCTCCTCCTGCACAAGAACAATCTCCGTCAGGATCAGAGTAACGGTCACAACCCTACGCCACAGAGCCATGTCGCCAACAACCTCATCGCCGCTCGACCCCTCATCCTCATCCTCCTCCGAGGGGGACTTCTCCTCAGAGAGGTTGGCCTGCCTCTGCCGGGCCCGGCGTCGTTCACGCTCCTCCCTCTCTCGGGCCTTCTTACCCTTGTCCTCCTTGGCCTTGTCCTTGGCCTTCTTGTCCTGCTCGGCCTGAACGCGTCTCACCTGGGAGTCGCCCTGCTCCTCCTTCACCGGTGGCAGCGACTTCCAGAAGACGACGTTCCCCTGAGGGAACGCTTGGCAGTTAGAACGCAGGCAAAGGAGACGAACAAGACAGACAAGAAGACATTGACGGAGAAAAAGGTGTCCTACCAGCTGGACGTGGCCTTGGTCTGGCATCATGGGGACGCAAGCGACGCCCCCACCTCGAACGCACCGGTGAAGGAAGCGCGTACTCGGCAAACCACCCTCTCGAGGGGTAGTTTGTCTTCCACGAGGCGACACCCCGTAAGGTCCACCTCCGGGCGTATCTCGTCGAGGCGTCGCGGGCGAGCCATCAGCGGCACGACTCGCCGTTGGTGGAAGGCCGACGCCACGATGGCCGCCGTAAGTCCCGCCTTCTTCAGACAGGAGATCGCGCCGAGCAGGTAGTCGAGGAGCTTCTGCTTCTTCTGAACGACGCCGTACCTCCAGTGGTGGGCCTCGTGTCGATCGTCCTCCCGGTGTAAGCGGGGAACAGACCATCGTCGTTCCTCAGGTAGAACCACCCGGAGTGCCATCCAGAGTGGCTTGACGTGAGCTTCGTCGGGATCCAGCCGTCTGCCCTCTTGAGGGCGATGCTGCAGCAGCCTGCCCGGACCATCCTGCGGCTACCGCTCCCGGCAGAGGCATGGAACAGGCTCGCCTCGAACAGATGGAGCCACAGCTCCCAATGTGGCTCCACCCCCAGATAACCTTCGCACACGGCGGTGAATACCGCCGCGTGGCAAATGTCGTTGGGGGAGAGGTGTTGGAGCTCCACGCCATAGTAGTGGAGGATCCCGCGCAGAAGACGGTTGGGGGGAGCACCCAATCCCGCCCGGTGGAAGCCTTCAAAGCTGACCACGTAACCCTCCGACGGGTTGGGCTCGACATCTTCCCTCGGAGGCACTACCCACTCCGGCCGGTCAACGGAGGTGATGGCCGGAGAAGGCCGCTCTCCACCAAATCTCCCAGGCGCGCCACGGTCGCCGACGACGGGAGCCAGGCATCAGCGTCGCGCAGGCTGTAGCTAGCCATGAGTGCAAGGAGACTGGTGCGCTCGGATGTGGTGGTGGAAGGTATGTTCCCAATCTCTCCTCTCCTTACTCTCGCGCGCGCAGAGGTCCGGCTCGGAGGGCGACTAAGGCAATGGCGAGAAGGAGGCAGGGAAGGCAATGGCGAGAAGGAGGCAGCCGACTCCCCGCCTTTAGTATTTATAACCGGAAGCTCAACCGGTAGATCCGACTAAAAGGCAAGTAAGTCTCTGCATTTAATGCGCCCACCTACCGCCTCCTCGTATTCCTCCAGGATAAGGCGCACCCGTCGCGTCATCGGGTTCCACACTGCACTCCGCGCCACGCCCTACTCCTGCTGCGGTTACAGTCGAACGGACACCTCCTAAAAAGGTGTGCCTACGGCGGACAGCGCGCAACAGTGGGCGTTATCTTCGGAGGTAAGAAACCGACGTCGACCTGTCCGTCAAAATCTCGAGGGGACGAAGGCTGGCCCTCGAACGGGGTTCGACAGCCACCCTCGAGTACCTGAGGTCTGAGGGGACCTCGGGTTATGGACTCTGGTCCACCCCCCAAATCTCGAGGGGACGAAGGCTGGCCCTCGAACAGGGTTCGACAGCCGCCCTCGAGTACCTGAGGTCAGAAAGGACCCAGGGTTACGGACTCCGGTCCACCCCCAAATCTCGAGGGGGCGAAGGCTGGCCCCACGGATAGGGTTCGACAGCCACCCACGAGTACTCGAGACCAACGGGCGGATCCAACAAAAACACAGGTATGTCCCCGCATTTAATATACCTACCTACCTACCCCCTTGTATTCCACAGGATAGGACGTCAACTTCGGAGGCGAGCGGTGGACGTCGACCCGTCCGTTAAAACCTCGAGGGAGCGAAGGCTGGCCCTTGCATAGGGTTCGACAGCCACCCTCGAGTACCTGAGGTCAGGAAGGACCCAGGGTTGCGGACTCCGGTCCACCCCCAAATCTCGAGGGGGCGAAGGCTGGCCCTACGAACGGGGTTCACAGCCGCCCTCGAGTACTCAAGTGAGGGATGACCCAGGGGGGGGCGACACGAGCCCCTAGCTCGAGAACGAACTCTCGAGGCCCCCCGGGACATATCCGAGGCATAACCACGGAATACCCAAGGATCCCTACACCGGGAGGCATCGAGCCACCAACTCCCATCGAACGGAGTTGGCACCTAGGTAAGCCATACGGTCTTGCTTAATGAGAACGCCTCAGGGCTTCTATCGACCCCTATCGAATGGGGCACGAGTTCTCACTTGGATTCTTACCCGTACCGGGCACGATTTCTACAGATTTCTGCCCGACACCAGCTCACAGAGGACTTCGAGGCTCGTCCTAACGAGGATAGCACGATGCTCTTCGCCCCGCAATCCGAACGCAAGGATCCGTGGGAAGGACGCTAGGAGGTAGTGAAAGCCCAGCCACGCGGGGCTTGAGGGCCAGACTACGCACGGCACCCCTCGACGAAAGAGGGTCAAAAACACTCGTAGCCTGGCAGACAGAGTTGACCCCTCGGTAGGGGCACTGTGACTCCAGTGTAACGCTCGAGGGAGCGAAGGCTGACCCTCGGAAGGGTTCGACAGCCGCCCTCGAGCACCTCCTTTTCAGGGAAAGGAACGCTCATAACCTGGCGAACGGAATCGACCGCTCGATATGGCGCCACGACTCCAGGTAATCCTAAATCCCCTCGATAAAACACACATCAAAGCCCCCAGAGGAGTTCTTAATCACTCCTCTGAGGCCTCGGGGGCTACCCCCGCGGGGTGCGCTCGCGCGGCGAGCGCACCCCGCGGAGAATCGAACCTCTTACTAACTCTGCAGGTCAATGCCAAAAGCCCCTATGCGGATTCTTCTTATCCGCACAGAGGCTCGGGGGCTACTGTCGGGTACAAAGGTAAGGGGTACCCTAAACCCTTCGATAAACTAACGCTCAACATAGCAACCATTTTTAAGACAGGATCCGATCAGCCGCTCGAGTCCATGAAGAAAGGTCCATCACACGAAGGCCCCCCGCACCGGCCACAGCAACTAGTCGTGGGCCGGCCCATTCCTGGAAAAATAGACGGACAAGGGGTCGAACGAACGACCCCTCCACCTCCGCCCCGACTCCGATTGACGGACAAGGGGTCGAACGAACGACCCCTCCGCCTCCGCCTCGACTCCGACTGACGGACAGAGGTCGAACGAACGACCCCTCCGCCTCCGCCTCGACTCCGACTGACGGACAGGGGTCGAACGAACGACCCCTCTGCTTCAACCCCCCGAATGACGGACAGGGGGTCGAACGAACGACCCCCAGGAAGGAAGCTCGATCAGCTCACCTGCTCCCGGTATGGGGTAAAGGGGATCCGATGCGGTTACCTGCCCCCGCCTAACGCCATGGGCGCCCACTACCGCGGTCAAATCCATCAACTCACCGCCCATGCCCTGGACCTCCGTCAACTGTGCTACCTCTGTAAGCCACGTCGCAAGTACGGACTCCAGAGGCACCTCCTCGAGCCATGAACAGGACAGCCCTCGACTGTGTCTTCAGGGATACGACAGGGCCACGCTGGCCTCGACCCCCCCCCTCGACCAGGGGGCTCGACCCCGGTCCCAACCACTCCAGCATGGGACCCGTCCCGTCCGCTCCGTCCTGCCTCAGCTGTGGGACTCGCACCCATCTTCCGAAGGTCAACCCCGCTGCGTCATGTTGTACGGCGGAGTCCAGTCAGCCATCGCCACACCCTGAACACCGGAAGGATGGAAGGGCCATGCCGCCACAGTGATCAACGTCCCATCGCAAGTATAGCATCGCCGACACCCCCCCCCCCCCATGCCTATATAGTTTAGGAATTCTGTACTCTCAGGCCTCCCCTTGGTCTATAAAAGGGGATGCTGGGATAGAAGGAGGGAGAGGCTGGGCCGAATTCAAAGGAGGAGACCGACCTACATCTGTTTTATACCCCACACACCGATTGCTTGACCGACACATCAAGCAGTCCACCATCCGACCACCTAGGATAGTCCCGCTAGTCCTAGGCCTCAGCTCATCCTGAGCACCCCCGTGTAAACGTGCTTGTACCCCTGTACGAGCACTTCGGTGTGAGATAATACAATCCATCTTCCCCCGCTGGACGTAGGGTCTTCTGTGCCCGAACCAAAATAAATCTTGTATTCTTCTTACATCACATCTGAGAGAGGGAGCACGCAATATACAAATTTACTAGTTGATGGTCTTGACCCCCGGTCATAACACCGATACAATCGTTCGTACATACTACATACATGTGCTGCTGGCATACGCTGAATGCATCACGTACGGACGTTATCCCTACAAAGTAGTAGTAGACGAAGTACGACGGTTCAGTACGTCGCTATCGATCTCCAGGACAGCATCTAGGATAGTACGTACTGTAGTAGTGTAGTATAGTACAGTATATATACCACTATAAGTACACGTAGCGATCGAGATGGATTAGTAGGGCTAGGGACACGATCGGGCGATGGATCATCGATGCATGGCCGTCCATCCGACCCGGTCCCCTACTACTACAAACTGTAGTGCGGAAAAAGATGGTAACAAGTAACAACGACGTGCACTGCTGCTGTTCCAGTGCTCCTCCTCCTAGTTATGAGCATCATCTATCAACGACAATGCATGAGGTACTACTACACAGCATGGGCCTTGCTTCTTTCCCTGCACGAATTTGCATGCATGCAAATGCATAGTACACACATGCATGCTCCTACAGCATATATATATATTAGCACACATGCTCCTATATATAGAGCATAGTGTTTGTTTGTTTTTGACACTAATAAAGTTTTAAGGGTGTCAGCGGCTACGGCTCATCGCCGAGTGTCCTCTGTTGACACTCAGTAAAGATTTAACGGCGTCAAAGGCTACAGTTCTTTGTCGACTGTCCTAGGTAGAGTATGTAGTTTGCAGAGTGTTCTCTGCTGGCACTCGATAAAGAAAAGTGTTTGCCAAGTGTTAGATTTTTGGCGAGTTTTTTTTTGCCGTACCCATCAAACGACATCTTTATCGAGTGTCCAATAAAAAACACTCGACAAAGTCTCGAATACTCAATAAATAAGATACCGTTTCTGGTAGTGACTACAGCATAGTACATGCTCCTGCCTCCTATATATAGAGCATATATAGTAGCTTGCATCTCTCTCACTTCCTATATATATATAGGAGTATATCGCTAGACGCTAGTCATTATATTCATTGCGGTGCAGTGTTGCATTGCCGGTTAATGGAGCCTCTGCTTCATTCGATCGGACACGACAGCTGCTATGATTCGGCACCGGCGTCCGTCCGGTGATCCATGCATCCATCTTCACAAACCATAATTCACCGTGTGCAACGGACGGGGAACACCACTCATCCATCCGCCGTACGCGTCACTGAAACGTTGGGCCCGCCGTGGCAGCCGCTATCATCTTGCTATAGCCCTACTAGCTCGTACTCGTACTAGAGAAATGCAATGCAATGGAATGATGGTTACGTACCTTTGCCAAAAAGGCTGACGTATACGTACATACTCGATTTGACAAGTGTCAGTGTATATATATGATGGATCGATCTGCAGGATGCGCGGCGAAGAAGAATCATCAAGCGCGGGGCATCGTCCGAAGTCCGAACAAAAAGAAATCGATGGCCACGACGACTTGTCGCGTTTGTCTGCATGCATGCATGAACGCACATGCCCCATCGATAAGGATTCCACGCACGCATCTCAGCAACGACGACGACGTTGATCGAATATGTTATTCTGCTATATATTGCCATGATCTGACCGGACATTTGCATGCAGGTTCCTAGTACCAATGTGTGTGTATCCGACATACAGAATTTTCTTTTCTTAATACGTGCGTATCGTCCATGCATGCGACCAAAATTTGGTTGGTACAAAGTTGTCTTCCTTTCTACAGTATATTTGTGTGTTTTGTTCATTTCCCCTTGTTGCGTTTGCGTCTTTGACGACAGGAATCAAGTCGGTAGGTGTGTATGCGTCCTCTCGTTCGATCTCATACATATTGTGTACTTATAAGAGCACATTAAGTATATATATGATGGAGACTGCATGCGCAACTTTTAGCTTGCTATATAAAGGATGTCTATATATGTGTGGATGATAGATATATAACACGACTTCTCCTATAACTTGGCTGCCTAAATTTTTTTGGTGTTGTTTAGACAACATGTAATTTTGTTATTGTTCACTACCCCAGCCAACTTTTTCCGTGACGGCCGAAACGTTTACCTGACAACTTTTCAGGGAAGACGTTTTCTGACGAGAACCGTCAGGGATAAACTGACAGGGAAAGTCTACGATCCCTGACGGGAAACCGTCACAGATTGAGATTTCCCCCGTCGGTATTTTTGTTTCCGCCAGGAGAGAATTTTCCCGTCAGTTACAATACCGTCAGGGAAGGTTTAAACTTACCCTGTTAGTTTCAATACCGTCAGGGAAGGTTTAAACTTACCCTGTTAGTTTCAGTACCGTCAGGGAAGGTTAAAGTTTATCCTGTCAGTTTCTGTACCGTCAGGGAAGGTTAAAGTTTATCCTGTCAGTTTCTGTACCGTCAGGGAAGGTTAAAACTTATCCTGTCAGTTTCTGAAATTGCAATTTTAATATCGAATTAAAGCTCGTTCAACTATTCAAATAATTGATTACACAATCCTTTTAATTTAACTATGAATCAACATGCCAAACAACAATAAATGTTACACTCAACTGTTTGATACATATAATCATCATTGAAATCATTTATACAACGTGAGCAAATCTTATGATACAATCTAAAGGCCTTGCAAAATAAAGCAAACCCAAGTTGGAATGGTACAGTTCATGCAACTAACATGTAGGAATAGAAGTTTAATTCCTATTTTCTACGAGCCCTTCGACAGCAATACACATTCATCTTCATATCCTACATTCAAAACAAGATAAAATAACCATTTGTGAGAGATCATGTCACAATGCTTATGAAAAACTTGCAATACACAGCAATACACATTCATATCCATATCCTCATGAGTAAGTTAAAATGTTTTTCTCGGTTAGTAAAGCTCTCTTTACAAGCAAAAAAACATCTATTGATTGTAGGTACATCTACCAGTGCTTATTGTTCAAATCAGTGTTCAAGCAAAAAGCACTTTCTACTTCTGCCAATATATAAAAGCTAGAGTGAATTAATGTGAAGCCAACATAATGTAAGAACAATTAAAAAACATGATTCCTGCTTCCATATATATGCATAATAATAGTTTGTACTGGCAAAGAAGACAGATTAATTGTAACAGTCTTGACCCATGGATGGTAGCCTGATCTTACAATGCCATTTTCTTCTTTCAAACAAACAAAACTGTACATAAATCACATACTAAAAATAACTATGGAAGAGTACTTGCTCAGTGCAAAATGCAGCTGTGCAACACACAAGAGGATACCTTCGTGTTTGCTAGCATCATCATCAATGTACACATGTAGTTGCAGGAAAGAATATTCAAATACAATTTAGTGTACTAGCACTCTATAATAAGGAGATGATAGAACTTGAAAGGGTCTGATTGTTTAAGTGAAAATCATAAATATAGTTATGTTACAGTGGGGGCAGCTAACTCGCCTGTGCCAGGATGCACCTCATGGAGAACTCACCGACCCATGGCGTCTCAAAGCCATGCATCTGCAGAAACAATTGTAAAGAGAGTGCCTTAGTTCAAACATGGAGTAGAAAATAGGTGTGTCATACAGAAACTTATAGCTGGCCTATCAGTAACTTAATGTTCCTAACTAGTTTAGCCTTTCTTTTCCTATAGCTGGCCCATCTAACACACGTTATCAAGATTAGCTTAGCTAACCCATCTAACACACCTTATGAACATTATACACCATATACAGCGACTGGCAGATATGCAAATGCAAGTGTGATTTTGAAAGATAAGTTCACCATTATGTCAGACATCAAGACATGTGAACCAGCCTGTTCAGTTATATTGAATTAAATGTATAGACTTACATGGCAAGGACAAGTATAAGGCCTAATAAGTCAGATAGAATGAGTACCTACCTGATGCCATAGGTTGCTGCCTTCACTTGACATGTAAAACACACGCTTAATCCTTGAAGGAAGTGCACTGCATGAATTACAATCCTTAACAGAAAAGGAAAGAAAACAGAAAACCAATTAGACAAGAATAAATGCAGTGAAAAATCAATTAGCAACTAGCAACCGTCATCACAGCATAACTTTCCTTAGACTAAGCACACCCGGATTCATGAACTCAAATTAGAACATCACAGGATAACTTTCCTTAGACTAAGCACACCCAGATTCACGGACTCAAATTAGAACGTGTTGCAGGCATGGAGCCATGGATCCACATCAAATATTCAGATCTAGTAGTCTCGTCTATGGAAGGGTAAATAAATTACCTAAAAAAAAATCTAAAAATCATTCAGATCTAGTAGTCTGATGGTGCCTCCATGACATGGATCCACATCCACCGGACCTTAAATTTCTCATCCATGGTTGGGTACCTTGTGTAGCGCCGCCATGCCATGGACCTGAGCAGGGAGGAGGAGGGCCTCGTGTAGTGCTGTCACGCCATGGATCTACGCAGGGACGAGGGGCTCGTGCAGGGTCGCCCCTCCATCGACCTGCATGGGGGAGGAGGAGAGTTCACCTCATTAGATCTTGGGGACGCGATGGCGACCTTGTCCGCCAGAATCACGCCGGCTCACCTCCATGACCGCCACCTCACGCGCCGTCGCAAGGCCATAGCCCTGAGGGGGAAGGAAAGGGAGAAGCCGTGAGAGGGAGGGCCTAGAAGACGAGAGAGAGGAAATCACCTCACCGGATCCAGGGACGCGCGGTGGCGACGCCCTCGCCTGCGGCAAGCCGTGCTTCGCCGCAAATCTGCTGAGAGATGAAAGAGAAGACGGTGGGTGATAGGATAAGGTGCGGGTTTTTTTTACCTCACGTGCCGCCCGTCCCCTCCGGTGCCGCGTCTTTTTTTCGCCCCCCTCTCTTACGCGTGGGCCATTCTGAGAACTGGAGCGCGCGAGCCTTTGGGTTTTCGTGGTGCTGCAGTGGAAGCGTTTTCTGCGCCGGTTTACCGCAAACGCCAGGGAAGAGGCAGCGCCCCTGACGGAGATTCTGAGCCGTGGGGAAAAAACTGGACTGGGGTAGTGGTTTGACTATAAAAAAAATAAATAATCCTATATCGTACTAGTTGATTGCCAAGATTCGTTTGCTTAAAAATTTATGCACCTAAAATATAGCAACTCCCATATACACATAATTAAAACTCGTTAAACCATGCATGATGACTGATGAAGATTATGTATAATATGGTCGCCGTGTGTGCGCGTACGCGCAAAAAACCCCCAAATTTCTCTCCCCGGCCCTGTTAATAAAATATCAAGCCTTTGAAATTTGAACCAAACAATTGTAAGAGCCTAATAAGAGAGGGTGGTATGGTGTAAGTTCCACTACTATAAATGTTGTTGGAACCGACAACACACACCTTTGACTGATTTGAGGAATTAAAACTTCCATTTCCCTCAATATTATTAAGAGAAGATGGTTGTAACACAAACTTGGGTTAATTTGTAATCCATGCGAACATGCCGGGGGTTCGCGAGATACGCACAATGGACAAAAATTTCAAGGAAATCTACAATGGCGGTTCTCGAGTTTCGACTTTTTACCCATTTTCTAGGAGTACATTATTTCAGAAGCATACTTAAAAACAACTTGGGCCATGGGGGAATGGCATGCGCCCCACAAGTATTCGCATTAAGATAGAGGACTCCACATCCAGTTTGAGAAAGCCCTCGTACCTCGTACCTTGCCTGCATACAAGGGTGGATCTGTTACCTTGTGAGTGGTTTGGGGCAACAAACCTATGCCTTAGGTAACATGGGGAAGACGAGGATTTGTTAACCTCCAGCACTATAATTCGCCTCCATAGGTGATCGAACCTAGGCCGCGAGGGTGCCACCAGGAGTGCTTGACTAGACGGTCTAGCATCCGTTGGCGCATGCATTTCAGAGGCGTATACTTATATATCACTGATGAAATAAACTTTGCATGAGTGGAAGTGGATGCGTGTGTTAGGCTTTTCACCTACTTACAAAAGCCTTGTTTACAAGGGATTCAGGACGTGTTTGATTGGTGACCTTGCCGCCATGCAGGTAGATTTCCTCGTTAGCAAGCATTAATCCTGTAGCGTTTCGGAAACCGAATCCGATGGCCTGGATCCATTGCTTGGCAGACAACGATCTGGCGGTAGACCAAACAAATCCTCATTTTTTTAAAGAAAACGTTTGCAGAGAAAAAGTGTTTTTATATTCTCCTGTTTAATTATATAGTTCATAGAATCCCAGAGATATTTATGGTCCTGAATGTAAATCTGATCTCTGTTGCACCCGTGTCTGCCACCAACTTCCATTATTCCCATCTCACCAAATATGTAAGACCTGTGAGAATTGTGATGTCACATGCATATAAAAAGTTAACTTTGGTGCACAACATGAGTACAATGTTATTTAGCATCCAACTTTCTAAATCTATCACTAACTTCTTGTTCTTGATTTTTACGGTTGTGGAATGAGAGAATTAGTAATTATTACGAGTATGAGGATGAGGCCAATTAATAGGTAGACGGTGTTCTAAATAGTTTTTTTTAGATAAAGGATAAGTCAATATCCGGCTTCTACATCTAATAGATGTACACAACCAATTATTACATACAGTTGGGGTACAGCACGAGATAAAATCCCACAAAACTAAAGCCAAAAAAAGACTAGACTAGGATACTATAGCAGACGGTATAGCTGCTTCCACCCTCTGTTTGAAATCTCTAAAGCAATCATCTCTAATTTCTTGCTCATCAAGGTGAGGGTGTCCTTGGCCTGCTCTTCACGCTGCAGCTGGCCCCAGAAGCGTAGCCAATATGCTCCTTGAAAATAACCTGCATGATAGAGTTAGTTTTCATTTTGTTAAAAATAACATCATTCCGGCAACGCCAGATTGACCAGCATAAGGCAGTCACCCCAACCCAGATGAGACTTTTGACCCTCTTATGCTGATTCGAAAGCCAGTTACCAAACATATGTCTTATAGATCTCGGTTGGTCCAAACTAGTAGCAAAGAAGATAATCCTCCACATCAATTTTGCACATGGGCAATCAAGGAATAAGTGTTGGATGGTCTCATTCCTATTGCAGTAGATACACTTCTGGCTCCCTCTCCAATTTTTCCTAGCGAGGTTGTCTTTTGTTAATGTGACACCTCTTTGTAGGAACCAGAGAAAGATTTTGATTTTTAGAGGAATTTTAAATTTCCAAATCTTTTTATGACGAAAGAGTGGTTGTGTATCAATGATGTGGAGATACATTGAGCGAACAGAAAATAACCCGGATTTGGTTATATTCCATTTAAAGTAATCAGAGCTTTCTACCAATCCGACATTTGCAAGCCTCGCTACTAAACTAAGCCACTCTATAAGTTTGTTGTCTACCAAAGCCCTCCTAAAAGATAAGTGAAGGTTGCTTGTTGCCATTACTTTGGACACAGTAGTGTGGGAATCACGCACTATATTGTACAAAGCAGGGTATATAACTTTTAGAGGCTTATATCCTACCCATGTGTCATCCCAGAACCTCGTGCTGGTTTCATCTTTGATCTGGAAGGAACCATTAGCCAAAACCTCATCTTTGATACGCATGAGACCTCTCCAAAAGTGAGAGTCATTAGGTTTGGCTGTCACTTGAGTAAGTGATTTGGATCTCAGGTACTTATTCCTTAACAACGACTGCCACAAGCCATCTGTGTTGAGCAAATTAACTAGCCATTTGGCTAGTAGGCATTTATTTTGTAATTCTAAGTCAAGAATACCTAGACCCCCTTGGTCCTTATGACGACACATGATGTTCCATCTGGTAAGTCGATACTTATGTTTATCAGATGAACCTTGCCAGAAGAACCTTGACCTGAACTGATCAAGATTCTTTAAAACCTCCTTGGGGATCTCAAAGAAAGACATCATAAACATGGGTAGGCTTCTTAAGACAGAATTAAGCAGGATAAGTCTTCCCCCGTAAGACAGATATTTTGCTTTCCAGCAAGAAAGTTTTTGTCGAAATCTCTCTTCAACTTTTGTCCATTCAGAATTTAGGAGTTGTCTATGGTGCATAGGGATACCTAAATATCTGAAAGGGTATTCACCAGCATTACAACCAAAGAGAGTAGTATAATAAGATTCCATCTCTTTAGCTGCACCATAGCAAAAAACTTCGCTCTTGTGGAAATTGATCTTAAGCCCAGACAATTGTTCAAAGGCACATAGCAAAAGTTTTAGATTCTTTGCTTGTTCTGGGTCATGATCAACAAAGATAATTGTGTCATCTGCATATTGAAGAATTGAAAGGCCGTCATCAATAAGGTGGGGAATGACTCCTCTTATTTGACCATCATTTTTTGCTCTACTAATAAGAAGAACTAGCATATCCGCAACGATGTTAAATAAGATAGGAGACATAGGATCTCCCTGTCTTAGTCCACGCTTGGTTTGAAAGTATGGGCCAATGTCATCATTGACTTTAATCCCCACACTTCCTCCCGTGACCATACTTTCGATCCACCTACACCATTTGGAAGAGAAGCCTTTCATACGTAGAGTTTGTTGTAAGAAAGACCACTTAACCTTATCGTAGGCCTTCTCGAAATCAATTTTGAAAATGATGCCATCTTTTTTTTGGTATGTAATTCATGGATGGTTTCGTGTAGGATAACAACACCCTCCATGATGTTTCTTCCAGGCATAAAGGCAGTCTGTAGTGGAGTCACCACCGTTTTTGCTACCTTATTCAGCCTATTCGTGCCCACTTTTGTAAATATTTTAAAACTTACATTGAGGACACAAATTGGTCTATATTGCTGAATTTTAGTGGCATTTTGTATTTTTGGAATTAAAGTGATAATCCCAAAATTCAGACTATACAAATCCAGGGCCTCTCTATGTAATTCATTAAAGAGAGGTAGGAGGTCATCCTTGATTACCCCCCAAAATACCTGATAGAATTCTGTCGGAAATCCATCAGGACCTGGAGCTTTATTATGCTCCATTTGAAAGACAACTTCCTTCACCTCGGATTCAGTGAAAGTGTTGACGAGGATGTCATTTTCCTCAGGGGATACTTGTGGGATGTCGAAATTGTCCACTTCTACTAGAGTAATGTCTGAAATTTCTGGTGGTCCAAAAAGGTTCTTGTAGTAGCTAGTAATATGGCTCTTTAGACGAACATCGCCAACAACCACTCATTGATCATCTTCGAGTTTATAAATATGTTGTTTGCGATGTTTTCCATTAGCCACCAGATGAAAGAACCTAGTGTTAGCATCACCCTCCAAGAGGGTTTTGACTTTGGCTCTCTCATACCATTTAAGCTCTTCTTCTCTCAAAAGAGAAACTAAACGTTCTTTTATATAATGCTTGAGGTTAATCTCTTGATCAGAGAGGGGGGAAACCTCAGATTTGACATCAAGATTTTCTAGAAGAGCTAACAGAGTCTTCTTTTCTTTTCTATAGGACCCTGCCGTGTGTTGGGCCCACCCTCTTAAGTGTTGTCTGAGTCTACGTATTTTAGATTGCCAACATTCAAGAGGGGTCGATCCCGTAGATTGAGATTGCCAGATATTTGCAACCATATCATAGAATCCTTCCCTTAAAAGCCAACCCCTCTCAAATTTGAAAGGTCGGTTTTGAGGCTGGTGTGTCGACGCTCCTGTGCAAAGCACAAGAGGGGTGTGGTCAGATATATTCCTATCTCTAGGTTCGACCGTTGTTAAAGAGAATTGAAATTCCCATTTTGTACTGACTAGGACTCTATCTAACTTCTCCATAGTTGGATTGTCCCCCGACCCTGCCCAAGTGTATTGGTGGCTAGACATCACTATCTCCTTTAGATCTAGAGACTCGATGACAACATTAAATAAATTTGGCCACTTAGGGTCGAAATCCCCTGAATTCTTATCCTCTAGCGTCCTCATAATATTGAAATCCCCACCTATTATATATGGAAGGGATTCCTTAGAACAAGTGTTGGCTAGTTCTGATAGGAAAGCACTCTTGTTTTGGAGTTGTGCTGGTCCGTAGACCGAATATAACACAAACTTGAAGTCATTTGTCTTGTATCTAAGAGTGAGTTTAACATAAAAATCACCCTCACTAATGGCTCCAATGTCAAAAATATTCATATCGACCCCCAAAAGTATGCCCCTTGATCTCCCATGAGGCGCCATGGAATGCCAGATGAAGTCATGTCCTCCACAAAGATTTTTGAGGACATGGTCCGGAAAAGACTCCCTTCTAGTTTCAGAGAGAGCTATAAAATTAATTTGTTCCTCCTTAAGTAGTTCAACCAAAAATCTGTGTTTAGTCAAGTCTGCTAGACCTCTGCTATTCCAGAAAACCCCTTTCATTCTATAACAATTTTTGAAGGGGTCTTTGGCTTCCTGGGAAGTTTGCCTTTGTTAGTATTTTTTGCATTATTATATTTTTTCTTGCGAGGGAGCAGAGAGAGATCTTGGATGTGATCATACTCCACATCCAGCAGGTTCTCTTTTAGATCACCACAGACGTGGCTGAGAACCGAGTCAATTTGTTCTTCCCTTTCATCATCACTGTTGGTGTTAACCGAAATATACTTTGAAACACCTTGCTTTTGCTTAGCATGGAGAACTAACCTATCAACCTCTAGATTTTTAATGACCGCTACAGCATGTGAATCTAGGTTGATGCCTACCCTACCAAGTTTGTAAATAACTTGCTTATCCGAAAAGCTAGTGAAAGAAGTACCTGGGATTTCGAGGTTCTTTTTCACCGTCAACCATTCGGCTTTCTATAGGATATGTTCGCCCGCCCTTGCTGCTGATCTGGTGCTTCGACATGGCTTGTTGATGGCAAGCTGCCCTGTTTCAACAGTACCCTGCACCATATGTTCCCCAGGCTCGGCTACTGTCATAGCCTGTTCGGTAGTGGGGGCTAGTGATGATGAAGAGCTCCCCTCGCCACCGTGTGCAGAAGCAGGCTTCGGGCATGGTGGAGAGTCGGCATGGGGGCTGATGTTGGAGTAGCGCCCCCCCCCCTCATCGGCTAGCTGCACTGTCGTGCTCCCAGCGCTACCCCCGGCACGCCGAGCCTCAGTGCATCCACCACCCTCCTCCACGACAGAGGTGGGCGCCTTGATATCTGCAGGGAGTGCTTCTATTGGAGATAAGCCCCCCTCAACCACCTGTTGCACCTCGTTCCACAACACGTTCTCTCCCTCGGCTGCAGTAGCAAACGCCAAACGTGGTTCTGTGGTGCCGCCCGCCGGAGTGGAGACCGGGGACACCGAAGAGGCTACGCCTCCCTGTACCTACAGTAGGTGTTCCGGGTTCTCTAGTGATGTGGTGCCGCCCGCCGGAGTGGAGACCGGGGACACCGAAGAGGCCATGTCGGCCTGTACCTGCAGTAGGGGCTCTGGGTGGACAAATGGTGATGTAGAGTCCCCGGACCCCAACTGACCCCCTGCCAAGTCCACGTTCTCATGACTCTAAAGTTCATCTACTACGGCTGGGGCCACAACAGGCGCAGCGTCCAACCATGGCAAGGCAAGGACAGAAGAAGGGTTAATTTTCTTAGGAGTATCCACCATAGTATTGTATACTGCCACGTCTTCTTCTGTCAATGGAGAGTAGCACAACATAGTATCCTCTTCAACTATATTGATCATTGTTTTGATACTGATCTCCTTAAATAGTTGTTCACAAGCCATGTCTATCCCCGCTTCTACCAAGGAAGCTAGCTTCTGGTGATTTGTGTTCTGTGGAGGAGCCTGAGATTTGCCAGAAGTGTTGTTATCCTTTTGAAGATTAGGAGGGGCCAGATCCTCTACCTCTTCCATCTCACTATCCCCCTCAAGATTATCCTTGTCCCCACCTCCTTGCAATTCAGCCATTTTAAGAACCGCGGTATCCTCCTTTACCGCTTCATCAGCTTTGAAAAAAATGCGGTAGATGCTACTATCGGCACACACATCAGCCATCTTAGGGATGCACTTGGCATCCAGTACCGCGACAAGGATCCGAACCTAACAGTTGCCCGAAGGTGAAACATATCAACCTTTTGTGTGGCCCCAATCATTGACCCTGAAAGGATCAAGATGTCCAAGAGGGGGGGGTGAATTGGGATCTTTTAAATTTCTAAGCAATATTAAAACCTAACAAGAGCCAATTAACCCCCTAGTGCTTTCCCAAGTGTGTCCTAGCTAAACAAGCAAGGCATGACAACGAAAGCGGTAAAACCCTATGCAATTCTAGTCAAGCAACAAGAAGCTAATGTGGAATGTAATGCTTGAATGTAATTGCAATAAGTAAAGAGGAGGAGGCAAAGGAAATTTGACACGACGACTTTTTACCGAGGTATCGAGGAGTCGACACTCCCCCCTAGTCCTCGTTGGAGCACCACGCACGGTATCGCTCCCCCTTAGTCCGCGCAAGGACTAAGTGCTCTCTACGGGCTGATTCTTTGCCACTCCGGCTCGGTGAATCGCCCACAACCGATTACAACGTCGATGGAGAAGGGCCGCCGACAATCCTCCGACGATCACCTTCCTCCTAGCACCACTGGACCGTCTAGGTGATGTCGATCACCAAGAGTAACAAGCCTTGATCTTCACTTGACTCACTCAAGCTTCACAACTAAAGGATGCACACTTGAACTCTTGGATGAACTAGAGGAGAGGATGGATGGATTCGCGAATCGATCTCTCACTCTAGGGCTCTTGCTCTCTTCCCAACCTTCTCACCAAACTCAGCAACTGAAATGAGCAAAGGCAAGGTGGGAGAGAAGTGTGAGGAGCTATAAATAGCCCTCAAGAAAACTGCCTCGGGCTGGCTCTTTAAGTTGGCGACGGATGCTCCGACGCCTAGGCGACGGATGGTCCGTCGCCCTACCCAACGACTAGTTCTGCACATTGTTTTGGGCGACGGACGCTCCTGCGTAGTCCAACGGACGCTGAGGCATTAGCGTTCGACGCCCCTTTTCGTTTTGCACTGAAAACAGGCCCACTAGAAGGCCGACGGTAACGCTGGAGTCGGTACCACGACCACTGGAGGCTGCTGCTGAGAGACCCCGGACATCTGAAGCTGTGGAGTGACGGTCTGTCCGGAGGTCGAGCCAAGGAGACGCTCAAGAAGCATAGTCTGAGTCTTCTGAATTTCAGCCTGCTGCATCTGATAAGCGAGGAACTGGTGCTGAAACTCATCCTATCGGGCCTGAGTCTGAGCCTGAGCCGCAAGTTGCTAAGCTGTGAGTCTCCGAACATCTATAGCCTGCTGCCTCTGCTCCTCTTCTTGTCGTGACTGCTCCTCCTGCATCCTCGTAAGTAGGGAAAGAATAGTGGCCTCTGAGGTGCCTGAAACTGGAGCTGACCCTCCTGCCTCATGATCATGAGACATCGGTGCGTAATCGAGCATGGGCCTGTAGTCCTCATCAGAGCTGTCAGAGTCCAGGTCCTCTCTGTAGGCAGCCTCGGCGACGGTGTCAATCTGAGCATCAAGATTCGCAAGCTCTGCCTGGGCGATCTGCTCAACTGTGGCGTCAGTGTCCTCTGCCGACTGAGGTGGCACACCTGCCTGTCTGGTGCCTGGTCGGTATGCTCTGCTGGGGCGAGGCAGGTTCCCGTAGATGACCAACTGGCTCATCGAGTAGACGGGGAACTCAGTAGCTGACCTGGTAAGAGTGACATGTAGATATCCAGATCGAGTCGTGGCCACTACCAGGTATGAAATCCAATGCGCAAACTATAGCTGCCAGTGTCCTCTGAACCCTGCAGTGATGATGTCCTCAAGCTCGCTGACTATCAAATCCCAAAGATCAAACTTCTCCTTCTAGATGATAGGAGCAAGTAGCCATAGCTGAAGACGGGTAATAGTGTCCCGGGCTCCAATCCGGGGAAGAATGGTACGTCTGAGTACCTCATGGAGAATCCGAGCAAGAGGTGTGAGGTCTCTCGGAGTGTGGCTTGAACCCTTGGTGAAAGGTAGCTGGAAACACGGCCTCACGTAATCTGTAGATGGCACTATTCCATCGTGAGGTCGGCGAGGTGCCTCCTGATCCCCATAGCACAAACTGTGAATCTTCGTAGAAGAGGACTCTAAGTGGAATAGCTCTCTGAATCGAGCTGTTGTGACCCTGAAGTCGCGGCCTTTAAAGCTGAAGTGAAAGAACTCGTGGTCAGGGGAGATCCACAGAGAGGCGTAGAACTGATAGACCCAGTCCTTCTGATAAGCACCGGATCGTCCCATCAAATCAGTCAGGCCCTGAATATACTGCAAGTGTTGGAGAATCTCTGGACCACCGACACCCTCTATGTGAGCAGGTGGGCAAACTCTGTGAGCCCTAAGAGGAGCATCGGTCTCAACGTATGCTCTGTAGAAATCCTCGTGGATAGTGGTATAGAAGTCACGACCAGCACGGGGGTCCCTCTTAGCAGGGAACCAAGACTGAAAGTCCACGAAGCAGAGTAGTTGGACCTGCTTGGCTGTGAGAACCCTGACCTGATGCCTCACTGGATCTGGTAGCTGAGGTCCGGGAGGACTAGGAGGAGCTCCAGATCCTCTAGAACGTGTAACTTTGCGACTCATCAGCTTCCCAATCGAAGAGTGGCCCGCGGCCTCTGTCTGCTTAGTCTCTGGAACTGGCTCTGCCTCCTCGGGCTTAGTAGCCTCTGCGGGCTCTGTCTCTGGACGCATAGGGGACTCACTACGCGCTCCATGGCGAGGCGAGAGCCTCAAACCGGCGCGACATCCACCTCGCTCCGCGATCTCTGCTGCCTCGGCCGCTGCAACTGCTGCTGCGGAATCTAGATCCACAAGTGGCCTCGTGCGCTTCTTTGAAATAACCTTTTGCTTGCCCCTTCCCCGATCAGTGGGTGGACGCGGTGGAGGTGGAGGGTCACCACCACTATCGGGAACTGGACCGGCATTCTTCGTTCTTGCCATGGACATACACTGGATAAAACAAGTTGTCACTGTCAAGAGATCCTCAATTTGTCAAATCACAACCTCACTGCCCACTGCCAACTGACAATCACTGAGCAACACAAGCAATCAAGATTGGCACGATGGCCCTGGACTGTCCTTTCGAGGCTTTGTCTCATTCCTTACTCGCGAGCTTTGCCCCGAGTTGACTACCACTTCCTCACTGCCACAGACCCTGCTCGAATAGATAGATAGGGATATATAACATATAAGCATGTAACTAGAGGTACGTGAGTCTAATGAGAAGCATGAAAGGGATAAGTGAATGAGTCGATCTTTCCATGCCATGCCTCTGACCACGGTAACCAAAAACAAGCAGGGGGTAAGAGCCTCGGTCAATGTCACTCCAATCTGTAGTCTAAACAAAAAATAGGAGGGGAAGAATGTTTAGGTAAAGAGAAAGGAGAAGAGGAGATCAACACCATAGAAAGGGGGAATGTAGGGCAATATTTCACCTTAGAGATCCAGGGAGGACCTCAGGGGAAACCTTGAAAAACACCCAAGCAAACACCGGGAGAGGGGGGTCTCTACTTGGTCAAAACGCATAGAGCAGAGGGGGAACTCCGGCAAGAGGTGACGGCAGTGCTGGGCGCGAGACGGCGGCACCGGGAGGGTGGGACGTGCGGCGGCGGTGAGAGCAAATGCGGCGGCGGCGCTGGGTGGGGCACGCCGGCGAGGAGTGGCGCGGGCGTTGCGAGATTGGCTCAGCGGCGGTTAGGGTTAGGAGAGGTCAGGTGGCGACGGCGTACGGATGAACTGAAGAAACCGACCAAGAGAGGGAGAGAACAGACGGGGATTTTTAAAAAAATTTCAGCCTTAAGTTCGTGACTGAAAGGTCCTAGATGGCTAGAGGGGAGGTGAATAGCCTAATAAAAAATTCTACAAATCACTAGAGCAAAGGTTAGATAACACTTAAGCGAAGCTTTTTGCTCTAGCTCTACTTGGGGTGCAAAGCCACCTATCCAATGCAATTCTAGTTAACTAAGTGCTTGACAATCAATAGCAAGAACCTAAAGCACTTAGCACAAGCTAGCAAGAACAACTACTAAAGAAGTTAACTAGCAAGCTAACTAGACAAGATATGAAAGAGTAAATACAAGAGAGGAGGTGATTGCTATACCGATGCCTTGTGATGTATGGATGTCAATAGGATGAACCAATCATAATAAGAACACCAAAGAGTAGCCGGGAGACAAGATGACAATTGATTTTTCTCCCGAGGTTCACTTGGTTGCCACCAAGCTAGTCCCCGTTGTGTCGACTACTCAAGTGGTGATTCGGTGGCTAATAGGCAATGACAAGCCTAGCCCACTAACTCGGGCGCCACAAGAATCCACCCAAATGAGAGTAACTCAATGACACGAGAAATCCACTAGAGTTACCCTTTGGCGCTCCGCCGAGGTGGGTACAAGCCCTCTCACAATCACTGAAGTCGGCCACAAACAATCACCAATTGTGCCGAAGCTTCTCCACAATCGCCAAGCCGTCTAGGTGTTGGCAAACACCAAGAATAACAAGAAATCACGCGGCGATGACGATGACCAAGTGCCACTAATTAAGATGCAATGCAATGATCAAAACACTTGGATCACTCAAACTCTCACAAATATGCAACAAGAGTGAAGAGAGTGAGTTGGGGGCTATCTCAAGCAAGCACAAGTATGTCAAAAGAATGGAAGGTGCAAGAGAGAGCCCTAAGAGCCGGCCAATTCACTTTTATAGCCATCCAAACCGAGCTAGCCGTTTTTCCCCGTTCCTTGCCTTTTTGCGTTAGTCCGGACGCTGTTTGCATGGGGGGTCCGGACCATTGCGTATGTGTCTGGACCCTCTGCCGATTTGAAAACGGCTGTTGGCGCCTTTCCTGCAGCCGACGTGTCGCATTCGGACGCGTCCAACAGTAGCGTCCGGACCCTACTTCTTCTGCGTCCGGATCCTCACCCAGAGAGAGTCCAGAGAGCGCAACTGCCCGGACACGCGTCTGGTGTCCTCGGTCCGGACCATGTTTTGCTTCTGGACCCTCTGTTCAGAGAAGTCCAGTGAGCGCAGGACTCCGGACTCACGACCGGAGTCAGCGTCCGGACTCTCGACCGGAGTCAGCGTCCGAACGATGATCTGTGTCCAGACCTCCTGTCCAGAAGCACTGAGAGCTAGGGTATGCCACCGGACGCATGTCCATTTGTCCGGTCCGCCTTTGCCCTACGTCCGGACCCTGCGTCCGGATCCCTTTGCCTTGTCCAAACGAATTGGTTCTTCTTCTCCAAGTTTTCCATGTGCTAACACCATGTCTTCCAAACATTGTTGCCCTGTGTTAGCCTTTTTAAAACATATCTTCTTGGATTTAGTTTTCTTCCTGTCGCTTAGGTTCATTTTAGATATACAATGCAAATGACCTAGTGGCACATGATTACCGTAATCGACATGAGTTTTCCCTTCTTGATAGTACGGCTATCTATCCTAAAGGTGACCACACTCTCTATAGTGTCTTGATCACTAAACCAAAAAAGACCCTATGGATATACCTTTGCCTTGAGCCCATTTTTGTTTTTCTCTTTCTTCTTTTCCTTAGTCATGGATCACTTGATCCATCATGATCTTTCATCTAGCTCCCTGTCTCAAGGTGAACCACCCTATCTTGATCATACACTTAGTTCAAGGGTTAGTCCATAGGTTTCATCAATTACTCAAAACCAAACAAGGTCTTTCAATCTCCCCCTTTTTGGTAATTGATGACAACCTTTCACAAATGAATATATATGATGAAAATTTTCACTTTGGTAGTATTAGCTCCCCCTACATATGTGAAATATGAGTTTGGTTCATTTTGATCACATATGCATGAATAGGAATTGTGGGAGAGTAAATGCTACGAAATGATGCTAAGGTGTGTAGGATGGACCTTTGAAGCGTGATACCAATCAGAGTGCAATATAAACCATCCTTAGCACAATGAATGCCTAGAAACCACTTAACAAACAACTTGGAAACACTTTTGAGAGAACTAGATACTACTTAAAGATGTAACAATCTAAGCATGCTAGATCCTCAAACACCATATCAATTTAAGTTCTAGCATTCACCACACAAGCATATCATGAATGTAAAAACATATGCAAGAAAACACTTATGAATGCACAAAGATATGCAACAACTTTATTCATAGGCTTGCTCCCCCTACTTGTGTGCTTTTATTTTCAAAATTTTCAAAATATTTTTCTTTGTTGTACTACTCACTTCTCCCCCTTTGTCATCTATTATCATAAAAGATGTGCTCAAAAGTTTGATTATTGGAGCGAAGCTTAGTTGTGGTTAAATCTAGATTACTTGCCCCAAGCTATTTAACTCGGTTTAAACCATGGACAAGCTTGTTCACACATCCTAGAATGGTTATCTTGCCCATATTGAGCTAAACATTTGAAGGTCATGATCTAGATCAAACTCTAGGATTGCAAGCCCACAAATATGTCATATGCTACCACTAGATCAAATCAAGCATAGAAGCAATAGTGGTACCATATAAGCATCAAAACATTTGTTTTTTTTATGAATGAACCTAATGAATTGATGTCTAAATGCACTGACAAGTCCTAATAAGGATGAATGACATGTCAATCAACTTGTACCTTGCATAGCTCGAAGGAGAGGCATGTCATATATATGGGGGTGCATCAACACATATTTGAGAAGTCAAGAATGTTCAACTCATTTCTTAGCTTGCAAAACCTCTTCTCATCAAGTGGCTTGGTGAATATGTCGGCAAGTTGATCATCGGTGCCAACACTTGTGATCTTGATATCACCCTTGAGTTGATGGTCCCTTATGAAATGATGTCTCACATCAATGTGCTTGGTTCTTGAATGCTGAACCAGATTGTTGGTTAGCTTCACCGCACTTTCATTGTCACATAGCAATGGCACTTGCTTGAAATTGATCTCATAGTCATTCAAAGTGGCTTTCATCCAAAGAAATTGAGCACAACAACTACCCGCACTTATGTATTCGGCTTCGGCGGTAGAGAGTGCAACACTATTTTGCTTCTTTGATGACCAAGATACAAGTGACATGCCTAGCATTTGACATGTGCCCGATGTGCTTTTTCTATCAATCTTGCATACCACATAGTCAGAGTCTGAATATCCAATTAGCTCAAAGTTAGACCCCTTGGGATACCACAATCCAATATCTTGTGTATGCTTCAAGTACCTCAATATTCTCTTTGTAGCCTTCAAGTGACTTTCTCTTGGAGCGGCTTGGAATCTTGCACACATGCATACACTAAACATCACATCCGGCCTAGAGGCGGTCACATAGAGTAGGCTTCCAATCATAGACCGATACAACTTTTGATCCACCATATTGCCACTAGCATCACTATCCAAGTGTCCATTAGTGCCCATTGGAGTGCTAATGCCTTTTGAATCCTCTAAGCCAAACTTCTTCATCATATCCTTGATGTACTTGCCTTGACTCACAAAGGTGTCATTCTTCAATTGCTTGATTTGAAGACCAAGGAAGTAGCTAAGTTCACCAATCATTGACATTTCAAACTCATTTGCCATCATCTTGCCAAATTCTTCACAAAAATCTTGATTGGTTGAACCGAATATGATGTCATCCACATATATTTGAAGCACAAATAGATCTTTGCCAAGCTTCTTGGTGAAGAGAGTAGTATCAACCTTCTCCATAATGAACCCTTTAGATAGAAGAAAGTCCCTCAATCTTTCATACCATGCTCTAGGTGCTTGCTTCAAGCCATATAAAGCCTTCCTCAACTTGTACACATGGTTGGGCTTCTTGTCATCTTCAAAACCGAGAGGTTGCTCAACATATACTAGCTCATTGATATATCTATTCAAGAAAGCACTCTTCACATCCATTTGGTATAGCTTGATGTTGTGTGCACATGCATAGGCCAATAGAATTCTAATTGCCTCTAATCTTGCAACCGGTGTATAGGTTTCTCCAAAGTCAAGACCCTCAACTTGAGTGTATCCTTGAGCTACCAATTTTGCTTTGTTTCTCACAACTATACCATCTTGATCTTGCTTGTTTTTAAATACCCATCTTGTGCCAATCACATTGTAGCTCTTGGGTCTTTCAACTAGTTCCCAAACTTGATTTCTAGTGAAATTGTTGAGCTCTTCATGCATAGCATTGACCCAATCAACATCTTGTAGGGCTTCATCAATCTTTGTTGGCTCTATGGATGATACAAAGGAGTAGTGCTCACAAAAGGATGTCAATCTTGATCTTGTTTGAACACCACTTGTAATATCACCAACTATTTGATTAATGGGGTGATCTCTTGCAATGTTGGTCGGTTGGAGGATAGGGACTTGATTGCTTGAGCTTGGTTGAGATGAACTATCAACTTGTTGATCTTGCATTTGAGAGCTACTAGCTTGCATTTGAGGTGAGTTGAGCACTTGATCTTTATCATCTTCAATGTCAATCACTTGTCTTGACCTAATATCACCAATGTCCATGCTCTTCATAACATTTGCCAATTGAGTACCACTCACATCTTCTAAATTCTCATTCTCAACTTGTGAGCCATTGGTTTCATCAAACTCAACATCATGAACCTCCTCAAGTATACCACTAGCCGAATTCCACACTCTATAGGCTTTGCTTGTGGTTGAGTACCCAAGTAAGAACCCTTCATCACATTTCTTGTCAAACTTTCCAAGTCTTGTGCCTTTCTTCAAGATGTAGCATTTGCACCCAAAGACTCTAAAATATGCAATGTTGGGCTTTCTTCTATTCAAAAGATCATATGGAGTCTTCTCCATCAATGGATGACAATACAACCGATTGCTAGAGTAGCAAGCGGTGTTGATAGCTTTGGCCCAAAAGGATTGACTCACATTGTACTCACTAAGCATAGATCTTTCCATGTCAATCAATGTTCTATTCTTCCTCTCAACAAGGCCATTTGATTGAGGGGTGTATTTGGCCAAAAACTGATGCTTGATTCCAAGCTCATCACATAGCTCTTCAACTCTTGTATTCTTGAATTCACTTTCATTGTCACTTCTTACTTTCTTGATGGTAGTTTCAAACTCATTGTGACATCTCTTGACAAAAGTCTTGAATGTGGCAAAGTTTTCACTCTTGTCATTGAGAAAGAATACCCAAGTGTATCTTGTAAGATCATCCACTATGACAAAGCCATACTTGTTGCCTCCAATATTAGTATATGTTGTTGGTCCAAATAGATCCACGTGCAACAACTCAAATGCTCTACTAGTGCTCATCATGCCCTTATTTGGATGGGTGTTACCAACTTGTTTGCCGGCTTGACAAGAGCTACAAAGTTTGTCCTTCTCAAACACAACATCCTTCAAGACTCTTACTAAGTCATTCTTGATCAATCTATTCAATCGCTTCATCCCAACATGACCAAGCCTTCTATGCCATAACCAACCCATACTTGATTTAATGAGCAAGCAAGTTGACAATTGAGCTTCACTAGCATTGAAATCAACTAGGTAGAGGTTCTCATATCTAAAGCCTTTGAAGATCAAGTTTGAACCATCTACACTAATGATCTCTACATCATCTATTCCAAATATGCATTTGAATCCAAGATCACACAATTGAGCCACAGATAGCAAATTGAAGTTCAAGCTCTCAACTAGCAAGACATTGGATATGCTCAAGTCATTTGATATTGCAATCTTACCAAGACCCTTGACCTTGCCTTTGCCATTATCACCAAAAGTAATACTATCAATGCCATCATTGGTGTTGGAGTTGATTGATTTGAACATTCTAGAATCACCGGTCATGTGTTGAGTGCTCCCACTATCAAGCACCCAACGCTTTCCTCCGGCTTTGTAATTTACCTACAAAACAAATTAGTTTCTTTTAGGTACCTATACTTGTTTGGGTCCTCCAAAGTTAGTGACCAAGGATTTTGGCACCCAAATAGCCTTCTTCTTTGGGCCAACTATGGATGTACCAACATACTTAGCCATGATACCTTTAGCACTTTTGGTAAGCATATAACATGAATCAAAGTGCATAGAGGTAGCTTTAGCAAACTTGGTTTGGCTCATGTTAAGTTTGCAATATTGGTCTACATGCCCTACTTGCTTGCATTTTGTGCAAAACCGGCCATTGCTCCTCACAAAGCTAGGCTTAAGAGTGACAAAGGCCGACTTGCCCTTCTTGGGGGTATAGCCCAAACCCTATTTGTAATGAGAGAATATTTGGCTACTCAAGCACTTTAGCAAGCGGGCATCTCCACCATATGCCTTACCCAAAGCATGAGTGAGTTCATTAACATCATTTTTCAATTTTTCATTTTCAATCACTAGTGTAGCATCATCCTTTGAGCTATCACTAGTAGATGTGCAAGTGGAGGTGCTACATTGTGTTTCGGTTGGGGCAACAATGATAGGAGTGAAAAATGATTCATCTAGAATATCACAAGTTACTCCAACATTGCATGATGCAACAACCTTATCCTTGCTTTGATCAAGGAGAGAGGAGTGAGCCTTTTCAAGCTTGTAGTGAGTCCTCTCAAGATTCTCATGGGCTTCCATTAGCCTCTCATGAGAGCCATTGAGCTCATCAAAGGATTGTTCAAGAGCCTTAAGCTTCTTGTTCAATTCTTTGCACTCCTTTCTCTTCTTCTCAAAGCAATCATAAGTTTGCTTCATCATATCAACTAGTTCCTCCTTGGAGTACTCCTCCTCATCATCACTACTATCATCATCACTATCACTATTATCATGTGATTGTACCTTAGTTGGCTTAGCCATGAAGCATGATGGAGTGTCAAAGATGGATGGCTTGTTGTTGATAGCAATGCTTGCCAAAGCCTTCTTCTTGGCCTTCTTCCTCTCATCGTCACTAGATTCATCATCGGAAGAATCACTATCATCCCAAGTCACCACATAGGATTCACCCTTCTTCTTCTTAGTGAAGGATAGCTCCTTCTCCTTCTTGTCATGCTTGCTCTTTTTCTCATCATCATCACTATGATTGGGACAATCCGCAATCATGTGACCGGTTTGCTTGCACTTGTAGCATCCCTTCTCATATTCTTTGCTCTTGAAGTTATCTCTTCTCTTTCTAGCACCATAACCCTTCTTCTTCATGAACTTGCCAAATTTGCGCACGAAGAGGGCCATCATCTCATCATCATCATCACTATCTTCTTCATCATCACTTGACTCTTGCTTCTTTGCTTTGCCCTTGCTCTTGTATGAAGAAGCCTTGAATGCTAAGCTCTTCTTTTCTTTCTTTTCTTCCTTGACCTCTTCTTCTTCACTTTCCTCATCGTATTGCTCTTCGGTCATGATCTCACCAAGTACTTCATTGGGAGTGATCTTGTCTAAACCATCTCTCCTAATTATTTGCCTCAAAGTTTTGTATTTCTTGGACAAACAACCAAGAAAGCGCTTTGAGAAGTCTTTATCTTTGACCTTCTCACCCAAGCTCTTGAGATCATTGATGATCACTTGGATCCTATGGAACATCTCCGGGATGGACTCATCATCCTTCATCTTGAAGTGAGATAGCTTGTCCTTGAGCATGTATAGCTTGGCATTCTTCACCATTGAAGTGCCCTCATAAGTATCTTCTAATCTCTTCCACACTTCACTTGCTTTCTCAAGATCTTTGATTTGTTCAAACACCTTGGAATCAATGTCATTGTAGATGACATTGAGTGCCATGGTGTTGCATTGTCGGTTCTCTTGCTCTTTAGGTGTGGGAGCGACTTCATCAAGAATGACAAAGTCATGTTCGGTCACACTCCACACCTTCTCATGTATTGAACCTAGATGCATCTTCATCTTCCTCTTCCAATAATCAAATGAGGTGCCATCAAATATTGGCGGTTTGCTCCCCACATGGTTGAATGATATTTGAGCCATCACTAACACCGAAGGTTGTTAAGCCTTGATAATAGCGGTGACCACGGCTCTAATACCACTTGAAAGGTCCTAGATGGCTAGAGGGGGGGTGAATAGCCTAATAAAAAATTCTACAAATCACTAGAGCAAAGGTTAGATAACACTTAAGAGAAGCTTTTTGCTCTAGCTCTACTTGGGGTGCAAAGCCACCTATCCAATGCAATTCTAGTTAACTAAGTGCTTGACAATCAATAGCAAGAACCTAAAGCACTTAGCACAAGCTAGCAAGAACAACTACTAAAGAAGCTAACTAGCAAGCTAACTAGACAAGATATGAAAGAGTAAATACAAGAGAGGAGGTGATTTCTATACCGATGCCTTGTGATGTATGGATGTCAATAGGATGAACCAATCATAATAAGAACACCAAAGAGTAGCCGGGAGACAAGATGACAATTGATTTTTCTCCCGAGGTTCACTTGGTTGCCACCAAGCTAGTTCCCGTTGTGTCGACTACTCAAGTGGTGATTCGGTGGCTAATAGGCAATGACAAGCCTAGCCCACTAACTCGGGCGCCACAAGAATCCACCCAAATGAGAGTAACTCAATGACACAAGAAATCCACTAGAGTTACCCTTTGGCGCTCCGCCGAGGTGGGTACAAGCCCTCTCACAATCACCGAAGTCGGCCACAAACAATCACCAATTGCGTCAAAGCTTCTCCACAATCGTCAAGCCGTCTAGGTGGTTGCAAACACCAAGAATAACAAGAAATCATGCGGCGATGACGATGACCAAGTGCCACTAATTAAGATGCAATGCAATGATCAAAGCACTTGGATCACTCAAACTCTCACAAATATGCAACAAGAGTGAAGAGAGTGAGTTGGGGGCTATCTCAAGCAAGCACAAGTATGTCAAAAGAATGGGAGGTGCAAGAGAGAGCCCTAGGAGCCGGCCAATTCACTTTTATAGCCATCCAAACCGAGCTAGCCATTTTGCCCCTTTCCTTGCCTTTTTGCGTCAGTCCGGACGCTGTTTGCATGGGGGGTCCGGACCATTGCGTATGCGTCCGGAGCCTCTGTCAAATTGAAAACGGTCGTTGGCGCCTTTCCTGCAGCCGACGTGTCGCATCCGGACGCGTCCAACAGTAGCATCTGGACCCTGCTTCTTCTGCGTCCGGATCCTCACCCAGAGAGAGTCCAGAGAGCGCAACTGCCCGGACACGCGTCTGGTGTCCTCGGTCCGGACCATGCTTTGCGTCTGGACCCTCTGCTCAGAGAAGTCCAGTGAGCGCAGGACTCCGGACTCACGACCGGAGTCAGCGTCCGGACGATGATCTGCGTCCGGACCTCCTGTCAAGAAGCACTGAGAGCTAGGGTATGCCACCGGACGCATGTCCATTTGTCCGGTCGGCCTTTGCCCTGCGTCCGGACCCTGCGTCCGGATCCCTTTTCCTTGAACAAATAAATTGCTTCTTCTTCTCCAAGTTTTTCATGTGCTAACACCATGTCTTCCAAACATTGTTGCCCTGTGTTAGCCTTTTTACAACATATCTTCTTGGATTTAGTTTTCTTCGTGTCACTTAGGTTCATTTTAGATATGCAATGCAAATGACCTAGTGGCACATGATAACCGTAATCGACATGAGTTTTCTCTTCTTGATAGTACGGCTATCTATCCTAAAGTTGATCACACTCTCTCTAGTGTCTTGATCACTAAACCAAAAATGACCCTATGGATATACCTTTTCCTTGAGCCCATTTTTGTTTTTCTCCTTCTTGTTTTACTTAGTCATGGAGCACTTGATCCATCATGATCTTTCATCTAGCTCCATGTCTCAAGGTGAACCACCATATCTTGATCATACACTTAGTTCAGGGGTTAGTCCATAGGTTTCATCAATTACTCAAAACCAAACAAGGTCTTTCAGCGACGGACACTCCGGATTGGAGCGACGGACGCTCCGTCGATGTGCGACGGACGCTAGACAGCGTCCGACGGCATCGTCTGTCGAGCTTCCAGAACAGGTTTGAAACGCCCAAACGGATTGACCGCGTCGGACGCTCCGCGAGGAGCGTCCGTCGCCCTGCAAACGGGCAACATTCAGTCTCCGGACGATCGCGACGGACGCTGAGGCATTTGTCGTTGAGCGTCCGTCGGCAGCGTCCGACGCCCTTTAAAATAGAATTTTTCAAAATTGATTTTTGCGTCTTTCTCCCAAACAAGTTCCAATCCAAATAAGATCCAAATAACACCTGATTGGACTTGATATGAGAACCATCTCTCAAACTCTCCTTTTCAAATAGTTTGCCATAGGCTTAGATTTAGTTTTAGCTCAAAATATTCGAATGGAAGCACCAAGGAGGCATCATATGGCCACAAGAGGGGCAAAGAAGTGTCTTGAGCTTGGAATGCTCCCCCTAAGTGGACGAACACAGAGGATGCTCAAACTTAACCAAAAAGAAATGGCAAACAACACATGCAAATGCAATGCATTACAAGAATTTGAATCTAGGTTGCTTGCAAGTTTAAACCATGAATTGGAATTCTTCACACGTTCAAGAACGGTTATTCCAACCATGTTAGCCAAGCCTATGTGCATTACTAAATTAACATGATTAAATTACACATGATGCTAGGTGGTTCACACAAGATCATTTTTTAGTGAAGTTTGAGTGATCAAGCACATTCAACTCGCTTCTCAACCTACAAAAGGTTGCTTCATCGAGAGGTTTAGTGAAGATATCTGCCAATTGATTTTCGCTAGAAACTCCCACTAGTGTGATATCTTTCCTAGCCACATGATCTCTAAGAAAGTGATGGCGAATATCAATGTGCTTGGTGCGAGAGTGTTGAACTGGGTTATTTGCAAGCTTTACGGCGCTTTCATTATCACACAAAAGTGGAACATCTTTTAAAATCACGCCGTAATCAAGTAGTGTTTGGGACATGTATAAGATTTGTGCACAACTAGCTCCCATGTCTATGTATTCCGCTTTGGCAGTAGACAATGCCACACTATTTTGCTTCTTTGAGGACCAAGAAACAAGTGATCTTCCTAGCAAATGGCAACCGCCGGAGGTACTCTTCCTATCAACCTTACACCCGGCATAATCCGAATCGGAATAGCCACAAAGTAGGAAGGGAGCTCCTTTGGGATACCAAAGGCCAATGCTAGGGGTGTGCCTTATGTACCTAAGGATTCTTTTAACCGCACTTAGATGCGACTCCTTAGGGTTTGCTTGAAACCTAGCACACATACACACACTAAACATGATATTCGGCCTAGAAGCGGTGAGGTAAAGTAGATTACCGATCATAGAGCGATAAAGAGTTTGGTCGATCGGGTTACCTCCCTCATCGAGATTGAGATGCCCATTGGTAGGCATTGGGGTCTTGATTGGCTTGCAATCCTCCATCTTAAATTTCTTGAGCACATCATTAGTGTACTTCTCTTGAGATATGAAGGTGCCCTCCCTCAATTGCTTCACTTGGAAGCCAAGGAAGAAGGTTAGCTCGCCAATCATTGACATCTCGATCTCCTTGGACATCAATGCACTAAATTCCTTGCTATGATCTTGGTTTGTTGACCCAAATATAATGTCATCGACATACACTTGGCAAACAAAGATCTCTCCATCTAGCACCTTGGTGAAGAGTGTGGTATCCACTTTCCCGACCTTGAAGCCCTTCTTGAGTAGGAAGTCCCTTAGCCTCTCATACCAAGATCTTGGAGCTTGCTTCAATCCATAGAGTGCCTTGGACAACCTATACACATGATTAGGACAATTGGGGTCTTCAAACCCGGGAGGTTGTGAGACAAAAACAAGTTCATTGATGAAACCATTTAGAAAGGCATTCTTCACATCCATTTGAAAAATTTTCATTTTGTGATGTGAAGCATATGCCAAAAGGATACGAATGTCTTCTAGTCTTGCAACCGGTGCAAAGGTCTCCCCAAAATCCAAGCCTTCAACTTGGGAGAACCCCTTTGCTACCAATCTTGCCTTGTTCCTCACAACCACACCTTGATCATCTTGCTTGTTCCTAAACACCCACTTGGTGCCAATGATTCTTGCTCCTTTGGGCTTTTCTACTAGTGTCCACACTTCGTTCCGGGTGAAGTTGTTCAACTCTTCATGCATGGCGTTCACCCAATCCGGATCCGCAAGTGCATCCTCCACACTAGAAGGCTCAACAAAGGAAACAAAAGAGTGATGCTCAACATAAGAAGCAAGTTTAGATCGAGTTGTTACCCTTGATGGACTCCCTATGATGAGGTCTTATGGATGAGCTTGAAGCATAGGTGTAGATCTTCTATCAATCACTTAGGGAGGAGGTTGTGGTGCATCAACATCACTAGCTTGAGCCTCGGCTTGATCTTGAGGGATGAAGGTATCTTCTTGTGCTTCCCTCACTTGTTCTTCATCAACTTGAGACGTGTGAGGTGGAGAGGGTACTTGATTTGCATCATCTTCAACTCCTTCCACCTCTAGTGGGTTGATTGCACCAACGGGCATATTCTTCATAGCCTCCCTCAAGGGTTCATCACCTACATCATCAAGATTCTCATGCTCTTCTTGAGAGCCATTAGTTTCATCAAACTCCAAGTCATATGTTTCTTCAACTAGGCCGGAGGCTTTGTTAAATACTCGATAGGTCTTGGATTTAAGAGAATAACCAAGTAAGAAACCAATGTCACATCTCCTTTGGAACTTGCCCAAGTGTTGACGCTTCTTGTAGATGTACACTTTGCATCCAAACACTCGGAAGAAGGATATATCCGGTTTCTTCCCATTCACAAGCTCATAGGGGGTATTCTTGAGAAGCCTTTGAACAAAGAGTCGGTTGGCCGCATAGCATGCAGTGTTGATTGCTTCGGCCCAAAACTTCTCGGGGGTGTTGTATTCATCAAGCATTGATCTTGCAAGAGTGATTAGTGTCCGGTTCTTCCTCTCTACTACACCATTTTGTTGTGGGGTATAGGTGGCGGACACCTCATGCTTGATCCCAACTTCATCATAATAGTCTTCAATCTTGGTGTTCACAAACTCGGTCCCATTGTCACTTCTTATCTTCTTGATCTTCACATCAAACTCATTTCAGGCTCTAGTTGCAAACTTCTTGAATATTGATTGAGTCTCTCCCTTGTCTTGAAGAAAGAACACCCAAGTGTACCTAGAGTAGTCATCAACTACCACTAAGCAAAAGAGATTGCCACCAAAGCTAGCATAGGTGGTAGGTCCAAATAGATCCATGTAGAGTAGCTCTAGGACTCTTGAGGTTGACATGAAGGCTTTGGTTGGATGTGTGTTGGTCACTTGCTTGCCGGCTTGACATGCACTACACAATTTGTCCTTCTCAAACACCACATCCTTCACTCCTCTAACCATCTTCTTCTTGACAAGCTTCTTCAAAGTTGACATTCCCACATGTGCTAATCTTCTATGCCATAGCCAACCCACAGAACTCTTGGAGAATAGACATGTTTGCAAACTAGCTTCATTTGAGGTGAAATCCACTAAGTAGAGATTGTTTTGCCGAAACCCTTTGAATATCAATGATGAATCTTCCATCTTGGTCACAACTACCTCATTTGGAGTGAAGAGACATTGGAAACCAAGATCACATAGTTGTCCCACCGATAGCAAGTTGAAGCTCAAAGATTGCACTAGCAAGACATTTGATATTGATTGATCATGGGAGATTGCCACTTTGCCTAGTCCTTGCACTTTGCCTTTTGAATTGTCCCCAAAGGTAATCTTGTCTTGTCCTTCACAATCTTTCTCAAGTGTGGTGAACATCCGGGAGTCACCGGTCATATGTTGAGTGCATCCACTATCTATCACCCAATGACTTCCACCGGTCTTGTAGTTCACCTACACACACAAGATATCAAGCTTTTTGTTTAGGCACCCATTGAGTACGGGAGCCCATTGCTTTCTCTACTAATGACTTAGCCACCCAAAGTGTCCTTGGTCTATTCTTGTTGGGTGGTCCTAAGAACACAACAAGTGGCTTGCCCTTGACATCCTTGTTGATGATATAGTGAGAATTGTATGCAAAAGGCCTAGTGTGCTTGGGCAAGGGTTGTGGAGGTGGAGTCACACAATTGTGAGAAAAGTGTCCTTGCTTCCCACACTCAAATCATGTCTTTATCTTTGGCTTTGGTTTTTCTTGATAGAAGTACTTGACTTGTTGTTGATACTGAGCTTTGGCTTTAGCTTTGGCCTTCTTCACTTGAGCGGACTTGTAGCCAAGACCGGCTTTGTCATTATTCATGATAGTGTTCATAAGAAGCTCACTTTGAAGATTGTGTCCCTTAGTGAACCTCTTCATTCCAATGGCTAGATGGTTCTTCTCATTCTTTAGCCTCTTGTTCTCTTCTCTAAGCATATCAACTTCAAGTGCCACATTATAGTCTTCATCTTGTGACTCAATCACAATTGACTTGGTTGACTTGAGCTTGATAAGATCTTGCTTGAGCTTTTCATTCTCATTCTTGATCTTCATATATTCATTGTAGTTATCCGCCACAACCACTTGCTTGCCTTTGCACTTAGGCTCTTGCTCAATGGGCTCAACAATTAAATCATCACAAGAAGTGCCAATGTCAATCTTGACAATGGGGTTAGCAACAATAGGCAAAGCATCCTCAAGACATTCATTAGCTATAAGGAGAGTATCATAGTTCATCTTTACTTCGGTGTACTCATCCCTAAGCTTGATGTATTTTTCTCTAAGCTCTTGTGATGTCCTCTCTAGCTTATCATGTTTCTCTTTTAGCTCTTTTAGAGAGGATTTGAGCTCCCTAGCATGTGAGGATAAGGATTTGTTTTCACTAATTAGCTCATCACTAGCATTGGATGTTGTTTCAAGTTTCTCTTGCAAGTCATCATTTTCTTTTTCAAGCTCTTCATTTTTAGCTTGCTCCTTCTTCACAATTTTAGTATACTTAGTGAGCAATTTTATGAGTTCATCATAAGAAGGAGCTTTGTATACTTTTTCACTTTCACTACCACTATCATCACTATCCTCTACTTTGGATTGTACCTTCCGATCACCCTTAGCCATAAGGCATAGGTGTGTAGAGGATATAGTGGAGGAAGATGGTGGTGGTGGAGGAGGCAATGAAGTCCCAATGACTAGAGCGGTCACCTTCTCATCTTCACTTTCATCACCAGATGACTCACTTGAGTCTTCAATGTCGGTTAACCAATCACCAACAATGTATGCCTTGCCATCGTTCTTCTTGTGGTGTTGGAACCTCTTCTTCTTGAAGTCTTCTTTCTTCTTGTGGGGCTTCTCATCTTCACTTGACTCATCTTTTTGCTCTTTGCCATTCTTGTACTTCTTCTTGTACTCGTCCTTCTTGGGCTTGGTACAATGGTGAGCTAGATGGCCAAGATCACCACAATTGAAGCAATCCATTTCCGACAATGGCTTCCTCTTGTTGCTAGTGAAAAACTTCTTCTTTCTTGAATCAAACTTGACACCACTCTTGTTTAGCTTCTTTAGCATCTTGGTGGTCTTCTTCACCATTAGAGCAATGTTGGAGTCATCATCTTCACTTGAACTATAATACTCCATCTTTGACTTGCCCGAGTCATGGCTAGCTTTGAAGGCCAAGTCTTTCTTCTTGGTGGATGGTGAAGCTTCTTCTTCTTTGTTGATGTGCATGTACATCTCATGTGCATTGATCTTTCCCAAGAATTGTGTTGGTGTATATTTGGAAAGATCACCTTGATGCAACACCGTCACAATGTTGGCATACTTGCCAATAGGAAGCACACAAAGAATCTTCCTCACAACATCGACTTCATCCATTTGCTTTAACCCAAGTGCATTCAATTCTTCTACAAGAACATTTAAGCATGAGGACATTTCATTTGCATTTTCATGAGCAAGCATGGTAAAAGCATTCATCTTATTCATGACTAAGTGATATCGCTCTTCCTGCTCGCTCTTTGTGCCCTCATGAAGAGCACAAATGTTCTTCCACAACTCAAGTGCGGTCTTTGAGGTTCGCACACGGTTGAACACATCTTTGCCAATGCCCCTAAAGAGAGTGTTCTGGGCTTTGGCATTCCACTTCTCATAGTGGACCTCATCACCGAATGGTTCTTCGTCATAGGTCGCAAAACCATCGGTGGCGGCTTTGAGCACACCAACATCTAAGTCTTTGAGGTAAGCCTCCATACGCACTTTCCAATATGGAAAGTCGTCTCCATCAAACATGGGCGGTGGTCCATCCCCATGGGACATCTTGCTCTAGGCGGTTAAGCCTAAATTAGAGCAACCTTACTCTGATACCAATTGAAAGGATCAAGATGCCCAAGAAGGGGGGGGGTGAATTGGACTCTTTTAAATTTCTAAACAATATTAAAACCTAACAAGAGTCAATTAACCCCCTAGTGCTTTCCCAAGTGTGTCCTAGCTAAACAAGCAAGGCATGACAACGAAAGCGGTAAAAACCTATGCAATTCTAGTCAAGCAACAAGAAGGTAATGCGGAATGTAATGCTTGAATGTAATTGCAATAAGTAAAGAGGAGGCAAAGGAAATTTGACACGACGACTTTTTGCCGAGCTATCGAGGAGTCGACACTCCCCCCTAGTCCTCGTTGGAGCACCGCGCACGGTATCACTCCCCCATAGTCCGCGCAAGGACTAAGTGCTCTCTACGGGCTGATTCTTTGCCACTCCGGCTCGGTGAATCGCCCACAACTGATCACAACGTCGATGGAGAAGGGCCGCCGATAATCCTTCGGAGATCACCTTCCTCCTAGCACCACCGGACCGTCTAGGTGATGTCGATCACCAAGAGTAACAAGCCTTGATCTTCACTTGACTCACTCAAGCTTCACAACTAAAGGATGCACACTTGAACTCTTGGATGAACTAGAGGAGAGGATGGATTGATTCACGAATCGATCTCTCACTCTAGGGCTCTTGCTCTCTTCCCAACCTTCTCACCAAACTCAGCAACTGAAATGAGCAAAGGCAAGGTGGGAGAAAAGTGTGAGGAGTTATAAATAGCCCTCACGAAAACTGCCTCGGGCTGGTGTAACGTCCCGCCTCCTCGAGGCCGGGCCCGTTAACGCCTGATAGCTTTCATAGGACATAGACTACCCTCACAGACCAACACTAGTCTTTTCGGCGCACTTTGTCCTCACTCATGCGCCCCCGGGAAGAACTTCCCGGTCGGTCACCCATCCCTAAATTTCTCCAGGCCAAGCATGTTTATCCTATTAATCTTATTAAGCCCTAGGCCAGGGTGTTACATCCTCACCCCCTTAGGAGACCGACGTCCTCGTCGGTCAACCCCAGGTCAGGAACGTCCCCTCTTGGCCACGTCCGTGTGTCCAGTGCTAGCGCATGTGCCATGCTGTGTGACCACTCTGGATCCACAACAGCCATGCGCACCATGCCTGCACAACTGACACACACGCGCCCGTGAAACCGCAAGGGTCGGCTTTGATACCATTTGTAACGTCCCGCCTCCTCGAGGCCGGGCCCGTTAACGTCTGATAGCTTTCATAGGACATAGACTACCCTCACAGACCAACACTAGTCTTTTCAGCGCACTTTGTCCTCACTCATGCGCCCCCGGGAAGAACTTCCCGGTTGGTCACCCATCCCTAAATTTCTCCATGCCAAGCACGCTTAACCTTAGAGTTCTTTAGAGTTGAGCTTCCGGAAAAGAAGTTGCAACTTATTGGTATGAGTATCCTATTAATCCTATTAAGCCCTAGGCCAGGGTGTTACAGCTGGCTCTTTAAGTTGGCGACGGACGCTCCGACGCCTAGGCAGATTGTTTTGGGCGACGGACGCTCCTGCGTAGTCCGACGGACGCTGAGGCATCAACGTCCGACGCCCCTTTTCGTTTTGCACTGAAAACAGGCCCACTGGAAGGCCGACGGATGCTACCCTAGCGTCCGACGCCTAGGCGACGGACAGCGTCCGACGCCCTCTGAAACTCAGGGGCTCAAATTGGGTGGCCGCCGGACGCTACGTCATCCTGACGTCAGTGTCCGACGCCATCGTTCGACGCGACGGACAGCGTCCGGCGCCTCCAGACTCAGCGTCCGACGCCCAGTAAACTTCTTTTTCAACTCCGGTTTTTGTCGCGATGAATTCAGAAGAAGTTCTTGGCTATCTTATGGTCACCATAGGCTTGCTTAGAGCTAAGGAAGTCAAGTGTGCACCACACCTAAGTCATGAAGCTTTCCTAAGTCAAGCTACTAGTCTCAACCCCTCTTGATAGTACGGTCAAAGATCAAATAGAAGCCCTATCTATTTCTAAGTGCCCTTCATAACCTTATGGCACTTAGCCTATCATTCTAGGGTCTTCATCATGTCTCTTTGAAATCCGAAATGATATCCATCTTGAGGGCTAAGTGATGACCATTCATGCCCATTCATGTTGATCACTATGGCTAAGCTACGCATAGCCTCTGCAAAACACACGTTAGCCATAATAATCGCTAATTGTCGTTAATCACCGAAACCAACTAGGGTCATGATTCTTCAGACCCAACTGCCCACAACCGAAGGAAAGAACGAAGCACTCGGGGCACATTAGTGGTTGTGACCCAGACTTGATCCAAGACTCTTATAGGTTTAACATCATCGACAAATTCCTTGAATGAAACAGTGCCTTCTTTATTCTTCGTAGTGAGTGTCTCAATTGCAATCATACGAGTTAGTTCTTCCTTACTTGGGAACGGTACCACATAAGAATCGGCTCCTTTCTCTTGAACTTCCCACTCCCAATGGACCGGGATGATTCTAGCCAGCTCTGCCTTCAATAACTGAGCAGAGACTTTGCCCACTTCGACCGTGATGGGAGCTGCAATGGACGACTGGGCCAGATCAACAATTTGATTGTGTCTTGCTGCCTAGATTTGGAAGAAACCTACACCATCAACCCTAGCTCCGCAATAAGCCACTGTAGGTTTAGGCCCACAGAGCAACGGGCACTGGTTTGTGAAGTGGTCTTCACAACAGATGGTACACTCCATCTTTGCTTGATCTTTTCTCTTCCTCTTCTGTTTTCCTTGTTCTTCTCCCATGGCCCCATGGTTCTCTTCCGCTGCAGTGCAACCGTGATTAATAGCCACCTCTGTCTCAGCATGAGCCCCTCGATCCGCTGCCGGTTCAGTGACCACATGGTTGGTCGCAGGCTTATGAACCCCACGGCTGCGCCCCCGTGCAGCCCCCACTTGTTCCAGCCGCTCCAGCAGGTGGAGGACCACCACGCCCAGCAAAGGCCGGTGGTGCCCCCCCCCCCCCCCCCCCCCCGCGGTTCCCACGGCCGCGCCCTTGGCCACCGTGATCGTGGCCTTCCACTCCGCGATTGCGACCCTAGGCTCCGCGGTTGTTGTGGCCCCAAAACCTCCCTCCACCCGCCATGAGGACGTCGCGGTAGGAAGCGGACTGAGTGGCGACAGGGTAAGTCAGCGCGAGGTTCAGCGTGGAGGCGGCGGAGTCGAAGAGAACAGGGTTGACGAGTTTTCATTTTGGAGCGCAGATCTGGTCATGGGCTTATTTGGCACGATTCCTTTGGAGGAGCTTCTTTGAAGGAGCCCATTATAGAGAAGTTATAATTTGTAACTTCTCAAAACGGCTCCAGTTTCCCTGTTTTTTTACTAGAAAAATGGATTTTCCAAAAAAAAAAACGTTTGGCCAGGAAGAACCAAACGGACCTATATATACGCACAGCAACAACGGCATGCATGCATATGCATTCGCATATCCAGCGTGTAGATCCAGATCCCCTGTCTCCGCCTGCACCGTGCATGCCGTGGTGGCACACCCAGCACTGTACTCACTCGCTTGTTTGTTTACTGCTAGTTCCCTGGACGCATCAGTTCAGGATCTCTGCTCTGCTTTGGGAGACTTGCATTATTGCATTTGCATGCACTTGCTTCTTGAAATAAACAAGATAATATATGAGCGAATGAATTCAATCTGCCTCTCCCAAGCACGTACTCCGATCCACTCGATCTCACTAGTTTAATCTATCAGAGTGCAACAGTAATAACATGTCTTGCTTAACACTAGCTTGCACTAACATGCATTGCCATTGGTCCACGCTCGCGTTGAAACGTGTCATGATTTTATAAGTACTCTAAGCATCAGGATCAGGATCAGAATCAGATAATGACACACACTTGTGAGTCTTTTCGTCTTTAGAAGGGCACGACGACCGTCGCCTCCGACCAGTCGGACAGCAGTCCGCTTCCGACCTCCGGCCCCCTCCGGCTTACTCGATTGCAGCCCATGAGCGCATGATGGCTCAGCGGAGCCCATGCGGGAGGTCATGATTCGTGCGTGATTTTCATTCTGACGTGCGCAGGTGAGTTTTTCATTCGTGACTGTTTCCTTTTCTTTTTTCTATTTATTTATATCCCTTTCTTGTTTGGTACGTATGTTTCTCTTTTCTTTTGTTTTTATATTTATTTATTTCTTTTTCCTATGTTGTTTTATTTGTATTTGTATTTTTTGTTCTTTTTTTATTTATTTTTATATTTTTTAACAATGTATACTTTTATTCTTCCGATCACTTTTTTATTTTAATATTTATTTTCCTAATTATATATTTTATTTAGTTTTTCTATGTTCAAATCTGGCTTTGTACTATAATTAATTACTTCATTATTTTTATTTTTTTATTTTTATTATACTTGTGATGTTCACGTAGTATACATATGATGTTCTATGATATATATAGTGATGTTCGTGCAGTTTTAATATGTTGTTCTATGATGTATTTGTGATGTTTGATATTATTGTTTATTTTTTTATTTGAGTATAATTAATTACTTCACTAATTTTATTATCTATTTATTTATATTTTTTATATTTTTGTATATGTGATGTTCACGTTGTATAAGTATGATGTTCCATGTTATTTTTTTTTATGTTCGTGCAGTGTTAATTGATGTTCAACGATTATCTGTGCATGCATATTCAATATGAGATAAATGATTATTAATTTTTTTTATCGAAATGTATCCATGTGGGCTCTTGTTTTGAAGAGTTTATTGTAAGGAACACGATAGTGTAATCGAATTTTAATTATGATACTTAGTTTATCAGCTATAACTTTTTTTAGTTCGAACAAACATTAGAATGTGCTGACATCAGCTATTTTGATCTACTGCATGCTGTTGCTTTGAATTGTTGTGCGGTGCTCTACTGCATGCTGTTGCTTTGAATTGTTGTGTGATGCGTGGTAAAATCTGACCCAAGTAAAAAACAATTGAATTCAGCACATCTAAAAAACTTACGGGTAACAAATTATTTAATCGAGGGTCGGCGGCGTGCTGCCCGCCACCCAGGTCGGCTGCTAACCTCACCCCACGACGACGGGGGTTACTAGCTACGTACTTGTCTGACATCGATATACAGTATTGTGCGGTGTCCAATTAAAGCTTAGAATCTTGATTGCGTTGGTTACATTACTACACTCGCTCTGATCTAATCATCGGCGGCACGACTTTTCCAAAAGCTAGGGAAATCCTAGATCCGCCCACTGCACTCGACAGTCGAGACCGGCGTCCAGCGACCTGCAGAGCTTTTTCCGCTTTGTAGGGTGGCGAAATGGTGTGTGTACCCGATGATAACAGAGGAGGTCGGCCGGCGATCGATGACCATGCATGCATGTTGAACAAAGGTTAATTACATATGGGTTTTGCTGTGGTATTTTCAAATAACTGTGAACCATTCATTTAAATTGATCGGACGGCTACGGTCATCTATTACCTCCTCCGAGGTAATAGATGAAATATATATTCCTTTTTATTCTTATTTTGTAAAGTATGGTAAATTAAGAAAGTTCTAGATCTAATTGATGCATGCATAATTTATAGGATCTAGTGAATCTTTCTAGTTTGGAAACTTTAAACGTATTTAACTAGCATGTAAGTTTTTTTCTTTTCTTTTTTGGCATGTAACGCCTTCATGTTAGCTAGTGTTGTGTTAGCAATTTTTTTTGAAGCATGTACGTGTTCCACCTATTTTTGGTTTATAAACTTTGAATGTGATTGATTTTTTATGCATTGCCTCATGTGTTAGTTTACAAACTTTAAATTTATTTGATTGATATTTTTCATGCATGAACGTATACTTCCTATGTTACCTGTGTTAGCTAATGTGTTTAGACTTAGTTGATAACTTTTTTATTTCAAATGCATGTTTATTATTTTATAAACTTCCGTTGGTTGCTAATCTTTCTCATGTATGCACGTAACATATTTTTTTGCTAATTTTTTTTATGTACGTACGTAACTTTTTGAATCAACATGCATGTATAATAAGGAAGGTCAATCCGCTTCCATGGTATCCCAAGATTACGATATCTAGAGAATTTTCTTTTCTTTTTCTAGCTTATTTTCCTGGATTTATTAATTTATTAAGTAATTTATAAAATGTAAAAAATCGATGGCTCAAATTAATTTGAGATCTTACCTCCTTAGAGCAACTCTAACAGTTTGGCAATTTTGGTTTGGCAAAATATGGAATTTGCCAACTCTGAAATAGATATGTCAAAGCAAAAAATATGTAATCTCCAACAGTTTCCCATAATGACTTGGCAAAAACGGGAAAAAAAGGAAGGAAAAATAAAGCCGCTGCCTTCCACCGTGAAAAAAAAAGGAAGGAACAAAAGGAACCAAAAAAAAAGGGCGTCGCCCAGTGTTAAGACGTGAAAAAAAGAAGGAAAAAAATTATCTCCCCCTTTTTAAGGTCTTCAAATTGCCAAGTGCGAGTTTTTATTTGCAACTTTGGCAAAAATACCAAGCCCAAATGTCAAACTGTTAGCCACCGGTTTTTTAATTTTTTTGGCAAAATTAGATATGTCAAGTCTAAATGTCAAACTGTTAGAGTTGTCCTTATAGGTAAAGTTTGTACCGTAGTATTGTCCATTACATATACAAGCGCACCATTAATTAACCATGCATCACTTGTCATCGAGTGTGTGTGCCCCGGCGCCCCTTCCCATCAACTACCATGCATGCGTGCCCCCCCCCCTCCTCTCTCTAGAATAATTATTTTTGTAGTCACAAATAATTACTATACTAATTTATAAGATTATATAATTTCTTACTATGTGATTTACTATAACATTACAGTAAACATCTCTACGTGTTATAAACACTACTTTAGTTCTTCTCGCAATAAATCAGCATATATAAGCATCAGCATGAGACAAATTTGAGTGAAATGAACAACATCATTGTAACACAACAATTGTAACACAACAATCGTACATAATAACTTATATATATGCAAAGAAAAAGAGAGTATTAAATTAATAGTTATGATGCTATCTGAAAGCAACATGGACTGTGTGAATATATTTAATTTGAGTAATATAAAAGTTGTGTACACTGAAGGGAACGAAAAAACAATATAAGAAAACGCACAAACAATTCATATTTACACAGTATCCTTTGTTGTCTCTGCTAACTTATTTCGTTTTCGGGTTTATCACGCAATAACAATAGGGGGTTCTTGTTCAAATATATAATCGCACATCGCCGTCCCAATTACTGTATCTCGCCATGTTCCTCCACAGTTGCATGATGTTTCCGGCATGGATAACTGGATAGAGGAGCTATAGTAGGCCGGCCCCTCCATCGATATCCATCTCCATCTCCATGGACACTAAGCTAGCTAGTGAAGGACACACGCTGTTCTATTGGCAGCGACATCTGAACCTGCAAGGATCTATGTGTGGCCTTTGCACGTACGCCCATTTTGTAGTTTTCTTCAGGTTGATGAGCTGGCGCTCATCCTTGTGGCGGATGGTCTCTTCTCTTACACTCTCATATGCATGATCATGACTGGCATGACGGCAGTGGGTTCCGGTCAAAAAAGGGTGTGGAGACGACGACGACGACGAAAGGAAAAGGCTGGGGTTGCCCTGAAAAGTGTATAGGATGAGATCCTACAACAACAGCTGAATAGTGGGGCATTGCAGAGGCTTAGGACACTACAGTAGCTAGTAGAAAGTGCAAAATACAACAACCATTATTTTTAGTGACTTACCCTATATATATAGCTCTTTCATTCTGTCCATTATATTGGAATTTGCAAATTGAATACTGCAAATAAATACATCGTCTGTATATATTATTCCACTTTTGTGAGCCTGCTGAGATCGATCGAGGGAGAGAAATTAAGATAATTAAGCATCCATATATGTCTATAAATAAACAAGTACACTACAGTACTAACTAAGGAAAAGAGATTAGCTAGTACGTTATCTGTTATATACTTATATTAATTGGAGGAACAAATTTGATCCAACATCAGCAGGTCCGCATCATAGGATGATATTAGTAAGCAAGGACTAGCTAGCTAGCTCCTATACATACTATATGTTCAAAACAGGCACATGGATGTATATAAGTTTGTAAACTAACCAAATGATTGATGCCTTCTCCAGTACACACATCATCATCATCATTAATTAGGAGAGTCGAAAGACTGGATGTCCAGATCAGCAGGCGTGATCTATATATGATGCGCATGCACGCCATCCGGCCGTGCATGATGCATGCAGTTTTTCACGGTACCTAATAATAATATAATAAGGAGGACGCGACAACCATCCATAGCACAGCAGTGTGTCGCCATCATCATCGTTCCAGTACATACATTTTGCCTGATCTTGGCCTTATCCCTTTGCATTCTATTGGGGACCAACAAACGCTAGCAGGATGATGCATATGGTACGTACGTGTTCACTGTTCAGTAGTCAGTACGACGACCCGGCGGATCTGTGATCTTGAGATGCTCATCTCATCTGACTGCGATATCATCTCGAGATCACAGATCCGCCATCTTGTTTCTGTTGGATGATATCCAGAGTTTAACTAACAAGCAAAGTGTTTGTTTAGTTAAGCTAGCTGTTCACTAACTGTATGCATCTATGTAATAAACACTTTATTATAATTAATTGGATGCTATGCTGGTTCTTTTTGGTTGTTCATGCATGGACGGTGCATTGTGTGGTATTAGAATAAAATTCTAGACATATACAATTGCTTGCCTAGCTAGGATCTTGTTTTGGACGCAAACTGAATATTCCGGATGTCACATTTCTGACTTTTCGCTATTACTGTACCTAGAGAGAGGCTACATTGATCATTATGAAAGCAGAGGATCGCGCTACTGCTTCACAGAGAATCGATCAAATGTTTTGAGGGCACCACACACACAGACTATCAGGATGTTCTATTCTACAGTATCTAATAAAAAAGTGATAGAATACTCAGGGAAGATCGATAATATTTAAGGCGTGTCTGTGCTAATGAGTACGTCTAAGGGGGTGTTTGGTTTACCCCCTAAAGTTTAGTGGTCCCTAAAGTTTAGTGCCCCCTAAAGTTTAGTGCATCAACTAAAGTTTATGGGGCAATTTAGGGGAGGTGTTTGGTAGTTTAGGACCTAAAATCACCTAAGTTTAGCTACTAAAATTTAGGGAGCTGTAACCAAACACCCCCTAAAAGTGCATTGATATATCATTGCATAATCGTGTTCCATGTTGCCCAGTAAACTGAACAGTAGTCCAATCCAAGGACAACACGGCGAAAATGACCGCGGCAGCTATACGTTGAAATATATGACAATTTCCAGATTAATACCAGAATATAATTCATGATAGATTGAGAAACTAGAATAAGCATGTACTGCATACTAACATGATTAAACCACATATCACATAGCATGTTCAAGTTAACTAGCATAAACATGGATTGTATACTAGATAGATTGAACAATATGAACGATAAGATTAGATCACGAGGTTTATACATACTAGTTGTAGAAGTAGTAGATTGCAGTGAAGACGGCGAAGATGCAGGTGTCGATGGAGCAACGTTCAGGTTGTTAAAGATGATGTCGATGTCGTCGATGTCGATCAGCGGCGGCGGTAGACTTCGGTTCAGCTGACGACGAATACGCCGGGACGTAGCACCGCCTGACTTGGACGAAAGACGGCCCGTCGTGAAGATTGGGAGCAGTCGCGCGAAGAGCACTTCCCAAAATCCTTATTCGCCTTCTCCCGCTGCAGGATCACGAAGATGAGGGTTCCGGAGACCTGCTCGCCCGGTCGCCGGTGCACGCCGACGATCGGACTGGAGTAGCTATGGTGGCGCAACAGCGAGAAGAGGTAAAAACTCTAGCTCTTAATTTTATGATTTATTGGCGTGACCAATAGTCTAGTTATATAGTCTGGTCCAACGAATATCTCCACTTCCACAAGCAAGGTGGTACTAAATAGTTCCCACATCCCCTCTTGCTTTCATGCATGAGCCTTTGAGATTTATTAGGAATTTCTGAATTTGTTATTGGGCCAAGCCCATATAAATTCCAACAATCCCCCACCAGATCTCAAATAACCATTTAGAGATTTGTCTGTTCTCGCTCTTGTTTGATATACCAGTGTTTCGGCAGAGACTGTAAAGTTGAACTTCCGCCTAGAATCTCAAGTTACACTCATCCACAACTTGAACAATGGACTACGCCTTGAATTGCAAGTTTTGTGCGAATGAGCTTTACTCAAAGCCAAACTAGTACCTGACCACCAATAACCTTACTCCGTGAGTTGAGCATATACGTCGTACTCTGTGGTCTCTTAATGAGTTTACTAGAGACTACCCAAGTCTCATAGACTGTGACGTTTTAACAATCGAACTCATATAGGTATGTTCTTTCAAGAATGCTCTGTAGGACAGCATCTTCGCTAATGAAAGCCAATAGAACATATTAAGGCATTTAGCCAACCTACCATACAGTGCCTCATTGCTTTTGAGAGTATTTGCATCTTCACTTAGAGAGGGTTTATAGTTATACTCTCCTCAGTTTATCAATAGCTTGTTCTTCCTAGATCCTTAGTCACGGGATCTCTGATCAAAAAGGTTGGGTTACTACTACTGCAAACTCACATGGGTCTAATACCCATCTCCCTTGATGCAATTTCTATCACATTCCGTGATAGCCCTTTAGTAAAGGGATCTGCCAGGTTTTTGTCGGTTTGGACATAAGCCACAGTTATTATTCCGGAATTTCTCAGCTTCCTGACAGACTTCAAACGTCTTTTAACGTGTCTTGTTGACTTTGCATTATCCTTTGCACTATTCACTTTAGTGATCACTGTTTGATTATCACAGTTCATAAGGATAGCCGGTATTGGTTTTTGAACCACCAGCAGGTCACACAAGAGCTCACGCAGCCACTCTGCCTCTGCAGATGCTGTATCTAAAGTAGTAAGTTTTGCTTCCATGGTTGACTTAGTCAAAATAGTCTGTTTACAAGACCTCCATGACACTGTGCCACCTCCAAGAGTAAAAACATACCCACTAGTGGCATAGATTTAATCAATATCAGAAATCCAGTTCGCATCACTATATCCCTCTAGCACAGTTGGGTGCCCAGAATAGTGAATCCCAAATCTCATTGTACATTTAAGATAGCGCAAGACCCTTTCAAGTGCATTCCAATGATTATTACCCGGGTTGGACATGTACCTACTCAATTTGCACACAGCAAAAGAGATATCTGGTCTGGTTGCGCTAGCTAGATACATGAGTGAACCGACAATTTGAGAATATCTCAACTGATCTTTAGCAATCTTTTTGTTCTTTCTTAGTGTCACACTAGGATCATAAGGTGTTGGAGAAGGCTTGCTATCCATAAAGCCAAATCGGCTTAAAAGCTTCTCAACATAGTGTGATTGCGACAAAGTAATCCCACTCTCTTCCTTAATTAGCTTGATGTTTAGAATTACATCAGCTTCTCCTAGATCTTTCATGTCAAAACTCTTTGACAGAAAAGACTTGACTTCATTTATGACATCAATATTTGTTCCAAAGATTAAAATATCATCAACATATAAGCATAGAATAACAGATTGGCCCCCACCATGTCAATAGTACACACACCTATCAGCCTCATTAACAGCAAAGCCCGCACTAGTTAAAGTAGTGTCAAATTTCTCATGCCATTGTTTAGCTGCTTGTTTCAAGCCATACAACATTTTAATAACTTACACATATTTTGCTCTTCACCTTTTACTATAAACCCATCAGGCTGATCCATATAAATCTCCTCATCCAACTCTCCATTAAGAAAAGTTGTCTTCACGTCCATTTGATGAACGAGAAGACCGTATGAGGTAGCTAGGGAAAGTAGAACTCGAATAGTGGTCATTCTAGCAACAGGTGAATAAGTATCAAAGAAATCATCGCCTTCCTTTTGAGTATAACCCTTAGCCACAAGTCGGGCCTTGTACTTATCAATAGTACCATCAGGTCTCAGCTTCTTGAACACCCACTTACAACCAATGGGTTTAGAACCAAATGGCAATTCAGATAACTCCCAAGTTCCATTAGAAAGAATTGAATCTATCTCGCTACGAACAGCTTCTTTCCAATCATCTGCATCTGGTGATGCATATGCCTCTGTGATAGAAGTGGGAGTATCGTCCACAAGGTACACAATAAAATCATCACCAAAAGATTTTGCAATCATTTGTCTCTTGTTCCTCACAGGAACTTCATTGTCATCCTCCTCTAAGACTTCTTCAAGTGGTTGTTCAAAAGACTCAACAGGATGCTCGATAGGTATAGTAAAAACAGGGGCTAATTCAGTAGAAAATTTAGCATTGCTATGCATATCTTTCATAGGAAATATATTCTCAAAAAATACAGCATCACGAGATTCAAAGATTGTATCTACATGCATATCAAGAACTTCAGATTTTACTACTAAAAATCTATAAGCAATGCTATGGTGAGCATATCCTAGAAAGACACGGTCCATAGTCTTCGGCCCAAGCTTACGCTTCTTAGAAATTGGAACATTGACTTTTGTCAAACATCCCCACGTGCGCAAGTATGAAAGTGATGGTTTCCTACCAACCCATATCTCATATGGAGTTGTTTCTTTATTTCTGTTTGGAATTCTATTCAGGACATGACTCGCAGTCAATAAAGTTTTCCCCCACCATGCCTTAGATAGTCCAGCAGTATCTAACATGGCGTTCACCAAGTCAGTCAACGTGCGGTTTTTCCTCTCGGCAATCTCATTTGATTCGAGTGAATAGGGAGCTGTCCTCTCATGAATAATGCCATGTTTCACACAGAACTCATCAAATAATATAGAAAAATATTCACCACCACAATCAGACCTTAGATGTTTAATCTTTCTCTCTAACTGATTTTCAACTTCAGCCTTATAGATTTTAAAGTAGTCTAGCGATTCATCTTTAGTTTTTAGCAAGTAAACATAGCAAAATCTAGTTGCATCATCAATTAAAGTCATGAAATATTTCTTTCCACCTTTTGTCAACACACCATTCATCTCGCAAAGATCAGAATGCATGAGTTCAAGAGGCACCAAGTTTCTCTCCTCCGCTGCCTTATGAGGCTTTCGAGGTTGCTTTGATTGCACACAACTATGGCACTTAGAACCTTTGGCAATAGTGAAATCTGGAATTAAACTCAAGCTAGATAAACGCGACATCAAGCTAAAATTCACATGACATAAACGAGAATGCCAAACACTTGAATTATCATTAATGGTGCCACAAATATGATTAACTGACTTATTACTAAAATCTGTCAAAGATAAGCGGAACAAGCCTCCGCATTCATAGCCTTTACCAATAAATTGCCCATTCTTGGACATAACTACTTTATTGGACTCTAATACTACTTTAATCTCATCTCTCAAAAGAAGGGATACGCTAACAAGGTTCTTGCGAATAGTAGGGACATGCTGCACGTTCTTCAATTGTACGATCTTCCCCGAAGTAAACTTCAGATCTACCATGCCAACACCACGAACAGAAGCATGTGACCCATTCCCCATTAGGACGGAGGAACCTTGGAGCCCCTGGTAAGAAGAAAACAAAGAGATATCAGCACACACGTGAATATTAGCACCTGTATCAACCCACCAACTTGGTGATTGAAAAACTGATAGTACAGTAGGGAAATTACCATACCCCTCATCAGTTTTGCTAGTAATCACGAGGTTGACCTTCTTTTTCTCTTTTCGGTCCGCTCGTTCCGGACATTCTTTAGCAAAATGACCAAGCTCTCCACAGGTGAAGCAAGGCATCTCAGCTTTGTCTTTATTCTTCTTCTTGAAGGGAGTAGTTGATTTGACATTGAAAAGCTTAACCTTTACTTTGTTCTTGCCATGGTTTCTCTGGACAAAGTGGGCACTAGCTATATCCTCGTTCCCCTTCTCAGTGTTATCTTTAGCCCGAGCCTTCTCTTCAACATCAAGAGATGCTATCAGGTTTTCAACTGATATTTTCTGTCTCTTGTGTTTAAGACTTATGGCGAAGTTCCTCCACGAAGAAGGCAACTTTGCAATAATGCAATTAACCACAAATTTATCGGGTATAACACACTTAAGGAGCTCAAGTTCCTTTGCCATGCGCTGCACCTCATGAGCTTGCTCGACTATAGATTTATTTCCAACCATCTTATAGTCATGGAAGCTCTCCATGAGATATAGCTCTTTGCCTGCATCCGAAGCTTCATAGGTGGAGTTCAGATAGTTCCACAGAGACTGTGCATCTTCATAGTGCATGAGGGCATCATAGATATGATCCGACACCACAATACACATAGCTCCCATAAAGATTTTATTAGCTTCCTGGTATTTTCTCTGATCTTCATCAGAGATATTACCCTCGAGCAAGCCATCTTTGACCCAGAAAACTTTCATAACAGTAAGCCAATCTGTGACCCTGACGGACCACCTCTTAAAGTTTGTACCATTAAACTTTTCTGGCTTCAACGTGTCAACAAAACTAGCCATAGATAATTCTGGAAATCTTAAATAAGGTTTTTGGATTGTTGAAATATATGACAATTTCCAGATTAATACCAGAATATAAATCATGACAGATTGAGGAACTAGAATAAACATGTACTGCATACTAACATGATTAAACCACATATCACATAGCATGTTCAAGTTAACTAGCATAAACATGGCTTGTATACTAGATAGATTGGACAATATGAACGATAAGATTAGATCACGAGGTTTATACCTACTAGTTGTAAAAGTAGTAGATTGCGGTGAAGACGGCGAAGATCCAGGTGTCGATGGAGCAACGTTCAGGTTGTTAAAGATGATGTCGATGTCGTCGATGTCGATCAGCGGCGGCGGTAGACTTCGGTTCAGCTGACGACGAATACGTCGGGACGTAGCACCGCATGACTTGGACGAAAGACGACCCGTCGTGAAGATTGGGAGCAGTCGCGCGAAGAGCGCTTCCCAAATACCTTATTCGCCTTCTCCCGCTACAGGATCACGAAGACAAGGGTTCCGGAGACCTGCTCGCCCGGTCACCGTTGCACGCCGACGATCGAACTGGAGTAGCTATGGTGGCGCAACAGCGAGAAGAGGTAGAAACTCTAGCTCTTAATTTTATGATTTATTGGCGTGACCGATAGTCTAGTTATATAGTCCGGTCCAACCAATATCTCCACTTCCACAAGCAAAGTGGTACTAAATAGTTCTCACATCCCCTCTCGCTTTCATGCATGGGTCTTTGAGATTTATTAGGAATTTCTGAATTTGTTATTGGGCCAAGCCCATATAAATTCCAACACTATATATCTCACATCTCTCAGTATATATGTTTATACATGTTGCTAATAATAAATAATTGCTACTACGATCGATCCATCTTGTCGAATTAAGTAATCTCGTCTTCCATCTCACTAGTGGTGTGTGGCCGTGGTTTCAGTTACAATCACTGCATGCCGCCGCACAGCCACGTACAGTGTTTGTCGACACACGGTAGCCTTAACAAAGAAAAAATAATCAAAACAAAGACTTTTAAGAGTACTATTTTCGAAAGATCAAGAATTTTAATAGGAGTAAATAAATATATAACGTACGTGTTGCTGCTTGAACCACGGATCGATGCAGCAAGCTAAGATGATAGATTGGATGGATGGAATTCAAGATGGTTGTTCCTAGTGCTGCATCAGATCGCTCTAGCTATCTCAGCAGAGCTAGCAAGTCACTGTTAACTTGTCTCGCTCGATCGTCTGTCTCTGCACTGTACGTACGGATTTGGATTGGAAATCCCATAAGACAGCATCGTACGTACCACTGAATTAGCTAACGTTTCTGAAGATTCAGAGCAACTGAAGAAGATTCAGTTTTTGGACAGTCGGATATATGGTGACGAAGCAGGGTGCCACTGCAGTGGATCATATACGAGTAGTGGCTTGGATGGACTGGTTTATGCCCAGTTCTCAGTACATGGGAGGAGATGAATGATCGGTTTTCGTGGGGGAGGAAATGTCACGCATAAGAAGGCTCTGAAGATAGGCTGAATTAAAACGGAGTCAGTACTATATATTCACCGTCAGGCGCTGCCAGTTTAGGTTTAGCTGTGTGATCTAGCTAGGCCGTTGCTGTGTCGGTCGTTAGCGGCCGTCAGCTGAACCGTTAGCGAGCGAGTTGATTTCTGATGTGTCGGATGCCTTGGCATTCCACTTGGCTAAACCAAGGCCACTTGGCATGTACTGTACTTGTAGTAACAGAAGCGGTTCTGAAATGAATGGACATCTGAAACTCTATCTGAACTTGCTATTCTTCGTCTGCGTTCCAGTTCCTGAATCCGCCTTGATCCGGGTCCTCCTGACAATTGGGATCTTCTAAACTCTAATTCGCTATATATATATATATATTCGCTTCAGTTTCCGGCCTGGTGACTCATCACGCATGATGTGCATCAAATAAAAGCCATCAGTTCATTCTGTCGCCCCAGCTGTTCTTCGATCGGAGGGCAGTATGTACAGTAGAAAAGAAGAACGATATGACAGATATAATGAAGTGGTGCAAAGTCTCAGTTTTTAATAGTTTGTTGTGCGCAAAGGTTGGCGCTTGGCAACATCAAGTCATCAATACGATGCGACAGCGGCCTATCTATCCACGCAATAATATGCACATCGTCGATCGGTTTCAAGAGAGGAGGCGGGGAACAGGTACGGTGGTGGGCACTCCACCGGCGAACAGGTTGCAATTGCATGACGGTGATGATGTAACACTACCAAATCCGCATATGCCACGCCAGCCATTTCTCATCAGTCTTCGTGAGCTGGCGACCGAGAGTATCTTTATTAATTAGGTTTCACCTCCGGTTTCAAACCAATTAATGCTGATGAACCTGGGCTGCTGGGCATCACCATCGAAGAACTAAACTGGCAGCACTAATATATATCAGGGTTTCTGAGCTGACAGTGATGATGATGCTCCACTCTCACCACTGTTTTTCTTCCATAATGGCTGGACAAAAATCTATAGGGCTCCCCAAGAATGAGGCGAGGTCTTGGGGTCTGATGGAGTCCTACCATATCTTGATCTCGATCTGCCGAATAATCCTGGGATGCGCTGACCTTTCATTGGACGACTCACATTATAGAGGGGGTTACGAAACTGTCTGAAGCGGCTTAGTGTGCTGTGGTGTGGGACCGACTGGTGGCCAGGGGGTTTAAGTTTAACCCTATCCCTGCGATCCACACTGCCTCTGTGATGTGGATGCAGAGATGATGGCTCAGCCAAGAATGTCACTGGTAAGTTTGCGGATTTTGTTGAAATGTTGGTTGCCCCTTCAACCTTCATTAACTCCTTTCGTTCCAACTTGGATCCAACGCTTCTCATGTTCTAAATTGTTTGTTTGAAACTTTGAATGCAGAACGGAGTTGCACCATGTCTGAAAATAAAATGTGATATATCTATTCTAGGATACATAGGATGATATCTAGTATCTGAAACCAAACACCCGGTAATTTTTCTTACTAATTCAAACATCGTATGTGTATAGTAAATACTATATATCCTCGTTTGATTGGAGTGTGTCTACCTTCTAGTAGTTGTTCAAGCGTAAACTTATATTAATTAAGTGGATGAAAGCTCCATCTGACCACCTGCTTTAATTTAGGTAAAGAAAATAAATTTGTTGTCCTACCTTAGCGGCGTGAAGCGTGCATACTCTCTTCATATCGGATTTATAAGTCGTTTAGGACAGCGACGCGGTCTCACAAACACAACTTTGACCTCTTATCTTTATAAAAATATTTATGAAATAATGATATAGATATACTTTTATGAAATTATTTTTCAAGACAATTCTATTTATATAATTTTCACATTTGCAATCTCAAAAACCTAAAAGCTATTGATGATTTATATTTCCAATTTTGACTCAAATTTTGTCCAAACAAACTTCTAAATCTAATACGGAGGGAGTATATACTTGTCGTCATTCATCATAGATCAACTCTAATTAAGCAAGAGGTAGTGTATATATATATATATATATATATATATATATATATATATATATATATATATATATATATATATATATATATATATATACGGCATCATTTTTGGCTTCTCTTGCGGCGCAACTTGCATTGGGCATCGTCGTCTACTGTGAAGCGTGCATACATACGCGTGTTTGGCGCGGGAATCCAGCCAGAACAGCTAGCTGTGTCTACTGTAAATTAGTATATGTTGGATTGTCACGGTTGCAAATGGGTTTAGTTAATTCATGGAGCAGATCGTCCGGCCCAAATAAAAACAAGAAAAAAAACATCCATTTAAAAGAATATCACTCTCACCTATATATCTTTATATTTGTGGTGTAATATGAACCAACAAAGCATGTATTCATAAAGTATATGATCATAATAGACTATTTAGGGTAATATCTATATGAAGTATGTAAGTATATATAGAGTATATAGTCGTACCTATTTTACATACTATAATAATAATACTATAATAATCTATTACAAATATGGGTTCTTTCGAAAAAAAAGTTTGTATATATATATATATATATAACACACACACATAGGAGAGAGTATATTCAGTAGTCAATTACAAATTAAGTTATTCTATAGGCATATCTATTTACGATAATTTTATATACTAATTTACTATAACATATGAGGATATTTACCATAACGTTATAGTAAATCACATAGTAAAGAGTTACTATAATCTCATAAATTACCATAGATTATCATATCTCAAAGTGGTATAGAATAACTATTCTATAGCCAGCTATATGTTATTTGATTGATTGTGTATATATACAACCACAATTTATAAATTTTTCATGGAATTGTCATAGTATTTTGATATTCAAATTTTACTATAATTTTTTTCTACTAAATGTCTCCTAATGATGATTCGCATGTACTATAACTAGTGGTAGTGTTATATTACCATTTAAAAAAAAAACTAGAAAAACTCCACTATTTTGGTAGCTAGGAGTATATGTTATTTGATTGATTGTGTATATACAACCATAATTTATAGATTCTTCTAGTGAAGTTAAATTATCCTAGTGTTTTGGTATTCAAAATTTAGTATAAATTTTTTTAACTAAATGTCTTCTAGTGATAATTCTCATATACTATGACTAATGGTAGTGTTGTATTACTATTAAAAAAAAGTAGCCCACTACTTTGATAGTGATATATATACACTCCCTCCCTAAATGTTTATCGTCATGATTTACGTGCCAACGAGGACTTTGACTTGATTTATTGAAAATACGAATAATATTTATATCTCCAACTAAATTTGTTAAAAACTAGATTCAAATATCTATCTAACTATACTCATTATGTACTATAAATACTAGTATTTTTTAATACATATTTAATTAAATATATTTTTTAAGATGCGCAAACGACAGACGTTTAGAAATATAGTAGAGACAGAGGGAGTATATATACCAGTATATGCATGATGAACGAAAGCTTATAAAATTTACTAAGACAAAGCGACGACGACGCCTTCAAACTATAGTTAAATTTTGAATTTATATTTGTATACAGGTCCAATATTTAATTTGTGGATGATTGGTATAGTCATCTTTGCTGCTCCAACCATGGAGCTGCTATATATGTTATATATATCCTCTGTCGTTTCTCTGTCGCTCCAATGCAACATTGCCTTTCGGTACCGGAGAGGCCTTTAATTTGTGTGAGAGATCGATACATAGAGATCTGCTGGCCTGATCATGGAGGCGGCGGCGCAGACCATCTTGAGCAACGCTGGGCTGCTCCTAAGTGAGGAGTACCGGCTGCTGAGCGGCGTCGGCGGCGACGTCGCTGAGCTGCGGGACGACATGGCCACCATGAACGCCCTCCTCCGCATGCAGTCCGAGGCCGACGACGGCGCCGTAGACCACTTCGTCCGGGAGTGGATGAAGCAGCTGCGCGAGCTCGCGTACGACGCCGAGGACTGCGTCGACCGCTACGTGCTCCGCATCAAGTCCAGGCCCAACGACGGCGTGCGCGCCAGGCTGGAACGCCTGCTCGGGACGCTCCTGCCGCGCCGTCGCCTTGCCAGGGAGATCGGCGACCTCCGCGCCCGCGCCGTCGCCATCAGCGAGCGCCACGCCCGGTACGGTGTTAACCGTGACGCGCTGCGCCGCTCCAGTTCCTTTGCCCCTCCGACGCTGGCGGCATCCGCGTCTGCGCACGCGGCGCTCCGTCATGCCAACGACCGGCCCGGGAACCAACAAGTCGTCGCCATCGGGGACCAGGCTGACAGCCTCGCCGAGCGGGTGAAGAAGTCGTCTGCTGAGCAAGACCGGTATCTGAAGGTGTTCTCCATCGTTGGGTTCGGCGGCGTCGGCAAGACGACGCTGGCAATGGAGGTTTGCCGGCGGCTGGAGGCGGAGTTCCAGCGGCAGGCGATGGTGTCGGTGTCCCAGGCGTTCGAGGCCGGCAGGGATGTCAAGGCGCTGCTCAAGCGCGTGCTTCAGCAGGTGGTCAAGGACAAAACGGACAATGAGAGAGGCATCAAGGAAGAGGGGAACATTGGTGGAATTGACAACTTGAATGACACTGACCTGGCCACAAAACTCAACGACTGCCTCAAAGACAAGAGGTAACCTACCATACCTTTTTTTTTCCCCTTATATACGATTGGTTGTAATTAAGGTACAAGAGTTTAACCAAATAAACAAGATACCCTCAATGGAGCCGACATATTAATCCTCGCGAGATACATTAGAAAAAACAAATAAATCCCAAAAATTATTATAACAATCAGATACATGGATCGGACCATTAATAATTTGATAAATCATCATAGATAATGGCATTAAATTAATTTTGTTTTCTAAAAACAAGTTCTTCATTAAAAATACATAAATAAACCCCAAATCTTGGTTTAAACTCCTCACCTTTGCTATTTTTTTTTTTGAGTTCAAGGGCAAACGCCCCGGCCTTATATTAGCATAGAAGACCAAAAGATTAACAGTTTACAACGTTGGAGTTTCGATGATCCAAACCGAGCGCACGCCGACAAAAAGTAGGGAGAGCCGACACCAGAAAAGCAAGGAAACCAAACACGAACAAACTGGAGGACAGACTTCAACTCCTTAACAAACTGAACTAAGAGCGACAACAACTTGAGAACATGCTAATCAGACAGCTTGAGCAACACAACCCCAAGACTCATCAGCCAACTTGATGAACTTCTCCACGGCTTCACAAGGCATCACTCCAGCACCCATCACCTTCTCACTTTCTCAGTGGCTTCTTCATAGGAACTCAGATGACCTCCACTTAAGGGATCCAAAAGACCTCCCTTGCGGCTTCCTTGAGTTTGCTGATGTAAGCTAGAAGTTGATCTTTCCTTTCTTGTGGGCATAGGGTCACCCAGTTTTGGAGCACACCAATTATCCTGCGAAGAAGTATATCCATACCTCTCCAACCAGCATTCTGAAAACAGAGATCATTTCTAAGCTTCCTGATACACCATAATATAGCAGAACCCCGTGCAAGCTGAGGTTCGCTCCCTCCTCAATATATTGGATAATTTTGGAGAAGCAACTGGGCTGCGTCTCAATTGGGAGAAGTGTACCGTTGCCCCAATAAGATGCTCTGAGCTGAACTTGGAACAAACCTTGGATTCTTTTACGGGGAAAAGAGGTGGTTTCCCAATGACTTACCTGGGTCTTCCCTTGACTTTAGGCAGGCTGAAAATTGTCCATGTACAAGGAGTTGTTGACAAAGCGAGATTGAGGCTCGCTGGCTGGCAAGGGAGACTTCTAAACCCGGCTGGTAGAAGGGAGCTGGTGAGATCAGTACTAAGCGCCATCCCGACGTACCTGCTGACAGCGCTCAAGGCACCGAAGGAACTATTTGAGGACATTGACAAATTGAGACGTCGTTTCCTATGGGCGGGTGATAATGAGGTTTTGGGAGGCAAGTGTAAAGTAGCGTGGACGTTGGTGGCCAGGCCTTTGGAGTTTGGGGGACTAGGTGTATTGGACTTACAGAGATTTAGCAGAGCATTGCGCCTCAGATGGCTTTGGTTTCAATGGGCCAATCCGGAGCGTCCTTGGAATGGAACGGAACTACCGGTCGACGTTGTGGATATTGCTCTATTCAATGCAGCAACAAGAGTAACAGTTCATAATGGGAAAAAGGCATCCTTCTGGAGCTCAAGTTGGATTGATGGTCAGACGCCGGCGGCCATATGCCCTTTGCTTTTCAACCACAGTAGGCGGAAAAACAGATCGGTACGACAAGCTATACTTGGTGGGCGATGGATTGGCGACATTGCTTATGATCTCACACCAGATCTGTTGGGTGAGTACTTCAAGCTCTGGAGAGCAATACAATCAGTACAACTCGATTTGGACGATGCAGATGAGGACATGATTGTTTGGACTCTGGAAAACTCAGGGGAGTACACGGCCAAGTCAGCTTATAACATCCAATTTGAGGGGCAAATTCGATCAAGTTTTCCAAAACTAATCCGGAAGACTTGGACGCCTCCGAGATGCAAATTCTTTTTATGGCTACTACTTCAAGATAGATTGTGGACGTCAGCACGACTACAACTCAGGGGATGCAAAAACAACTATTTTTGTGCTTTTTGCGAGAGAAACGTTGAAACGGCACAACACCTATTCTTTGAGTGTCCCTACTCTCGCAAGGTTTGGGGAATGGTAGCGGGTTGGAGCGTGTTGTCATCGGCTGCACCCTTTGCAATGGGAAGACAAGACTGATTTAGAATCTTGGTTCACCCAAGCCATCGATGGAGGGAGCAAGATGGGTCATAGCCTAGCAATTACGACTCTTTGGTGTCTTTGGAAGCAAAGGAATGCTGTCATTTTCAGAGATAATAGAAAATTGGAATATGCCATGTTCCTAGAGATTAAAGAGACATGTCAGCTTTGGTCCTTAGCAGGAGGGGTAGTACTTAAGCCTCTTTTCAGTTGCTCATCTTCTTTGTGAGTAATTATCTTTGGTAGCTACTGAGCCCCCGTAGCCTAGGCTGCGGTTGATCGCGCAACTCGCGCATGTAGATCGCGCAACTCGCGCATGTAAAAGTTGTATGTTTTAACTCTTCTTATGATAAATCAAAGCCGGGTTACCGGATCTTTCAAAAAAAAAGTAATCATATTTAACACCACATGCTTCTTACTACTCAGCCAAAATTTTCCAATATCAACTATGTTTTTTTTAATACTACAACCAAAGATTCTAGAAGCAACACACCAACATTGTTTAGCTACCAGACAGTCAAAAAATAGGTGTTAAACAGACTCTTCTACCATACAGAACAAACAACTTTTGTCTTCTAAATTCCTTCTTTTGGCTAGATTATCCCTAGTCAGAGTTTTGTTAGAGCATCTCCAATAACTCCTTAAAACAACTTGTTATCCTTATAAATTTGACAAAATCACAAAATTCTCTCTCCAACAACTCCTCAAACCAACTTGTTATTTTTCCCAAGTTGCTATTCACGGCCTCCGCGCGCCTTAACAAGTTTCTATTCAACTTGTTATCCTTATAAATTTGACAAAATCACAAAATTTCCTCTCCAACAACTCCTCAAAGCAGCTTGCTATTTTTCCAACTTGTTAGAGCATCTCCAACGGTTTTGCAAATGGGCTTTGCATTCTTGTTTTTGCAAAAAAGTCTAAAAAGCTTCTATCCAACGGTTTGGCAAATAGGCTTTGTATTTTTGTTAACTTGGCAATTTCCTGGGAAGGATTGACATATATGCCTAGCGGATCACGCTTGGCATTTTCTGCGCTCGACCAATTTTGGTAATCGCCGCAACAATTTCCACAATTTTGGTAATTTCCAAGTCAATTTTGTTAATTGTCAAGTCAGTTTTGCCAAACCGTTGGAGATTACTCTTTTAATCTTTGCCATATTTATTTAGGACTTGGCAAACTCTCAAATTTGCCAATTAAAATATGAAAAACCGTTGGAGATGCTCTTATCAGTCTCCCGCCTTTCCTTTTCTTTTTTTTCAAAAGTTTGGCAAGTTGGAATAGCAAATTGTTGGAGAGAGGGTTTTTCCTACTTGCCAAATAATTTAGCAACTTGCCAAACCATAAGATATAGCAAGTCAATTTTTCCAAGTTGTTGGAGATATAGCAAGTCAACAACTTGAAAAAATTGACTTGCTAAATCTTATGGTTTGGCTAGTTGTTAAATTATTTAGCAAGTGGAAAAAACTACTCTCTCCAACAATTTTTTATTCCAACTTGCCAAACTTTTGAAAAAAAAGAAAAGGAAAGGCGGAAGACTAATAACAAGTTGGAAAAATAGCAAGTTGGTTTGAGGAGTTGTTGGAGAGGGAATTTTGTGATTTTGCAAAATTTATAAGGATAACAAGTTGTTTTAAGGAGTTGTTGGAGATGCTCTTAATAACTTTGTACAGGGATCGAGAAGAATAGATTCCTTTAGAGCATCTCCAAGAGTCTTTCTAAATTTCACTCTCTAAATTACCATTTAGAGTCATTTGCATAAAAATCGCTTTGTATATCTTTTCACTTTCCAACAACTTTTCTATATCTCACGCACACTCTAGACAGTCATTCTCGTCTTCTATATTTGGCTAGCGAAAAATCTGGAATAGAGGATGACTATATTTAGATGATCATTTAGATAAGCTGTTGGAGGATAGTTTTTCACCAAAATCTATATTCCTAGCATTTAGGAAGGCTATGGAGAGTCTCTTGGAGATGCTCTTAGAGGAAAACTGCCAAATCAACAAGTCCTCATCATCAGAGAACTGGATGGTCGAGGCTAACTCTAAGACATCTAACCAAGATCTATAAAGATCATCAGAAAAGATCATTCGAAAGGAGCATTTTAAGATATTACCATCCCAAAGCTCAGCTATGGTCCTCACCTTTGCCATTATGAACAATAGATCAAACAATCCCTGATTTTTTAAATTACTTACCCCTACCAATATAAAAGATAATATAAACTACCACCTTTACTTTACATGTATGGTATCCACATCTGCCGTTATAAAAGCACATAAACTAAAATATCCCTAAAATTTATGTCTCAGTTACCAATATAAGCTATTATTGAAAAAACTAAGTAACCATAAATCACACTATATATGTTTATAAATTATCCCGTGCCACCACTACTAAATTAAAAGTAAACATAACGCAACGTGTGGTCATGTGTGTACCAAGCATGCACGCATACATTAGCAATAAACATATATTTAAATAGTTTATCAAAAGTGAAAAAATGCTAATACAAACCACATACCAATGACATCAACAATATTATACTAAAACTCTATGACAATAAAATTATAAGTTGTTAATTTATACAAGTATATACATTTTGGCTAAAATGTTATGAGATATCAATAGTAGTAATTTTGGAAAAAAAAATATCACTCCCTTCATCCTAAATTTTAAATCATTCGAATGAGGGTCAAAGTATCTCAAGTTTGACCAAATTTATATGATAATACAATAACATTTATAATATCATCATTAGATTTTTCATCAATTATATTTTTATAGTATACATATTTGATGTCATATTTTTTATAATTTTCTCTATAATTTTGGTCAAACTTGAGGTGTTTTGACTTTCCAATATTCTTGTAATGACTTATAATTTAGGATGGAGAGAGCATGAAAGAATACTACTACACATATAATAATCTTTTTGATAGAGGAAATTCAATACCTTGAGGGACATGATGCATACTATTTATGTCATTGTAAGAGTAAGAGTAAAGTCTATGACCTAAAATCCATTTTTCCAATAAATGTGAAATCAAAATTATAAGTAAAGAGATTTTTTATAATACTTGAGGAAATTTTCGACGGCTCACGTCGATCGATCCGACAACTATAAAGGTTGGAGGAAATGAGAGGAAATTCTAGAGAGGAAACGGGAGGAAATTCTGATGTGTATGACCAATGGGCCATATGCGCCAAATTTCCTCCCATGTGCGTCAAATTTCTTCTCATTTCCTTCAAAACTCAGATAATTAGGACTCCAAATAAAGGGGTGGTAATTCCGTTTCTGTATTTGTTTTTTCTAATCAAGGGTAATACGGTAATTTGATATTTGTGAAAATAATGATTGGAGTAATAGGAGGAAATTTTGTACATTTGATTTTCTATAATTTCTCTCATTCACGTTGCTTAGTTGGGCCACGACGTCGATCTAACATCGGTTGCAATATCTTTTTGCAACGACTGACAACGAACGCAATTCGGTTGCAACATGTAGCTTTTGCAACCAAATTGGACTTATTGCAACGTTTTCTTGTCGTTGTGTAAGGATTAGAATTTAGTAGTGCCTAAAATATCCTTTACAAATATAATTAGAAAATACTTAGAATATTGTGGAGGAAATAGGAGGAAATGGAAGGAAATTTCAAGCATAGTAAAAAGACTAAATATGCATTAAGCACTAGAGATTGAACTTAATAAGTCGGTAAAAAAGGCCACAATATCTATCAAAAAGTTGAAAGCCAAAACATAAATTTGAGAGGTCATAAAAAAGATGCAACTAGAGATGATTTGAATTACACATTAGTAATTCACACACAATGCAAAGAAAAACACATACTGTTTTAGTTTATCACAACTTCAAATAGGTTATATAGTGTATTTAAATGGGGGTGTTTAGATCCAAAAACTTTTGGAATATGAACTCTATAGCGCTTTCGTTTGTATTTGGTAATTATTGTCTAATCATGGAGTAACTAGGTTGGAAAGATTCGTTTCGGAAATTACGAATAAACTATACAATTAGTTATATTTTTGTCTATATTTAATACTCCATGCATGCGTCTAAAGATTCGATGTGACACGGAATTTGGTAAAGTTTTGGAATTTTGAAGAGAACTAAACAGGAGTTTAAACATCAAACAAGTAAAAGTTTCGTGGATACATTAGTACGTAGAAGTAATCAAAATTGACTATATTTACTCTCTGTTTCTGTATTCATTTCGTAACACAATACCACGTGTGGGAGTACGTGTTGATGGGGGGTTTGTAATTTGGACTTGTGTGGGAGCTAGTAACTTCCTTCTTAATTCGTACTATACAAGGACTAACCATGGAACATATAATTAAATAGGTACCTAATTGTGATTGATGATATATGGACCATTCGAGCATGGGAAGCAATCCAATCTGTGTTGCCAGAGAACAATTGCCACAGCAGAGTCATTGTAACCACTCGAATAGACACTGTAGCCAAAGCATGCAGTCCTGCAAGTGTCAATGGAGATTACATCCATCAGATGCAACCCCTAAACTTGGTGGATTCAAAGAAGTTGTTCCTCAGCAGAGCGTTTGGCTCTGTGGATGCTGAGTACTCCAAAGAGCTCGAAGATGTGATGGGCAATATTTTGGAAAAATGTGGTGGCCTGCCACTGGCCATCGTTAGCATCGCTAACGTGCTGGCGGGCTATAAATCCTCGGGAAGCAAAGAAAAGTGGGAAACAATTTGCAGATCCATTGGTTCGCAGATGGAGAGCAATCCTACCCTTGAGGGTATGTGCCATATAGTCACCCTCAGCTACAATCACCTACCTTATGAGCTCAAGAATTGCATGATGTACCTTAGCATTTTTCCAGAAGATTATGAGATCAACAAGGACCGGCTTTTACGCAGATGGATCGCCGAAGGATTGGTTCGGGAGAATCGGGGTTTGACCCTAATAGAGGTTGCAGAATCCTACTTGGACGAGTTGGTGAGCAGGAACATGGTTCAACCACGCTTTGGCTTTGATGGGAAGGTGGAGTCATGCCGAGTGCATGACATGCTCCTTGAGGTGATGGTGTCCAAGTCCCTCGAGTGTAACTTTGTCAGCCTGCTAGGAGGGCAGTATGCAGGGATGTCATATGACAGGATTCGACGCCTCTGCATCCATGGGGATGACACTGATGACAGGAAGGCCCTCGGTAGTACAAAGCAGCCCAAGAAGAAGAAGGTGGGGCATGGAATTGAGGGGATGGATGTGGAGCATATTCGATCATTGAGCTTGTTTCAGCTAACAGGGCACAAGCTGCTGGATCACCTACACAGGTTAACCTTGCTGAGGGTACTTGACTTGGAAGATTGCGAGAGCTTAACAAATGAGCATATGACATATATCTGCAAGTTGTACCTTCTGAAGTTCTTGAGCTTGAAGGGTACAGGTATCAGCGAGGTGCCGCCTCAGATTGCGAAGCTAGAGCACTTGCAGACACTTGATACACGTGGGACGTTCCTGCCCGACCTACCAGAAGCCGTGACCAATCTGGAGAAACTTGAGCGCATAGAGTTCAGACACAGGACTGAATGGTATATTATGTGGAGTCTACCACGGGGTCTCGAGAAGATGAAGGCGCTACGCGAGGTGCATATAGCACTTCTCAAAAATGAAGTCCAAATTGCCCGAGAGCTCGGCGAATTACAACAGCTTCAAAGTTTAAGCATGTACATCGACTGCCCTGATGATAACAGCGAGGTTTTCCAACACATTGCTGACTCCTTGAGTAAGCTGTACTCCCTCCGAAGACTTGACATATCAAATTTAGAGATCCATAATGGAAAGATGTCATTTCTAGATAAACTGCACGCACCTCCACGGCTCCTCCGTTCCCTTAGGATCGAAGGTGTTCTCCAAAGGTTGCCTCCTTGGGTTGAATTACTGACATACCTTGTCGAGTTTCACATCATGCGCGCAAGGCTTGTTGACGATCAACTCTTTAGTGTCCTCTATAAGCTGCCCAACCTGAAGAGCATCTGGATGGAGCGGAGGTGCTACAACTCTGATGAGATAGTTGCACGCAGTACCTACACCTTCCCTGTGCTCAGCAGCCTGAGGGTGACCTGTGATGAGACCTCACTGCCAAAAGTTTTCCGGTTTGAGAAAGGATCCATGGCACAGCTCGAGACACTAAAAGTGAATTTCACTGAGGTGGAAAAAAGGAGCATTGCCGGCTTTGAGCACTTGCCAAATCTCAAAGAGGTAGAGCTCATGGGCAATATGAACAACTCATCGCTAAACCGAGCACTGGATCAGCTGAGGGATGAGAACAGGAGGCGCTCCGAGTCCAACCAGATCCAAGTTGTAGTGAAATACATGTGATCCTGCGTACGTGTATCTTTATTTTACTTTGGTTTGAGTCGGGCCGTCACGTCTATTGTTTTCGGCCGTACGAGCAGGAGCTCATGCGAACGTTAAAAGGCCTAAATCGGCCGCTCGGCATGACATGATCTGGGCTTTGTTCATGTGTTGGAGTGGATTTGAGTAAAATTAAATTAAGTTTCACTTCAATCTACTCTAACACATATGATGTGATGAGATAGATACATGTGTCGTAGTACACTAGAAACATTGGCGCGGTTTTGCCAGGCACTCTTTGGATGGACATGTCCATGTATACAAAGTTGGTACCATAGTATACCTTGTGCTTACTATTCAATTTGTTTGATGGAGCAATGGTTTTATTTATGAAGCATTGTGAATGAGCACTGATGGCCCAGAACCCTACAGTAATTGTGTTATGCCCTTGTATTTTTTTTTTGCAGCAATTAAGTATGCAATAATACACACATGATAGAGAAGGTTCAGAATGCCAGTTTGGATCAACAATACATTATTCCAGCCCGAACAACAGTTCATCTCAGCCAAAAAATAAAACCCAAAAAATTTCAAAAGTTCAAAGATTGATGAGATTTTACATAGATCGGCAAACATAAGCACATTCATAGAGAGCCACATATATGGAACTCCCCGCTGTTCAATCCTAATTTACGCCATCGCCCTCGCGAGGCTAGGGGATAGTGGCTCCGGGAATCTTCCCCGCCGACCAGTCGGACAGCAGTCAGCTACCGACCCCCCACGCGAGCACGTTGTGCTATTGTACGAATTTCGGCTCATGCATGTTTCAGCCAATACAACCCACACTTTATCCAGCTTTGACGCGGACTTTGCAGAGTACGACTCATGTTAATCTCAAGTCAAGCCACGTTCCGAGGTACAGTTACGTGTTTCGCTTTTTCTTTGTCTCTTTCGTATTTATTATATGTTTTTTTCTATGCTTTTTTCTTAATTTTATTTCATTATTTCTCTGTTCTTTATTCTTCCCCTAAATTTATTTATTTGGTTTATGTTTTTTGCGTTTGTTTTTTCTTTCGTTCATTCCTTTTCATTTTCTTCCCCTTTTCATTTTTCTTTTATGTTGTCTTTTATTCTTTATATCATTATTTTATCTTTTAAATTTTGATTTTTTTTTGTTTTTATTTATTTAATATGCTTAGTTCTATCTTTTATTTATTTATTTGTCTTCCATCTTTTTTTCCTTTGTCTTCTTCTTTTTACTCTTTGTTTTTTTCTTATTACATAGTTTCTATTTCTTTATTTCTATATTTTCATGAGATACATATGTTGCTCATCTAGTATATATATGTTATGTTTCTTGATATATTTTGTAATGTTCACATAGTGTATATATATATATATATATATATATATATATATATATATATATAATATGTTCTTTGATATATTTGATGATGTTCTATTCAGTATACATGTATTGTTCTATGTTGAACTTTGTGATGTTGACATCATGTATATGTGATGTTCTGCTATGCTTTTTGTGGTATCTAGTAATATAGATGTAAAATTTATGATATATTTTTATGTTAATAAAAATATTCTTTAATTTTTTTTTCTAAATACAGCAAGTGAGATCTTATTTTGAAGGATTTATCATTACAAATATGATCGTGCAATCGAAATTTAATTTGGAAATTTTGTTTAGAAAATACAACTTTTTAAAACTCTAAACTTGTTTTGCATGTGATGATGTCGTCATCAAACGTACTTATTTTTTTATGATAGTTCTCCTTTCTTCATTCACGTGATAGACTGCTGCAACTATGACTTTAGAGGTGATTGGTAAGTACTCGCCTACTCCGTATTGTTGAGAAACGGAGCTGATGCGGATCCCTGATCCGGTTCCTTTCCCTACCCGCAGCAGATGAGACGTGAAAAAGTTGTAGATGATCTCCCGTCTCCCTTTCCAATAGCACAATAGATGAACACGAGAGTCAATATTGTGGAACTTGTATTCTCTTATTCATTATAGACGGGTACATGTTCCTTTATATAGTTTTAACCCTTCAGGGGTATATATGGTATGAGCCCACAATTATGTCTAGGGTTATTGTTTCCCAACACTCCCCCTTGGGCAAATACCGCGATCAACTCATGTCTCATTAAAACTCCTAAAAACCCAGTGGGAAAAATATGGAGAAAGAGTACATAGTGCCACTAGATGTATTGCACTTGTTGCCTCATTAAAAACCATTATGAGAAACTTCTGGAAAACTCATTTATGGAAAAAAGAGTACAACAGTTGTCTTCAAGACATTTTATAACCTTCAGGATTATAAATTTCAGGATCTTCTGGACCCAGTTTTAAGGGCAATTCAGGGGTGACCTCCCCCTGAGCTTTGCAAGTCTCTCAGTCGTCTAATACCAATATCATTGATACATTTTCTGAATGAAGTGGCTGGTAAAGACTTAGTGAACAAATCTGCTAGATTGTCACATGACTGGACTTTCAAGATATTTATCTCACCCTGCTTCTGGAGTTCGTGAGTATAGAAAAATTTAGGAGATATATGCTTGGTCATATTACTCTTAATATAGCCCGTTTGCATTTGTGCAACACATGCTGCATTATCCTCATAAATAATGGTGGGTGTATCAACGGTACTAAGACCACATGACTTCTGGATATGGTTAGTCATCCGTCGCAGCCAAGCACATTCACGTGCGGCTTCATATAGCGCAATAACCTCTGAGGGGTTTGTAGACGTTGCTACCAAGGTTTGTTTGCAAGATGTCCACGATATAGCAGTACCACCACAGAGAAACACAAAACCAGTTTGAGATCTTGCATTATGCGGATCAGATAAATATTCAGCATCTGCATAGCCAACCAATCTTAGGTCCTTATTCTTCGGGAAATATAGACCGAGATCTTGGGTGCCATTCAGATATCTAAGTATTGTCTTAACACCTACCCAATGCCTTTTGGTCGGGTTTGCACTATGACGAGCTAACAAATTAACTGCAAATGCAATATCAGGACTGGTGCAATTTGCAAGATACATTAGTGCTACAATAGCACTCAAATATGGAACTTCAGGTCCTAACGCCTTCTCATCATCACTTTTCGGTCTAAATGGGTCTTTGTCCTCCTCAAGTGATCTGACAACCATCGGGGTTTTCACGGGATGAGCCTTTGACATATTAAATCTTTCTAAAACCTTTTTCGCATAGGTAGATTGATGTACAAAAATTCCTCCAGGGAGATGCTCGATCTGTAGGCCTAAGCAAAACTTGGTTCTACCCAAGTCTTTCATTTCAAACTCCGCCTTAAGGTAGGTGCTTGCCTCCTCAATATCATCTTCACAGCCGATGATATTTAAGTCATCAACATAGACTGAGATTATACAAAAACTCTTCTGGGACTTTCTAATAAATACACAAGGTGAATCAATATCATTAACATATCCCTTCTTCAGGAGGAATTCACTTAGCCAATTGTACCACATCCGGCCAGACTGTTTAAGTCCATATAGTGCCCTCTGCAACTTGACACTATACATATTGCGATTTGTTTTAGATTCCGAAATTTTCAGTCCATCTGGGACTTTCATATATATATCCGAATCCAGCGACCCATAAAGATATGCGGTCACAACATCCATCATCTGCATTTTCAAGTTTAAACCTGCTACCATAGATATTAAATATCAGAACGTTATGCCACTCATAACTGGAGAATAAGTTTCATCATAATCTATGTCGGGTCTCTGCGTGAACCCTTGTGCTACAAGCCTCGCTTTGTATCTCACCACCACATTGTTCTCATCTCTCTTTCGAACAAATACCCATTTGTATCCTACAGGGAATAATTTGGGGGCCGTGTGGGCGACTGGCCCGAATACTTGCCTCTTAGAAAGCGAGCGCAATTCCGTCTTTATTGCTTCTTTCCATTTGACGCAATCTGAGCGCTTCCGGCACTCTGCCATGGACTTTGGTTCCGGATCCTCATTAATCGCGTCCGCGATCTTAGAGATGAAATTAATGTCGACATCTATAGTCTTTCTGTTATACAGTTCTCCAGATTCAATATAATTTATGGCAATTTCTTCAATTGAATCATTCAGCTCGTCGTGATTTCCCAAATGACTCGAGCCTGGTTGTTCTGTTGTCCTTGTGCTATTATTTGTATTTGTGCGCACATTTGCACTAGGACTCTCATCTTCAGGATGTGTCACTGCTGGGACGACTGAATGGGAGTGTAATGCGTTCTCTCTAACACCTTGCTTTTGCGAGCGTCCCCGCTTAGCTCGTGCCGAGTCATCCGGATCTCTCCCCCTTTTCCTATGATTGGGGATTTGAGAAGAGTTCATGCCCTCCTGGGGTATTTCCACTCTTTCCGGTGCATTAGCCGCAGGAATATACGATTTTGACACTCCTCTTATATCAGTAAAAGCATCTGGTAGATTATTTGCTAATTGTTGCAGGTTTACTATTCTTTGAACTTCAAGTTCAGTATCTTTAGTGCGTGGATCAAGTGATTGAATGCTACTGGCAGTCCAATCTATTTCTCGGCATTCTTTATTATTAAGGTACAATCCTCCCCCTAATGCCGGAAAATGCTTTTCATCGAAGATGCTATCAGCGTACCGAGCTGTAAACAAATCCCCGGTTTTAGGCTCTAAATATTTGATTATGGACGGAGAGTCATAACCTACATATATCCCCAACTTCCGGTGAGGTCCCATAGTTGTACGCTGGGGTGGTGATATCGGCACATATACAGCATAACCGAATTTTTGCAGATGGGAAATCATTGGTTGTTGTCCACGCGCTAATTGATGGGGAGAAGCAGAGTGATATGCAGATGGCCTATATTGGATTAGGGCAGTAGCGTGTAGCACTGCGTGTCCCCAACAACTGGTTGAGAGTCTGCTATCTTGTAGAAGAGGTCTGGCAATTAATTTTATTCTTTTTATTAACGATTCAGCAAGCCCATTTTGTGTGTGCACATGGGGAACATGATGCTTTACATTTATGCCCAAAGCAAGACAATAATCATTAAATGCTTTTGAGGTAAACTCTCCAGCATTATCCAAGCATTATCCATTCTGATTGCTTTTATGCGGTTCTCCGGGAAACTAGCACGCAATCGAATGATTTGGACAATAAGTTTTGCAAAAGCTTGGTTCCGCGTAGACAACAGGCATACGTGGCTCCACCGAGTAGAAGCATCTATAAGCACCATGAAGTACCTAAAAGGCACCGACATGGGGTGAATAGGACCACAAACATCACCTTGGATTCTCTCTAGAAAGCCAAGAGACTCGACATTTATCTTCAGGTAAGAGGGCTTAGTGATTAATTTTCCTTTATCACAAGACACGCATAGAAAGTCTTTAGGAATTTGTGTGGTTTTAATGCCATGACCAACAGATCCATTTATGATGTTCCGCATCATCCTTAATCCAGGGTGTCCGAGTCTTTCATGCTAGATCGTAAAAGACTCAGGATTTTTAAATATAGTTGACATCGCAATATATTCTTGAGGTGGCTTAATTTTTGTGTAGTATATTCCAGAGGAGGTGCCTGGCGCTTTCTCTACCACTTTTGTCTCACATTCATCCGCCGCCGTGATGTTGAGGTATTCAACACCATTTTCACAAGTAGTTGAAATGTGGTAGCCATTACGACGAATGTCTTTGAATGTGAGGAGAGTACGTACAGCTCCCGGGTACAAGAATGCTTCTTCTATAAAGATGCTAGTATTATTAGGGAGTACGACCACGACTCTACCGGAGCCTACAACGTGGCCGTTGCGACCAACAATCGTGGTAATATTTTCAGTCTTTTTCTGCAGTGTTTGAAAATATTTTGTCTCTCGAAGTATTGAATTTGTGGCAGCGCTATCAACCAAGCAATATTCTTCTTCAGACTCCATGAAAAATACGACTCTTGTTCTATTATTAAATAGAGTACTAATTTAATCTCTCATGCATTTAACTAATATAGCAATCAGATTGAAAATAGCAGGTAATAGAACAATAGAAAACTGATTAAAATAATGCTATCAATCAAAACTTGCATGCCGAGAGTTTTATTCTAATAAAATCATAAAGTTGCTCAATAGGAGCATTATTACACCACGATCACACATACTTTAATTATTTTGCTGAAAATAAATCACACTGACTAATAGGTAAAACAAATGACTAATGACTTATTATTTAGTCTACTCCGCGTCAAGTAGATCCTCTTCATCGAGGTCAAAATCATCATCACCGGTATAGACATGATTCTCGGTGGCGTTACTATCAACATCCATAGCTGCTGATTCAAGCTTCTCCTTAGGCTCAGATGGCTCCGGAAGGTGTAGTCCACTTGTAGCATCAATATTTGCTTGGACGAAGTGTACCTCCGGATTTTGGCGCTTCTTCCACTCTTGATATAACTCAATCAAGTGTGGCTCGGCATTGCAAGTACGGGACCAATGCTTCTGGGATCCACAACGGAAACAACCCGATTGTTTTCCTCCACTTGCATCAATCTTTAAGCCCTTCTGGGACTTGTCATTGCCATTGCCATTAGGCTTCTTGCCTCCGTTCACATGCTTCTTAAATTTCCCCCCTTTTTGCACCGGGTGACCATGAAACTTTTGGCCCTTGTTTCTGAAAGGACCCTTACCGTTGTTGTTACGGAAACTGGCATGTGCTTCAGGTTGTGCCTGTGTCCCAGTAGGGCGCATTTGGAAGTTCTTCATCAATAGTTCATTCTGAGCCTCAGCGGCAAGCAACACATTGATGAGGTCACAGTACTTCATGTACTTGTTGTTGCGATACTGCTGCTGGAGTACCATGTTGGTGGGGTGGAAAGTCTCGAGAGTTTTTTCAATCATCTCGAGTTCTGTGACGACTTGACCACAAAAGCGAAGCTGAGCCACGATTCGGTGAATCGCAGTATTATATGCCTCAACTATCTTGAAGTCAAGGAAGCGGAGTTGTGCCCAATCACACCTAGCCTGTGGGAGAAGCACTGTCTTCTGCTTGCCAAATCGTTCCTGAAGCTTCATCCACAATACCAGAGGGTCTTTCACCTCTAGGTACTCCATCTTCAGGTCGGGGTGGATGTGGTGCCTTAGGAAGATGCAAGCCTTTACCTTGTCGTGGAGTGGCGGAGCAGGAACACCGGCTGCAGGCCTGGCAATCGTGGAAGTCAGTTGCATTGCCTCCAGATGGAACTCACAGTCGACTGCCCAGGTTTGATAGTTCTTGCCGTTCAGCGCAAGAACCTGGAACTCTGTCTTGTTGATCGAAGCCATTGCCTATTAATTCATGCAAATTAACTTCGGGTAAATAAGCATGAAGTAGTATATACGTATAGCCATGAATGAATTATTAACGCAAAAATAAAATACACGCATGTCGGATAGTGGTGATCAGCATCGCAATAAGGCCATCAGGGCTATGATGGTGACGCAAGAAGTAGCCAGCAGGGCCACGACGTATGCATACAGCAGTACGCAATATAAAAAGCTAGTATGCAATTGTAGATGACACATCGTGTGAAAGTTTGCTAGCTTACGTGCATGTATGTGACATCTAATTAGGTAACTTTAAAAAAAAATACGTCGACGTACATGCATAGCATGCTGTATTAACCGACGTGTCACATGTCAGGACGAGATCCAATCTAATATGGAAACTAGCGAACAAAAATAATTTGTTGGAGATCTAATAAGCTAGTATCCAAAAAGGAAGAAAAAAAACATCAGGATTGAATCTGTTTAAAAAAATCTAGAACACGTCTAGATAGCTAGCAACATGTACTGATCTCTTGCGTTTTTTTCTCTCTATTAGATGTAGTAATCTAGTATCTAGGAAAAGCAAAACATGTACCGGTCTAGCAAAAAGCTCACGTGGGGCTGCCATCAGTGTAGGCAAAGAGGATTTACGTGAGGTAAAAAGTAAAGATCAATCTAGAACATATGAACTAGCCACGAAAAAAAACTGGTACGAATCTACCATTCTAGTTCGGTACGCATAACCAATCTAGATTGAAAAACAAAGACAACAAGGAGAAGGATCCGGAGGGGATCAAGAGCAGCTTACTATCGTTGATGGTTGATGAGTAGCGGTAGAGCGTGCTGATAACGTGTTGAGAAACGGAGCTGATGCGAATCCCTGATCCGGTTCTTTTCCCTACCCGCAGCAGATGAGACGTGAAGAAGTTGTAGATGATCTTCCGTCTCCCTTCCCAATAGCACAATAGATGAACACACGAGAGCCAATATTGTGGAACTTGTATTCTCTTATTCATTATAGACGGGTACATATTCCTTTATATAGTTTTAACCCTTCAGGGGTATATATGGTATGGGTCTACAATTATGTCTAGTGTTATTGTTTCCCAACACGTATGACTGACAAGTGACGGGTCAGTGCTCTGGTTGACGGTATATTCACGTGATAGGTCCAACGTGAGAGCACCGTCGTGCGTTATATTTAGTGGGCCGGCGCCATTTGGCCCATGTGCAACAGAATGAGTGGAGTGGAGCGGAGTTTGAGTAACAAAAATATTTAATGGCCGGCGCCCCTAGTGGCTCGACCACTCCTAGTCCTAGCAGCAGTAGCGAAGCCAACACAAAATGTTCGGGGTCATCAAGCATGGCAGCTAGGGTCTAAATTGTAGGGCTACAATTTTTTACAGTAATTTTCCACTAAATTTTTGGAAATCACAACCCCAACAAAAGGGCCTGGCTCCGCCCAGCCGTTGTAGGTCCTAGCTGGGAGCAAGGGGGTAAGGGGACGAGGGCTCGGCCAGTGCGTCGACGGAGTCCGAGGGTGGATCAACATCGGGGAGAGGGACCAACACTTTGTTGTTAAAAATTTTATTGATGATGGAAGTTGGAGCCAACCAAGGCGAAGAAGACGACGACGCAGTGGCCATGTGGCGCGAAAGACAAAATCCCGTGGAAGCCCAGCTGCTTTGCAAGCATCGGTCGAGGCAGACCACGCTGAAGGCCAGGCCATCCCAGCCCAGCCCATACCAGCCAGCCAGCCAACCTTGCGCGGCTACACCTCACGGGCCAGGCCAGCCCTATCTATTATTGCTTCCAGGAAGGAACCAATGACACACGGGCCCCCTCCCTAGCAGCGTGGCTTGTGTGAGCAGCCAACCCATTTGATAAGTGGGCCGATGGATGGACCACCACTCCACCGGGGACGACTATCGCCGGTAGCCATAGACGGAGGCAACGGGTGGTGGACGCGGCAACCGAGGTCGAGGCGGGCTGCAAGGGAAGTGGAGGACAAGCTAGGGAGAGACTTGCTGTGCTGTGACTGTGATGAGATGCCCATGCCATGCCAATCATTCACTGTCAAATCGTCAGCGTAGCAGCAGAGCAGAGCAGTTGCCGCCGCGCGTGGAAATGCGCGCGAGCGCGGAAGAGGTTTCTGGTGGTACGGGGAACCAACCAAGCGGGAGCAAAAGTCTCGCGTTGGCGTTGCGTTTCGACCGTGCGTAAAGTCCAAAGCGGAAGGCGTCGTGACTCTCACTTCTTTGCCATCTTTACCTTTCGAAACGAAAGTCCAAGCTCGAGCACGTCATTGGGCCACGTCATCAATAAATCTAGGCCGTTGGATCCCTATTCTGCCACCGATCGAGCCGTCGTTATCGGGTCTTCGGTGATAATGCTCTCAGGACTTCGCGAGAGTTCGAGGCTTCGGGAATTGGCTGTGCGCCACCGCCGTAGCTAGCCCCACACCATCCTTCACTGGCGTTGCCCGCTCACTCTCCGTGATCGATCAGTTATGTTCGGTCTCGGACTTCAGCCATGTATATATCTTCTTCTCCTTCCATAGTTCCAGTAATGTTCAACGAAGACACGCGATGGCTATGGTCACTTTGTCATGCATGTGCGAGACCACACCAGCAGTTCTTGCCACCGCGACGGTGGTGATTGCAGTGACGCACTAACAAGAAAGTGCTCGATACACAAATATCGTCTGTGACTCAAACCTTATCTGGTGCTAAAATTCATTATGCCATCTCAAATTTACTTCAATTTCAATAGTTGAATAAAAATAATACAGAAAGTATGTTTGACCCTCTTTTGTTACATTTTTTTAGATAAAGGAAATTATATTTCCGGCTTCAGTCATCCTCTCACGAGAATGCATCAGACCAAATTATTACAACAACAAATTAAAAAACAAGAACTGACGGAACAGAATTACATCCCCAACAAGGGGCTCGAGTAGTCCTACGCGACACATGATTTGCTACGTGATGTCCACTCGTCAAGAATAAGACCACCAACGTCAATACACTGTCATCAAACTTCTGTCAGACCAAGAAAAGGTACTGAGAGATCGTCGGACATCGGTCACCATTCAAAACACGGGTATTGAAACTTGGCAACAACACGGAACCTCTGGTTCAACTGCAGGGGAGCGACCATTCAAGGGGTCTTCCGAAAGCGACGTCTCCAACGAGAAAACTGACATCCATAGACGCCATCATCGCCCCACCAGAAACACTGGAGATGAGTTTTCACCCGGAGATCCCCCAAACATGGAAGACAGTCACTGCTCACCATTAGCCGAGTTGTTAAGCCTTGATTGGCACCTCCGTCTTGAAACTTCGCCGTCCCCTGCCCAAATGGCGGCACGGCCGGACCCCGATTGCTGCCCCGGCAATCCGTTAACAGACTACGAAGACAACGCCTCCATGGAGGTAGTGACGCGGGTACGCTACCGCCGTCAGCCCAAAGGGCAGGGTTTTCGCCCCTGTCCGTCGCAGGACCAGAGCCACCGTCAGGTAGTAGACCACCCAGCCAGGGGCGACGACGATCTCCCTGAGATCGACCTGCTGCCATCGCTGATCCGGAAGTATAGCCGCTGGAGCGATATTTGGCCTCGGCGCCCCAAATCCGATCCTAAAAGGGCGAATCTGATTGGCCACCGCTGCCTCCCGCTGCCGACCACCTCTGAACTCGCCGCGCACACCAGAGCCGAGGACGGCCATGGCCTTACCGCCACCTGATCTGACCCTCTGGCCTGTCGCCGACCTACGCCTTGGAGTGCCACGCCACCCCACCGCATCCACTACCGGAGAAGCCACGCCCCCGCCATCCCGGTATGCTGCGCAGCCATGCTGGCGATCCACTCCGACAGAGGCGCGGCGCAAGAAGGGATGGAGAAGAGGCGGCGGCGGTAGGGTTTGTCGCCACCCGTGTCGCCTAGCGTGGGGAGCGACGCGGGGGCCGGCCCTACTAGACCCCCTCTTTTGTTACATGCGTAGGTTACATTGAAATTGCACTTGGGCATTGCAGTTTTATTTTATAGGTTTATTAAGAAGCTAAAAATCAAAATGCTAATATGAATGATTACTATTTAGGTGAAATTGCATTTGGGCATTGCAATTTTATTTTATAGGTTTATTAAGAAGCTGAAAATCAAAATGCTGATATGAATGATTACTATTTAGGTCAATCATAAATACAAAGGTAAGAACTTTCCTTCGACTTTGCTATTGCTCGGTATAAATTTAAGCATCCATTTCTACTTAAGATGAGTATGGTACCTTTAATTAGATGTTTATTACTCGATCTCTCTGTTCTAAATTATAAATCATTCTAACATCTTAGAAAATCAAAGTGTCAAGTTTGACAGATTCTACATTAATTATACTTTTTATCAAGGAAAAAATAGCCTGCTATTTTTGCCGCTATAGCCCGAAATAGCTTGAAAAAAATTGTGCCGCTATTTGCGTTCATGCACAATTTTACTGCTATTTTGCCACTAAAGTCCGCTAATTACGGTTTATAAAACGCTGAACACCTTGGCCTTAGCTCGCTATTTAAAACATTGCTTTTTATAGTATATATATACGTATTTAATGACATAAATCTTTGTAATTTTCTCTATAATTTTGGTCAAAATTGAGATGCTTTGAATCTCCAATATTCTTGGAATGACTTATAATTTGGAATGGAGGGAGTACATCAAACTTGGTTGGGTTTAAAAAAAAAGATACCCACTTTCATTCTAGCATATGATTTTTTTAAAAAAGAAAAAAAAAGATGAAAGGTCACTATGACCCTATGTATATAACTATATAGGAAGTTTACAAGGTCACGTATGTATATACTTCATTATTTGTCAGCAGTAATTGGTAATATTCTTCTCTGTTTGCTTCGTTTCACCTCAAATTTCCAATGAGATGCTAAGCGAGTGACTACAACATTTTCAATTGAGTTCAGGTTGTGATTTGTGTTCATGTTTTCTAAATTTTCAAGCTGCTGACTGGTATAGCAACGGGACAAACATTTGAGACCACTCGGACAGTGTTCCTAATTCTTCTTTTCTCTCCTACAGGCTCCATAGCTTCCGATGGTGCATCAAAATGACTGGCGTAAGCAACGTAGGACATGTTGCTAGCACAAACCTAAATAATGAACTTCCAAATCATATCATTTCCACTCAAAGGAGATTGTATTGATAAATGTTAGTGGCCAAGATAGGGCATCTTTGGGGTTCTCAAAATGAAATAGAAGCCTTTGAATTTTCTTTAACATTGTACGTTTATCTGTGAAACATCACACACTACTACGACTATACAAGCATATTTTTATTCATATCTTGGAGCTTGAAGTATTTCTCAATTGTCATATAGAAATACAAAACACTGATACATATGTTTAGATTATTGATCATTAGTGATGTGCTTACGCCAAGTACATAAGGGCAGGTACATATTGGTACACGTTAGCGGTCTCGTACCCCGTCTCATGCAATGCCACGTAGAATTTTTGTTTATGTGGAGGAAAGAGAAATGTGTGAGAGAAAGAGGTCGTTGTTTCGCGAAACAACCACCTCATGAGCTAAGATTTAGGACTATGTGACCTCACAAGTTAATTTTTGTTATTTTTGTTCTATCCATAAATTAAGGAATCATGACTTACTATGAGTCAACTTAAAAAATCAATCATTGTATATGTGGTATGTTAAGTCGTCTTAAATTACGTGACATTATACGAGATGACATATGAGACAACACCAATGTACTTGCTCTAAATGCGCAAATAGTGGTATTCTAACTTGGTCGACAGTGCGGAAGGCCGCGCTTGCTTTTCTAGTCACTGACGATTTACGATACGGAGTCGGAGATGAGTGGATCGAGCACTCGTACTCCTACTACTGATGATTATACTAAAGTCAAAATTCAAAAAGAAACACTTTGGCTTTGTTGGTCAGACAAAACAATCCTCCGCGGCCTCCTTTCTTTTTCTCTCTCTTTGTTTTCCTTCTTCGCGGTTTCTTTTCCACCTACCAGTAGTAGTAACTGTTTGACACTTGGGTAGTTTGGCGCCACACAGGTCGCCGAGCTGGACTCGCAAAAGTCTAGTAGCCGTGTATATAGTCAAATGAACGGCGGAGGCATGAATAAATATTAGGATGTGGCAGAGTTTATATAAAAAGATCAAAGATCAAATACGTATGTATAATACAATTATGTAAGAGCTCACTGCTATATCATATAAATATATAAAAATATATACTACTACTTATGATTAGGGCATATAATAGAAATCCAAAAGTAAATCATTAGCACTTAAAAATACCTCACCAGATGAAGGTGCAAACCGGCTAATATAAAATATCTTTCACCACAAACATGTGGAGGCACGCATCGTATTCTAATTAACCTTTAATTTTCTTTGGTGGGTTTTTTTTTTCGAGATCACGTCCAACCCTAGGCGCGTTTTTTATTAAGCAGAGCAGAGTCCAAACACCCAAAACACAAGCGGTAACCAAGATTACCAAGCGACAGCAAGAGTGGGCACAAAAAAAAGAAGGGAGAAGAAGAAAAAGATGAAACAAGAACCAAGCCAAGGGGAGCGGAGCCTCCTGCACACCAACAGGAGCCAAGGCAAGAAGAGGGACGCCTCATCCCCCAAGTATCTCAGGTCTTTTTTTTTTATCAGATTTATATAATAATATTTATGATTCCAACTAAGTAGTATTATTAGATTCTTCATCAATTATATTTTTATAATATACCTATTTAATATCATATTTATATATAGCAGAAGGGCGTGACAATACCTTTCCTGCTACTTTTCTCTCGTCCGGTGTGTGCCTTCGAAACCTACATGGCCTCACGCACACGGCACACCGAAACTTGAATACGAAGCTGTATACACATTCAGCAGCAACTCACCAACATCGAGGCTGATCCAAACGCTCCAACTACGACCCAACATATGCTTGTACTACGCACGGTTGCACGGATCCGAGAAGTAACTCCAAACTGCTCCCTCTCATTACCACCTTAATTATCGTGTACCTCGTACTACACCAATACCCAAAATTAAAGGGATAAATATAAGTTAGTTACCACCAAATATTACGTCAAGGTAAGGTTATTATGGTAAATAAAGATGGAAGACACGAGTCTAGATGAGAGTTTCATTTCACTAGTTCTAAGAACTCGATTCTCATATGTTGGAAATACGTTGACGAGTTTCGTCCCATATATAAACTCATTTCCCATATGAAACATTATTAACCTCTCTCCTCATTTGTGCTATGCCATAGTTATACACCAACTTATTGTTTTTAAACGTGTGTGGAAATGAAGCTGACACACGCACAACAGCAGATCGAGGCCGGCATGGCGCGGTAAATCTGTAGCCGGTCCGGGCCTGCACATGTTGTTATTTGGCTTAGGGGCCGGTACGTCTTTGGCAGGGCTCCTTGAAAAGGGCTCCAGCTCCTCCATCCTTTTACTTAGGAGCTGGCAAATGTGCATTCCGTGGCTCTCCTGATTTCATGCTACAGTAGTCTACATTTCGTGGCTCTCCCGATTTCATGCTACAGTAGTCTACTGGGGTGGAGCCGGAGCCAGAGAGAGCTCGGTCTTTTTATCATCAATCATTGTCGTGCACCGTCTGACTGTGCAGTAGGTGCACAGTACTGGTGCATGCAAGTAGCTCCATCCAGATCCTGTATGTGTCGTACGTCATATACAACAGGAACACGGTGTGCAATGCAGGTAGATCTAGCTAGCACAGAGTGCTAGTACTCCCATCTTACAGCATGTGTTGGAGCAGTAATTGTTCCGAATTACTCCTCCTACTGAACGGAGAAGAGGAGAGAAATAAATACTAGAAGGTTTGGAGGTACTAGAAGGTTTGGAGCAGTAATGTGTTCGTTATCAATTATATTTTCATAATATGTTTATTTTATTTTATAAATTTGTATAGTTTTTTTTATAATTGTTGGTAAAACTTGAAATGCTTTGACTTTTCAAGATTCTTGGAACGTCTTATAAAATTTGGGACGGAGGGAGTAGATTTTAGTTAATTTCAGTATCGATGTCTCGGCCACGTAGTCTTGCTGGTGGTAGAACTCTCGGGTTGCTGCTGAACCGATAGCAGAAAAGAGTCATGCACATGGGCCCAAACGTAACGCATCATCCACTCCTAAAGCTCATCACACACACACACAGAACAAATAAAAGGAATGAAAAAAAAATTGCTCCTACCTGTCATAAGATCGAATCGAAGGGCTTGTTTGGTTCACAGCCACCACTTGCCATGTCAAACCTTAAGCCTGCCATATAATTTTGGCTGACATTTGGTTCCCGATTCAGGTATGGCACGCCATCGTCTTGGAACCAACTCGCCGTAGAATTTAGCCACAAAAGTGTGGCGGGCGTTTTTGCCGCCGCAAGTCCGTGGCGCGCCAAACCAATTCCAGATATCTATATAAAAAAAGCATCCCCGCCGCTCACCTCTGTCCATTCCCTCCCCTTCCTCCATGAAACAGCCGTAGCTACTCCCACCTTCGATCCGCGCCTAGAGGACCAGCTGCGCACCAGGGGGCCGTCCAGCCGCGAGTCGGGGCCGCTCCGCCGCGCCGGGCCGCGCGTCGGGGTCTGCTCTGCCGGGGGCCGGTCCGCCGCGTCGGGCGCCGGTCCGCCGCGAACTACCGCTCGCCGGGCGCCGCTCCCAGGGGGTCGAGGCCCAGCGTCCGGCACACGCCCATCTGACCTCTCCACTGCCTACTTCCTCCTCGTGTCGTCGTTCTCACTGAGCACGTGCTGCCTCTCCTCCACACAGGTGATGTCCACCTTCTCATCTTTTCCCATCTCGGTCATATTGCTTTTTCTCATCTCGTCATCATGTCTGATGGCCTCTATTTTCCTCCATGTGTACAGATCTATAACAAAACTGTGAACTAGGTAAAGGTCCATCCATCTCGTGAAGGTCCGTCCATCTGGTGGTGTTGGGTCATGCGCGGCAATCAGTACCTGCAGCTAAAGAAGATTCAAGCACGACAACCTCTTGCAGGCAAACAAGGTATAAATCCATTTTCCCCCTTTGCCATTGATTTTCTAATGAAGAAAAAATTTCATGCTGAGATCCGGTGAATCCATGTACTGTCTTGTTAGGTTTCCTTTGTTCAATATATATGGAGATGTCACAGCTCTTCTTTTCTTTAGTCTAGGAAAGATGATATGTAGTACTTTCAGACTTGCATGTGGTGGCAGATGATTCTTTTTTTTAAAAAAAATGAGCTCGTAAGTTTGATCTTTCAAAGCTATTCCTGTACGCTTTAGCGTTTCTAGTTTATTACTGATTTCATCTTTTTCTGAACAAATGTTTTAGATGGGTCAAAGAAAATTGTACTTGCAATATTACTTGGACTACTGCCATTATATGTGGAGAAGAAGATTACTTGCTGGTATTCTTGTGTGTCTGGCCATGCATCTGTATAGGATTAAATCAAGAAAAAGAAGAAGGGCCATAACTTATGCTCCGATGATAGATAGAGATGTTGAAAGATTGTCACGTCTAAATCGTTTGTATTATGGTACTGAGGCCCATTGCATAAATGAGCTGCATATGAGGAAAGATGTCTTCCATAGACTATGTGAAGAACTTAGATCACGTGCCTTGCTAGAAGAGACTTTTTATGTTACAGTAGAGGAACAAGTTGCCATGTTTATCCATTGTGTTGGGCAACGTTGGTCAAACAGATCAATTGGTTTAAAGTTTATTAGGTCAAGTGAAACTGTTAGTAGGTATTTTCATCTTGTCTTAGATGCCCTTTGTACCCTTGCTCGTGACCTCATATGCATCAGATCTGTTGAGACACATTCAAAGATAACAAGTGCTCCAGGCAGATTTCACCCTTACTTTGAGATACATAAAAATTGCTACTAATTGTTTGTAGTTTACTTTAGGTGTGATGCTCATCTAATTTTTTTTAAAAAAAATATTTTCGTAGGGATGCATAGGAGCCTTGGATGGTACACATATACCAGCATGTGTACCTTTCCATATGCAACATCGATTTAGGGGTAGAAAATCAATTAGCACCCAAAATATGCTAGCAACAGTTGATTTCGACCTAAGATTCATATATGTTCTTGCTGGATGGGAAGGCTCAACCCATGATTCTTATGTTCTTCAAGATGCTCTATCACGTCCTAATGGGCTTAAAATACCAGAAGGTAGGAATACCCCATTATGTCCTAACAATTTCAATGTAAAACTTCAGATATTCTTAGCTAATTAATCTATAAAAAATGATGTAGGCAAATATTTCCTAGCTGATGCGGGATATGCAGCAAGGCCTGGTGTATTACCCCCCTACTGTGCTACCCGATATCACCTACAAAAGTATAGGGGGGCCAGGGAGCCTGAGAGCCCCAAAGAATTATTCAATCTTCGCCATTCCTCGCTTAGAACAACTGTTGAACGAGCATTTGGTACCCTCAAGAATCGTTTCAAAATCTTTGCAAGTCAACCATTCTTCCCTTTGAAAACACAAGTCAAAATTGTGATGGCTTGTTGTGCACTTTATAATTGGATCTTACAGGATGGTCCTGATGAGTATGTTTATGATGATCCACCTTGGTACGCAGCCCTGCCTCGAAGTGTAAGAAATCGTAGTGATATAAACCAGGAAAATGTGGCATGGGCTAATAAAAGAGATGAGATGGCTCAAAGGATGTGGGAAGACAAAGTAGGAGCAGCTGTAGATTAGGCTTCTTGTAACTTTCTTGTTGTATTACTTCTATGCATAAGTGTGATGCTTTCTATTACCTATATGTACCAGTACTAGTAGTATCACCTCTAGGCTGCTGTTAGTAATGTCTTGTTTATGTAATTTATATGTACAATCTATTATGTGCTACATGCTAATTTACAACTGTTAGTAATGTCTTGTTTATATAATTTATATGTACAATCTGTTATATGCTACATGCTAATTTACAGCGTATAATTTCATTGTCTCTTTGTGAAACAACCATGGCCAAAGGAAGGGCTAAGGCTGATGCTGTTACATCCTCTCGTGAGAGGTCCATGAACTGGCATGAGGATCAATCAAAGTACATGCTAGATTGGTGCATGGAGTATTTAAAAAAAACAACATGCATGATTTAAGTTCAAGAAGACACATCTCATGTTGTGTGCCAATGATTTAAACAAGAAATTTGTTATGGGGGTGACTGTTGGTCAAGTGGACCGTCACTTTAGGTACCACAAAGAAAATTGGAAGTACATTGAAACAACATTGAACAATAGTGGCAATACATTTGATGAAAAAAGATGCATGGTCAATATTTCAGAATCTGAAAAAACAAAATTATGTGTAAGTTGTTTGCACTTCGTTTGACTGCATGAATTTTTTTTTAGAATCTGAAATCAGTTCACTTGTTCACATTAATATAACATGAATTTCACTTCTCATATGAATGCAGGATAGAGCAAGACGCTTGCTTGCTAAGCCCTCAAGTTCTTCAATGAGATGAGTGAATTATTCATGGGATCCAATGCTGATGGATCTTTGGCTATGGATCAGAACACATGTATGGATGCTGATGATGGCTCAGATAGTGATGATTCAAGAGAACTATTTGACCTCAATACCTACACACAGCCTGAAGATCTAGAAGGTGAGGATTCAGACATTTTACCATGTCCACCAGCTAGGCATGCAACAGTTGATAACACATCTTCTAGCACTAGTCAAGCTACTAGGAAGCGTCCAAGAACCAAGAACTCACCAACTAAGAGGCCAAAAAGCAAGAGTCGTTTTGCAGATTCCACTGACGAAATAACTGCAACTATGAAATCACTTTAGGAAACACTTGCTACCACTGCCACTGCCCCTCCCCAAATACCACAACTTACTGATCCTCATGCAGTATTATGGCTGAAACTAGAAGCAATCCCAATGACACCGGATCAAAGGGTTCTTGTTGGTGAGCATTTGTCTACCAAGGAGAATAAAGGTAAGCGTGGTTGGTTGTGTAATGCAAGTGCTGACACTCTGTATGCTTAGGTGTTCAAGTTCTTATGTGACAAAGAAGGTATTAACCTGTGAAGCTTAGCATGTATGGGTGATTGTTTATATTTTGTGGTGTGCTCAGAAACTTGGCTGGGTGCTTATTTTGTATATATATATATATATATATATATATATATATATATATATATATATGTGTGTGTGTGTGTGTGTGTGTGTGTGTGTGGCCAGTTGATTTGGCTATGTGAGCACCAATCAAACATGCTGCTTATTTTGGTTGTGCTAGTGACTGGTGTCTTAGGATGTAAGGCTGTTTGGTTGGATGTGTGCTCAATCCATGGTTGACTGCTTGGTGATTTTGTAATTAATATTGTAATCTAGACCTCCTTTAAACCATCTAGATGTATTTATCGTTGAATTTGAAGCTTGACTCTTTATGCTTGTAATATTGTTCAAACATATTTTAGTTATTATTAGAATATTATTGCTGTTGAAATCTGTTTGTCATGTATTTGTGGCTGCAAGCCAAAAATATCTTATTTGTTTGGCATCTTTTACTCATCTATAGCTGCAAACCAAACATATGCCATAATTTTTTGTCAAAGTTTTATGGCAGTAATCCAAACACCAACCACACTTATTTTGCCAAACCTTACTCACTAACCAAACAACTAATTTTTGCCACAGATTTGGCAAACCTAACTTTAAGCTGGTACCTAACATTAGGTATGGTAAGTGGTGGCTGAACCAAACAACCCATCTCCGTTGATTCATCAGGCGGAGCCACCTGATCTGCTCGGCTCGGCCGCTGTGGGATGCGCGGCAGCCATATCCCCGTATCCCTGACGCATCGCGCCACCGCCGTCACGTCGATCTGCCAGTCTTGTCAGTCCTTGCATCGCAGATCACGAGGTTGATCGGGCAGCGAGTAAATGCCTAGCTTGTTGTTGCCGAGCCGACCCAGCAGTTACGGCCGGCAACCCCGCCAGGCAGCAGCGTCATCAATCAATTAAAAATAAGGGAAAGGCTAGGACGAATCAAAGCGGGGTGGGTAACGTGGGACGCAGGAGTCACTGGGACGGTAGCCTGGAGCACGCAGCTCCCGTGTGACGAGCTAGGACTGGACTGGACGGTTCGAAACAGGTTAGCGCCGTGCCCTTGGTTGGCATCCCACTCTCCAAAACGAAAATCCACATCACATACACGGGGCAAGTCAATTACTGACTATACTCCTCCATATTATTGTAATAAGTACTACATTTTAAGTAAATGTGATATATAAAAAAAATGTATATTGCATTGATAACAGTCTAAGGCGTAACATTTATTCAGTATCATATTTTTTTTCACATGTAATATACTAGTATATGCTATAAGTTAATTATGAAATTTATTCAGTAGTACTGTATATGCTATAAGCCTTTTTTTTTATTTCTTTTCTTTTTTCAGTTCGCGCGGTAGTGTAGTAGTCGACGTGTAGAGCAACCGCGGGCCCACTGTCAGTATAGCAGCGAGCGAAGCGCCGAAGAATATGCCGCGTGTCTGCTCCAACGGATGAGGACAAGCCACGATATCCACAGTCAGAGGAAGTGGTTGTGGAAAAAAAAACGATAATTAAAGAGGGGCGGACGAAAAGACAGGAGGATCGAGGCCGCTCCCCGAGTTTTCCCGCTCTCGCGCCTCTTGAAAAAAATTGTCCCGGCCCCGCAGGCCGCAGCAGCCACCACAAGCACACCCACCCGTCGTCTCCGCGCCTATACAAACGGAACGGACGGACACATTGTCGCGGCGCAGACCGGAGAGAGAGAGAGAGAGAGAGACGGGAGGGGGAGCAGCAGCCAGTCAGCGCAGCGCGGAGCGGAGGTAGGAGGAGCCGCGTCGGAGATGGACACGCCCGACCGCGCCGCCGCGCAGACCGCGGCCTCGCGCGCCGAGGTGACCACCACCTGCATCTCTTCCTCCCCCCTCTCCCCTTCCATTTCCTCCTCCTCCTCCTCCTCCCGTCCAGCCTGCCGCTCGCCGTCGCTGCTGCTCCGGCATCCCGTCGCGTCGATGCCGGGGAGGCCAGCCGACCGCCGCCGGGGGCACGGCGGTTGCGGTTCACCGTCCATCCCGCCGGTTCCACTCCGCGTCCACCGAACCGACGCATCTCTGCGTTGTTGTTCAGCAAGGAACGAACTCGTTCGGTTTCGGTTCCTCTATGGGGAATCTATTGTATTATACTAGTTTGGACCGGTGCCGGATTCGCAGCCTCCTCGCCGCTTCAGCGACGGCGTACAGCGCTCTGGCGGACAAAACTACAGTACTAGGAGCGCAGGGTTTCCACTTTCCACGACTCCGCCGCAATCCGGCACGGAGCCTACACCAGCACCAGTGAGGAGTGAGATGACAAGTGCCACCGCCCCAGATCTGCCCGCCTGGGTACAGCGGCGGTCACGAGCGCGTTGGTTGTCATGCCTCGCTCGTGTCACTGACGGACTGCAAGGCTCACGCTTCTGCAGGCCGCAGTTGGTACTACTAGTAGTAGTACTCCGTAGATGTAGATCTCCGCGAATATACTTTACTGCCGCCCTGCCAACTGCGTGCGTGCGTACCTTCTGCAGAGCCAGATCCGTTCTGCTCGGCTGTTTGACCTGGGATTTGCATTGATTAGCCGTTATTAGCAATCCCTGTTTTAGAGCACATTTTTCTTTTCTGCACATGCTTCTTCCCTCTTCTGCTGCGAATTCGTCAACGCTCTGGTTCTGTACAAAACAAATGTACTACCGCCTGCACTGCACGCTCATGCGTCCTGCAGTATTTGTGGGTGCAGCCAGGGCACTACAGTCTTGGTGTCTTCTCCGTCGGTGCTATTTCTGCCATTGCTCGCTCATAACCTAGTATTTCGTTGCTCTCTTGATGCAGGACTCGCCAGTCTTCAGCTTCCTCAACAACCTGTCGCCAATTGAGCCTCTTAAGTCGGCTTACAACACGAATAGCCTCCAAGGGTTTCAGTCCATCAACATAACATCCATTTCCTCAATCTTCACTTCCCCACACGACAACGTGAACAGGGAACCCAGGCTCCCAAAGTAAGTTGGATTGAGATGCCATTCTTTTTTCGCCTTGTTCACTTGGCTTATAAGCTCAGCTTATCAGTGATAGTACAATATGTTTCTCTCACAACAAAAGAAACGATGAGCCGAACAGGGTTCTGTGTAATGTGCAGAGCTTAAACTTCACGGTGATTTTGACGCTGTATTTTTTCCCTTGTCAGGAGTTCACTTGGTGAGATTTCTGAAAACGAGGTTTGTGCTGACGACGGCGCTGGTACAAATAAGCCATCCAAGTCTTCGAATTCTGTTAGGTTGTTTGCCTGCACTAGCACTGTGACTCGAGAAACACGCACCGTTACATGTTCAGGTGTTGTGGGCGATCCTCCAACTGGGCCACGTGATTTGACTCAACCTGGTCAATTCGACAATGGCAGTCCAGACCATAACACGACACCCTGCCATGGTGTCAGATCAGACCTTAAACTGGATAAGACTAGGAGGTTAGAAGCTGCACAAACTGTTAAAAATGCATTGGAGAAAAGGAAATGCTTGTTTTCCACTGAAGTCCGGGTCCTGGATGTCAGCGAGCCTGTGAATGACGATAATGAAGTCTTGGGATGTGAATGGTCCGACTTAATCTCCACAACCTCTGCTGAGCTTTTGGCCTTTGACTCCACCATGGATGAGCACCATAGAGGAGTGCATTTGGCAGCTAAAAATGCAGAATCATGTGGATATTTGCTATCAAAACTTACCGGAGATGATGGTGACATCTCAGACAGAGCATATGCTTGTGCATCTGATCAAGTATACTATCAAGAACTTGTGATGGGAGAAGATCAGACAGAAAATGCTCAAATATTTCTGGATAGTCAGGAAACCATTTCAACCGAAGAAATTCAGGACAATATTTACGAATCAAATGGAAGTCTTCCATTAGAATACAAGGTACTAGAACGCACTATCTTGATCCACCATTTTCACGTGCTTTTAAAATGTTGCCCATGCCATTAAAAAATTGTTGCCCATGAGTCTTCCTACATGTTAGGGCTATCTATTCTACTATAATGCTCTCTCACTTGTTTTGTTCCTGTTGACATCATCAGGTGGAGAGCCAACAACAACGTGGCATACGAAGACGCTGCCTGGTTTTTGAGGCCGCTGGGTTCTCAAATAGTGTTGTGAAAAAAGGGACTGCCCAAGATCTCTCTATCTCAACATGTAAAGGAAAAAGCCCTGTACATACCCAACCACGTGGACTGCGAGGCATCGGCCTACATTTGAATGCCCTTGCATTAACACCAAAAGGGAAAATAGCTTGTCAGGATCCTACGGCCTCTGCTTTGCTTCCGTCATCAGCATCTGAAAAGGATGTGCATGGCAAATTGCTTTCTGCAGGAGAGAATTTTACACACTCAGATGGTGAACTGTTGGAATTTCCCATGGATGATTGTTCAGCTGGAGGTTTTCCTGTAAATGATCATGTTTCAGGTCAAAGTGTCAGCCCTCAAAAGAAGAGGTTTGTTTTCACTTCTGGTTTTGCTTGGATGGCTGCTAGATATTACTTTTATTCCATTACACATTAACTGAAAATTATTTGGTTCAAACACAGACGTAAAACAGATAATGGTGATGACGGTGAGGCATGCAAGCGATGCAGCTGTAAGAAGTCAAAGTGCCTGAAACTGTATGTATTCCATACTCATATATTATTAAGATTTTGTGAGCCTGCTTACATGAAGGGTCTCCTTCTGAAATGTTTGGGCTTGTAACTGGAAGGAACTACTTTGGGTAAAGTGAATGTGCTTTACATTATTCTCAAAATTATTGTCTGCTATTGTCATGTGCAGTTATTGTGAGTGTTTTGCTGCTGGTGTATACTGCTCCGAACCTTGTTCATGTCAAGGATGTCTGAACAAACCCATACATGAGGAAATTGTTCTGTCCACTCGGAAGCAGATAGAGTTTCGTAATCCACTAGCATTTGCTCCTAAAGTGATCCGTACGTCTGATGCTGGTCTGGAAACTGGGGTAGGTGTTCTGTTCTTCTGTTGGATATTGAGATGTACCTGTGTTAGCCATTACCCCTCACACTGTTTGATGCTTAAATTCTACTATGAATTGCAGGAAGATCCTAACAATACTCCCGCTTCAGCTCGTCACAAGAGAGGATGCAATTGCAAGAAGTCAAGTTGTCTCAAGAAATATTGTGAATGCTATCAGGTACTTCAAGTTGTGATGATCTCATTTGAAACTGTACCTGTTGGATTTTACTTATCTTTCAAATGTTTGATTGGATAAAGGGAGGTGTTGGATGCTCCAGCAACTGCAGGTGTGAGAGTTGCAAAAATACTTTTGGCAGAAGAGATGGTGAGCATTTAGCTTTTGAAATTTGTATAACCATGCTATACTTATTCATTTTGCAGTTTCGTAATTATTATTATTTAGATTTAGAAACATGTACAGTCCTGTCCGGGGGCATCTTTCTGACATACTATATTATGATACTAATAACTTCTGATGCGTCCCTTAAAAGAATAGAAGTTCAGTGGTATTCTGATTAAAAAGTGTTTCTATATTAAGCATGACACTCGATATTTTGGTAGTGAGTTTTCCTTTAAATATGTGTATCATGACTTCAATATAAAACACGAAAGGTTCATGTGCAAACAAAACTGTTCTATTACAGCATAGGTGTCTGTAAAGAAAACAAAAACATCAGATTTCAGAGAGCATCCTTTTGTCTTTGCAATCTTTTGTTGTTTCAGTTTTGTTGATAATCATTTTTTTCCTGGATATATGCTACATTTGTATATTCTCATCTCAGATAGATACAGAGTAGCTAACCCCCATATTATTCTTAACTCTGAAATGAACAAGGCACCGTGGTTTAGTCATTCCTCTGATTTATTATTGTTTTATTGGCATTTGCTGCATCAGCCGAGACTGAAGTCACCGAAGAAATGAAACAAGAAAGTGAACAGACAGAAAATTGTCAGCAAGAAAAGGAGAACGATCAACAAAAAGCAAATGCACAGAGCGAAGATCACCCCCTCATTGACCTTTTGCCAATAACACCTCCTTTTGATCTTGCCAGGTTTGCTTATTACATATTTCTCTCCATGTGCATGCTTAGTGTGTTTGCTTCTCCATTTGATAAAGTAATAACCAAGTAATTGTTTTTGCAGTTCTCTGCTGAAATTGCCAAATTTCTCAAGTGCAAAACCACCAAGACCGTCCAAAGCTCGCAGTGTGATCTCCCGTTCGTCTGCTTCGAAAGCTACTGCAACAGTACAGCCATGTAAATCGTCCAAGATCGCTGTTAGTGGTATGGATGAGGAGATGCCAGATATTCTAAAAGAACCCAATTCTCCTAATAATTGTGTCAAGACCACTTCACCCAACGGAAAACGGGTCTTGCCGCCACATAATGCGCTCAGTATTTCCCCGAACCGAAAAGGTGGAAGGAAGTTGATACTGAAGTCAATTCCCTCATTTCCGTCGCTTGCGGGAGACACAATCAGCGGTTCTGCAATGAACAACACTGATAGCACATTCAGCGTGTCACCTATCACTTTAGGTAAGCATTGCTTTTGTGCAGATTGCACTAGTGTTGTGTGAGTTAACTTGAAATTGATAGAAGCATCTCATCCATACCCTTGTCCACTCATCAGGACCATCTTAAAGCTGTGAAGTTGGCCATGGGACCGGAGTACGACTTGTAGTCCGAATATGTGCCTCACATCCTACGGCAAGGCTTGAGGCACCGTCAGAGAATAGTAAGTTAGATTTTAAGTTGTAGTAATCTGTATTTGTAAAATATGTAGCCTCAACAATCTGTATGTAAGATATTCTGATGCTTGAAGCTTATCTTTATTAAATTTGAGCAACATTACAAATCACCTCTTACACTCTGTTTGTTTTTTTAAAAAAAGGATTCTGGTTCATGTTTTCCATTGTAAACTCTCTTCCAAGTCTTATCACTAAACGATAAAAGAAAGCTCCTTATCAGACAGCTCAGGGCTGACCTGCCTGAGGGCTAGGCCAGGTCATAGTGTTTGGCTTTAAAATGACTAAAATATAAAAGAAATTAAAGTTAGGTGATTAAATTTAGTTAGTCCAAACGAAACTTACCTTAAAGGGTTTTGCTATGGTACCCACAAATGACTGTGAGCCGTTCATTGATTTCGATCCGATGGTCACGACCTCTTAGGAGGTAATAGATCAAATACATATTTATTATTTTTTATTTTATAAAATAGGATAAATATGGCAAGTTTTAGATATAAAAAATATTTTCTAGATTTGATTGATGTATGCGTGATCTATGACTGATATGGTAAATTTTCTTTATTTTATAACTTTGAATTTGATATATTTTTATTTGCATTAAATTTTTAGTGTGTGTATGCATTTTAGGTGTTAGTGCATACAACTTAATTTCATTTGTAAATTTAGAATTTGATAAAAAAATGTTTGTAACCATTTAATAAAAGTTTGTATGGTATATATTAATTTTGTGACCTTTTCTTTAGGTGTGGCAAACTCTAATATTGATAAAAACTATATTAATTATTGATATTTAGAAAACATCACACATATTATATGTGTATATTAATTGAATAGTTAAATTTAAATTTATATTTGGATATCAACTTGATTTTGAAGACAACAAATATTTACCTACTTTATCTATTATTTTACTAGAATAAATAATTGTGCATGTTCAAATTTAATATATGTACGTGTCTCCACGGAAGAAGGAAGGGGCTAGCTACGTGTCCGTGATTATAGGAGAATCAGCTTGCATGTAGGGAGTTGGTGCATGTCTTTCTAGGATTTCCTTCCATCATTAGAAGATGTACCGAGATTTTATTTTGTTTTTGTATTTTTTAAATTTATTAAATAATTTATAAAATATAAAAAATCAATGACTCAAATTAATTTAAAGTATTACCTCTTCAGAGGTAAAATTTATACCGTAGCATTGCCCTACCTTAAAACCTGGCACCCGCTTCTGCTTGGAATTGGCTGCTGTCCATGCCCGACTGCCCGGCTCTTTCCTGTAGGTTGGGCTGCTTGCCATGCTAATATGCGAATAGTAGGATTGGCATTGTTTAGTAACGTCATAAATAAAGACAAAAGCTAGTACTACAAAACTGACTCTTCTTGCGTCTAAACGTTAAGCTTGATGTACTAATATAAGGAATGCCGCTGGTGTGCTCCATTCTTTTAGTAGCTTTTATATACTCCGTATTGCGGTGCACAATTGTATGGTAAAATATGTAGTAATCCGTATTGCTGGTGTCCTCTCTTTTTCCGTAATGCGAATAGTAAGTTAGATTTAAAGTTGTAGTAATCTGTATTTGTAAAATATGTAGCCTAAATAATCCGTACGGAGTATGTAAGTTGCTGTGATTCTTGAAGCATATCTTTATTAAATTTTAGCAACATTACGAATCGCCTCTTAAGTAGATTTCATAATTCCACTGTATGTTTATTTTGTCCATGTTTTCCACTGCAAACTCTCTTCCAAGTCTCATCATCACTGAACAATAAAAGAAAACTCCTTATCAGACAGCTCATGCAGTCGTGTGAGAGCATGACATGTGTTGAGTGGAGGCTGTGTTCGAGGTTGGTCTTGTATCTCTTTCCTGCAAGCATGTGCCCTCCTAATCCGATTCATGTATAAAAAAACTATGGCCTATGGGTGATACTCTGAACCCTCTTAGAATAGTTGTAATGGGCGTTGAGATGTCAGGCTCCCCATTCCTGAACTGGTACGACCAGAGCTTACACCTTCTGCACTGCATCCATCCATGGTCCATGAAAATTCTGAGGGTACCCAACTAAGTGGAGGTTGGTTGTTGATGATCCGGAAAAAGGAGTTTTGACGTCGAAGAACATACGAACAGTTACTACCAAATAGATAGCAGATGATGGTTGAAGAAACAACAACTGCTCCAGCAGCAACCATCAGTACATGTTGGCTGAAGAATTGTACAAAGAACTGTGTGTTGGGAGACTTGGAGTAATGTTAGTTGCTGATATGCCGTTGTCAGAGTAGTCCCTTGGTGGGCAAGCACCCTTCGTATTCTCTCTCCCTCTGTGTCATGCCTGCCAATTAGACAGTGCATTAGGCCTACCTGCTAGCCTGTCTGGCTTTGCATTATTGGATCGCTTCCACAACTAACTAAAAGTCATAGCTATACACACATAGATATATGGCATACTATGTTATATGTATCATGTATGCACCTCCCTCTCTACCTGCCTGCCAAAATAAACTGATTAGCTTAAACAGGATGGCTGGATGGATAGATGCGCTAACAGTGATCCATCATCCTAATTTGGCATCTTGTATAATGTCAAGTAGCAGGCAGGCCTAACACTAACAAATAACAAACATGTGTAAGATGCATAATGGCATGGCAGCCCCAAAGGCTGGTCACACTCGTTTTCTCCTTGATTGAAATGAAACGGCCTCACCCTCACCGTTTGTGCAGTGCTCGCCCAAGTTGATTCCCGCGGCAGCCAGGCCAGGCTGTCGCGCAACCGGCCGGCTTTTGAGCAGATTCAGACGGCAACTGCTCCTCCGCGGCTTCTTCTAGAGTTTCTCCTCCTCACCGTCGTCACCGGCCATGCATTATGCCCATGCACGTTGCTGTCAGGATCTCTCTCCCACCTTCAGCGCCGTCGCCGTCGGCAGGTCGCCGTCGCCGGAAACCGTCTCACCGCTGTGTCCTATTGGGCACTCAGCTCGTATATTTATAAATAAACCTCGATCGTCAGAGCTGAAAGTAGTGGTGCCGCACTTGCATCTCCACCTCTCTCCACCCTTTTTCTTTCTTTCTTTCTTTCTTTCTTTCTTTCTTTCTTTCTTTCTTTATGTACACTTCATAATTGCTTTATTTATGCTTATGTATATAACATAACATAATTATATACATATATGTATGTCCTTTTTAATCAGGCTGATGGGGTGATGTGTGTGTGTGACAAGGACAATGGCATTGAACACACAGCATTATACTATGCATCTGAACATGCAGCAGTTGAACAGTAATCTGAATGCTGGAGTGTGTACCAGTACCAGTACCAGTGTGTGTAAGCTGGAGCCAGCCAAGGTGATGTGCACATGTGGAGGAGTGGAAGGAGGGAGGAAAGGTTGAGAGAGCTGCTTCTTCTCAGCTTTGCAGCTGGAGGCCATTGGAAGGGCATCTGCAGCCTTTTTATTTAATTCGGCAGTCCTTGTTTGACCCCATCATCCTAATCAGCTGCTGTGCAGGCAGGCAGGCCACTCATCATTTCCTCTCACCATTTGGTGGCCCTGACTGACCAGCTGGATTATTCATTCCTGCTCCTGCTGCTTTGTTTTATTATATTAGTCTTCCTGCTTGTAATGATATTTATAATGAATAAAATATTGGTGGATGTTCTTGCTACCTTTCTTCTCTTGCGGTTAGGAACCCCTTTTTCTATTCCTTGATTAGTACTGGTTGATTGGGTTGTTATATGGCATCATGCCATGTTAGCTCCCTTCCAAGCCAAGGAATAATAATAAAGAAATTGGGAAGAAAAAAAGTTACTACAAGGATTTGTACTCTCAAGTGGTACTAGCTAGTACAGAGATTAATTATTGGGTCAGTGGGTAATTAAATTAACAGTGTAGAATGCACTATCATTTGTGTCTACAATCCCAACATATACTCCAATCAATACCACTCCTGTGAAAAGGAAGAGAAAATAAAAGAAAAAGAAAGGAAACAAAAATTAAATTACATTGTATAATATATACGGTCGTTTTCTGCTTACGAATTTACCCTCTTCTGTGATTCTGTCTCACAGTCCACCACCAACGAATTTTACAAGTCCCCGGTTCGGTGCGGCGAGCCGGCGACGCGGCCGGCGGCGTCTCTCCCCCACCAGCCACCACCACCAGTACTTCTCTAGTAGTGCGTGGGCGGCGCGAAGCAGCCATGTTCGTCGCAGTGCGTCGGCGGGCGGTGAAGGAAGGCGAGGCACTGACCGACGGGCCTCTGATCAGGTCGACCAAGGATGCAGTTCTGGCGGTCATCGACGGCGCGGACGTCGAGGCACCGGCTCGGCTCAGTGCAGAAGTAGTTGTACGAGTAGGTAAAATTCCTGAGACTCGGCAACGCACAGACGCCCTCAGGAACATGTCCCCAGAGCTCGTTATGCGCGACATCAAGCTGCTGGAGCTGATGCAAGCCAGCCAAGGATTCCGGCAACATACCCTGGAGCTGATTAAAGCTAAGATCAAGAACAGTGAGCTCACGAAGCCAGCCGACCTCCTGGGGAATACACGACCTGAGCCCAGCGTTAAGGACGACGAGCTCGTTCAGCGTCGCCGCCATCTTCCCAACACTCGGCGGGATACACCCACGGAGACGGAGGTTGGCGAGGACCACCACCGACGCCGGCGAGTTGCCGAAGTTGGACGGGAACTCGAAGTCGAAGTGGTTGTCGTTGAGGAAGATGGCGTCGAGCTCCTTGTCGAACAACGCTGGTGGGACGGGCCCACATAGGCTGTTGAATCTTAGGTCGACGTACTTCACGTTGGGTAGACAGAGGATGTGCTGTGGGAACCCGCCGGTTAGTCGGTTGTTGCTGACGTCGAGCTCGTGGAGGAGGTGGAGTTTGGGGAGTGTGTCTGGGAGTCCGCCGGTGAAGCGGTTGGAGTTGAGGTGGAGGAGCGAGAGGTCGGTGAGGAGGCCGAGCTCCGACGGGAATGTTCCTGCTAGGTCGCCGTGGTTTAGGTCGACGCCGGCGACCGTCTGGGAGTGCGGGTCGTCGAGCGCCGTCGCGCAGTAGACGCCGTAGTAGGCGCATACGTCGGGGCCGCACCAGTTTTGGGTTAGGTTCTTGGGGTCGTCGGTGATCGAGCGCTTTAGAGCTTGGAGTGCCACGTACGCCTTCTGTAGCCGCGGGTTGTTCGCCGCCGTCTGCTTCTTGTTCCCCGCCGGCTGCTGCTGCGCCGCCGCCGAGGAGAGGAGCAGGGCCGCCGCCAGGAACACTGCCGCCGGCCACGCCTTCTTCATTGCCGGAGGTTGTTCTCGCCGCCGACGAAGGAAGCAACCAACTCAACTCGGTTTCTTGCTTCCGCGTGTGGGGTGGGGTGGGGTGGTTGTGTTTGTGCGCGTTGTCTGTCTCCTCCGGTTTGTGTTTGTGCTTGTGGTGAATGATGCTGCTGCTGAAGCGTTTCTGCGAGTTGGGTGTTTATTTTATATACACAAGATGACGCTGCGCGTTTGGGGACGGCCTGCACACGCTTTTGGCTTCGTGTATGCGCGTTCCAATATTTTTTTTTTGGTTTCGGTTGCCATTTGTAAAGTTGACTGCGTGTTGTGTTGCTTTGTTTTTTGTTTTTTATTTTTTTGGAACGAATGATGTAGTACTACTAGTAGTAGTAGTTTTCAGCTGAATTTTGCCCTACACTTTTTTTTTTAAAAAAAATTGGTGGTGGTGGGGATGGGGATGGTAATGCTAAACTAATTAATAAAGGTTGGTTTGGTTGGTGTGTTTTGTGATTGGGTGATTTTCATGGGTGCATTAGTCGAGAATCTCGGGCGATATGGATGGCAACTGTAGGTAGTAGAGTAGGAGTCATGTGGTTAGTTAGTTAGTTATCATGATTGAGCTAGCTAGCTAGCGTATGAATGTTCTTTCGGATTATCCGGGTACAGTACACAATGAAAGGAAAACGGGCGTGTTTATCTTTGTGCCGCGCGCCGTCGATTGTTGCCGCGTCATTTTCAGTTCGCGGATTTTGTTTACAATACCCATCCATGCATACAATCATCTTCGTAACCACCTGCAGATGATGTGGTTTTCTCTTGAATAAAATAAAATACGGTTGGTTTAGCTGTTCGTTCCTGGTTGTGACGATCGTGAGGATGGATGATGTGTGGATGGGGCCCTGGAGCAGGCGCCCAATAGTCTTTCCTTGTTTTGGATCAGGCAGGAATTGACATCACCGGTCCTCGTCGAATGTAATCCTACTTTGGCAGTCAGAGTGGTGAAAGTTTGTTTGCTTTTCCGCACCTTTTTTTCTACTGAATGTTTACATGGCGCAATGGTCAAATGAATACTCAAATGCTCCCTCCATCCCAAATTGTAAGTCATTCTAAAAATCTTGGAGAGTCAAAGTTTTGACCAAACTTATATAATAATATAATAATATTTATGATGTCAAATAAGTATCATTAGATTCGTTATCAATTATATTTTCATAGTATACCTATTTGATGTTATAAATCTTTATAATTCTTGGTCAAACTTGAGATGCTTTGACTTTTCAAGATTTTTTTGGAATGACTTACAATTTGGAATGGAGGGAGTACGTTGAATTGACTGTCATCCTCATCAACAACTGTATTCAAGTGAAACCCCAGCATATCGTCCTGTATTCCTTACAAATAATTAAAAAAACCTACTCGGAAAGAAATGAAATAGCCTAGCATAATTGCGAAGGCTGATCGAGTGGCAAAGATCCAACCAAATCGAAACCGCCGTATCTCTGCTTCTCTAGCATTTTCCAACCAAACCAAACCAAAGCAAATTAATGATTACAGGCTAAACACTTTGGAGTTAGCCCGGAGGCAGCATGCATGACCAAAAGGCAATAAGCAAATGCGCCACTAGCTCCTTTAACAGCCTGCCAAGCAATCTTCCTCTTCTTCTTCTTCGTCTTCTTCTTCTTCGTCTTAATCCAAAACAAAGAAAAGCAATAAACTTTCCGGGTCCCTGTTCCTGTCGTCCATATACACATAATGCTCTGCTATACCTATATGGATGGATGGGCATCATCAGATCACCCATCAAAGTCGAGAACAAAATGAGAGATTATATACAGATGTGCTTTGCTTTTGCAGCTTGTGCTAGCTAGTGGTGTCACAGCTTAGGGCTAGCTGAGAGATTCTTTTCCGTTGATTGCCTGCTGGCACAGCAAGGACGCGGTTCTCCCCTCCAACATAGTAAGCCTCTACTCTACCGGCCGGCAACGGCAACAGAAAGAAAAGAAAAGAAACGCAAGGCAGGAATAGGAATAGGATTGATGCCTGCCTTTGATGGATGCTTCTTCGTTCTTGCGTTGCACCTCTGTTTGCACAGCTAGCATAAAGGCGCGCCGGCCGTCGCTCTCGCCTCTGCGGCCTGTGTGGACACCAGCTCCATCCAGATTCCTTTGCATAGTCATCAAGTGGCACTGCAGCCGTGAGTGACTAGTAACTTGACTGTAAAAACTCTTTTTTTTTTTTGGCTCCCGAACCGAATTCTCCACGTAAACTAGCCGGTGGATGCAGTGCACACGGCCTGCTGGTAGGAGTGACTGACTGACACTGAATGTTCAGTCTTCATCCTTGTTCATTCACATGGTCTCTGCTTCTTTTTTTTTGTTACCGTCTCTTCTCTGTTCCACTTGCGACTGCGACTGCGAAGAATCTGCGATTGCGATGCGCGCGTCCATGGCATTCCATGCATGTGCAGATTGTATATTCGGCGGGCGACAGGCGACTACGACTAGTTGTTGTTGTTGCGATTGCGTGAGCCATCTGATGACCTCCATCTCCAACTCCTCTGATCCTTGGATCCTTCGATCCCTGCTCACATGGCATGCCAGCGGTGAGCAGCCCAAGGCAGACGGGACGGCGGCGGCGCGCGGGTGACTTGACTGAAACCGCGTCGTTGCAGATGGAGTCCTGGAGAGATAGAGATCGCAACAACCATGCATCCTTCCTCCCTCACTGGTATGGTATGGACTATGGTATGGTCGGGACACGTCAGAGTGTCTCTCTCAACTGAACCTGAGCCTGAACCTGAACCTGAATGAATACAGTATCCAGCGATCCTTGGAAAGCTGGCAGCCACTAACATGGTTGCATTGACCAAACAACCTAGAAAAGCTACCTACGCAACCAAACGAACCAATGTGACTTTTTAAAAAAAAAATTATAATCCTTTTTTTTAAAATGAATTTTATTTTTTTCATCATGTTTCTCTATTTTTCAAAAAACAAATAAAAGAACACTTTTTCCCATCCCTCCCCAAGGCACTTATTTTGAAGCAACACCTGACAGCCACTAGATTAAATATGTACAGTAGTTACTTTGTATCTGATTTAGAAGTCGTTTAGAATAGTGATATGATCTTCCAAACACAATTTTGACCTCTTATTTATATAAAAAATAAAAATATTTATGGAATAATGATATGTTTCATTTATAGATTTAGATATGTTTATTATAGAAACTTATTTCACTATTTGTGTTAATTACACTTAAATGTGCATTATAAAGTAGTACATTTGGTATATATATATTTGATTAAGCTTGAGACTGATCCACTTTTTTTTTGTGGGGCGGGGGTGGGGGTTGATGGAGGGAGTAAAGGTTTGACCAAAGAACGTAACGCAACTAGAGTGTGAGGTAACCTCATCATGCCAACAGCTACTACGTACGTACTATATTTTTGTGACGTAAAGCATACAGTTTTCAGGTGCTGCAATTGCGCCTATGATTTGGACTGGTCAACTAGTTGTTGTTAGCTAGCAGCAATGCAATTTTAATTTTAGTTAGCGGTCTGGTCTCTGTTAAACCGCGTGTGGTTTACTGAGCATCTTTAAGAGTTTATCAAATTTTACTTGTCAAATTTTATGATTTGGGAACTTGCTAAAATATATACCAAGTATAGATCTTCTCCAACAATTTGCTATTGCTCGCTTGACAAAATGAAAAGTTATTTTTACACCATGGACCCTAAACTTTTCAGTAATTAACGAAGCCTAGATCTAAAATATCCCACTAAGATAAACTTGCAGTAGGATCTCTCGGAAAGAAAAAAAAATTAATTTCAGGCCTTCGTGCGGCAGCCCTCCGGCGGCGGTCGTGAACCACCGCCGTGGCTCCGTCTTCCTGTTGTGCGCACCACTGTCCTCCATGCCCCAGTGTCAATCCTGCTACAAGTTGTACCGCCGTGGACCAGCCCGCAGAGTCGATGGTGATGTAAACCAGCGGCACCGGCCGCGGCGCGGAGAGGGACAGGCGCCGGTCGGCGAGGTGCGAGCGCACGGCCAGGAACCCCCGTGTCGTCGTCGTCTCCGGCCACGGCGCCTGCCCCACAACGCTCCCCCGCGCGCCGTCGTTGCCCGGGCCGGCGCTCGCCTCCGGCCCCTGCGCCAGCACACGACGCTCCCCCGAGGAAGAAGCACGCGGGGCGCCGGGCACGGCGCGGAGAGGGACATGCGCCGGTGGCGAGGTGCGAGCTCACGCCAGGAGCCCCCGCGCCGTCGTCGCCTCCGGCCACGGCGCCCGTCCCATGGTTCTCGCTCGCGCGCCGTCGTCGCCTAGCCCCGGCGCTCACCTCCGGCCCCTGCGCCCGTCCTCGGCGCTCGCCCGAGGAAGAAGAAGCACACAACGCTCGCCCCTAGCCTCGCCCCCGACAGTCACCCCCTACGGTCCCGTCGCCTGCGCTGGACGTGAAGACCGGGCGATAGCAAGTGAAGTCCGCGCGCGCAAATTTGCTAGTGAGAGGCCTCCGGATGGCAACTCGTCAAAATAGCAAGTTAATTTGACAAATTGTTGGAGTGTGATTTTTCTTGTTTTACCAAAATAAAAGAGATGGTAAGTTGATTTGAGGAACCGTTGAAGATGCTCTTATCACTTCGAAATTAAAGGGTGGCTTGTTGCATTGCTGCCGATTTTTATTTTTGAGAAACTGCTGCTGATTTATTTGCTGTGACCAGCAATACGTGTAGTAGCTAGCAAGCAGATTCGGTGCGCGCTCGCGGTGGGTGGGCAACCCATAAATGAGAGACCCATCCGGTAGGCAAGTGCACAGAAAACACAAGGACGAAAATGGCAGAAGAAGCACTCACACCCCCTATTTTTTTTTTCTCCATTTATATTTAGCTAATAGTTTCTGCGCTTGATAAATCAGCTGAAATTGTTTTGTTATGAGATCATAAATGGTACCACAAAATAATGAACCATTACCATTAATTGTTTACAACAGATATAAAATCCAGATTTTTCAGCATACATTGTAGCTTGTGGATGCACATGCACCCACAAAAACTTAAACAACCAATACTAAAAACAAAATTCTACCGTGGTTTTAGTTTAATTTTGGCAAAATAACCGTTTTGGCCCCTCAACTATCACCGAAAGCTCAAATTAGCCCCTAAACTATCAAAACGACCACTTTGACCATTGAACTTATGATTTTTGTCTTAATTGCATCCATTATTATCCCTGATCGATGGATACATGGACAGATGAACTGCAAAAAGATTGAAATTACCCCTCATTATTTTCTTTACTTGTTGACCGTTCACGGCGTTTCCAACCCTACCGTTTATTTTAAAAAATACCAAAATCTGATTTAATGTTAGAGAATTCATAAAAAAAATATTCTACCAAAATTTAATGTTCGAAACCGGTTTTGTTTTACCAAAATTTGTTTTACTACAATCATGATATACCTTTTTATTACTCGCTTAGAATATTTAAAGCTTATATGATCTCATAAAATTCAAAACTAGGTTAAAGTGAAACAGTGGGTGCAAATGGAGGTAAATTCTAGTCTAGCTTAACCAAGTAAACTTCATGTGTTTTATAAAATCATGTCTAATGTGGATAGCTCCTCATGAAGAGTAACTCCTCAAATTTGCATTCAGGTTATATATTTTGTACTATATTTGTTTAGAGAGATTATTCTCTACTATGTACCTTCAACCATCTGTGCTCATTGATTTTTCTAAGATAAAATATTTTTTTATGAATTTTCTAACATTAAATCATATTTTGGTATTTTTTTTAACAAACGACGAGGTTGGAAACGTCGTTAGCGGCCAACAAATAAAGAAAATAATGAGGGGCAGTTTCGACCTTTTCACAGTCCATCTGTCCACGTGTCCATCGATCAGGGATAATGGATCAAATTGAGACGAAAATCATAAGTTTAGGGGCTAAAGTGGCCGTTTTGATGGTTCAGGGGCCAATTTGAGCCTTCGGTGATAGTTGAGGGGCCAAAACGGCTATTATACCTTTAATTTTTTTACATCTATAAGATAAATACATCACCCTATAATTTACTCTAGCTTTGCTACTAGCACAGTATAGGTTCGTTGCAGTGCAGACAATGGTGCATGCAATGCAAAACAGAGCAGTGGATGTCTGCATTATCAGGGAGAGAGAGAGAGAGCTGAAGTTGCATATCCAGCAGCTCTTGCCTTCTCATTTCTAAATATGAGTAAAATGACAGTGTCTCTGGCCTCTGGGCCAATTTTGCCCTTTTGCCAACAAGTTGCTTTTTTTAGATTAAGAACATTCGGCATGTTTGTTTAGCAGGATTATGACAGGATTATGCGCTGCTGGCTGATTTCTTGTGAGAGAAAAACACTGTTCTGGCTGGATTTAAACCGCCTGAAAAGCCAAGCGAACAGGCTATCATTATTGCTAACATGTTGCTGCTATCATTATTGTCCCTCCGCACTTATATGCCCTGCTGCATCACAACAGTATAATTTGCGTTTGCGCCATCTTATTCGCCTCCTCCATCCTTTCTAATAAATAAAAAACGAAGGACGATCAATGATAGAAAATAATCTGCAACAAGGTCTTTAGTTCCATTCACTTGAGACTGCAAAAAATAATATGAGTAAAATGACTAGATAGATAGATTAAGTCGATCGGACGGCAAATTAGAAAAATCCAACCATCATATCATAGTTGATGGACACTGAAAAAAGGAGTACCTCACATTTGTAGGAAAAGAACTGATCTTTAATCCGGAAATACTAGTTCATCAACCCATCCTTCTGCATGGGCTATATATTTTTAATAAGATATATATATATATATATATATATATATATATATATATATATATATATATATTATGTATTAAGAATCCCCAAAGAAACATAGGACCCATATGTAATGGATCCAAATTACTTGTCTTTATTCTCCTTTTGTTTATTTTGTATCACAATATCCATATACATACATATAGTCTGTAATACTTATTTGGTTCTCAATTTTTCTAGTTTTGTTCTTAACAACTGATGCATTTTTTTTATTTGTGCTAACGATAAACTCTATTGGTTATTATACCTCTTATCCAAAACTACCTTTTTATATTTTGTTAAAATATGGATTCTAGGTTCTAAACTACATTTTCTTAGCTTGTGTCCGGTTTCGGGATGTAATAAGATGGGATGGTCCTATCCCTGTGTGGTGTGCAAACAATAGACTGTTGAAAGGATCAAGATGTCCAAGAGGGGGGTGAATTGGGCTTGTTTTAAATTTCTAAAGCAAATATAAAAACCTATCAAATGCCAATCACCCCCTAGTGCTTACCGTTCGTGTGTCCTAACTAGAAAGCGGTAGCAGTTCATAGGAATTAAAAACAACCTAAGCAATTCTAGTAGGAAATGTAAGAACAAGACGGAAATGTAAAAAGCTAGGGAAAAGAAAATCTCATGGACGCAGCGATTTTTTCCCGAGGTATCGAGGTGTCGACACACCCCCCTAGTCCTCGTTGGAGCACCTCGCAAGGTATCGCTCCCCCTCTACCCACGCAAGGGTAGAGTGCTCTCTACGGGCTGATTCTTCGCCACTCCGGCTCGGTGAATCGCCCACAACCGATCACAAGAGCTTGGAGAAGAGCCGCCAACAATCTCCCGGCGGTCACTTCCTCCGAACACCACCAAACCATCTAGGTGTTGTCGAACACCAAGAGTAACAAACACAAGACCTTCACTTGACCCACTCAAGGCTAGGAAGGTGGATGGATGCACACAAGTCACTCCTAATAACTCTAGGAGGGAAGAACAAGATGAACTCTCTCTAATCTCTCCCTCACTAGTCTCTTGGCTCTCCAAAAGATTTCTCAAGGTGTCACCAGCTGAAACAATGGCCAAGAGTCCCTCTAAGGACCAAGGGGGAAACTATAAATAGTCCCCACCTCCAAAACTAGCCGTTTTTCACTTTTTCTTCTCTCAGCGTAGCCACCGGACTAGTCCGAAGCTCACACCACCGGACCATGCACACTGGTCCGGAGCTCACTCTCGTTTCAAACTCAGGCACCGTCGGACTATTCTGCTTGGTCCGACGCACTGGTCCGACGCTCTGGTCCGGAGCCTCGGTGCTCTCTGAGTGAAATCCTTTCTCTCTTTTACACACCACCGGACCACTCTCCTTGGTCCGGTGCCCTGGTCCGACGCTCTGGTCCGGAGCCAGGGTGCTCTCTGCATAAACTCAAACCCCTGTCTTGAGGCGTCGGACTAGCCGTCGGACTAACTGTCGGACTAGTCCGGAGCCTTCTGTCTCTCTGAATCAAGCCACCGGACCATAGGAGAGTGGTCCGGTGCTTTCCAGACAGGTGGTCCGGAGCTCCTCGAGCTGGAAAACTGCCTAAGTCAGGGACCACCGGACCACTCTCCTTGGTCCGACGCCCACTAAGCAGAGTGGTCCGGAGTCTCTTTCTCCCTCTTTTTCAACCGTTTTCGCTGAGGTTTCTTAAGGGATTTTGCTCCTACCATTTCTAGGGTTTATCAAGGGATGAAAGCAAGGTCTTTAGGACTAGTTGTGACAAGTGTGCACATACCCACTTTCCTAAACTCTCCTAGGTCAAGCTACTAACCTCATACCCCCCTTTATAGTACGGTCAAAGGAAAAACAAAAGCCCTAGCTATACTTAGTGCCCTTCTCAACCTTATGGCACTAAGAACTAGCCTAGTCTTCGTCGTGTATCTCCATCCTTTGCAACCGAAACGATTTCCATCTTGGGGGCGTGAATATCCATTAAGCCCATTTAAAACACATCACTCATGACCTAACATAAATGATTTTGTCTCTGCAAAACACACGTTAGTCACAGTGATCTAGTATTGTCGTTAATCGCCTAAACACAAGGGTCTATGATTCTACAACTGTTCCTGAGTTATCCCGCATATAGAGGGCATATTCTCCTTTGGGAGTGACTCCTTTACAGGTGTTACCGAACCAAATGCTATCTAGTTAAGTTACTACAATGACATAAAGAAGTGCTTTAGCTTGCACCATAGTGACCAAGGTGTTCAATTTGCTCTATAACAAGCTATGATCCCTTTTCACGGTATTAAAAAATTTCGGCCACCCCCGAAATTACCAAAACTCAGCCAAGATTTCACTGAATTTTTTTAGAGACTTGCACATGAAGCATGTTTTTTCTTAAAAAAAGATCAAAACAAATATTAGCATGATTTAAGACTACACACTATTGAGTAGAACAATATACAACATAAACAATAGAAAATATGAGTCTAGAATTATATAGCACGTGTATTAGTGTATTACACCCACGGGTATTACACCGACGAGTGTGGTGTGGGTATAAATTAAAATTTCATTCACGGATGTGGCTATGGATGTCAATTCTACTCACGATCGAGCACAGTGAGGGGGTATATATCGCTTTACCCATTGTTGTTTCAAATGTAATGGATTCAGTATTTCGTAATGGCTGCTATTAATTATGATTGATTAGTTTAATGAACTAATGCCTGGGTATTTCTAATTTGTGTTTGAGAATTTTTAGAAATTCTCTAACTTATATATCAGGAGGTTTAATGAAAAGACTTATACGATAAGGTCTTCATCAGTTAGTAATAGTACAAGAGAACACTTCTTTTTTGGGTTGGCGATATATATATATATATATATATATATATATATATATATATATATATATATATATATATATATATATATATATATATATATATATATATAGCCCAAACTAATAATAAGTTTCATTCAATGGTGAACATAAGAAAACCGGAAGGTGGGGGCGCTAGGCTGAGTTTGTGCTATTACACCCCAAAGACTTCTTTAGAGGAGCTATTCCATCCAGTGAAAAAATGTTTTAAACAACTCCTTTATCTAGACTGCTCGGTAAAACGCTCTTCTAAAGGAGCCCAAAAAAACAGAACTAGAGAGAGGAACCCTACCAAAGAGGGTCATAAAAATGAATCAGAAGAAACAAGGTTCCCATCTCGCCCTCGTGCAATGCCGGTTGCCGAAGGAAAGCTCACATCGTGCCCCCGGCCGGCACAGGGCCCCGCAGCCATGCATCGGAGCTGACACTCTTCTGACCTTTTGCTGTCCGGCCGTTTGGTAGCACGTCAAGCTCATCGTCACGTGCATGATCTGAGCTGCCAACACTGTGGCCGATCGATCGTATCCGTCCATCCATCCATGCCTTGCATACATCGCGATCGCTCGTCGCTGTTTGTAATTTGTAGCCCTGTGCATGCAAAAAACCATGGATATGATGAATAATGAATGACGAAAGCAGCGCTAGCTCTAGGCCAGGCCACGTACGCACGATCGAGGCGGCACGGCCGCCGGCCGGGCTTCGTCGTCGGAGGGCAGAGGGGCGGTCAAAACGGACGGCCAGGATTCGTCGTCGGCCGGATCACGTCGGCTAGCTGTCAGCTGGCCAGTGACATGACGTCATGACCCGTGCGGCACCATGCACTGTCACTGTGTGTGTGCGCATCGTCGGCCGGACATGGCAGCATGGATGCATGATCCGCTAGCTAATCCTGTGCCGGCCGGCTGGTAACCCGTCAGTTAATTTCATGCAGAATGTAACCGTTTCTAGAGACTATTTTTCATAGACACAGTTGAAAACCTCGACTCTATAAATATTCTATATTTATAATCGGTGGCATTGTAGCGATTTTGCAAACCGGCGAGTGCCTTCCGCGGTTAGTTCTAACCAATCTCCCTAACCACCTAAAAATATACTTAATCCGTTCCAAATTATAGTTCATTTAACTTTTTCAACCCTAAGTTTGACCACTCGTCTTATTCAAATTTTTGTGTAAAATATCATTTCTTTTGGTGTGACTTACTTATTTAATAAATAGCCTACATGAATAGCTTAAATTTGACTATGTTTGTACTAATTTTTTGAATAAGACGAGTGGTCAAAGTTTGGGTCAAAAAAGTCAAACGAATTATAAATTGAAACGGAGGGAGTAGCCGTTATTTGATAGGAATAATGTCAACGTCTGGATCTTATCACGTTGGCTGGCCGGGTTTCTTTGATTAATGCATGGAGAGCTCAATGCCTAAATATATATGTAGATCGACTAATGTGCTGGCAAATTGCTTTCATTCACAGAGAATTGTTGTGAGCGATTGAGACGAACTTATCATCTGGTCATTTCTTTAAGACAAGCCAATATTTGGACAATTAGAAGGGGTATAGACCGGACCATTCTCTTAGAATTAGATAGGCTAGCTGTTGAATACATCACCTGACAGTTGTCTAGCTACCTCTAGCAGGTACGTACTCCGTAGGAGTTAATTAGCCTTTGTGTTGAGCATATCTCTGCGTGCCAAACAAATCGTTCGAAGAAGGAGAAATTGATTCTTCCCCAAACTAATCATTGGATTGTACTACTGGGCAACAGTGCAACAACTGCTGCTGTGCAGGACAAGAATTTTGTGCACACATGCATGACTTGACAATGCCCATGCATGCATTGTTTGGTGTTTGGTAACACGTCAGTTCCCCGGCCGGCCAGTACGTCTGGTCTCGTCACCTGTCTTTCCAAAAGATGCAGGCATGCATCCATGTTTCCTTGACTTGCACAGTGTGTCTTGTTCTGGCGGATCGGAGCTCGGAGTCGACTGAAATTTTTCTTTTTTTTCCATAGTCGATCGATGGCATGCATGGACAATTGCATTGCATTCTTTTTGGACTTCGATCATTCACCGTTCTTCATCCAACAGGCTCCATCGAGATGTTCCTCCTCTAGCTCCTTGTGGCATCAATCTTCAGGCAACTAGCGGTAGATATGCTGACCTAATTAGTCAACTGACCTCGTGTGATTTTCAGCAGCCGTATATACATAAGGAACATGGGGGCACTCTCAACGTAAATATTACTATAGTTTCTATATATATCTATTGATTATCATTTTATTATTTATTAGAAACTTTGCTCTATGTGATCCTATATTTATTAAGAGAGAGAGAGAGAGAGGAGGGGGTTCAAAAACTAAAAAATCATTTCTAAAGAAGAAATTGTGTGTACGCCCTTCGTCTCCCCTTCCCATCACTGCTGCCACCGCGCCCCACCCTTCCGTGACTAAAACGCCCTCCACATCCCATTCCCGTGCGCCTGCGGAGCTCGGGCATCGTTGTCGCGTAGCTCACACATGGCACCCCGTTTGTTGGACCCATTCTCAAGTAAGGATGCAAGCAGCAGCCCGTGAACCTACATAGGCTTAATTTTATGGGTTACCGTTAGAAACCCGCAAAAATTAAGCCTATGTGTGGGTTTACGGGCTTGCATCCATACCCTCATGTATGATATGGACTGGCTATGATACCTATCACCACCATTTGTCTTAAAATTGTTGGTTACACTTTCTACTAGTACACTCCCCCGTCCCCACCCCCAAGCAACAACAATGAGGTGCAGAGGCCAGGGAAACGCGAGAGGAAGCTCATGGACATGCTCGGAGAAGAGAAAAATGCGAAGAGGACCCAAAGATACAGAGAAGCACGCGATGAATGATTGTTCAAATATTTATCTGGACATTAGATAGAAAAGTTATATTGAGAAGGATGGTTTCTTGTTAGACTATATAAACTACTAACGGTTTTGAGTAACCTAATATCATATATGCATATGTAGTTCATTTCCACCATTGTCACCAATATATGCTCACATGAAAATCCTTTATTTCAAAGATCGTAGTGTAATAATGGAAACTATATCACAATGTGTACTTTTTATTACTACTCTATCCCCAATAGAATACAATTGTGAGAACAATGCCGGCAAAATTAGCTGACCAAATTTATATTAAACACTATTAGCATTTATATCTCTAAATAATTTTAATATAAAATATATTCTATACTAATATAATGATACTTATTTTATATAAAAAATAGTATTTTTATACAAATTTAATTAAAATTTAAAATATTTGATTTCTCAAAAAATGATAATTGCGTTATTTCGGGTACCGAGGGAGTATTTGAGAAGCAAATTAATGTTAGTACTTCTAGCCTAGGGAATCAAACTAAGACTACCTCAGGCAGCCACAAAGAGTGGACAGAGGGACTTGGACAGAGCGAGCATGGAGCCATGGCTTTGCAGCATGCACTCTGCAAGCCAGCCAGGCCTACAGATGATGACATGCCTCCTGCAATCCTTGCCCCCATCCACTTCCTCTTTTCTGGCAAAAAAAGGAAAATAAATCCAGGTCAAGGACTGAAATGCAGAAAGGACTGAATTGAAGAAAAAGAGCAAAACACTGAAGGACTGAATTGAAAAAGAGGAAAAACAAAAAATTGAAAAAAAAGGAAAAAAAACAAATATTGCGGTGAGCGTGGATCGAACACGCGACCTTCAGATCTTCAGTCTGACGCTCTCCCAACTGAGCTATCCCCGCTTGGTAGAAAACTTACGTAAACAAATATTTGTATGCTGGTCATCGTGGTTGTTTCACTCGTTTGTTTGCTTCTGCTGTGCCTGTGCATGTGTGGCCCTGTCACTGTGCTGTGCATGCGCAGTGCAGTCCAGTCTCCCAGAGCAATGCCCAGCTAGGCGGCAGCGGGTGATAGAAATTGTCACTGCATGATTTCACGCTTGTTACGTGATGGAGTTTTGGAAGCACTGCCTTTAGTAAACAGTAGAGGAACCAGAACTATAGAAATAAATGACTTCTCCTCGAATGCTCTGGGTTCTTCGTTACTTGAGGAGGACTCGTGCCTAACCAGCCCTATAGATATTGGGAGGAGACCACTATTTTTCATTCACAAGGGGACCCATGTGAGTTTGCAATTTAATCTCTACATTTACAATTTCTGTTGTAAATAGAAAGTCATTTGATCTTTTCTAGATTCATAGCTTTTAAAAACGAATAACCAAAACGAATTGTAATTTAAAACAGACAGAGTATATATATGGTGTCATCGATACGAATTGGCGTGTCATATAAAGGAAATTTTAAAAGTTTATACATAGTGGCTGTGTGCTCTGAGAGCCCAAGGTCTCTTTAGATATACATGCATGGCAAGTTAATAGTTGAAGCTAGAAAATATATAGCTCAAATTAGTTATAGTTCACAGATTAGTTGACTAATAACTAATTGAATATTCAGATAAAAAATTAGGGCATGTTTGGTTTACCCCCCTAAAGTTTAGTGGTCCCTAAAATTTAGTGTCTCCTAAAATTTAGTGCATCAACTAAAGTTTAGGGGGCACCTGGGGGTGTTTGGTAGTTTAGGGCCTAAAATCACCTAAGTTTAACTACTAAAGTTTAGAGAGTTGTAACCAAACACCCACTTAGTCCATCTATTAGACCTCCTAGCTATTTGGACGTATTAGAACAATTTTTATCTAATTTTTAGCTAGCTAATAATAATTACTCATGTATCCAAACATGGTCTTGAAAGAGGAATATCGCTGGTTCGGTGGTAGTGTTCTCTAGCCAAAGAGACGTATATATTGAGGTGGCGACTAATATAGGCTATGGTTAGGGCTGGATAACGGCTCGGCTCGGCATCTTAACGAGTTAGAAAGCCAACTCAACTCAGCTTATTAAAAGTTCGAGCTGGTTTGTTAAGCTCATGAGGCAGGTATAAAATCTAATGTTTGTATTTATCTAAAACTCAAGAATAGTAATAATACAAAAGTAACACATCCAAGTGTCTTAAATCGAACAAAAAAATTAATATGTACCGACATATATACAATATAATAATGTACTATAGTATTACACCATATATTTATAGTCCATACTCCATACCATACATACGTCCATGTACATCCATTAAAAATAAAATGATAAAGTTATAATCCTAAATTTATAAGGTTTAGATCGGTCATCAACTAATCCTCTATCAATTTAATGCACAAAAACTAATACAAGTTCTATTGTTTCTTCCTAAAAAATGTGACTTGTTTGGCTTTTGAGCGGGTTCAAAGTTAGTTCATTATAGCTAATCAGCTAAAATTTTGACTCGGCTTGACTCATTATCTTAGCGAGCCGAGATGAGTAAGATAATGAGCTTCAAGGTTTTTTTTTGTTTGACATTAATTATGGCCGTGTCAATTCATTCAAGTCTCGGCATCCATCTATATATATACGAACAAAATTAAATGAATAGCTTTTTCTACGGCTGCGACGCCAACCATGCACCTCACACAAACGGACGGACCTGGCTTACGTACGTGGACATTTGACATTTCAAGCTCGTTCATGACGCTGACCTGGTGTCGCTTATTGCTTGGAGATCTGTATGTGGTGGTATAAGAGCAGGCCAGGCCAGGCCTGAAACCAGGCCAGGCCTGGCCAGGCCTGAAACCAGAGACAGACCGACCTATAGGGCGAGCTTGGGCGGCCGCCCTAGGTGCCCTCCGGCGAGCACCACTAGTACCCCCAGTTCTTCGGCAGTCCGGCCGGCGGCGAGCAGCAAGAGTGAGCGACGGCGGCCAGCGAGGTGCGTGAGGACGCAAGGTTGAAGAAGGCCAAGGCGTGCAGCTTTGCTTTGCTGGGCCGTCTGGCCAAAAAGGCCCATTTTGTGGCCCATTTTGGCGCTTAGGACTAGCCGCAAGGAGCTAGGGCGACCCGTATCGCACACAGGCGCGCCGCATCGGCATTGAAGGCTGCCACGCTCGCAGCTCGCGCGCTCTGCGCTCGGCGGGCGGCACGCCCCCCTCCCTCCCAGATCCCTCCGCCCTCGCATTTCCAAGCTAGCGGCCAGCGAGGCGAGCAAGCAGGCAAGCAACGGCTAGCGCCGGCAACCCGGCGATGGATGCAGGAGGAGGAGGAGGAGAAGGAGAGGAAGCTGGAGCCAGCGCCGGCGATGCGTCTAACCCGGCGACGGCGAGGAGGCCAGCAGCTCCAACTCCATTGAGCAAGAAGCGGTATAAGAGATTAGGTACTGTCATGAACAAAATCCATTATATTATTCTTATCCATTGCAAATTGCCAGTCAATGAAATAGGTAGAGATTGATCTCTGATTAGTGAAAATGTGAAATTGGTTTTGCAGATTTGAAAAGCTTTTATTCCAGTAGAAATACAAATTCCACAAGTGGAAGCAACTCGGGGTCAGGGCCAAGTACTCGTGAAAGTGGTGTTGTTGCTGAATCTGAACAACAAGAAGAGCTAGGACTAGGAGATTCAGAGGCACACAGGGCACATCCACTAGAAACAGTACAAGAGGGAGGGGTTGCAAATGAAGAACTGTTGTCAGATCAGCGAAATGTTGAAGTTGGAGGTATTATGGTTTTCAATCCGGATGTTCATCTTGTTTCTGATCCAGCCCTTTGTGTAGCGATTTCTCAATTTCATCCAGACATTAGAGATGATGTTAGGAGGGCTTATTTGGTGAAGGGCCCAACCAAACCTTATGACCATAATTCTCTCACTTGTCAATTACTCATTATTGTTTATTTTAATTGCAGGTTGTTTTTTCTTTTTATCATTTGTTGTATGGTAAATTATCTGGACTATATCTCCTTATTTGCTCTTGATGTGAAACAAGGTAATCATGTTCAAACTTCTTCAGTATCTTTTCTTTTTGTTTTTACAATATAGATATGATATACATACATAGTTACACCGGTATATCAGTGAAGTTTTGTATCTGTACATGGTGATCCGCCCCAGCTGATATTTCCGGCTGGGTCCGCCACTGCCTGAAACTTTGAAGGCGCCATTTGTTAAAGCACCATCCTGACACAACCAAAGCTTCTTATATATATAAATTTATTTGAAGTACAAAATTTTAATTTGACAGTCACACTCACATAATAGATGCAATGCAATGGAGCTTCTGAGACACACGATCGGACTGGCCTATATATAGTTCAAATCTGCAGAAACTAAAATTCATGCCAATATTTGTCATCATGTGGACCTCAAAGTATTCATCACGTAGTTTATATACTCAGAAAAGGGATAAAAAAAAGAAAAAAAAATCAAAGACTAGTATGGCAGACTGGCAGTGTAGTCTGGGCCTGAAATTGCCCCCAGTTGATCCATATGTCCAATGGGCTACGCTAGTAATGAGCTGTTTATTGGGCTTTAAATCCTTACAATTTGGGCTTCAGGTTCAGCAAACATCGAACTCAGCTTTTACAAACAATGGTCCACCAGGTTCTGGTTGGATCCATAAATATAATAGTTAGCAGAAAATAATTAGCTCCTATAGACCCAAACTTAATGAATAGTCTACCTAATCGTTTTTTATGGATTGTTAAATACCAAGCTAATAGTTATCAATTAACCCAAACCAACTAATGCTTCAATTGTGTTAGTTCAGAGTTCCAAATCATGAGTAACACAATCTGCGCCTGAAATTCTTTACAGTGACCGCAAAGATATATTCAGAAATGCTTTGCACCACGTGCGTCCTGCATCGTGCACGTACGGACGCGTGTGATGTGAACTTTTTTTTGGAGGACATACCAATTGGAATTTCAGATTTCTCTTGGTTTGGGTGGAAATAAAGTCTGATTATTATTTTTTCTCTCTCAAAACAGATGCACTCTTGCCTACACAACCATCCCTAATTTATGCATCTATGTGCATATCCTACTCTTACATACAAGCAACTAAATTGGTAAATCTTAAGATTGACAAAATCACCACAATTGCTTCTCTATCGATGAGCATGTGTGTCTTCTACCACTGAGCAACTCCAACAATTTGACATTTAGACTTGGCATATCTAATTTTGCCAAAAAAACTAAAAAACTGGTAGTCAACAGTTTGACATTTGGGTTTGACATTTTTGCCAAAATTGCAAATAAGAGCCCGCACTTGGCAATTTGGAGACCGTGAAAAGGGGGAGGCAATTTTTTCTTCTTCTTTTTTTCACGGCCGAACACTGGGCGACGCCTTTTTTTTCTTCCTTTTTTTCCTTCCTTTTTTTCACGGTGGAACATTGGGTGGCGGGTTTTTTTTTCCTTCCTTTTTTTACGTTTTTACCAAGTCATTATGGGGAACTGTTGGAGATTGCATATTTTTTGCTTTGGAATATCTATTTCAGAGTTGACAAATTTCATGTTTTGTCAAACCAAAATTGTCAAACTGTTGGAGTTGCTCTAAGCGACACTAAACGATTAACACCGCTTCTTCCTTGGAATATATGGGCACTTGTGCAGAGGGAGGGGGAAGGGTTCCATCACAGAGAATCTAACAAATTAAGCTACCACTGTTATTTTTGTTTTCACCATAAACGAACGCATGTGGATCTTATCCCTATGAACGGCTATCATATCTTAAGATTGGTGAAGCAACCATAGACGACGCCTCTTGATATCAGTGGCTATGTCATCTATCATGTATGAATTCATCACACACAGTCTACTCATAAGAAATCATCATGAATGAATTTTTCGTGTGCGCACACACGCATATACTCCCTCTATCACTGAATAAATCAATTTCTAGAGTCGTTTGAAGTCAAACCTTTTTGAATTTGTCCAAATTTATAGAAAAGAACATCAAGATTTATGACACCAAATTAGTATAATCAGATACACTGTAAACTATATTTTCATAATATACTCATTTGGTGTCCTAAATATTTGAACTTTTTCGATAATGGTTAAACATATATAGAAAGGTAGTTTGACTTAAGACAACCATAGAAATTGATTTATTCAAAGACTGGGGTGGTATATATATATTCATAACTTCAAATCAACTAACATGTAAACACCGCAATCTTTAGGGAAATGATTTTCTTTTTTTTTTCTAAAAGGAAAGAGAAATAGAGAATGATGTATTCTTTAAGTGTGTTAGTTCAGAGTTCCAGATCAAGAATGAAAACCTGCGCCTCAAAATCTTTGCAGTGACTGCAATATTCAGAAATGCTTTACACACCTGCATCCTACTCCCGCCGTCTCATTGAAAGTGTCACCTTAGAATCTGTGTCATCTTCTTTAAACGTCCGTCTTATTCAAATTTTTTTTATAAATATTATTTATTTTTCCGTGACTTGTTTTAATACTTTAATAATAATTTATTTATTTTATAATTTGTAAAAATATTTTGAATAAAACAAATGGTCAAACACGATGTCAAAAAGTCAAAAACGTTATTTTCTATGGGACGGAGGGAGTACAGCGTGCACGGATGCGTGTGATGTATGGTTGGAGAATGTGCCAATTGGAATGCTAGAATTCTCTTGGTGGTTTGAATCAAATAAACCATTAAAATTTTAATAGGATGAAAGAAACATTTCACTAAATAAGAGATGGAAAAATTGTGACACATTTTTTTTCCTAGAAGGAAAGAGAATGTCATATTCAATTGGGTTAGTTCAGAGCTCCGGATCAAGAAAAAATGTGCATGTCAGGAAATCTTGCTCGGGTGTGTCCTGCAGCCGTGCAAGTACGCGTGTGATGGGAATGCAGAACGTGCCAATTGGAAGGCCAGAGAGATCTCTTTGCTCTGAATGAAAATAATTCTGTATTTTATTTTGATATGATGAAAGGAACATTTCGATTAAATAAGATTTGAAATAGTTTAATTTGGTTGGGGGACCAGGAGAACAAAGCTGGATCCTGTGCCCTACAAAGCCAAGCGACGTGTGTGGCATTCTTCGCTCTAACGAAAGTCTCCAATGGCTCTATATTAAATTGAGGTAGCTTTAGAAGGCACCAGTTATCCACTCATGTCCATTTAGGGCACACAAAAATGGGAACAAAAAGGAAATTCATAAATAGAAGGCAAATTAAAAGGTAGATATAGAGGCCATCAAGCAAAATCATAAGAGCAACTCTAACAGTTTGGCAATTTTGGTTTGACAAAACATGGAATTTGTCAACTCTGAAATAGATATGTCAAAACAAAAAATATGTAATCTCCAATAGTTCCCCATAATGACTTGGCAAAAACAGAAATTATGGACCAGTGGACCCGCTGCCTAGTGTTCCGCCGTGAAAAAAAAGGAAGGAAAAAAAAGGCCGACACCCACGGTTCTGCCGTGAAAAAAAAAGGAAAAAATTGCCTCACCCTTTTCACGGTTTCACGGTCGTCAAATTGCCAAGTGCGGACTCCTATTTGTAACTTTGGCAAAAATGTCAAGATCAAATGTCAAACTGTTGGCCACCAGTTTTTTAGTTTTTTTGGCAAAATTAAATATGCCAAGTCTAAATGTCAAACTGTTGGAGTTGCTCTAACCTTCTTCGATTTAGAGGGCATCAACCTCTTCATAAACTGGACCAGATCTTTCCATTCAGTACTCCTAACAAAATTTTATCCCAATTTACTCACCCAAACTATTTCAGTCTGTTCAATTAAGCAATCTATACACTACAATGTGCTACTTTTCTCCCTTTTTTCTCTGCATACAAGTTGATTTTTAAATTCAGCTTTGTGGGATAATGGGGTACAACATAGCTTTTTTTTTAAAAAAATATTAATTAGTTTATAATTATTTTTATCGCCTAAATATTCATTAAAACAACTAGCGGCAATTCCCTATATATAACTAGTATAGTGCCCGTGCTAACGCTACGGCTTCATTTTGTAGATGTACATGAAAACAACCAAATGGTAATATTTTTCGCATAGTTCAACTTTTGCACAATTATATATGACCATGTATATAATCCGGAAAACACATAACAAGGCATAATATATTTATGCCTTGCCATTTTTATCTAATTTACAATCTGACTAAGACCTCTATGCCTTGGAGATCTTCAAAGAGGCTATCAAAACTTTCATTTGCACGTCTCTTAAAAATGTCCACAAAGAATTCCCACCGGCTAATGACAAGTACCTACAATGCAAATAGGAAAGAACACATTTATTTGTACAACTGCATGTATGTGTGGGGGAAAAGAGAACAAAATATTATATAGGAGTACTCACATCATTAGTTCTCAACGCTCCAAGCTCAATAGGTTTCCTGTATGCAAACTAATTGAAGAGCAGTGCTGCATGGCCACAATATTTGCATTCGTGTTCCTTTAGATTAATTCAAACGAAATAAAATAAAATATGAAGCCCAAAAAATAAAATAGTTTGAGTATACCAACCATTAATCACCAGTTCAGGATGTCTTTATAAACAATATTCTTGGTAGTCTTCCCTATAAGATCCAAATCTTTTCTTGGTTTAGCCAAAATTCTTGTTGTTGATCTTGATACCCCTCTTGATAAAGCAACATAAAGTTGTCCATGTGAGAACACAGGTTCTGAAAGGTAGATCCCAACATTAGGTATTGTTTGTTCTTGAGATTTATTTATGGTCATGGCAAAACTTAGACATATTGGGAATTGTTTTCTCTTGAATTTGAATGGAAGGGAAATATCATCTGAGGGAGATAATGAGATCCTTGGTATGAAAACCCTTTTTTGTGCATGTTGTCCACCAACGATCTCCGCATCAATTGCATTGTTTTTGCAATGCTCTTACCATAAGCCTTGTTCCATTGCACAATCCGTTGTTAGGATCAAGATTACGGAGAAGAATGATGGGACAATTGACTTCTAGCTTCAGCTCGTGTGGGGGGAGGCCATTTGGAGTTATCGAGTTTAAAAAGTCAATAGGGTAGCGATTCTGAGAATCATCATCAACAGTGTCAAAGCTGTGGTAAACCTTTTCCTCACCTGGAAACCTATCAATCATCATTGCGTTCAAATTATCAACATGGTCATTTTTTGTCGATAGAATGGCACGTGAGCTCATATATGCGGCTGATGTTGTATGTTCTTCAAGTGATGGGAAAACATCTTGAATGAGTTTGTTAACTGCTACCTCCGTGTCAGTATAACCAATCACAATGTCATCTGGGAGTCGAACATAATCATATCCAATCGTTTCTTCGGTTCCATTTCCAATCCATAGCAGGAACTCTAAAAACCAAGGGTTAGGCCGTGACCTCATGTTACGTGACAATCTTATCTTCCTTATTTTTTCCCACAAATACGATCTTTGCAATGTAGCATCAACTACCTGTGCTCTTGTCCCGCGTGTTACCACAGGAAGGACCTGTTTGAAGTCTCCACCAAATACCATGACCTTCCCTCCAAATGGCAAATCACATTCCATGATATCCTGTAGAGATCTGTCAAGTGTCTCGACGCACTGACGCTTAGTCATGGCAACTTCATCCCAAATAATCAAAGACGCCCTGTGAAGCAACTCTGCAGTGCCACTTTGCTTCGTAAAACTGCACATGCTGTTGTCCCCAATTTTAATTGGAATTTTGAACCTTGAGTGTGCAATGCGTCCTCCGGACAATATCGATGCTGCTATACCAGATGTGGCTGTTACAATGGCTATTAATCCTTCAGATCGAACTCTAGCAAGGAGGGCCTTGTATAGGAATGTCTTGCACGTGCCTCCAGGACCATCGACAAAAAACACTTGGCTTTTATTAGAAAATACATACCGAATAATTTCATCGAATCCTTCACGTTGCTCCTTGTTAAGAGATTCATAAATATCTAAGAGTTCTTGGTCTATAGAGACGTTTTGTTCATCTCTAACCTCTTTCATCACATCATTGGAGCTTCCAACCACATCACAAATAGGAGGCAGACCATAATCTCTGATATCCTTCCCCATTGAATGAACCAAATCTCGTATGTCTTTGAGCACAATTTGCTCCACTGTTGATGTGTTTCTGTTATTGTGTTTGAAGTCTTCACCTAGAGCGTCCTTGTGCTTGTCCCATAGTCCCCGTATGTTAGTGGCCTCGCAGAAGACAAGAATGGTTGCAAACAACCTTCGCAAGGCACATGGCATCTGGAAAGTGGTGGCCTCAATCAAGCAATCATCAATTGATTTGTCTGTCTCGATAAGCCCTCTTTTCTCGCATGCTTCCCTAAAATTAGAGTATGTGACACCATCCAATGTTCTCAAATCCTCATATGATGTTGCACCTCTCACATGATTCAATAGAACTCTTAGGAAGTATCTCTCCCCTTCACCAGGGTTTGCATAGACAATCCGCCCTATTTGTCCTGATATTTGTTTCCTTATTTGCCACACTTTTGACCCTTTGATCCAACGATAGTGTTCTGGAAATTCTCTATACAATATTTTCCTCGCTGTCCTATCTTCACTATTTTTCTTGAAATACTCGGTAAGTGTGGTTCTATTAGAACCTGGCCGGCTGACAACATCCTCTAGGTTTTCCTCTGCATTGTATGTCATGGATTGCATGTCAGGCAAATGTAGTTGGAGCTGCAATACAGCAGGATAGACTCCAAGCATTGGAAAACCAAATATCCTATGCACAGCTTCCGGCGGAGATATGTATCTTGCATTCCTATATTGTCGTATCTCATTGATCACACCATCATCCCTCTCATGTTGGTCTACATTAACTGAGAATGATGCTTGGTCGTGTCCTTTATATACATACTTGAATAGATACTTCACAGCTTGAATGCTTGAGCATGCTTCAACATTGATGTGACAGTTGTATCTCATGAGCAGACCAGGGTTGTATGGCACTACCCACCTGTTATCTAACTCGGCTCTTCTAATCTTTACACGACGTCCATCATCTCTTCTCCTGTATGTAGGATATGCATCCTTCCCTTGTTGGGTCGCCTCACAGAACTGTCGAGGATATTTAAAGCGGCATTCTCCATCCACCATGCATGCACATTTTTTATTTAGCACCCCTCATGGTCCATGCAACATATGACTGATAAGCAGCTCATGCAACTCTGGATATTTGTCCTTGTCTGGTATCTCTGCTGAAATTACTTGGTCATATGCATCTGGGGTTGTTAACTTACTCCCTGACTTCATGATCAGCAACAAATGCTCATGTGGTAGCCTCCTCTTTTGGAACTCGGTAATATGAGCATATGTTGCAACATCACCAAAATACTTTCTCTTGATCAAAAGATCTTTTAGATCTCGCAACTTTGCCCTATACACTCTTGCAACCAATTCGGGCCTATCTTGTGGTTCCTGTCCAGGTTCAAGATTGTTTATTATCTCTTCCCAATATGGAATACATGTCATGGTGATGAAATAATCAGGTCTTCCAAAACGTTGCACAATAGTCATTGCATTAAGGAACCTTTGTTGCATGTCTCGATCACATCCTGGGAATGATCTTGGCAGCACAATTCTCTTGCCAACCTTAGAACACTGTGTCTCTCCGGTAGAGATAACATCAACAAGTCCATAAGATATAAATAAGTATGTAGAGAATTAGCAAAAATTTGTGTCCATATGATAAGGTCATAAAGTTTATAAAAATAAACAAATAATATGAGCGGTTACCTGGTATAGTTCTGCCTGTATGAGTTTTTGGTTCTCGGATTAGAGTACCAATCTAGCCTCATAGACTCGATCTTTATATACATATCTACCGCCCATTGCTGGAAAAGATGTCCTCCAAATAATAAAATATTTAAAACTCCCCGTCTAACTTGTAGCTTGAAGCAGTAGTATTCTCGTGCAATCACATATCTTGCAGATTGTGATGCATCTGTAACTCTACTTAGCCAGTCACCTTCATGTGCGTCATTGTCGCCTTCTTCTGCCTGATTTTCATTATAATTATCATCTACCATATATATAAAATGTTAGATTATATTTATCTAATATAATTACCTAGCATAGGAGTATTATATATAGTTGTAGAAATAATAACACAGATATTACCTTGATAACGAGTTGCATCGGACCTGTAGTTTACATTAGTAGAAGCCGGGGTTGATAATGGTTGAGTGATTGGGCCATCATTATATGGCATAAACTTATTCCAGTCTGTTTCTCCTCTTGGGTTGTATAAAGGATAAGCTAATGGGTCATAACATCCATGGTATGCACGGATATATTGTGGACTGTGATTGGTCCTGCCATATACAACTACACTTCTATCGAAACATCTTTGTGGATCGTTCCCTTCCATCCAGATAGTTGCAACTTGGGATGCTGTTGGGGTATTGTATCTTCTCTGGTCAGGCGTGATATTTGTATTGAGTTCAATTCGATAGTCATCTAAGTTTGGAAAAGCACCATTTCTCCTAAAAGTATGAACATATGGGTTATCATGTAAAATTGTAAGGATATTCCGGATTATGTTGATATCAAGGTCAGGGGACCTTTTGAGTCTATGTGATAATGCCTCATCTTCTGTATCATAAAAGTAGAGCTGCAGATGCCGAGGACCGTGTCCACCTGGAACCAGGTGGTCTACACGATGGTACAACCCACCATGAACTCAGAAATGTATAAATACCGGTGCCTGCTGCAGTGTTATATCTTTGGTCAAGAGTGACTCCAAGACTTGCGAATGCAAAATGCGAGTTGAGACATCTTATACGTTTCCTAAAATATTTTGCATCATCATGCACTTGACTTGTGAATAACATTTTTAGCTCTGCAGGAACCTCTGGTATATGTATTTTTATTTTTCCTTTTCTACAACAAAACCCTGGTGTCTCGTAGTGAAATCTCATCGCACCACAGTAATGACAGTCAAGGACATTTCTTAGTCTATGTCTTTGTGGTAGGTTTTGGTAGATGAATTCATATGGATCATCCATCTGTGTATGCCCAAGTTCACCCTCTGGAAGCACGCGATACGACTCATAATCATCACCTATGTTGAGATAATTATAGCAATCATATTAATTCACTATGTACTTATGTAAACACGTTAATAATGAAGCTAGATTGCTGACATGACGTATATATGTAGTATAGTACCTTGTGCATGTAGCCCAATGACTCCATCGTCGTCATCAGCCTGTAAGGTATCATTTTGCAACCCATTTACCGCTTCAATGTTAGTGTCATCATCATCTTCATCATTATGGGTAGGTTCGAATAATTCACGGTCAAATTCATGATCATTGATTTCAGTAGCTACCCGGTTGCATGGCTGCCTAGTCAAATTATCATCTGCAAATAAATTGTGAAAAATGTTAGCCCAAAGGATTTACATATTGACAAACAATTTTTGATGCATTGCTCACCTGATGACTCTGTAATAGTAGAAAATGGCGTTTGTTTTTGGGCTGACATTCTCAAAGTTCTATAGTTCTCTCGCTTCCGTTTTAATAATTCATTCTTCTTCTGTTCATCCATATTATTGTATCTTTCTCTATTCCTTAGCAATTGTTCCGTACTGGATGACACACCTGAAGGTCAAAGATTAATTCATTAATTGTATCTATAGAGTGGATATGTACATGTTTTAAACATACATAGAGTGATGTTGGTCAGAAGCATAATGTTCGTCACCTTTAGATGAAGCGGGTGAGGCTCCTCTTATGCATACAGATGGCACAAAAGAAATTGTGTGATGGCTTCCACATTGACGTTCGTGATTATCATTCCTGTGTAACCACTCTGTCGCATCATCTGGATCGCTATTTTTGTCATATCCTGTGCTTGTTGTTTGCACAATGGTGGAGATGGCAGTTTGAAATGGTGTCTGCTCACTTAGGTTCAACGTAACACCTTAACACGAGTGAGGATTAATTAGTGTGAATGATATCACATATTAGAAGTTTTAAATGTAAGTAATGAAGAGACCTCCGTACCTACTATGGGTGACAATGTTGGCACTGCTTGAGACACAACACCCGGATTGCTAATATTTTCAGATGCAACCTTCTTACGTGCGCGGTACTCCCGTTATTTCCTGTTAATCTCTTCTCTTTGTTCATTAGATAGGTCAGCTCGTCGTTCACGTTGTTTCCTACTACTCTCTTCCCTTTCTTCACTGGTCAGCTCAGCTCGACGTTTTCGCTGTTGCCTGTTCATTTGCTCCCTCTTTTGTAACTCCTCATCTAAAATGGGGGTTTAGACATATGATATAGGAAATCACTAATGCACCAACACAAATCTTAGTTTATTGCTCTGAAACTCTCTCTATAGTTGGAAGCATACCTGAGACATGGACATTATCAACTACCTAAATAATATGAATAAAAATTCACGATAATTTTGCAATACCTGTACCTAAGAATGATGAATGATAAATGGAGACATAGGAGATTGTTCGGATAAGTCAAGCATTTAGACAACGTCTACAACATGAATTTGAAGTCTAAAATCGCCATGCCAGGACTTAATGGGACATCCGAAAAGTCCAAAAAAAAAAATATTCTAATAATCAGGCTCACTAACCCTAAGAAAATAGACTTAGGATGGCAGAAGACTGTTCGTCTCAAGTGTTAATAGAAAATAGACTTAGGATGGTGAGAAAAGAGAGGAAAATAATAGAAACCTTGTGGTGCCGCTCCTGACTTGCAAAGTAAGTGTCTATTTCCACATGAAAAAAATAAAGAAATAGAGCATTTTTACCGCGTTCCAAAAACAGATTCTTATGGGTGCTCGGTCGTACAGACAGGCTTCCTTACGATGACGTGGTCGTAGCCTTGAGAGGTGTTGTACATGGACGGAGATGTTGTCAGTGCGACGGACGTCGAGGAAGACCGTCCCGAGGTGCTGGTGCCACGGGGATGATATCGCGTGGGCAGTGGATTGTACGCGCGTGGTGGGTGTGTGGCGTGCTGCCACAAGGATTGGGCGTCGCGCGGAGTGGTAGTGCCGGCCCTGGATGACGTCAGAGATAGAGGATGTTGCTCCCAGGCCCTAGGTCGCTCGGTTCGGCTGCCTGCCGGACGTTGAGTCCCGCCGTCAAAGAGACAGTCACAGCGTGGATATCCTCGGCGGGACGTGTCCACGCCGCCTGGCCGGGATCGCGGCGTGCCGGACGTGTCTCGTCGTGACGTTTCTGGCTGAGATAGCTCGTAGGCCGATGATGTCGCGCTCGTCCCTGTATGTTGTGGTGGATCCGGAACGGATCGTATGAGATCGCTCGGAGGAGGACGATCGATGTCGTGCTCGGCACTGCACGTCGTGGCCGAGCGCAGTGAAGAAGATGCCGCGCTTGGCCCTGTAATTTGCAAATGTAGATTGAGGACGAAAGTATATATTACGGCCTTGCATTGCATTATTATTATTGCTATATCACAGATGCCCAGCGCGCAAGCGCAGCGAGGGATTGATTTTAATTTTCTTTCCGGATGGAGCAAGATTCGATCCTGATTGTTTGCGCGCGTGGAACGCCTGGCATGCGGGCAAGTGCGGGATGAGCGATGAAGCTTTGACAGAAACAATCTATGCCATTGGATTGAGCTGAAAATTAACAACCATAGATTTTAATGACGTTGAATTGCTGGGTACAATTTCTTTGGTGCGTAATGGTTGGATATCTCAGCGGGGGACGTTTCTTTTGAGTGTTCCCTTATAGAAGAGATTGAAGAGCAAACACCACCAACCCATCCCACCTTTCTCAAAACATCCATATCTGAATTATGTCTTGTTTGACACTTCAACATTACCGAGAACAGTCGAATTCCTACAACATTCAGGTGAATTCCCTCTATTCCAAATGGGGCGCCAAGAAAATTCCCCAGATGCCATGAGAATTGAGAAGAGCAAACAGCGGTTGTTGGCCATTGAGAGATTTGTCCGGTTGTCCCGGTACTAATTCGGCCACGGCAGCAAGCAAAGCAGTAGCATAGCATCAACCGTTAATTCCCCTGATTAGTTATTCGGTTGGTGTCACGAGAATCAGTACGATCAAGCCACCAAATTTCGGCATATTTCCACTGCACGCACAAATTCTGTACTGGGGGCGACCAAATCCACCGCAAAATTTCTTGCTCCAGCCTTTATGGACGGCATGTACAACGAAACGCGTATGAATTCCGCTATCACTGGCGGGGATACGAATAAGCTCATAAAGAATAATGCTGGTACACGCAGCCACTAAACCAAGGATTTTTTTTAGTCAAATCTCTTTCTCTTTATCTTTCTCTCTCTCTAAGCCTGTGCGCAGTGTGTGTTGTGTGTGCTTGGCTCCCACCACTTTCTCTCTCTGCACTTTGAAAACTTTGAAAGCCTCTAGCAAGCTAAGCACAGCCAGCCCTCCATTTCGTTGTCGGCATGTCAACCCTCTCCCCTCTCTCTCTTTCTCCCGTGCACTCCATCAGCCGTACTTTCTCGCTCTAAAAATGGGAGCCGAGCACTGAGGAGGAAGAACAAGAGCAAGGTGCCCTTCATCCATTAGCCACCCAAGGTAAGGAGGGAATCCATTCTCTTCCACTTTTAAGCATCATCAGTGTCGTCCATTCAAAGTTTACATTCATGAATCCATTCGTTAAGTTGATCCATTGCAATTTCTAAATTCTCCATGTGATCAGTCCTTGCTTCGTTCCCTTCACCTTTTGTCTTTTTTTTTGTTCAAATGCTATTCCTCTCGTGAGTTTGAATTGGGAAGTATTGCATGGGTTTCTTGAACCACTGTTCGCGATCACTACTTCCCAAATTTGAAGTGGTTTTAATTTGTTTATGACATACTATCTATTTTTTTTTAAAAAAAAAAGAAAACTTTCCAATGTTCTGACAACATTTCATTTAGTGGTAACAATTAATTTCTTGACAAATTCTTCGTCCGCCTTGCAGGTGATTTCTGAACCAGAAGCTTCACAATCCCAGCGATGGAGCAGTACGAGGTGTTGGAGCAGATTGGGAAGGGTTCATTCGGCTCGGCGCTCCTGGTGAGACACAAGGTTGAGAGGAAAAGGTGAGGTGGCCGGCAGATGGTGCCTGCCACAATCCTTCCTGCTCCTTCTCCACACCGCCATGGATTTCTTTGTTTCCATGGTGGCACTCTGAAACCTGCCTCATTTTGCGACAGGTATGTCTTGAAGAAGATCCGCCTCGCACGCCAGACCGACCGGTGCCGCCGATCAGCACACCAGGAGGTATGCTCATGCTTTCTGTCCAATTGTGATCTGCAGCGTCATAATTTGAAATTGGTTCCTAGAGAGAGAGAGAGAGCTATGTAATTACCACATCTGAAAAGAAAAAGGTTTAAATTTTGGTTCCTTAAGAGTGAGAGGGAACTATGGAACTCCTCTGAAAAGAAAAAGGTTCAATTTCGGTTCCTGAAGAGAGAGAGTGAGAACTATGTAATTAGCTCCTCTGAAAAGAAAAAAGTTCAAATTTTGGTGCTGGATTGGACCTAGTACATTCTTGTAGTATTCTTCATGGTTTAGCAACACATCTTGTGGTCCAGTTTCTGATGAAGAATTTGAATTTGAACACAAATGGCTATAAATTTTGCAAAAGGGAGAGAATTTGAGCTCTCCAAGGGGACAAACGCCTTTGGTTTCCTTCTAGGGCATGCATGACTGCTAGTTAGGAAGCAGACTTTGTTTTGTTGTCATCATCTTGTGCTAATACATGAATAAACCTACACAAAACATGTGAAAGATTCACCACCTTTTCTGAATGTTCTTACAGATGGAGCTCATTGCAAAAGTAAGGAATCCTTACATTGTGGAATACAAAGAGGCTTGGGTAGAGAAGGTGAGCATGTCCCCTGTAGTTGCTGTTCACGGTTGCAGCATCCTAAGGGCAATTTCCGGTCTTGTTCCGTTCCTTGATGTTTCAATGGTCCTCATGAAGTATGTGTATGCTCATAATTGCTTGAAAAGGAATGATTTTTTGTTGTTATCAGGGCTGCTACGTGTGTATTGTCATTGGTTACTGCGAGGGAGGGGACATGTATGTCAACTTCTGAAACTTCATCCCTGAATTGACCTGAACTACAATTGTGACCACTGTTCCAAAATATTTTTTGGGTCTGTGCAGGTCCGAGGCCATCAAGAAAGCTAACAGTAACCATTTCTCAGAAGAGGTAGTCAACTAGTCTGTAATCTGTACAGTTTGTTCTCAACCCTCACATTCTGCTCACTGAACTCTGCCCCTTTGTGGCGTCCACCTTTTCCTGCCTGCAGAAACTTTGTATGTGGCTTGTGCAGCTTCTAATGGCACTTGATTACTTGCATGCCAATCATATCCTTCATCGTGATGTCAAGGTTGCTAGATTCATAACCTTTATGTTACTTACACTTGAAACGGACTCGTGCTGCTTGAATGACACTCATGACGCCCTGTAACTGTTTCAGTGCTCAAATATATTTCTCACAAAGGATCAAAGCATAAGGCTTGGTAAGCATCCTATTGTCAATTATTTTTTTGGAAAAATTACCATGGTTTTGTAAAGCCCATCATATAAATGATTCAGTTATAACGCCCTTTTGTTCTGGATATGTGGTCTGAAACAGGTGATTTTGGTCTTGCTAAAGTCTTAACTTCTGATGATTTAGCATGTTCAGTGAGTTTTCTTGCTCGACCTTCGGTGTTTGACATGTTTCTCTGTCGATGTTGCTTCTGATTCTAATTATGTGCTGCTTCTGAAGGTTGTGGGAACTCCAAGTTACATGTGCCCTGAACTTCTTGCTGACATTCCATATGGTTCCAAGTCTGACATATGGTCCCTTGGTAAGATTGTATTGTATACATCAACTTTCAGTTACATCTATTCTTCTGAACATTGGGTGTCTATCATCTTGCCTAAACTCCTGCGATGTCCATTCTCCAGGCTGCTGTATCTATGAGATGGCTGCTTTAAAGTCTGCATTCAAAGCATTTGTGAGTAACATATCGTGTGTGTTTTTATGAAATCCAGTTTTATCATAACCTGTAATGTACCTTCATTGGTGATTTTCGACTCTTACAGGATATGCAAGCACTGATAAATAAGATTAACAAGTCTGTTGTACCTCCTCTACCAACGATGTACTCTGGTGCATTGTAAGTCATTGGCCTATACAATTTACATACGGTCCCTGTGAAATCCTTATGAAGATTCAAATATAATATATTTTTTTAGCTTAAATATAAAATACTAATAAAATTTTAATTCTGGTCATACAGTAGGGGACTCGTCAAAAGCATGCTGCGCAAAAGTCCAGATCATAGACCAAGTGTATGTGCTGGTTCACCATCACTGCAAATTGCACCTCACCCTGAAATCTGAGCTTATTTATTCATCCTGATTCCTCTGTTTCAGGCTGCAGAACTGCTTAAGCATCCACACCTTCAGCCCTACGTGTTCAAGCTCCAATTGAAATCAACTCCTCGCAATTTGTTCTCTGCTAAGCTTCCTACCAAATACGTCATAAATAAGGCTGCACTTTCTGATGTTGAAGACAATTCTCCACCCAAATACAGCAAGAGTCATTCATTTAAATTGGACAGGACTGTAAAACTTGACCAAAACACTTCTAGGCATGGCCGTCCTGGTTCTACAACTTGGAAAGACTGTCCAGAACTAAGTGAACAAATGGAGGGATTGTCAATCCAAGTCACCAAGAATGTTACTGATGAACTGATACATGAGAAGTATTCAAAAGTTACAAGATCTCCTGCACCTACTCCGAGAAGAGCTTTATCGACACCAAGACGACGACTAGAACCTTCAAAGACATTTCATGCTAGAACAGCTCACAAGGAGGTATGAAGTACCTCCATTTGAAAAGTCAACAAGTTGTTGGTAGCCTTATTGTCGGTCATTGTTCAGATTTCACAACATAACTGTTGATATTACCAGTCCCTAGCCAGTAGACACCATTAAGGCACTAACTGTTCTTCAGAAAATGAATAGCAACTAGTTTTTTCAGAAACTGACATTTCCTTGCCTCTTACCAAGAAAAAAATGACTTCTTGTTAGCTTTGAAGTAATTCTGCATGACTTATGTTGTTTTGACACCAGCAGCCTCCATCTTCAAGGTCTTCAGCAAACCAAACGGGTCAAGCCACACGGGAGAATCACTCCCCATGCGTATGATCAAAACTCCTGATAAGAGGCAGGCCACCGACATTCTCACCAGATTAAAATCTCCTGATGTTTCAGTGAACTCTCCTCGAATCGACAGAATTGCTGAATTCCCACTGGCATCCTCTGAAAACCCATTGCATCGCATCACAAAGCTCACATCACCATCTGTCATTGATCAATCCATTACCAAGGACAAGTGCACTTTCCAAGTGCTCCGAAGCGATAGCGAAAACTACACTGACTCTCCTGACATCGACCTTCTTGGTGCTGAAAATTCACCTAGGAGTTCATCTGATTGGAGGCAGAGAAGGTTTGACACGAAATCTTACCAGCAGAGAGCTGAGGCTCTGGAGGGATTGCTTGAGTTCAGTGCTCAATTGCTACAGCAGGAGAGGTTTGAGGAGTTGGGGATCTTGCTGAAGCCATTCGGACCTGGTAAGGCATCTCCAAGAGAGACAGCCATATGGTTGTCAAGGAGTTTGAAAGAAACTGGACTATAACCAGAGGCCTGTAAGTGCAAGACTAAACCTGCAATAGCTTTGTATCTTAACAAGCTTCAGTCTACCCTGTACAGTTTAAGTATTGTGATTTTTTTCACTTGACTGGTCTAAGTGGAATACTGCAACATGTTGACATGCTTTTAGTTCGGCAATCGTTCTCTTTCTGTAAACCTGTAACAACATGCTTGAGAATTTACCATCAGATGAAAATACCTTAGATGTCTGGGAAATTGTATCTTGAAATCATATCACAGCAAGAGTTGACATTTGGAGAGCCATTTTCTATGATACAGCTTGACATTTTCATTGTCATTGCATTTGTATGAAAACAATGAAGTGTTTATGGTCCTTCACTTCTGTTCTTGATTTATATACATCTTCTATAGAAAACTGGTTCAGAGCTGGTGTTTATGGTCCTTCAATTCTGTTCTTGATCTATATATATCTTCTATAGAAAATTGATTCAGAACCGTCCCTTGCTGCTCTGCACGACCCATAGATAAACAATCAACATTTCTTCTCCAAAACAAAAGGCTTTCACAACTACACCACCGCTACCATGAATAAGCATTTACCAATTTGCTGGTGTCAGGGTGGAGAGCATGTCATATAATAAATTAATAACTTGCTTGCCTGAGTTTCCTGGGCTCAGCATGCATTTGCCTGTCCTTTTCTTACCTGTTATTCCATTTGTCACTGCAGAAAGATAAAAATATACTTGCAACTCTACACCCCAGTTCAAGCTGATGCAAACCTACCTGATCAGTAAAATCTGATGATCTTCCAAACAATTAAACCGGACCAGGTAATTTATGCCATACGAGCACAATTGTCGTTGACCAGTTCCATCCAAGTTTTACTGAGGAAAACTACACTAAACTTGTTGAAATCATACAACCACATATTGGTCCTTCCCCAACTCAGATTTCTTAAGTAGTTTAGGGATTCATGTCAAACTTCTGTTCCGAACAATATAACATGGAGACACTGGAACTAATTTGCTGAAAGTGGCACATGCATACATCATCTTCTGCCTAGTCATATCAGCCAACATACGCAAACCTTTCTTTCTGCGCTATTTTTTTTTTGGAGTCCACAAAATTGGCATCATGTAGTGTAGCATGCAGTCTCACTTTATTTATCAAGTTCAGAAGTCAAGAGGCAACATTCACATTTTATTTCATTTTTTTCTGCAGCATCTCAAATTTCAGTTTTAAGAGAAACATTCTGCTGGTCAAACTTTCCCCATTTTTCAAAGACAATTAGATTGCTAGGTTGAATTGAACTGCATTCTGATTTTACAGATATACATGTAGGACACAAGTTCATTAAAAACACTGTAGTCCAAGGGATGTCAAAGACACTAGGTCCAACAGCTTGCAAGATAACACATCAGAATCAATCAAATATTTGTTATGGGTCAACAGAAGTTTCAACCTAGTAAAATGGCTTTTTATCCCACAGTACAGTGATAGTCAATCCTCACATTTGGGAACACATTTATTGAAGCGTCTTATTATCTGCTTTTACACCAATAGCTTATACATTGAATTGTAAAACTCAACACAAACAACAAAGTAACTCAAAAACTCACTTCGTTTTGACACTGACACCGTCCGATCCAGCAATGATCACTGAGCTTGCCATGTTCAAGAACAGCCCATGCTCAACAACTCCTTCAAAAGCTGCAATTTCCTGTCCTGCTGCCAATGCATCCTTGATTGGCGTCTTGAAGTATAAATCGACAATGTAGTTTGAGTTGTCAGTAACATAGGGCTTGTCGCCTTCAAATCTTAGCTTTGCCTCGACTCCTTCCTCCTTGAACAGTTCCTGCAATCTTACTAGGTTGTACTTCCAGCAGAACTGCACAACTTCCACTGGCATGGCTAGACCACTACCTCCTAATCCATCAACTAGTTTTGTCTCGTCAACAATAACAATAAACTTGGCTGATGCTGCCTCAACCATCTTCTCACGAAGAAGAGCACCACCCCGCCCTTTCACAAGGTTCAGGTCAGGGTCAACCTGTTTTAATTAAGGTATGTAATTAGCCAACCAAAAATTATAGTAGTTTGGTGAATACAACAGGAACCGCCATAAAAAAACTGTAAACATTTGGAGAAAATAGTAGAATAAAGTTGGCATAATATTGGCCGTATTTGAATTGTTGATATTTCATAGGATACTTGGGGAACCTATAACCACAAAAACACAAAGTGACAGAACATTCCAACGAAACACAACCTTTCATCAAATGACAAAAAGGCTAAAGGCCAAAGTCACGTTTCTCACTATGAACAGACAAAGTAGCACACGGACTCATCTTGTTTCATGCAGTCAGCGACAGGATAAGGTATGTGCAAAGTCAAACCTTCCCTGTCCAAATTTTGAATTTGTACACGACAGCAACTCTAGCTCGCAGGTATCAAAGGAGATGATTTATGTTCTGTATAAGCTTTTCCCCGGGATTGAAGATGGTTTGATTGATTTATATAGCCCATATATACACACCCAACCCAAAGGAAGGAAGAAAATAAAAGGCGGCAATGAGACAAGAGCGGACCTCGTCGGCGCCGTCGATGGCGAGGTCGATATTCGGGTGGTCATCGAGCGTGGAGAGCGGGATGCCGAGCGACTGCGCCTGCTCGAAGGTGCGCTTGGAAGTTGGCACACCAACGATCTTCTCGAGCTTGCCGGCAGCCAGGAGCGCGCCGATCTCGGCGACGGCGAAGGCGGCCGTGGAGCCGGTCCCGAGCCCGAGCACCATCCCGCTCTGCACCTGCTCGACGGCGCGCACGGCCGCCAGGCGCTTGAGGTCGTCCTGCGTCAGCGCTGCCGCCGCCGCCGCCGCCGCCGGCACGGACTGCGCGCGGACCGCCCCGAGGCGGGCGCGGCGGGCGGTGGCGACATGGCGCGCCGCGGTTGGGTGGAGTCGGACTGAGATCGCGGTGGCGGCCATCGGGGTGGCGGGAGGTGCTGCAGCTCGGAGAGGTGGAGCGAGGTGAGATCAGGAGTGTGAGGAAGAGGCCAAGCTAAGAGGAGGGAGGCGATGGGGAGTTGGTGGTGGAGGCTAGCGGCGATGGTGATCGTCAGAGGTTTGGGTTGGTTGGTGGTGACTTGGAAGGCCACGGATTTTTCTTCCCAAAGTAAAAGTATTTCTTGATGTTTATTTATTATTTTATAAAAATACATAATTTGGCTGCCACGTACTATGACAGAAGCACCAAATCAAACTTGTTGTGTGGACATCGCAGCAAAGATTTATTCGAAAAACAGGAACAAAGAGAATATGGAACTGGTCAGGTTTCTATTCAGTAGTTGTGGTGTCATAATTTGCAACAGGAGATAATGTGTCACCAGACTTACTTCAGTTTCTCAACAGAAAAAATTCAGAACGTATGCTTGCTCATGATACATAAGTACATTGCGTGCCCCATAATCATATGATCAGTCACTGATCAGGCTACTCAGACATAGAACCACCAAGTACATCAGGGATGCTCAACTGCAATTCATATACCAATCTTTTTGTTCACGCTTGAGAACGAAAGAGGCCATCCCAGTTCACGTTTTAATCCAGCATCCATCACCAACAAACATAACGAAAACGTTGCCGCGACATCCTACTCCCGGTATCCACGAGCATTACTCATCAAGAGGCCAAGCGAACCTGACTAATCCATCACCTCTTCTTGAACCCATACTTCTTGCGCTCGTAGAAGAGGTCGGTCTTGGCGCTACCAAGGTTGACGATCTTGGGGCACCCGTCCCGGTCCTTCTCCTGCTGCGTGCACTCCTTGCAGTAGTAGGCGTCCGAGATGCCCCACCACCGCAGATGACGCACCGCCCCTGGAATGACCCGTAGTTGCACTCGTCACAGACACGGACCAGTGTGCACGGTCGGACATATGAGTCGCAGATGACGCACTTGCCGTCGCACTTCTCGCACAGCCGCCCGATGGCGATGCCCGGCTGCTTCCGGCACATGATCAGGTCAGGGTGGTGCTTCGCCATGGCTGTCAGATGTTAACCTGGCAAGCCATAGTACAAATGGTTATTAGTGCATTATCATGGAGCAATGTTACAGCTTGTGAGGAACGACATGAACAAGCACAGAAACAGTTGAAGGTCGAATACCTAATGCAAAGATAATTGTTACGTAATTCGTTATTTATTCAACGTATAGCGAGTAATAAGGGAAAACTTCGCTTCAGCAACTAAGCTCTTTCCATATGCATCACTCATTTTGATTTTTTCCACTCTACCATCAAGTGTTCTTTTCTTTTTTGTCAGTATTGTCAACTTAAATCTGTTTGACTGAACAAAAGAATACGAATATCCTACATGAGTGGCAGAAGGATCCCTACTCACAGCCGCTGAACCCAACTTATATGATTTGGAGATGGCCATCCTATGTACGTGTACCATAGTTAAAACAATTGAGCCTATAGCCACAAAGAACAAAAAAAGATAACAAAAGGGTGGCAAAGAAGAGAGGGGAGGTAGAACAGATCAGAAATTTCAGTGGAGCAATGAAGATACGATTAACCCAAGTGGGAAGAAGATTGAAACCTCCCTACAAATAGTACACATGGCAATAGGCATAATGCACATTGCTTCAATAATTGTAGTGATTGCTGCAGCAACACCGCAGCTGTCGCAGCAGCAACCACACTCACCAAAAAGCTGCAGCTACTGCTGTAGTAGCACAGCCAATCATGCCGAATATTTTTGTTTGGTAGAAATCGGTGATCATCCAAATAAAAAATGCCATGGTCAATTTTCAACATTGAAATTAGCACATGAAAGAATTCTTAGAACTGCAGACACTTTTCACAATCCAACCATATTGTTATTTGTTAAGTCCTTCCAAAAAGCACAAAGAAGAGGTACAGCTTCAGCATACTAAGTTACAAGCTATGCCCACATAGGATATTTCTTGCTTAGCCAATCGCCACACGTTGGAAAGACTGCAATCTATAATGCAGTTCAAGAGTGCAAGATGTCAGTATATCCCCTGACATGACACCTGTTAGGAGAGTCAAGGGCCTATTGGGCCTTAGCCCATTAGGGTTAATTAGTTGCTTGCTTAGGGGCCAAGTAAATCCTCTCTATATAATGAGAGGAGATGTATCAATCTAAATCAAGCAAGAGATTAGAAGGAAACCCCTTCCCTCTTGCCGGCCGTGGGCGGAGCCCCGCGGCCGGCGTTCCCAGCAACCCCCAAACCCTAGCCGCCGTCTTGCTGTGAACAGTACCCGCGGGTACTGTAGCACCGCGGGTACTGTAGCGCGTCAGCCACCGGCCGCGCCCTCAACTATCATCAGAAAAAATGAAAAATAAGACTAGTACAAGGTTGGTATGGTTACTTGACTTACCATATTATACGTGATATTTCTATTTGAAAGGTGTGCCATGGAGGTATGTTAAAACATTTCTTGATGCTGCTAAAATGAATATGTTGGGATAAATTTGGTGGTTCAGACATTAGACTGACAACAACCATTTGCGTCGGTCTCGATTGTACTCACAGGCCTTGTGGACACCTAATGGCAAGGCAGGAAGGCCGAATAATCTGTTGTTCTAAACGAGGTGTCAATATTAGCATCAAATATTGCCTTTAGCAAAGATAGAAATAAACAGCCCTAGTGTTGTTCCCTTTGATTGGATATATTGGACCCCAAAAAAATCGGTGGTGTTTGCAAACAAACGGTCGAATCAACAGTTTGCTTCTCTTACAGAAACAGGCACACAAGTACTTTGTCGTCTGAAGCTGCTACTGCTAGTAGCATGCTGCTACCGATGAGGATGAGTAGTCGAATCAATGAGTCGCATGTTACGCAGGTACTCCATTCGAGCACACCACAGACCCGCGTCGACAGAGGCTTGGAACCAACAGGACGACAGGCAGAATTGCAGAAACCACACAGGACGACACGGCAGGGGCGTGGGCGCGTGGCCCCGGACAGGGAGCAAACCTAGAAGCCGGGGGTTCTACGAAGCACGAAGGGTCAGTGCGGGACGCCAATCAGCAGCAGCTCAGCACCCGCGCGCGGCGCGCCATCTGCTAGTAGAGAGACTCGTCGACGACGACATTTCTCGAGAGCGAAACCGGCGGGATCTAGCGTAGCGCGATTGGTTCATCAACAGTGGTCAGTACCGCATGAACCAGAGGGGATGGGGATGGGGATGGGGATGGATCCATGGGAGCGACTGAGCTAGGACTACGTACCGGCGAAAGAAGAGGTGGAGCAGGACGGCTGCTGCGGCGAGGCCGATGGAGGGGCGGTGGCGGGTGGAGGCGGAGGAGAGGGTCCGACAGAACCGTAGGACGGCAGTCGGCAGGAGAGGAGGCGAGGAGGGGGGGGGGAATAGATCCCGTTGGGTCCCCTTGGGCTTGGGAAATCAGGTTTCACGGGCTGCTTTGAGCCTTGGAGGGACTGGAAGACTGGGCTCCTGCGCATGTTGGGCTTGGCACGACGGGCCCATCGAAGCCTGAACCTATCTCAGCCTATTTACGTTGATGAAACGGAACATAGGACTGCATGGATTTTTCACCAAAGGCAGCAAAACTGACATGCAAATTGAAATAACTAGCGGACCAGCAACTTTGATTAAGGGAACCGAATAAATATTATCTCAACTCGTAAGTGTGATAAATATATACATAATTGTATGTCTAAATCAGTTTTTCAATGTTTTATATATAATATGTAGTTAGTATTCATAAGAAAACAATCACAATATTATGATAAAAGATGAGTGAAAATGGGAAAATGTGATGTGTATTGATGTATTTATAAGGATATTTTTTATAAAAAAAAACACTGCTTTGGGGGCGGGGGCCATGACCCCCCTAGTAGCCCCTGGTTCCGGCAGTGACTAAGAGGAACTAAAAGCACAACCAAAAGAGGAGCAGCCACAGCTCTACAAAAGCATTTTCCTGAGGGTGGTTGAGCTATGAAGGTGGATAGCATATCAAACCCAGTATACAACTTCTGCATTGCTAGGCAGATGGCATTAAAATAATGATTTGAGTTGTCATTTTTCATAGCCTCTTTATTATACTTGATTATGGCCATGGCACGAGATGGGTTGTTGTCATCCTTCTCTGATGGTAAAAAAACAAATTCAAGTACTTGTTCAGATCACAATTATATTGTCACCAACGTCTGTGTCTCTGTGCGGCCACTCTGGCTTTTGCAATAGATGTTTCACAGTTAATAGGGTAGGGATGGTAGGCAACCACATGTTTGTTATTGTTTGTACAATCATATCCATTTTTACATGAAAGTATGGAACAGAAACTTCATAGAAGACTCTAGATGCAGAAAAGAATTACAAAGCATGTAAGGTGAAACTACTCGAATAATAAAAAATGGTCTTTATGTTGCAATTCACCATAGTTGTTGTCTCAATCTTGATACTCATAGATGTCCCTCTAGATAAGGTCCCTTTGACACCATCTATGCAACTATGCAAGAAGCAAAGAGAATCATTCTGTTTGAACAAGGAATGCGATGACGAAAAGGATAGGAGTCTTACTGACACATGTCTCAGACAAATTAAAGGATATTATTATTGGAGTTTGCATAACATACTTGGCTTTTGATGCTTGTTATTGTGTAGTATGCCACAATCCCTAACAGATCATCTATAGCTGCGCAGTTCAAGGATGCACAATTAGCGCAAAGGCTTGACATGCTAAGTTAATATTTTTTTAGTTAACAAACACTGATAATGACCCTACAAGTTTGGAACTTTAATTAAGTTATTATCCAAGAAGGTCAAACTTTGGGAAGAATGAAGAAAAATACACGGAAAATATCAAATGCATGGAAATCTTTGTTAAGCTATCCGCAACCTCTAGACTAATAAAATCCAACTTCTAAATTGAGCACGATCATTGACATAGATAATATAGATTACAAAAAATCGCTCATCAGCAGGCACTACAGCAGGTAAACTAAACATGAGAGCTGGGCAAGCCAATTAGACAAAATACATCCAAATTATAAAGGGTCGTGCTGTGCATTCTTCATTCATTTATTGCAAATGCGCCAGCAGTACGTCCTGTATATATTTTTGCCACAGGAATTCTGTTGCTCAACTGTAGATTGGTTTTTGCTTATACAATATTGCATGCGCGCCCCATGCTGAATCCTACAAGATCTCATATTCTTAGTTTCTTATTATGAAGTACCAATGATGGCACATGACATGAGACGACTATTGATTCCCTATTAGCAGACCTCTACTTAAATATATACAAGAAAAATTGAAGTAACTAAAGCTGGTTACTCTGTTGTCCCCACACGGTAGAAATTAGGTGCTCTTTGGTTCGTTAAAAGGAATGAGAACGTCAATTAATGGAAATTGCTCCCACCGGTAATTGTTGCAGACTAAGCAGTAACACCTTCTGTTTGGTTCGTGGAGCAAGTAACGACGGGAATGATTACAGCTCGGAGGGGCGGTGATGCACTGGGCCGTAATGATTCACGCTGTAATTAGTTGCGGGTTGATCCATCCAAACGCCGAGCAACGTGACCCGTTCACCCTGTGAATCGATGACGGGATAAAATCGACGAAACAAACAACATGCACCTTAATAAGATCTACCTTGTCCACATACATAGAAAACTGAGGATATATCTTTGTTACCATTCCATTTCAAATTACCGTCATTTTCTCTTATGTGGTCGCTTTAGCTTCTTTTGAAGAAACTATAGGGACAAGACAGGTAACTCCTTAATTATCTTCAGGACTTCCATGCCAACTAATTAAGCTACTATATTATATCCAGTTTTGGTGCTCCCCTGATCGATCCTGCCTGGATCCAGATGTTTGACTTCATAGCAGCAAAAAATTAAAAAGTTAGCATGCAGAACGAGTCACAATATTCTAGTAGTAAGATAATGTACACTCATCGCTTTTCTCATACCCTGTCAGGAACCTCCAGCTACACCCTGTCGAAAGTCCGAACGCAAGAAACTGCATCTTTGATCGAAATCGTGCGCCATAAACAAAATCACCTTCCACGATGCCCATCCACCTGAGGACATGATATGACTCCTCGTTTCATCGTCTTGTCAAGAGAAAAAAAAAACCATGACAGCTCTCGCATCGCGCACCGGCACCGCCCACCGCCCTACTATAAGAAGATGCCACCTCACTCACCAGATGTCATCGTCACTCACAACACAAGCAGCAGCCAGCTTCCGCTTCTCACCTCACGCGCGCTAGTGTAGCTAGCTGCACACACAAGCCAAGCATCACACGCCGCCGGCAGGGATCATGGAGAAGAAGCGGGTGGTCGTCGTCGGGGCCGGCATCAGCGGCCTGACGGTGTGCAAGCACTTCCTGGAGCTCGGCTGCCAGCCGACCGTCTTCGAAGCGGACACCGTGCTCGGCGGCGTGTGGGCGCGCTCGCCGGCCTGCACCGAGCTGCAGACGCCGCGGCCCATGTACCAGTACTCCGACTTCCCGTGGCCGGAGACGGTGACGGAGGTGTTCCCCAACCACCGCCAGGTGATGGCGTACCTCGACGCGTACGCGCGCCACTTCGGCGTGCTCGGATGCATCCGCTTTGGTCACCGGGTGGTCGGCATGGAGTACCACGGCGGCGTCGCCGAGCAGGACATGGCTGCGTGGGAGGAGTGGGCTGGGAACGGCCAGGCGTTCGGCTCCGGCGATGGCGAGTGGCGGCTGTCTGTGGCCGACGCCGACGGCCACGTTGAGGTGAGAGCTATATAGCAAAGCGCCAAACCTAGGATGCATTTGCCGAGATATAGGACCGGCCTGTTTGGATTCCAAGGTTAAAAATTAGGCCACCTCATGAAAATAGATTAATATGAGCTAATTATGGGCTAATAAAGGCTAATGGACACTAACCATCAAATTAGCTCACGTTTAAGCTTTCTAATTAGTATCCAAAAACATAGACTAAATAATCATTAGCTATTGGATCAAACACCCTTATAAATCACTCAGATCTGCACTATCTTTTTTCGCTAAAATATACTACATGCATGCGGTACACTATCTATCAAACAATAAAAGAATTGATATATATGGCCCTATTTGAATTTCTCGGCTAGATCTAGTTTGACCTTAACTATCCTAAAAATATCAAAAAGGAGGGCTAGATTGAGATATTTATAACTAGCTCACCAAAAAAACTATTTACACCAAGAGTGATTATATATGTAGGCTAGTTCTGGTGGAGTCTACTGAAATTTCTTTTTTTAGGCTAGTTCTGATGGGATCCACTGAAATTCCCACCCAGAAAAATATATTTATTGCCATTCTAACCCTGGCATCCAAACAAGTCTTCGGCTAGAGCTAATTCAGGGGTAGTCCTGGACTAGAAACTAATTAACTCTAACCTCTAGCCGAGTTAGAGTATCCAAACAGGGCCAAGGTCAAAAGGGTGAAGAGGGCCAGATAGATGAAAACAACATAACTATATGGTCATGTTTGGATACTTTAGCTCCGCTAAAGGCTAGAGTTAGTTTCTAACTCAAGACTAGCTCTGAATTAGCTCTAGCTAAAAATATGTTTGGATGCAAGAAGTTAGAATGACAATAATAAAGGTACTTTTCTTGGTCAAGATTTTAATGGACCCCACCAAAACTAGCCAAAAAAAATCAGTGAACCAACAAAACTAGCGCAAATAATCACCTCTTGGTAGTGATAGTTTTTTGGGGTGGGCTAGTTGCAACTAGTCCAATCTAACCTTCTGTTTGTATACTTTTAGGTTAGTTGAGATGAAACAAGCTCTAGCCCCTAGATCAACACATGGCCTATATTTTACTCACATTTATATATTTTGGAGGATAAATCCATATATGATATTATCCCTCCCATATCCATATTTGGAAAATTATTGTTCACGTATGTGTGACAACAATAATGTCTGTTGCGTCAGAGCATATCCATATCCGTTCAGCTATGGATATGTACATGAATATAAATAAACAGATATGAATATGAACATAACTGAACAGAGATATGCATATAGATGTAATTGAACAGATATGAGTATATATGCACATATATAACCCAACAAAATTCATCTCTCTTCATCATAATTAAACAGTTTCCATGTTTTGATACATTAATTATAGTTTATCCTAAGCTATCTAAATGGATGGACTATTTTTTAGTCACCAACCTAGCTCACAACTACTAGTTCATAGGTTGACCAGTTAGTTTAACAACTAGTTCTAGGTGATCCGAACATATATACAACACATTATTCTATAGTTTGCGGCAATGCAAACATACCTTCATAATATTTTTTTTTAACTTGAGGCTACAAACAAAAATTGACATACAAACTGTTGTATAATCCGGAAACTAAAGTATTTTTACCTTTGTGCAGACACACAAAGCAGACTTCGTCGTTCTTTGCTTGGGGAGGTACAGTGGTGTGCCCAACATACCCACATTCCCTGAAGGCAAAGGTCCAGAAGCATTTGATGGGCAGGTGATCCACTCTATGGACTATGCCAAAATGGGCACAAGTAAAGCTAAGGAGATGATCAAGGGCAAGCGTGTGACTGTCGTTGGCTACCTGAAATCAGCACTTGATATTGCTGCTGAATGTGCCGAAGCAAATGGTACAGATATATAGTCCTCGATCTTCATTCATTATTCCCTATACACCGTCTATTTTAACGCTGTTGATTTGTGCTGAATGTAGGCACTGCTCACCCGTGTACAATGGTGGTCCGGACAAAGCACTGGATCTTACCGGACTACTTCGCCTGGGACTTCCACATCTCAAAGCTCTATCTCAACCGTTTCGCTGAACTGCTCATCCACAAGCCTGGCGAAGGCCTTCTCCTGTCAATCTTAGCCACCCTTCTGACTCCCTTGGTAACCAAACTAATCTCTAATGCATTCAGTTTATTACTTATTACCACTACTGCCCAATCTAAGTCTTGTTCTTTGTTAATATATAATCGGCATTTATTTTAATTTTTTTTTAGTATTTCTGTAATTAAGAACTGACAAAAATATACACTTTCCGGAGTGAATTCAGAAATAAGCAATCGTGTGTTCAATTTTAACTGTATATATATGTGTAGAGGTGGGCGTTCTCCAAGTTCGCCGAGAGCTACTACGCCATCCCAATGAGGAAGCACGGCATGGTGCCTGACCACAGCCTGTTCGATGCGCTGGCTGCGGCCACCATCGCCATCACGCCCAAGGACCACTACAAGCGGCTGGACGAAGGCAGCATCGTGCTGAAGAAGTCCAAGACCTTCAGCTTCTGCAAGGACGGCGTGGTCGTGGAGGGCGAGCCGTCGCCGGTGCAGAGCGACGTGGTGATCTTCGGCACCGGGTTCAAGGGCGACGACAAGATCAAGGACATGTTCACTTCAGACTACTTTCGAAACATTGCAGTTGGATCAGCATCCACTACTGTGCCTCTCTACAGGTAATTTATACATATACATATATATATCTTCTCACCATTATTGATTTGTCTGTCCTCTGATAGATGTATTGTCAGTCTAAATTCTAGTAGCTCGATCGGATTTTTTTTTAAAAAGGAAATATATTAATATCTCAGTTCTGCATCGACTAATGCATATGACTGTTCATTATTACAAACATGCTTTGATTTCGCAGGGAGTGCATACATCCTAAGATCCCTCAGCTTGCCGTGATCGGATATTCGGAGAGCATTGCCAACATCTACACGTCGGACATTCGCGCCAAATGGCTGGCGCGCTTCTTGGACGGCGGCTTCAAACTACCGAGCGTCGCGGCGATGCAGAAGGATGTCCTAGAATGGGAGAAGTACATGAAAAGATACTCTGGAAGGTACTTTCGCCGGTCCAGCATCCTGCTCCTGCACACCTGGTACAACGACCAGCTCTGCCGTGACATGGGGTGCAACCCGAGGAGGAAGAAGGGGCTCTTTTCTGAACTGTTTGAGGTCTATGGCCCTGGTGACTATGCTAACCTGCTCGACAACTCCAAGTCCAAGGAACAGTAGAACTTGTGTGTTAGATTCCTTTGGCATGTATACTCTCAGATACTGTTGCGTATGTACGCACGTGTTCTTTTCTTTCCTGTGAGTGAGACTACATATTTGTGTGTACATGTTCAGTGAATGTAATGTGTGTACTACCGTCACATGTGTGGTGACTATCTTTTCACTTATCTAAATGATGTAAATCTTTCATGGTATATGACAAATTTCCAGGGGCTAGGGCCCGGGGAGGGTAATCTATGGATTACCAAGTGCTTGTATGTAACAAACTGTCCTTCTTCTTAATAAAATACGTGCCTAGACATGTTCTCGAAAAAAAAATGGATGTATGTTACTCTCTCCGTCTATACAAAAAATACAACTATGCGTCTAAGTCAAACTAGTTTAACATTAACGGAGTTTACGTTGCATATTAACTAAGCTTATTATAAAAATATATTTTAGGAATGATACTTATTTTATATTATAATTATTAGTAAATGGTTGAACTTCAAATCGTTAGACTCCTAAAAAACAATTTATTTATTTTTTTGCATTGGGTTTAGCTTGCTATAAATCGCTGTTGGCGGCCGCTAAATACCGTTTGAACACTCCGGTGCCTAAAAGGGGTATAATTGTATAAATATAGTTCTGTATAATATTATATTTCAAACTATACATCCCAAGAATTTCAGTATGTGGCCTGTTCTGCGGGGATATGTTTGGAATACACAAGAAATGACATTAAAAGGAACATAGATAATTTTGGCACAAAATGGAATTCAAATGAATGACACTAAGGTGCAAAAAAAATTGTTGGCATAAAATGGAATACAGAGGAGACGTAGGGCTCATCGTAACGAACTAAACGGATATATATATTTTGTCGAACCAGAAACCACCATCTCCAGAACAGCTCCACAAAAGCCATTTGCTTAAAGAACACAAGGGAACTTGGAAAATCAACGCAGCAGGTAACAGCACTATTCGTGGTTTACTGACAAACATCTCAAGCCACACAGTTACAGTTATATAATAAGGCGAAATTGCTGTAGGTTCATCAAAGAGCAGCCACCGGTAGATGCAGTTGCAAACAAGTAGATTCACCGTGGAAATACACGCAAAGGATGGAAACCCCTCTCCCTTCTGCCTTTGATGCAAATGAAGTTATCTGGACTATCTTCTCCGTGAAACAGTCTTCAGGCCTAGCAAGTTAGGAAAAAAAGGAGAGGGCATCAACAACCAGCTTCAAATAACAAAAAATACTACAAGGTGCAACCAGATCCATAACAACTGTATGTAGATGATTTTGTAACAATAGTCCTTCCAAATATATAAGATACTGTTGTATCAATGACAATTTTGGAAGAGCGATTTCGCAATCTATCCATAGCAAAATTGGGGACGTAAGTGATAACCATCTGTGAAGATATATTACCCAGAACCAACTCTGGGTTCAGTTGACTACAGTAAGATGTATTTGCACAGTCAAATGTGAAGTAAGTAGGCATAAAGGATCCAGTTATTCAGCACAAACAGAAACAGCAGCAGCCAAGCCAGCAATCGGAGGTGGGTACTAGACTAGAGCCAGGAATCGAATGAGAAAAACACAGTTAGAGTGAACAGAATGTTGATTTGCCAATTATATGCTCTCAGTACCAAAATATACCATTACAGTTCCGCACTGTATCTGGCTAAAGCAATAGTGCAGTGCTGCTCAGAGCTTTTGTGCCCCTGGGCAACCACTCTAAGCTAATATCACAAATATAATCAGTAAAACAGCAGCATAGCAAATAAATTATCTCCACAGCTGCTTATATATATATATTAAATAGAAAGCAAGACTTACCCCATCCCTCAAACTCGACATCGCCCACCATTTGGGTTCTATCTTGGAGCAAAACATCAATCCTTTGTTCCTACAGGTATAGAAGATCAGAGTCCATGAATGACGAAGAAACAGAGCAAACAACACTAGCATGTTAGCGACCACGCAATCAGTCCAAATTGATGCCATACAAGATAATGCCAATAAAGTTTCTAAACATAACAGTAGCTAACTTGTAGAGGAGGGATCTCAATTCGCTGGGTTCGAATACATAGGGGATGACAATCAATTGAACCATAGATCTAGTTTTTTAATGAAATCCGCTAGGTTTGAATACATCAGGCACTCCTTTTAGAGATACTAGTGACTGTGATATAAAATGCAGCTGTACTAGACAGGTCTAATGCCAGAGGCTGAAAATATAGCTACAGCATCCATCAACAATATACACCATTGCATTCAGATTCACTAAAATATTAGTTTTTCTGATTTAAAAACCAATAAAAATCTCCTGAATCTAACTACATAGTTTAACTTTCCTTTCAATAAGCATATTTTTTTACAGTGTTTAGCTGAACCATAGACACTATACTGTGGATAAATAAGCAAAAAGATAAAATGTCGAAAGAAATGAAGTTGCTCACCAGAATTGCCGATCGCAACAGGTAAAGATGTGGTGAATGAGGCTACAGGGACGCGGTGGGGGGCTAAGCATTTGGTGTCCATCACTAGCCACAGACCAAGTTTCACTACCGAGATGGTATTGTGCAAGATAGTTCTCTCCAGCATGGAAGCACACAATGGAGTTGCCACCAATTGAAGGCAGCCAGCTGGGTGAGACACACAGGCTCCGTGCACCAACAAAGAGGACATGATCGCCGATGCTCTTCACACGCACAGTCCTACCCAAGACAAGATCAGCAAGCCTGAGAACTAACATGTGTGAAAAGGAGCTGTCATTGTAGCCAACAAGCATGATCTCTGAGTCCAATTCAACAAGGCAAGGTAGGTGGATGTCCTCGCTTGAACATGTAGCGATTGTCTTCGGAGGAGGCAGTGCTAGCACAGGTGAAGAATCCTCCTCATCCTCCTCCTCCTCCTCCTCCTCCACCAAAACCTCCTCCTTGCACTGTGGTACCAGTTGCGGCGGGTCAATCTGTAAGATGTGTGTTAGCCCATCTTCCCAATTCACCACATAGAGCTTCCCCTGGTATGATAGGGCCCTGTCCAATTGGTTCATCTTCCAGCTGCTGATTGTCCATTCAGCATCACCAGCCGACGCAAATGCCACACGCCCGATGCTATGAAGGGCTAGCATCACCGTGATGGCCCCAGTGGCCGTGACATTGACAGCAGCACAAAGCTTGCGGGCCTGATACAAGCATCGCGCGGTGTTCTGCAGCCGGCTAGCAAAATTGTACCAGGAATCGACTGTGAGCTCGTACTCCATCTGGTACAGCTGATGAGCGAGGCACTCGAGGTCCGGGAACTCGGCGACGTCGCGGGTGAACGGGTGGAGCAGGCGGACGGCTTTATCCCAGTCGCGCTGCAGGAGGAGGAGGCCGTCGGGGGAGTCGAGGACGCAGTGGTCCTTGAGCTCCGGGAGGGGGACGCGGACGATGGGGCCGGCGGCGGAGAGGTCGAAGAAGTGGGCGTGGCCGCCGAGCGCGCGGTGGCCCGGGAACCGGCCGAAGCCCTCCGGGAAGAGCATCCAGCGGCGCGGGTGGAAGCGTGGATCCAGCAGGGCGCTGCCGCGCGGTGAGGCGGCGGCGGCGCGCCAGTGGGAGCAGACCGCGCGGAAGCGGACGTAGTCCAGGAAACCGCCCGTGGCGAGAACCCGCGCCGAGATGAGCTGCGTCAGCTCGACGTACAGCGACGCCCAGTCCGGCGTCGCCTCCTCGCGCTCCCCGCCACCGCTGCTGCGCAAGGAAGCGCCTTGCCGCAGTGGCCCGGCGGCCATTGCTGCCTGTGTTTACTTTAGAAAATTACTCCGTAGAAACCAAGTCAAGATCGCATTGAGCAAGCCGAAAAAGATTGAACCTTTGTGGGAGATCGAATTCGAAGAAGGTGGCAACGCACGATGTGGATTCGAAGCGATAGATCGATGGGATGAGGAGGACGGGCCGCCGCAGCCGAGCGACCCTGTTGGCAGCTCCAGTGTAGAGGAAAAGTCAACCGTGGACAGCTGAAATCGAACCATACACACCGTAGCGAGCGAACCGTAGTGTAAACTGGAATCGGACTTCAAAGACGGTTCCCTTGTTGAAGAATTAAAAATATTAGATGAGACTGGCACACAGTGGGAACTTCTGATATCATACATATATTGGCAGACTTAAAGTGATTGTTTATTCAATATGTATCCAAAATTCGATCTTCACCCTGTGAAGACCAAAGAGTGTAAAAGTGAATCGAACTCTACTGCTAACGTCTGACACGGTTCGGATATAACACTGGAGGTGTTCTTAGGACTCGTTTGGTGCGGCTCTAGCGTGCTCCGGCGGCCCCTCAACTGTAGAACCACTGTAGCGGTCCTGTAGCAGGAGTCAGGTGAAGCTCCAAAACCGAGCTCCTCCGGCTCCTTCATCCCCTAGTTCATTTTTTTGGTTATTGTTGATAGAGTGGCTCCTTGCTACAGTGATGTACATGATTCAACATTGCACCTGCAGGTGAAGCCGGAGCCCCAAGGAGCCACGCCAAACGGCCCCTTAGGCTAGTCTTAGTGCACAGTGTCATACATGAAATACCCTCTCTCAATACAAAATTTTATTCTAAAATTTCATAGACATTTAACACTATGACTTATAAAGAATCGGTAATCATACCGAGCAATTTCTTCTCTCTTTTTAAATATGTTATCATGCCATCAAACATACACATATGGCAAGCTATTTAATGTAAATGATAGCACCCAGACTAGCTTTATTGTACTCCCCGAATGCAAGGGTTCTTTGTGATGCATGGTAAGGCCATCTTTTATGTCCCAATTTCTAATGATTTGAAAATAATGTTGGTTCCTGTGAAATTTTGATCATATCTCTTTTCATGAATATAGTACATTGTCAGCATATTAAATGCTCACGAAACTCTACGAAATTCTCATTGAGACTGGTCTAAGAGTATCTCCTGCTATAACCCCAAAAACATAGCGTCTATTTTACATTTAGGTGCTTCTTTGTATTTTTGTTGGCCCATTTTTTCACTTGCACTCCAATAGTAGCACCTATATTTGACCCCTAAAATCCTTCCTATAGACAATGACAAGAGGGGCTCGCTCGTCATCCTCTCTTTCGTTCTCCTGTCATTCCTCTTTCTCCTATATCTTCATTCCTCTTGACATTGGCCAGGAGACGGGCTCGCGTCGGGAGAAAGGTGCTCCCGCCAGGGCTCGGGCTGCCATGCCGAGAAGGGAAGATCCAGCCGAAGCCGGAGGCGGAGGGAAGCCAACTCGCCGTCACAGAAGAGCATGGATGCCGCCAGGGAGAGAGATCTACTAGAGGGTGTTGTCGTGTCCATCAAGGGGAGAAGGAGCCACCCGCCACGCCCTGCGAACGCCGAACGTGAGGAAGGTAGCATCCGTGGCGTGCGAGCGTCGAAGGGGAGGGAGGAGACATTGCGTCCTTCGCCAGCAGGAGAGGGAGAAGACACCGCTGGAGAAGAAACCAAGTGCCTGTTGACACCGTTTTTCAACACGTGTCAAATGGGCTGGGGCTTGACTGGTCAGTGGCTATTCTCCATCGGTATCAGGAAAAGTTTGAGCCGATATTGCCGATGGAAGAGTGCTGCGGGAAGACCAAGTGCGTTGCCGATGAAGACTGGATGATCTTTGCCGACAAAGGTCAATTGGTGAAGTCTTGCTGAAGCTGATTGCCAAGGAAGTCATTGCCGATGAGGGGTCATTGCCAATTGCCGATAGGGGATGATTGGTGAAGTTACCAGCGCAAGATTGCCGATCGGGAAAGTGTTACCGATGCCGATGGGCGTAACTTAGCACTTGGTGGTAGCAGAAGACTACAGGTGACCAAAGAAGGAAGTTGCAGGGATCTGCCGATGGAAAGCTTCCATCGAGGAAAAGTATTAAGGAAACTGGTGTTTTACCAGTATTGTTATTATGGTAGTTTGAGTCTGGCTCTTGCATGAGTCATTTATCTTCCTTTAAAATAAGTGTGTTCGTTTAGGAAATAAATATTGTTATCCGGCTCCTGCGCGAGTCAGTTTCCTTTAAAGTAGGAGTTTGTTTTAGGAAGGATACGTGTCGTGTCTTTGTACAACTCTCCATGCGGGAGTATAAATATGTGCCCGAGGGCTATGAAAAGAACAATCAATCCAACTCAAAACAAATCAATTTTATCTTATTCTACCTTTTATCGCAATTTACCCTTTTATGCATTAGTTATAGCTATCAACGAGATCTTTCAAGCTTCGACGGGTTGCATCACCTTGATCTCCGTCAAAACTTCGTAAGTTCCGCGTGGGAGTACCTCTGAGCTTTGTCAATCCGGGCGCATCGTTGTTTGCCTCGTTCAACTCTGCTCTAGTTATCCTGATCAAGCCCCAATTCCAGCATCCGGGCGCATCGCCGTTGTCTGGATTGGATCTTGTTCTATCTTTGATCAATCTGAGTCTTGACGTCCGGGCGCATCGCTGTCGTCTCGTTCAGTTTTGTTCTAGTTATCATCCTTGTCGATTGATTGGTCAAATCGACTGGCACGCCTCCGGAATACCGAGCTTTGGGTAATAGCCCGAGGTGTTCACAGATCCTGACGCTTTTTGTGTCAACACCTCTTTTGGCACGCCCAGTGGGACCCGATTATATAAATCTACGCATTCGGCATGGGTGATCACGCCGATGTCAACCAGAGGAATGTCATTGAAGTCTCTGAGGCCGATCTGAAAGATGATCAGAAGCAGTCCATGGAGCGGGCTATAGAGGAATACAAGCAGCTATATCTCAAGTCCTTCAGCCTCAGCAGGAGCGGCGAAGCAATTCAGAAGCAAGATCCGCCGTTGCCACGGCAGGTCACGTACGATGCCAATCCTGGTAAACTACAGGAGATGGTTAATGTTGTTGTAAGTCAAGCGTTAATTAGCCACTCCAGCGTGCTGTCCAATACTGTCTACAATGTTGTCACGCAATCATTCAAAGAAGGGCATGCACCGTGATATGTCGGTCCAACGTACCATCAACTTGGATTGGCATCTACGAGCCCATCGGCAGCCCCAATGGCGTCTTCCATCCCTGTGGAACCGTCTGCCGATGTGGCTACATCACCAAGACCGAACGCTGGCGGCGTCACCAAGCTCAATCCAGATCCAGCTGCGTCGGCGACTTCGGGGCCAGCCCCTGCTAACTGGTGGGGATACGGTATGCCTCTGAATCTATATGCCGGTTCTAATCTGGTGCAAGGAGACAATTCAGCTTGGAGGAACTCCATGGCATCAGCGACGCAATCGCAGTCGATGGCCCATATGATGCACAACTCTGCACCTGCTCCAACCATACAAGTGCCATCAGATGATCTCCAAGTAATCCCCAAGATACCTCCGATGCCACCATCGGCAAGCTCTGTGCCGATGCAACACATTATAACCACCGACAGTCAATCTCTGGTGGCAAATTCTCAAGCTGGAGTGCCAGTCTCCCAGGGTAATCTGGTGATTAATTGCTCTAGAATTCAAGAGTCGCATGCTCCAGTCAGCTATCAGCCATCGGTAAGTCATATGCCGATGCTTTATAATCCTGGATGGGTCAACCAGCCGCCGGCTCAGCAGCCTGGCGTGTCAATGTATCATTATGGAGGCCCAACTTACACTCAGAGCGGACCATCAGTACAACAACCGATGAATGTGACAGTTCAACCAAATCCGCCAAGTGTGCAAAACTATCCATCGGTAAGTCAACCGACGCATAGTGTTCGGATGACTGGTGCTGCGCCCGCAACTACTACGCATCTTCAAGAGGCGCGTCAGCTGACTCCACCAGTCGATAACCAGCCAATGAGTCGGCAAGAGCAGGATGCATACTGGGTCGGTAAGATTGCCGAAGTCATGAAAGAGCAATTCGGCATCAAACCCAAGGTCGACACGTACTCTTATCGGACTCCGTATCCTCCCGCATATGACTTGATTCCTCTTCCAAATCGGTACAAGGTGCCCGATTTTACCAAGTTCTCCGGCCAAGACGACACGTCAACAATGGAGCACATCAACCGCTTCATTATCCAGTGCGGAGAAGCTGCCAGCAGGGAGGAATTAAGGGTGAGATTGTTCTCTTCATCATTGTCTGGATCGGCATTCACATGGTTCATATCGTTGTCTCTAAATTCTATAATTACATGGGCCGATCTGGAGAGGCAATTTCACAAGTATTTCTTTGCTGACATACATGAGAAGAAGCTTACCGATTTGGTCAAGATGAGGCAACGCAACGACGAACCGGTGGAAAGCTTTGTGCAAAGGCTACGGGACGTGAAGAACAAGTGCTACAGTCTGGTGCTTGATGATCGGCAACTGGCAGATTTGGTCTTCCAAGGATTGCTGCCGCACATCAAGGACAAGTATGCGTACCAAGAGTTTGACAGTCTAAGTCATCTGGTGCAAGAGAATTGCCGATCAAGATATCAAAACCTTTGAAACCAGGAAGATTTGGAACAAGAAGGTGACCTTCATCGGGAAAGAAGAAGATTCTGGATCGGATGAAGAGCTGAATGTCGATGCGGCCGAATGGGTGAAGGATAAGAAGCCTGTGTCTTGTCCGTTCGGCCAAAAGGAGACTGAGAGGTTCACCTTCGATATCACCAAGGCCGATAGGATGTTTGACTTATTGCCGCAAGAGGGGCGAATCAAGTTGGCGCCCAATCAAGTAATTCCATCGGACGAAGAGCTCAAGAAGATTAGGTACTGCAAGTGGCATAATGCGACCTCACACAATACCAATGACTGCAAAGTATTCAGGCAGCAGTTGCAGTCAGAGATTGAATCTGGGCGTATCAAGTTTGAAAACTCTAAAGTCTAGAAACCGATGAAGATAGATCAGCACCTGTTCCCCAACAATATGGTGGAGATCAGCAAAAAACCAGAGTGCTGGCATCGGAAGCTGCCAGAAGGAACTCATCGGTAGACCCTAACTGCCAAGTGCCTGAGCACGACGCAAAGAGGTTTGCCGATGACAGAAAGGGTAAGAAGGTTGCCGATGAAGGTAACAGTGCCGACAGGGCTCCTGGGGTTGTGATCACGCACAAACAGCCAAGGCGAAATCATCGGCAATCATGTGAAGAACGGTATCGGCAAGAAGAAGAGGAGCATCGGGAATGGCTTCGACACAAGGACCACTGGAGGTGTCCCTTCTTCGTTCATTGCTGGGAGGAAGGTATCAAGCTGCCCAGTGCCGATAACTGTCCAGAATGCAATGGGTACTACACAGCCGATCGGTCAGGTAAGAGACCTTGTTTTGATGATCAGGCACCCAGGTACGCCAGGCCGCTCAGAGAGAATAGATCGGCACATGACCGACTAGGGGGCAAGCTCGGTGCCCATGATCGGCTTGGCAGGCGTGTTGACCAGGGGGAGCTGGAGGAGATGGCCAATGCTAGAGTGCCCGACGAAGAGATATTCTCCAGAGATCCCAACATCGGAAGAAGTGCTGATGTAAGCGGTGGGAAGCAGCACCAACCTGTCTGGAAGACCAAGCTTCCTCCATGGTGCCCTAAGGGTTTGACTAAGACCCAGAAGAGGAGGATTCAGCGCCAGCGCCGCGACGATCTGTATGACGGTGCAGAACCCTCAGGAGGGAAGCAATGGAGGCCGAAGCGCAAGGACAGGGACCCATCGGCAGATATAAACATGGTTGTCATGTTGCCGATGGAGTTCATGGCACCCGTCAGCGATGATGAAGAGGCTGCCGATATGGCACAATTGGTGCTGGATCCGATGACGGCTATCTTTGAAAAGCCTGCCGAAGACGAGAGGCAGCACTTAAGGGCTCTGTTTGTTAAGGGCAAAGTGGATGGTCAGCCGATGACCAAGATGTTGGTGGATGGGGCGCGTCGATCAATATAATGCCCTATGTCGTGTTCAGAAAGCTTGGCAAAGGTGACCAGGACTTAGTCGAGACCGACATGAAGCTCAAGGATTTCGAAGGCAATGTGTCAACCGCCATGGGAGCCGTATGTGTTGACTTAACCATCGGCAGTAAGACTTTGCCGACAACGTTCTTTGTAATCAACGACAAGGGCACTTACAACTTGCTCCTCGGAAGGGATTGGATCCATGCTAATTGTTGTATCCCTTCTACTATGCATCACAGTCTGGTACAGTGGATCGAGGACAGAATTGAGGTCGTCCACGGTGAAGCCCCATCTACTGTTGCATCGGCAGAGTTGGAAACTTATGAGCAAACCAGGTGTATATCTGGCGAAGCCTGGGATAAAGAGTTCCTCAAAATCGCCGATTACCGCATCAAGCCGATCCAAGCAGTCAGTCCTGAGGAGGGGTCTTAATGGATCAGTTCGCCGATGATGGAAAATTGGGGCAAGACTTTATGTCTGCTGATGACTTGCTCGAGATCGACATCAGCGATGGTAGTAAATCTAGGCCTACTTTTATTAGTGCTAAGTTAGATTCCTAATGTAAGCAACAGTTAACCGATTTATTGAAAGAGAATAAAGATTGTTTTGCTTGGGATTATATAGAGATGCCTGGTTTAGACCGATCGATAGTTGAACATCGGTTATCCATCAGGTCTGGTTTCTAGCCACATCGGCAGCTGGCACACCGATGCAATCCTACTATCTTACCCGATATTAAGGCTGAGATTACCAAGTTGATCGAAGCTGGATTTATTCGGCAATGCCGATATGCCGATTGGATTTCTAATGTGGTTCCTGTGTATAAAAAGAACGGAAAACTTCGTGTGTGCATTGATTTCAGGAACCTTAACAAGGCTACGTCGATGGATGGCTACCCGATTCCTGTTGCCGATCTGCTGATCGATGCTGCTGCTGGACATCAGATTATTAGCTTCATGGATGATAATGCTGGGTATAATCAAATATTCATGGATGAAGAAGACATATCCAAGACTGCTTTCCGATGTCCAAGTCACGTTGGCTTATTTGAGTGGGTGGTCATGACTTTTGGCTTGAAAAATGCCGGTGCTACTTATCAGAGGGCGATGAATTTTATCTTTCATAAGTATATCGGTAGAATAGTTGAAATCTACATTGATGACGTGGTGGTTAAGTCTGGAGACTTCAAAAAACATCTTGCCGATTTGCAGAAGATATTAGAGTGCACAAGGGAGCATGGGTTAAAGATGAATCCTAACAAGTGTGCATTTGGCGTATCGGCAGGGTAGTTTCTAGGTTTCATGGTGCATCAGAGAGGCATTGAAATCGGCAGAAAGTCTATTGATGCAATTAACAAGGTAGTTGCTCCTACGAACAAAACTGAGTTGCAGTCCTTGATCGGCAAGATTAATTTCATCAGAAGGTTTATATCTAATCTATCTGGTAAGATCAAATCCTTTAGCCCTCTGTTAAAATTGAAAGCTGATCAAGAGTTTACATGGAAAGAAGAGGAGCAATCAGCCTTAGAAGAGATTAAGAGATACTTGGTAAATCCTCCAATCTTAGTTCCACCTCAACACGGGAAGCCTTTCAGGTTATATTTGTCTGTCGATGACGGTGTTATCGGATCAGCCTTAATTCAAGAGTTTGAAGGGAAGGAACGTGTAATATATTACCTGAGCAGAAGATTGGTGGATGCTGAAACCAGATATTCGGCCATAGAAAGGTTGTGCTTATGCTTATATTTCTCTTGCATTAAATTAAAGCATTATTTACTGTCGGCCGAATGCACTGTTGTCTGCAAAGATGATGTGATCAAGTATATGCTGTCAATGCCGATTTTGAGTGGACGAATCGGTAAGTGGATTTTGGCACTGTCAGAGTTTGACCTAAGGTATGAATCGGCTAAGGCTGTTAAGGGTCAGGTGATGGCCGATTTTGTTACTCAACACTGCAATATGGTGAGCTTTGTTGAGATTGCTCCTTGGGCTTTATTATTTGATGGGTCTACGTGCAAGGATGGAGCAGATATCGGCATTCTCTTGATTTCACCCCGAGGACAGAAGTATGAAATCTCGCTGCCGATTGTTGCTACTTCGACAAACAATCAGGCTGAGTACCAAGCTTTGCTTAAGGGGTTAGAACTACTCAGGGAGGTGCGTGCCGATGCTGTTGAAGTCTTCAGTGATTCCATGTTGGTGATTAATCAATTGATCAGGACATATGAATGCCGAAGCAAGGTGTTAATTGCAGCCCATGAGCGGTGTTTGCAGTTGTTGAAAGAGTTCAGAGAATACCGCCTTGAGCATATTCCAAGATTGCATAATGAAGAAGCCAATCGGTTAGCACAGAATGACTCAGGATATCAGCCGATTCAAGAAGTTACGACATCGGTAACAGTTGCCGATGACTGGAAAAAGGAGATTGCCGATTACTTGAGGGATCCATCCAGGAAAGTTGAAAGGCGTCTAAGGTTCCAAGCTACTAAGTATGTTCTCCTCGATAGTGAGTTGTATTATCGGACAATTGATGGAGTTTTACTTAGATGTCCCGGCAAAGAGGAATCGAAAGAGTTGATGGGTGAGATCCATGAAGGCGTATGTGGAGCGCATCAATCGGCATTCAAGATGAAGTGGATGATTAGGCGGAATGGATATTATTGGCCGACAATCCTTGAAGATTGCTTCAATTATTTCAAAGGGTGCCAGGGCTGTCAGAAGTTTGGTAATGTACAAAGGGCACCTGCATCGGCAATGAATCCTATAATCAAGCCTTGGCCATTCAGAGGATGGGCTATTGATCTCATCGGCCAAATTTATCCGCCGTCGAGCAAGGGGCACAAGTTCATACTTGTTGCTACCGATTACTTCACCAAATGGGTTGAGGCAATCCCCTTGAAAAAGGTGACATCGGCAAACATGGTAGATTTCGTCAAGGAGCACATCGTTTACCGATTCGGTATTCCTTAGACTATTACTACCGATCAAGGGACCATGTTCACATCGGGAGAATTTGATGAGTTTGCTGCTAGCATGGGTTTCAAGGTGTTAAATTCTTCTCCTTATTATGCTCAAGCTAATGGTCAAGCTGAAGCAACTAATAAAGGAGTCATTAAGCTTATAAAGCGCAAGATTGAGGAAAACCCTAGAAGGTGGCATGTAGTATTAAACGAAGCTTTGTGGTCATATCGGATGGCTTGTCATGGTGCAACCAAGGTCTCGCCGTATCAGTTGGTTTATGGACACGATGCTGTCCTACCTTGGGAAATCAAAACTGGTTCTAGGCGATTATCTTTTCAGGATCAATTGACGACCGATGATTATATTACTCTGATGAAAGATGAGTTGGAAGATTTAGCAGGTCATCGGTTGAGGGCATTAATTAGTATTGAAGAGAACAAGAGGAGGGTTGCCAAATGGTATGACAAGAAAGTAAAGGTAAAGGAGTTTGCCGATGGTGATCTGGTTTGGAAGTTGATTTTACCGATTGGGACTAAGAGCTCTAAATTTGGAAAGTGGTCCCCTAATTGGGAGGGTCCTTATCGGATAAAACAGTCTGCTCCTGGTAATGCGTACATTTTGGAAACCCTCGAAAGAGTGGCGTTCTCTAGAGCGATTAACGACAAATACTTAAAGAGGTATTACCCTAGTATATGGGTGGACGCGTAGTGCTCAGTTAAATGCCGATGCACGAGAAGTTGTATAAACATCGGTAAAACAAACTAGCATTATATTACAAGTCAAAATCAAGTATCAAAGTTACATTCTTGCCGATACAACAGATATTACAGTAAGGAGTGGATGGCTGATATCGCACGCAGGCGAATTTGCTCTATTTCGTTCATCTCCTTGGCATCGGCATCGGCAGAGCCCTCAATCGGCTTGAGTTTCTTCTTCCATAGGATGGCTTGTCGGGCGTTCCGATCCCTTTCTTGCCGCAGGACCTTGATGGAGTCGGATAGTTGGGTTTTCTGCTGGTTGGCTGCAGTCAGATCCCCTTCGACCTTCTGTAATTCCGCCAGTAGCTCCTCCTTCTTTGCCGACAGTCGGGAAATTTCTTGATCAAGATTGCCGATGGAGACTTCTGCTTGACCGATGCCTTTGTGCTTCTCATCGGCAATGGCTTTGAACTTAAGCTTTTCTTTCTCGCTCTTGGATTGAGCGGCCCTATCGGCAATGCGATGGGTAAGCTTCTGATATTGGATCTGCTTAATGTCGAGGAAAGTTGCCTGAAGAAGGATTTCTGCCATATCGGCGGGGAGGTGGCTTTGGATGTCCTTGAACGCAATCCTTGTTGCCGATGAATCTTGGACGAGCTGGGACATTTCTTGTAGCAGCAAGGAAAGCAATTCTTCCAGTTTAGATTTAATCTCTGCCGACAAGGTTGGGACGGAGCTCTCCTCTTCATCGTCATCGGGGACGTCGACTGCAAAGGAAAATAGGTTGTCCGCTTGAATACGGCCTTGACGTTCATCCTCGTGTTGAGGGTTCAGGCTGTAGGAGAAGAGGCTGTCCGGAGAGTCCTAGGCCTAAAAACAGAAGGGTTAAAGTGTGCCAATTATAAAATTATATTATGAGCTTTAAGGTAATCGACTTACCGTCTTGAAGCGGATCTCCTGCCTGGGACTTGGCATACTGGATGGTCCAGCTTCATCTTGGACATCGGCAGCAGATGCCGATGACTGGGCCCTTGTTGGAGAAGCAGCCGACGCTGCTGGTGCTGGCATAGTTGTTGCCGGCGTCGCTTCCGATATGGTGGCCGGTTCTTGTGGCGGCGGTCCCACTCTATCATCTGGGACTTCGGCCGACGGTGCCGATGCCGACGTTGCCTCTGCTGCTACGACCGCTGGAGTTGTTTCTTCACCGGGCAATCTGGCTGATGGTGCCGATGACGATGCTTCCGCTATTGTAGCGGGCGGAGTTATAGCTTGGTCTGGGACGTCATCCATCGGTTGATCAGGCACACGAACTGATGGAGGTTCTGCCGATGACCCGCCGGTAGTTGGCGCAACTGGGACCAATGAGGGTGCCGTTGATGGTGCATCGGTAGCTGATGGTGCAGTTGGAGCCGATGGTGAAGGAGAAGCCAGCCTTAGGCGCCTCTTTTTCGTCGGCGCAGCAGCAGGGGAGCCGACCCGCTTTGATGAAGACTGGGGGGCATCGACAGCTGGGCTGGAAGGTGTTTGTCTACTGGAAGCAGATGCCAATGACCATAGTGCCTGAAAAGTATAGAACAAGTTATACAAGATGGAATGTTGCCGATAAAACAATATGTAATCGGTACAGGTAAAAGCGAGTTTACTGCATAAACCCGTGTCAGGGCAACGGCAGCGGCCGATGTAGCCTGGGCTTTTGTGGGTGTCGGTGTAGATACCTGTTGAGGCGTGAAGGCGGCCAGCGTCGGAGCTTTGGTGCCGATGATCGATATGGGGCTCATTATCCGAAGATTAAAGGGCCTACCACTGTTACTCATTGTGGGAACCGGATCATCGGCCTGTCAGGCGCAAAAGAGTTAAGTGCTGATACCAATGACAAAAATAAAGTAATAAAATAGATCAGATGGCAGACTTACTGCGTCATCGGGGATGATGTAATCGGCGTCAATCAAGTGCCGATAGTAGTGCGAAGACTTGGTGAGTAGCTGGCACTTCCACTCTTGCCACCAAGACTTGAACTCGTTGGTGATGAAGGAGGTTGGCGACCAGGAAGACAAGTCTAGGTCTGACAGATCGGCATCGGCAGGAAGGTTGACGACTTTGTTCCAGTCTAGATTACTGGAGATTATCTGCCTGCGTCTTACTACCTTAGAGTAGCAGAGTTTGATCGGCAGTTGGTCAAATGCCAGTTGTCTCGCTGCCGCCGATGGGTAGTAGAACTCGTAGGATGGTGAGGCATTCTTCCCAGATCCAAAGATATTTACTGGAATAGCTCGGGAGTAATGCTGGCCCTCATGATTGCTTGGTTCTCGAGCAGGCTCACATCGGTCAAGTTGAACAGCAGCGGAAACTGGTTGTGTTCATCAAGATATGGCCACCAGGTCCGTTCCGAGGAGGGAAGTCCGTTGTAAAACTTCTGGAAATAATAGCCGAAGTGCTCTACATCAGCATCGGTACCTGGCAGCACTATGATGGCCTCTCCAAAATTAAGCGGAGGGCGAGTTGCCGATTCATCGTCCCCGTATCGGTAATCTTCTGATATGTCCCTTGGGAATTGTTGGGCAAACAAATCAAACTGGAGGGCCTTGTGCATGTGCGCGTTCAACCACAGATTGACAAACCACCAGGGACCCCCAAGGTTGCCGATGGGTTCTCCCAGCAGTAACTTCTGAGATACTTGATGTAGCAATCGGTATACTGATCCCAGAAGGTACCTGCCTAGAGGAAGCCTTGTTCCATCGGCAAGTAGTTCAACCGCTGGAAGGTGCATGGTGGTCGGACCGATAGTTTTGCCACAGAAGACGAATTTTTCCAACCACATGTTTAAGAAAATGGCGTGCTCCCATTGGGTTACCGATCCGGTTTTCTGGTTCTCTTTGATGTAGCCCGTCCAACCGCCGATATTCCGGGTGTTCACCTTGTACTCGGATTTTCTGTTGAAAAGGGTGAACGTATCGGCAGAGGTGATGTCCAAGCCGGTCAGCATGTAGACATCGACAAGAGTTGGGGTAGCTGGTCCATGCCTAAAGAGGAAAGCATTCATACTATCGGACCAGAAGTATGAGGCTGCCATCATTAAGTTTTCGTTCTTCTCCATATCGGAATTGAAAGCCTAATGCACTGATCCAGATTGCGTTCTTGCCAGTACACTTGCTGTGATCTGACCACTCTCAGGTACCAGTTTTTCCATCCTTTGGTAGGTTTGGGCCATGAGCGGAATGTGTCCTTCCACAGTCCTAGATCAAAACGCTCAGATCTGAACGGTACCCGGTTGGTTTCTGCATTAATGATGAAGGTGGGGTATGGATTGCCCATTGGGTCTAGGCAGCTGAGGTTGGAGCCGATGAGTGGAATCACTACCTTATTGTACAGTTCCTAGGGTTCGAAGAAAAAAGGGACGAATCAGAATGAGGATAAATCCAGATTTTTGCGAAGAACCGTACAGGAGGTTGGATTAGGCGGGAATAAGCCTTACCTTTGGAATGTCGACGTGGATCGCCATTGGAGTCAAAGGAATGCTTGTAGTTCGTCCTTGGATTACGAAGGAGTACTGTTGCTCGAGCTTGTGTTCTTCAGAGCGGCTGTAGGTTAAAGATGAAGGCAGGAAGGTGAAAGTAAAAGTGGGCTCGGGTAAAAAGGCGGTGTGGATTCCGGTAACTTTTATAAGCCTTCTCAGGCTATTTTGGGGTTCTGTTTCACACTGTGAAGGAATGTGGAGAGGCCCGCGGTAGATACGCGAGGTGATCGAGGTGGTCTGCAACATTTGTGCTACAATCGAGGGATTTTATTATTAAATTGCAATTCCACACGCGGGGATCAAGGGAATCGTATGTCTATCTCGGAGGTAACGGCTACAACAACGGCTACAGCAACGGCTACAGTGGAGAGAATTTCGGCACGTAAAGTATTATACGCTCCGAAACTGGGGGCATGTGTTGACACCATTTTTCAACACGTGTCAAATGGGCTGGGGCTTGACTGGTCAGTGGCTATTCTCCATCGGTATCAGGAAAAGTTTGAGCCGATATTGCCGATGGAAGAGTGCTGCGGGAAGACCAAGTGCGTTGCCGATGAAGACTGGATGATCTTTGCCGACAAAGGTCAATTGGTGAAGTCTTGCTGAAGCTGATTGCCAAGGAAGTCATTGCCGATGGCCGATGAAGAGTCATTGCCGATTGCCGATGAGGGGTCATTGCCAATTGCCGATAGGGGATGATTGGTGAAGTTACCAGCGTAAGATTGCCGATCGGGAAAGTGTTGCCGATGCCGATGGGCGTAACTTAGCACTTGGTGGCAGCAGAAGACTACAGGTGGCCAAAGAAGGAAGTTGCAGGGATCTGCCGATGGAAAGCTTCCATCGAGGAAAAGTATTAAGGAAACTGGTGTTTTACCAGTATTGTTATTATGGTAGTTTGAGTCTGGCTCTTGCATGAGTCATTTATCTTCCTTTAAAATAAGTGTGTTCGTTTAGGAAATAAATATTGTTATCCGGCTCCTGCGCGAGTCAGTTTCCTTTAAAGTAGGAGATTGTTTTAGGAAGGATACGTGTCGTGTCTTTGTACAACTCTCCATGTGGGAGTATAAATATGTGCCCGAGGGCTATGAAAAGAACAATCAATCCAACTCAAAACAAATCAATTTTATCTTATTCTACCTTTTATCGCAATTTACCCTTTTATGCATTAGTTATAGCTATTAACGAGTTCTTTCAAGCTTCGACGGGCTGCATCACCTTGATCTCCGTCAAAACTTCGTAAGTTCCGCGTGGGAGTACCTCTGAGCTTTGGCAATCCGGGCGCATCGCTGTTTGCCTCGTTCAGCTCTGCTCTAGTTATCCTGATTAAGCCCCAATTCCAGCATCCGGGCGCACCGCCGTTGTCTAGATTGGATCTTGTTCTATCTTTGATCAATCTGAGCCTTGACGTCCGGGCGCATCACTGTCGTCTTGTTCAGTTTTGTTCTAGTTATCATCCTTGTCGGTTGATTGGTCAAATCGACTGGCACGCCTCCGGAATACCGAGCTTTGGGTAATAGCCCGAGGTATTCACAGATCCTGACGTTTTTTGTGTCAACAGTGCCAGAGGGAGGGGGAGCCGTCAGCGGGGCACCACCGCGCTGAGGCCGAGACACGCGACCGGAGAGAGGGAGGGGCGTCGGAGGCGAAGGTGTATGGTTCCGTACGGCGCGGGTGTAAGGCCCTAATCCAAGGCTAGAGGGGGGTGAATAGTCTAATCTGAAATTCTAAAGCACGACTCAACAACAAGTTAGAAAACTAAAAGGGGAAGCTTGACTAGCAATAGCAAAACTAGGAAAGCGAAGCCTCCTAACACAATTTCTTCCCTAATATAGCTATAACCACTCAATTCCTACTCAAGTCTAGAAGCCCTCTAGGCACAACCTAATATACTAAGCAAGTATGAATAGGGTAAATGCAAAGGAGGAAGGAGTGATTTTACCACCGAGTAGAGGAATGAACCAATCACAATGAGATCACCAAGAACACAAAGATGACACTTGATTTTGCACCAAGGTTCACTAGTTTGCCCACTAGCTACGTCCTTGTTGTGTCGGCTCACTTACTTGGAGGTTGAAGAGCTAATTGGCATCACACGCCAAACCCGTCACCGGGTGCCTCACAACCAACACAAGATAAGGGCACTCAATGACACACGCAATCCACTATAGTTACCTTTGCGATCTCCCACGGGGAAGGCACAAGAACCCCTTCACAATCACCACTTGTGGTCGACGAAGCACAACACCAAGCTTCTCGAATCCACACCGCTTGCAATGTTGGCAGGTTGGAGCACTTGTATGTTGATGTCATTTGGTTGAGATGATGAACTAGCTTGAACTTGATCTTCACTTGCATTTGCTTGATCTTGAGTTGGAGAACCACTAGCTTGATCACTTGGAATGGTTACTTGATCTTCATCTTGGACTTGTCTTGGTCTAATGTCACCAATATCCATATCTTTCATAGCATTGACCAACTTGTCACCTCTCACATCATCCAAGTTTTCTTCTTCATCTTGAGAGCCTTGAGTTTCATCAAATTCAACATCACGTACTTCCTCAAGAATGCCACTAGTCAAGTTTCATACTCTATAAGCCTTGCTAGTTGTTGAGTAGCCAAGTAGAAATCCCTCATCACATTTCTTTTCAAACTTGCCCAACCTTGTTCCCTTCTTCAAGATATAGCACTTGCATCCAAACACCCTAAAGTAGGAAATGTTTGGCTTTCTTCTATTCAATAGCTCATAGGGAGTCTTCTCAAGCACTCCATGACAATAGAGACGGTTGCTAGAGTTGCAAGCCGTATTGATAGCTTTGACCTAAAAAGAATCACAAACATTGTACTCACTTAGAATTGATCTTGCCATGTCAATCAAGGTTCTATTTTTTCTTTCAACTATCCCATTGGATTGAGGAGTGTACTTTGGAGAGAATTGATGATTGATTCCAAAGTCATCACAAAGATCTTCAATTCTTATGTTCTTGAACTCACTCCCATTGTCACTTCTAACTCTCTTGATAGTTGTTTCAAATTCATTTTGGCACCTCTTGACAAATGACCTGAAGATATCAAATGTGTCACTCTTGTCACTCAAGAAGAATACCCATGTGTATCTTGTGAAGTCATCCACTATCACAAATCCATACTTATTGCCACCGATGCTCATGTAAGTTGATGGTCCAAAGAGATCCATGTGCAATAACTCAAAATCTTTGCTTGTACTCATGATGCTCTTCTTTGGATGAGTATTGCCAACTTACTTTCCGGCTTGACATGCGCTACATAGCTTGTCCTTCTCAAATGTGACATCTTTCAAACCCTTCACTAGATCATGCTTGATTAGCTTGTTCAATTGTTTCATGCCAACATGTCCAAGCCTTCTATGCCATAACCAACCCATGCTAGATCTTGAGATGATACATGTAGAGAGTTGGGTCTCACTACCATTGAAATCCACTAGGTAGAGGTTCTCATACCGAAATCCCTTGAAGATCATGTTTGAACCATCTACACTAATGATTTCCACATCCTCCACTCCAAAGATGCACTTGAAACCGAGATCACACAATTGGACAACCGACAATAGATTGAACTCAAGTCTTTCCACTAGAAGCACATTGCATGCTTAGATCATTGGAGATAGCAATCTTCCCAAGCCCTTTCACCTTGCCTTTGCCATTGTCACCAAATGTGATACTATCGAAGCCTTGTGTATTATCTTGGTTGATTGAGTTGAACATCCTTCCATCACCGGTCATGTGTTGAGTGCACCCACTATGAAGCACCCAATACCTCCCTCCGGCTTTGTAATTGACCTACAAGAGAGATCAATTCTTTTTAGGTACCCAAACTTGTTTGAGTCCTCCAAGGTTAGTTACCAAAGATTTTGGTACCCAAATGGACTTTTTGGAAGCCATCCATAGTGCACCAACAAACTTGGGATGAACACCATTAGTACCCTTGGAAAGTACATAGAATGAATCAACTCGCATGGAGGATACATCTTGTTTGGTCTTCTTGTTCTTGCATGCTTGCTCATTGTGACCAACTTGCTTGCAACTCTTGCAATAGCTACCGGTGTTCTTCACAAAACGAGTTTTGTGAGAAACAAAGGCGGCCTTGCCTTTCTTGGGGATATAGCCCAATCCCTCTTTGTAGAGAGATGCTCTTTGGCTACCCAAGCACATAAGCAAGTGGTCCTCACCTCCATAAGCCTTAGCTAAGGAGTGATTGAGCTTTGTAACCTCATTCTTGAGGGTTTCATTTTCCACCATTAGTGAAGCATCACAAGTGACACCATCACTAGTAGATGAAGTAGGAGTGATAGTGCTACAAGAGGGGTTAGTGGGGCAACAATGATAGGAGTATAGAAAGATTCATCAAGAATATCACAAGTAACTCCCATGTTACATCTTTGAGCAATCTCCTTCTTACTTTGGTCGAGGAGAGAGGAATGAGCTCTTTCAAGCTTAGAGTGAGACTTCACTAGCTTCTCATGGGCTTCCATTAGCCTCTCATAAGATGCTACAACCTCATCAAGGTTTTGCTCAAGAGCCACATTGGCCTTGCGCAATTCCTTACACTCCTTTCTCTTCTTGTCAATGTAATCCTTAGCTTGCTCAAGCATGTCCATGAGTTCCTCCTTTTGAGGGCTCCTCACTATCACTATCGCTCTCACTCTCACTCTCATCATGAGAAAGTACCTTAGTGGACTTAACCATGAAACATGATGATGGAGTGTCAAATAAAGAGATCTTGTCCCTCATTGCAATACTTGCAAAAGCCTTCTTCTTGGTAGTGGTATTCTTTTCTTGATCACTATCATCACTACAAGAAGAGTCACTATCCCAAGTAACAATGTGAGAGTAGCCCTTCTTCTTCTTGTTGTCAAATAGGGGCTTTTTCTCTTTCTTGCCCCTCTTCTTGTGATCATCATCATCCTTGTCACTATTGTAAGGACAATGAGCAATGAGATGATCAAAGCTTCCACATTTGAAGCACTTTCTTGGATCATCATGATTCTTGAAAGAAGTTTTCTTCCTTCTTGCACCATAGCCCTTCTTCTTCATGAATCTCCCAAATTTCCTCACAAAGAGAGCCATCTCCTACTCATCAAGATCACTAGCACTTTGGTCTTCACTTTCACTAGATTCTTCACTCTTGCTCTTGCCTTTGCTCTTATGTGATGAAGTAGCCTTGAAGGCTATGCTCTTATTCTTCTCATCCTTCTTGTCTTCCTTCTTGACATCCTCTTCCTTGTTCTCCCAATAAGCATCTTGAGTCATGACATCTCCCAAGACTTGATTAGGAGTCATGGTGTCTAGCTCACCTCTCACAATCAAGGTCATAAGTGTGTCAAACCGGGATGGAAGACACCTCAAGAACTTGTGAGAGAAGTCCTTGTCCTCAACCTTCTCCCCAAGAGCCGTGAGATCATTGACTAGCACTTGAAGTCGATGAAACATCTCCGACACATTCTCATCATCCTTCATCTTGAAGCTTGTAAATTTCTCCTTGAGAATATATGCCTTAGCTCCCTTGACGGCTTGTGTGCCCTCAAATGATTCCTCAAGCTTCTTCCAAGCCTCATGAGCACTCTCTAGATTCTTGATTTGTTCAAAGACCTTCTAATCAAGAGCCTCATGGATGGCACTAAGAGCAATGTCATTGTGTTGAAGCTTCTCTTCTTCTTATGGAGTTGGAGCCTCCATATTGGCAACCTCAAACTTCTTGTCCACCACAAGCCACACCTTCCGGCTAATTGACTTGATGTGTGCGGTCATCTTGACCTTCCAATAGCCATAGTTGGAACCATCAAATCTTGGTGGTTTCTTCATGTTGTTGATATGAGCCATGATCACATCGTAGGTTGTTAAGCCTCAAATCAACGGTGTACTAGCTCCGATACCACTTGTAAGGTCCTAATCCAAGGCTAGAGGGGGGTGAATAGCCTAATCTGAAATTCTAAAGCACGACTCAACAACAAGTTAGAAAACTAAAAGGCGAAGCTTGACTAGCAATAGCAAAACTAGGAAAGCGAAGCCTCCTAATACAATTTCTTCCCTAATATAGCTATAACCACTCAATTCCTACTCAAGTCTAGAAGCCCTCTAGGCACAACTTAATATACTAAGCAAGTATGAATAGGGTAAATGCAAAGGAGGGGGGAGTGATTTTACCACCAAGTAGAGGAATGAACCAATCACAATGAGATCACCAAGAACACAAAGATGACACTTTTCACCAAGGTTCACTAGTTTGCCCACTAGCTACGTCCTTATTGTGTCGGCTCACTTACTTGGAGGTTTAAGAGCTAATTGGCATCACACGCCAAACCCATACACCGGGTGCCTCACAACCAACACAAGATAAGGGCACTCAACGACACGCGCAATCCACTAGAGTTACCTTTGCGATCTCCCGCAGGGAAGGCACAAGAACCCCTTCACAATCACCACTTGTGGTTGACGAAGCACAACACTAAGCTTCTCGAATTCACACCGCTTGCTCTAAACCGTCTAGGTGAAGGCAATCACAAAGAGTAACAAGAAACTAGCAGCGGTATCAACTCTCAAGTGCCACTAGAATGAATCACTTCATGCAATGCACTTGATCACTCAACTCACTCAAAAGGATGATCAAAATCAACAAAGAGATGAGTGGGAGTGTGTGTGGTTTGCTCACAAGAGTATGCAATCAACCAAATGCGCAAGAAAGGTTCCTAAAACCAGTCACATACCCTTATATAGCCTCCTCAAAGAAACTAGCCGTTTTCCCCTTTTTGGAGCTGCAAACCGTGACCACCGGACCACTTTAGTCGCCACCGTCGGACCATAGCAGGTGGTACGACGTTTTGTAATTCGACCGTTGGCGCGCTGAAAACGTCATCGTCGGACCACTCGCCACCGTACGGACAAAGGTCCGACGCCTGGTCCGATGCTTGGTCCGACGCTTTGGCCTCAGCCAAAGCCTGATTCCAGTAAGCACCCAAGCTCCGGACCACACCACCGAACTAGGCCACCGGACCATAGCAGGTGGTTCGGTGCCTCCTTCAAGTCTTGATCTTGGCATCCAGTAAGCACCTGTGCTCCGGACTAGACCGTCGGACTAGGCCGTCGGATCATAGCAGGTGGTCCGACGCCTGTCTTTGCCTTCTGCTGAAACTGGATCGAGCCACCGGACCACTTGTCTATGGTCCGGTGCTCACTTTGAGCTCTGGTCCGACGCTTCCTCCAGTTGCTGGTCAATGCTGGGAGTAGCCACCGGACCACTTGCCTTGGTCCGGTGCTTTAAGCACAACTGGTCCGACGCTCTGTCTTGAGCTGCTTCTTCTTCTCTTTTGCTTCCCTTGCTTCTCATGTGCCACCACCAAGTATATTACTGACTTATGTAAGTGTGTGGTAAATTTTAACAAGTTTTATAAGGTTGCTCATTAGGTTTTATATGTAATGCAATGGATGATCACCTAATGGCACTTGATAGGTGTAACCACTAACTATTTTTCCCTCTTTATAGTACGGTTACCTATCCTAAATGTGATCATATCCACTAGGTGTCTTGATCACCAAAATAGAAAAACCTATCAATACCTTTGCCTTGAAAAACTTAGGATTTCCTCCTTCTTTCTTCATTTCCAAGTGTGAGCTTTTGTTTGCTTTTCCTTAGCCTCATTAGCTACATCACTTGTCTCCTTCATCTTCTTCATAGTGTACTAAACCTATTCATCCTCTTAGAGCTAGGTTAGTACATATGTTTCATCAATTACCCAAAACAATAGAGATCTTTGAGCAGGGGAAACGACTGGATGAGGGCGGGCTATTGGGCAAATAGGAATGAGTCTGACGAGAGGATTTTGATGTCCAACTAAAATAAAGTTTGTAGTAGAGGTCATGATGAAGCTGCGTTTTAACACCAGCACCCATATTTAGCTATGAGGGCAAATATTTAGCTTAGGGCCTGTTTGGATGCACCAACTAAACTTTAACTAGCTAAATTTAGCTGCCATGCATCCAAACAGGCTAGCTAAAACTCTAGCTAAAGTTTAGCTGGTTTTAACTAAGATAGCTAAAGTTTAGTTGAGTTTATTAGCTAGTGCATCCAAACACCCAACTAAAATTTAGCTAGCTAAAATTTAACTCTGAAATTTTAATTGGGTGCTTCCAAACATGAGCTTAGTGGTATAGTTACTTCACTAAAGGTGAGGGTTCGAAATGAGGTTTAGGCTAAATCACTCTGCTTAAGTTCATGTCATCAAATCAAATCAATCAAAGACATAATAACTAATATAAAAACCTTGTTTAGATGTGTTGAAAATTTTAAACTTTACCAGATTCTCTATCACATCAAATCTTTAGACACATGTATGGAACATTAAATATAAGTAAAATAATAATTAATTATACAATCTATCTGTCATTTGTGAGAGGAATCTTTTAAACCTAATTACTTAATGATTAGATAATAATTGTCAAATACAAATAAAAATGATACAGTGCAAATTACAAAAGATTGTGCATTTAAACAAGACCAAAGTTTTGAAAAACGTTGGGAGTCCCGATTCTCCAGAACTCCAAAATTCCGACACCTTAGGGGCAGGAAAGTAATTCTCCTTGAATTGGAGAGGAGGTTTGTTCTTTGATTATACGCACGTGCCTGCCAAACCCTGTAAAAAAAAACAAAGAAAAACCGGGAAAACACCTCGGCCTCACTCGCCCCCGGCGCCCGCCTTTCCGTCGTCGGCGCCGCCGACGCCGCCTGCAGCTGCCGCCGTCATTCCGGCCGCCACACCTTCTCTACCTCACGTGCTCCCGCAGAAAGACTCCCCAAGGGCTAAGGCCCTTCCTATCCACGCGGCACCAGAGCAGCAGAACCCTAGATAAACCCTCTCGCGGGCTAAGCCCCGGCGGCGGCGATGGCGAGGGTCCCTCCCGGCGAGTGGGTACCCCACGTAGAGGTCTACGTAGACGTCTCCCGCCCCGCCGCGCAACACGTACCGCTCTCTTTCCTCTCCTCTCCTCTTCACTTCCCTTCTCTCCAGTTGCAACTTTGGTTCAGTTAGCTTGTGCTTTGAGTAATTCGGCTTGTAGTATCCCTAATATGAGGTTGATATTTCGGCTGCCGGAAAAAACTTTTGGGTCATATGCGCGATTTGATTGAACACATTCAGTTTTAGATTCTGTGTAATCCTAGTGCAAAGAACTACTGTTTGGTTAATGCTTGAGGTGAAAATCCGTGAATGTTGCTGCTTGCTAGATTAATCCGATCAGTAAAAAAATGTTCCTTTCATTTACCTAATGCTGCTGGTTTCATTTGTATCCTAAATCTTAATGGTGTAATGATGTGGGTGTGCAACAGTCTGCTAGTGTGGATGCTCTTGCTGCCCTGGTGAACAAGGACAAGTTGACCCTCTTCGATTTGGTATGCCCCAGCCCCCAAGATATGATTTTGTAGTGTGATCCACCATATGGGGAAAGTAGGTTGACTTCGTTCTGTTTCTCCTTGGTGATTTTGTTCAGGTATCCAAGATGGATATGTATTTGACGACAACAGACCACATTGTCAGATCAAGAGGTTTGTTTATCTCTTTTCTCTGTTGTGGTTACCTTCCATGCTATGTTTATCATGATTTCTTAAGTGACGATAAAATAGTATAATTCAAAGTTTGAACCTTCTTTCTAAGTTTGTTATTAGGAGGTATGTGGCCTGTGGCTAGTTGGCATGCTTTAAGGTGCTATATGGTTGCTCTTACTGCTAGTCCCTTTGAAGATGAATAGTTCAAATGCTATCCTTTTTGTGAAGAACTGAAGACTGTTGCAGTTCTTTCTATTCAAACAAATGCCAACTCTATACGACAATAGAAGCACACAGGGATGTGCATGCCCACATGCATATTGGCAGTACAAACTGAAAATGGCAAGGAAGAGTGTGCCACTTTATTGGATCAGTGATTGCATTTCCAGAATTTTGAAAGTTGTTCTGAACTTACCGTTTCAATCTAACCTGCTGAACTTATCTCTCTTTGCATCCGTTCTTGATAGATTTGAACTGAATATCACTCCTGCTACTGCTATACACATGTTTTTTTGCTTGCTGGTGATTTATTTTTAAGCTTTTATTTTACAGGAATACTGCTTCTGGGGAGATATTGTCTCGAATTACATCTAAATGCTTAGATGTCAATACCATTACAACATTGTCAGACTTCTTTATATCAAGATTGGTAAGTTTGACGTTTTGACTAAGTGAACCATGATTATTTCCTCTAAAATACTTTCCTATAAGTTTTAAGTATAAAAAGGATGGAAGAGAAAGAACTCTGAGTCATGGTTCTATTGAAGTATTTTCTGTATGATTGCATTTTTTTTGAACAGTAGGCTGACATGTTTGTATTTACACCTGGTATTAAGTTAGTAAATGTTACCTTCTGTTCCTGCAATTTTCTTGTTGCAATCATGGACCAAGATGAAACCTAACAAGGAAACCAAGTAGGGAATGTATTGCATTTATATTTGTATAAGTTCTTATTAGACCAAGTCCTTGTTTTATAATTTAATAACAGCAGCAGCAGCAACAACAACAACAACCTTTTTGTCCTCATTAAGTTTGGTAGGCTGGAGATGAAACCTAACAAGGGCCACATGCAAGAATATGAAGAGTAATTGGTGTTTGTTGTATAAATAAAATAACCAATAGCCTTGCATTTTTCTCCCTTTCCAAGGAAAGTGTCATTGTTGTTTTAGTGATATCAACCCTTGACTGCAATCATCACATAAAAAAATCTGGCACTTTATTTGGTTTCTAAGTAATAATGAGCTTGTGTTTCATTTGCATGAGTTCCGTTTCTGCATAGCAAAACTGTCAAAATTGTGATTACAAAAATTTGTGTTTAGAGCATTACATGCCAAAGTGAGTCCCCCGGTCCCCCCTCCTATTGTGTCCTGTTTAGTGTAGATAGAGAAACTTGCATTAAATTAGTTTTCTACACAAGGTGGGGGTTTTGCATCTCAGTGAGGTGCATCAAACCTAACTACAGCATTATTTACTTAGTTGGCTGTTCAATATATTGATGTGACTTCTTGGATTTCATGTCTCCGAACACCTATCGGTTAGATTGTCTTTTTTTTTTTAAGTAAGGTGGCATATAAGCAATTTATCCAAGTCCTTTACCTTTTAAAACAATTGCATAGATGAGCTTGAGCTCTGGATCTGGTGTGGTATTTTGGTAATTTACCTTTTGGCCCTAGGTTAGACCAATAACTGAAGTTACTTGTGAAGTAGGGTGACTGATGCGGTTACTGGTCAGGTGCAAAAGGGCCTTAATTCTCTTGTCATTCTTGGTGCCTGAACTCTATCCATTGGAATCGTTGCACCTTGCATGGCAGGAGCTTTGCTGCTTGCCGAAGAGGAGGCACAGCTTTAGGGATTGGCTGGGTCTTGAGGGCTTTCCCCTCTTGGATGCTCTAGCTCCTAGTGATTAGTCTTTTTTTTTTGTCATTTATATTTCAAGTCATGGGTGTGTATGTTATCGAAGTGAAGCAAATCAGTATGCTGAAGATCGATAAATGTCATAAGTGTCTATTGACTCTATTCTTTACTGTTTGGCTCCTGTCCTTATCTTAGCAATACTCATGTCTTCTTGTTTTATTTTTTTCTATATCAGTCAGATTGGCAAGCAATACGAGGAGCCCTTGTTGGTTGCCTGGCTCTATTGCACAGGAAACAAGGTGTTGGTTATATCGCGATTGCTGATGTCAAAAGACTAGTTGAGTCTTTCTTACAGAATGTTCAAGTGCAGTCACTTGCACCTGCTGACCGCAAGGTTGGTTTGATTCTTCAGTACAAAGATGATTAGATAGGTGCATCTTAAAATCATTACCTTATGTACTGATACCTTTTTCCATCTCTTGTTTTGAATTCAGCTGTGCTTTGAAATTCTGAGCTGCATACTGAATCGGTACCCGGAAGCTGTAAAACAAATGGTGTGGTGATTACTCTATATCTGAACAACACTGGATCACTAGTATATTGGCAAAACATAATTGCTATCCTTACTGGAAAAGAACACATTTATGAGTTCTATCTGTTCATAAACTTTCTAGTTGTTAGAGTAGTATATTGCTCTCTACAATTTCTGTTCTTTTCTGTTAGATGTTTTAGGGGTGTTTTTTATTTTACTCTTTTTTGGCGATATGTTATAGAACTTTGTGATCATATCTTTTTGCAACCCCCTCTGCACCAGAATCTGATCTCCTTGTTTTTTAGTTACTAATTAGTGGTTAAGAAGAAACAGATTTAATGATATCACACACCCATAAGGCCATAATAGACCCTGACCACCACCACTTCCAAATACTCACCCACCCTAGGCAATATGCTCAAGTGTATATTTGCATTTTCCTTAAATAGTAAGCACAGTAATCATTACCTTCACAATGCTTGGATTTTTTTTTTCAAATCATGTATATCAATATGATCATGTTTCTTTGATGCAATATAACTCTGATTTAGCTTAAATTGGATAAATAGCTACCATGTATAACAACAGGATAGCAAAGTAAGATGAGATGGTGATTAGTAGGGTGGGGCAGGGGTACTTTGCAAAGCATACCATGGGAATGGGAATAACCTTTTTAAGATAATTTTTTCGAGAAAAAAAAAACTTTTTAAGATAATGCTAATTATTTGAGAGAATTCTGGTCAACATCACATCTGAGCTCATGGAGATTTAGTTTCTGTCTCACTGCCAGTTCATTTGTAAATTTGTAGTTACTGTTCTTTAGATTTATGCAGAGGCTAAATGTAAACACAAACTTAATTGATATTTCTAGGATGATGAGCAGCTGTATGGGATCTGTGAAGCAGTTGATGAAGAAAAGGATCCAGAGTGCTTGATGCTTTCTTTTCATGTAGTTGAAGTTGTCATGAAGCTATTTCCAGATCCATCTGGTTTGGCAGCACATTTTGCAGAGGATGTTTTTGAGATTCTGAGCAAGTATTTTCCTGTCTACTTCACACACGTATGCTAATTGACCAGTTTGACTGTCATTCTGTTTTCTTTGCTTCTGTCGTTCTGTTACTCAGTAGGTCTTGATCTTTCTTTCTCTAAAGTGGGATCATGATTATGTGTGTCGTGTCTGTATGCAGGGAGTGGGTAATGGTTTGGATGCTAGACGGGAAGACCTCTCTAGAGCATTGATGGTATGAATGTGTTATTTCTCTTGATTTATTTATGATTTCAACTAAAGATATGCTTGACGTTACTGAACTCTCTCTGTAATGGAGGAGTTGTAGTTTTCTGTTACTTTTTTGTGAACATGTTTGGCATCTTGTTGGCTAACAATATTTTTGAATACTTGCAGCATGCTTTTTGTTCAACCCAATATTTTGAGCCTTTTGTCATTCCTTTGCTTCTTGATAAACTTTCTTCCTCTCTTCCATTGGCAAAGGTAAGCAGCTCCACTTTCTGCATTGCTCCTACTTCAGCAATTTACCATAGTGAACGCGCTCAGTAATTTTGTAATGCTCATCTTTTATTTTCTTTGCAGATTGATTCTTTAAAATATTTGGACAATTGCATTCGCTTCTATGGAGCTGATAGAATGGTTAGACATGCATCAGCTGTTTGGTACAAGTTGAAAGAAGTGATTTTTAACCTTTCTTCAGATCAAATGTTAGTATCAGAGGCTCTGAAATGTTTGAAGACTGCTATTATGTATACTGATTCTTCAGATAAAGATCTTTTTATTAATTTGATCTTGTTGGATGAGGATATTGTGAACAAGATCCACTCTGTATCAAGTATGGAAAAGTCCATATTGAGTTCATTAGAGGACCTGACCCAACTGCATGCACTTGGAAGTGTTATTTCTATTCTTGCTGAATCATCTACATATTTCTGTACCAGAGTTCTCCAAGAGCACTTTGCACACTTGGTAGATATTGTGGGAACCAGAGCTGACTATGAATCTCGGCAGTTGAATAATTGTAATGGATCGTCTTCTGCTCCTGTCAACTATGGAGCACTCTATTTATCTGTTCAATTGCTTTCATCATGTAGAGAAGTGGCTTTGGTATCTTATGAAGATTGTTCTTCTGTTAAATTAGCAAAGGAATCCTGGCGGCCTATCTTAGAGAAAAAGCTGGAGCAATTAATCCTTCTCCTTCGATCCTTTTTACTGTAGCTTCTCAATCTATGGAGTCAATGTTCAGACAAGAATATGTCTCTTGTGTTGGTAAGTTAACATCTTAACTATGAATGTACCACGGGCACATTTTCGACACATGGACCTGATTGGTGTTGTCACATTTGTCTACACTACATTCATGCATGCATGTGTGCTCCCTTCATATAGCTCCATGTTGCCAAAGTTACGAATTCACAAATACTGCACATGGTGTCCAACTCTTTTCCAGTTTACCTATTTTGTGTTAGTGTTGTACTTATTGCATTCTGAAGTACGTTATATATTCTAATTCATTTATTTCTTATAAATGGTTTGCAGTGAAGGGCTTGCTAACACTAGCAACATTCCCGGAACAATGCTCGCCTCTCCCAGCAAATGTTTATGAGGATATTCTACATATGTTTGCATCAATAATTATAAACAAGTTTGAAAATGTAGATCTCTGGAGATTGTCATTGAAAGCATTGACTAGCTTTGGTTCATCTATTGCTGAGTTCCATGCTTCTGAAAGGGAAGTGGTTTACTGCAGAACGGTTGTTGCCAAGATTGTTTCTTTGGTTGAATCTTATGATACTTCAATGCCTCTCAGTCTAAGACTCGAAGCAAGTTATGAAGTCGGAACTGCTGGATTGAACTATATGTTAAGAGTTGCGAAATCACTTGAAGTCGCTGTTGTCACCATTATTTCTGAATCTGAGGTCTGCACGCCCTGTCGACTTCTTTTTTGTGCAACTTTCATTCTTATAAGCAACTGAACATAGTTTTTACTGATGATGCAGGCTAATGGAAGAATGGAATGTGCTGAATATGTGACCCATTTATTTGAGTGCTACTCTAGCCGGGTCCTTCCTTGGTATGACAACTTTGATTTTTAGCATGTAGTTCTGTGTCAAGAGAATTCCTCGGTCTTAAATCCTCTGCCTAGGATTGTGCAAACTTAATTGTTAAAATATGTTACAGAAACTTAACCATTGAATAGCTGTGACAGGCTATCATGTTCTGTGATAGACTTCTCAAACATGGACTAGTTCAACTAAGTGCTATTCTTTTTTCCATAAGGTAAAATTAGATGCTAAATTGTGAGATTTAGCCATTATGTAAAAATAGAAAGTTCATCTAAAATGTAGAGTTTTACAACAGCCTAGCTAAATTGGAAAACACGTATAGCAAACATGACTCGCTAGGGAAATATGGCCAGTGAGAATGGTGGGATAGCCAGCTGGGAAAAATATAAAACTATATACACAAGCTGTTGGAATGCTTTTTTGGAGCACAATAGCTATAAATGGCTTCACGAATACATTTAATCAGTCTGTTGGAGTTGCTCTAATATATTGTGGTAAGCGATCCATTCTCCCCGGGTAATAATCTCTTTTATTGCAGGTTATTAATTTCTGGTGGTGTCAATGAACTTGCATTGAACTTCGCTCTGCGTCTATTGGATGAGACTAAGGATTTGACTGTGTTAGATAGAATCAGCTCACAGGTGAAGCTCTATCAAATTGAACATTTCCGTTAATTGAGTTATTAAGAGTGCTTTGTGCTTATGGTGGTACATCTTGCATGGTAAAGTATTCTACATGTAATGATGGCACTCTAATAGCTCTTTTTCAGGGCCTCCTTGACTCACTAATGGCTGGGATGAAGCTTTTAGTTGGAGTATGTACAGAGGAGCAACAATCACTTATTGTTCAGAAAGCATCTATCATAATATCTCCAATGCTCTCACTCCCAATGAAATTGATGACAGACCGTCTTTTGGCTATAGATGAGTTAGTTCCTTCACTATCGGTTCCAGAAACAGCTCTTCTGAGCATGTTTTCATCGATTATAATAGGCCTTCGGCCTCAAACACCTGTACCAGATATGATGGTGATGATTAACCTCTTTACCGTCTTTCTACTAAATGGGAAAATGCCAGCTGCTTATGCATTAGCTTCTATTTTCAATAAATATCTACACAATCCAGAGTTTTCACATGACAATCAGTTGGATAAAATACTTGATGATATTCTTGAGAGGTGTTTCTCAACTGTATTATCCAACAGCTGCTCAAGGATATCCCACCCTTCTGCTGGCACTTCAGATGATGTCAATTTCTCAGATGTGTACACTGGAAACAAACTTTCTAAGATTAATATCTTGTCTAGCTTGGCTTGGATTGGCAAAGGATTACTTATGAGAGGAGATGAGAAGGTGAAGAACATTTCAATGTTTCTTCTTAAGATTCTATGCTCAGATGAGATTTTGTCTAGTATTCCATCCCACCAGGAAGAACCTTATGGTGGTGATTCATCAGATGCTTCTCTTGCAATATCTGCAGCTAGCGCATTCCATGTGATGATGAGTGATTCAGAAATCTGTCTAAATAAAAAATTTCATGCAAGAATAAAACCATTATACAAGCAGCGTTTCTTCTCAATACTGATGCCAATCTTCCTCTCTAAATTCAAAGAAACAACTGCAGTCATGACAAAGTAAGTATTGGTGTTCCTGTTATTTTATTCCTTTATATCTTTTACTGATTACTGCTTGCTTTTCCAGTCACATGCTTCTTACAAACTATTCTGCTCCAGTGCATCATTGTTTTTTCCTCTTTATATTATGCTTTTCTCCTTACTGGTATTCCTTTTGTAAGTTCGAGGACATGTTGAAACCTCTTTTGTTCTGGAATGCTGATGAGGGCCTTACGCGCATCTAGTTGCGATTTGTTCTGTTTATAAAGTGCTAACAAATGACATTAGACATGTGTTATGAACCTAGATCTGAATGGCCCTAACCCAAGCAGCATGGCATCATCCAGCTGATAGGAGGCCATCAGACCACAAGTGCAGTGATAGAAAGGGGCTGCCCCTACCCTAATAGATCGATATATTCTTCTTGCCTGATTAGATTGATACATCTCCACTCCTTATTGAGAGGCTTACTTGACCCCTAAGCAAGAGACCCTTATCGCTAACTAACCCTAATCCTAATGGGCCACATTACCGAAGCCGGCCCAATAGGCCCAGCCAACTTCCCATTTCACATGTTAGTGAAAGAATTGACACGGTAGCTCATTTCTGATACTCATACACTAGTTTAACAAAAAAATAGTGCTGACAACCTTAAATGAACTGAATTTCCATGGTTTTAGAAGTGGTTCAATTCATTGTTTCGTATCTTGGAAAAGCATTGAGTAAAGAAAACCACATAGCATCATCTTCCTTGCACAATGTAAAAAAGAAGTGATTTTCCTTGCACATAGCATCATTATGAGATGATATGGCAGAACAATTAGTTGCTATTGGTTCTTGATGGCTATTTTATTTGTTTTAGTTACTAATTTAAGAACTGCTTGTGTATTGTTAGCTTGCTTAATTATAATTTCTTAAAATGGTGGAAATAATCCCTATCAATTGCAGATTGGCACTATACCGAGCTTTTGGGCATATCATTTCCAATACTCCAGTACCAGCTGTTATAACCGAAGCACACCAGGTTACAGCTCTTTTGATTATGACATACATACTTATGTCCATGTAATATTAGCATTCACAGTCTAATTAACCTATTATTCCCCATCTTGCAGATTTTACTCGTGATGGTTGATAGCTTATCTAAATTAAGTTTGGATATTGAGGATAAGGATCTGGTGTACAGTTTGTTACTTGTCTTCTCTGGAATATTGATGGATGAAAAAGGTTGGATCATTTTTATTACTTCATTTTTACATTCTCGCCATCTTTTAGTGTATAGGTTAATATAGGTTGTGCCCTCCAGATGGATAAATTGCTTTGTGCTCTTTGATGTTGTCCTTCAAGTTCCTCATTTTGTTCCTTTCTTCTGCAAAATTTCATTCGTTTAATGTTATTCTGATATTGATCTAATTCAATGTATTTGATCGTGTTATTGACTTCAGTTTTTTGCTAACCAGGCAAAGAATGCATTCTGGACAATATCCAAATCACAATCAGTGCTCTTACTGAACTTGTTTCCTATCCTCACATGATGGTGACTATCCTCACAATCAGTGCTATTTTTATTAATCCATCTGTACTAATTTTCCTTCTGTTATATTTGCAAATTAATATGTTAACAACCTTTTTCCCTTAGGTTGTGCGGGAGACAGCATTACAGTGTTTAGTAGCCTTTTCTACATTACCTCACTCAAAAGTTTATCCTATGCGGCGTAAGGTTAGTTTTCTACGTGAATATCTTTCATTGGCAAAATATACATGATATGACCATTGGGTAACTATAAGGTTGATCAAATATTGATTATTGAAATCATTCCATGTTGTGGCTCATGAACCGTTGGGAAGATGTAAAGCTTCATGCTTCAGCTCTGAACTTTCAACTCGAGAAAAAAAATGAGATGCAGTATATCTCGTGACTAATTTGATATTGTTAAGTTCAGGGCATAATTCAGAGAGAAGTTATTAGGGATTAAGGGCACCCTAGCATGGCTAAACTGTTGTCACACTTACATTAGTAACCAAGTTGCCCTTACTAAAAAGAACTCATCAGATTGATCGTTCATTCAGGTTGTACAAGCAGCAATCAAGGCTCTTGATGATAAGAGAAGGGCTGTTCGTCAAGTGGCTGTTCGATGTAGACAAACATGGTGTGTACATTTTGCTGGCTACACATTTGTGAATTTTGAAATAAACAACTTTTCCGTGCCTTCTGAAACACCCTTCAACTTATGCAGGCAATCCTTTGCTTAAGGGAGTATCTTTCAGTGGTCTCACGTAGTTGGGAGTCAGCATGTTGTGACCCTGTTGGGAGTCAATGAGTATACGTGATTGGTATGCATGCTCCAATCTTATGGTTGCTTGAACTTGAGATTTGAGCATTGCAATGCCTTTCATAGGTTATTTACCTTTCTGCAATACAGGATCTATAGGGCTATCATGTAAAGGTTCAAGATCAGTTTATGTCTGCGACCTGATTCTTGGATCAGCTGCCAAGTTCCACCAGATGTTTGAAATTCTCCGAAGAACCAGGAACCATGGGAGAAATGTAAATTGGCCCTCAAATCTGTGTTGCCAGCTCTTGAGCCCTTTTCTTTTCCTTGATCCTGGACATTGCCTTGTACTAGTATGTAGGATACAAAACCAATATAGGATCACTTGAAAATGTAACCTTAGTCTCCCTAGTGCATCATGTATTCTTGGCCTCCCCGATGTTGGAGAATTGAAGCATGTCACATGCTGGCATGCGTGCATTTGTGCTAGCAGTTTAGTTTGCTTCCATGTTTCGATCAGGCTCAGCTACTCAAACACTTCTGTAAGAGATAGGAGTATTTTCCAGTACTGACCAAATTGTGTCAGGTTGTACAGTATGTAAACAATTTTCTGTGCCGTGGCGTCCATAGTCTTCCTGAACTGCACAGCACAACTATGCTGGAAAACGATGCGATAGCTTTTACCCCGGTGAATCTATATCTCACGGTCGATTGTGAACTGCGAAGTATGCAACACAAGTACACACATTTCTGGTTTTCGTTCGTGGCACGAGCAGGTCACGCGCAACGCTGTACGAATCTGAAGAGCTCAGGGACGTGGCATGGCAATGACCATGAAGATGTCGACGGCGTCAAGGTACATGCAGTATGGCCGCTGTGTGCTGGCCCGGCGCTTGATGAGGCTGTTGGTGTCGTAGATGACGAACCAGGCCGGAGAACACCAGCGCGGCGACGCACCCGTAGACCGTCGTGGCCGCAGCCCTACAGTCTACAGCAGCATCTGCAATTTCTGCTAAGGAGCTACCAATTCAGAGCAATTTCAGCTGAGAAGAACAAGCTACCAATTCAGAGATGTGCGCGAATGGTGATGGCGACGGGTTTGGAAGAAGAGAATACGAGCCGAAGAAGTGATTTTTTTTTCGAGAACTTAAGAATTCATGAATTCCACAGAAATTTGCTCGGAAACTCAGACGTACGGTCCTGGTTGGAGATGATTGGGTTTTGCAGAGTTTGGACGGCGGCGGAGGCCATGAAAGACCTGGGCCCTGGCCACCGGGTTGTCTGTTTTCAGGCTATTTTTTTTATGGTTTTCCGGTGGTTCACAACCCTGTTCTTGGCACACAAACAGAACAGGTTGTCTTCAGCTTTCAGCTGATACGTGGTGGGCGAAGTTCTTCAATGTGCCCACACGATCGCTACTTCAGCCCATTTTCTGTTGGCGTCATAGAATACATGCCGTCAGCCTCCATAAAGTAATTAAATTTAGGACTCCATAATAGATTTCAACATAAAGCAGCAAATGAAGATCATAAAGCCGATGGCTCTCCAAACTCTCGTTCCAAGGTTAGGCAACCCAAATCCAGTACCGGATCATGATCGAGGTACATATGTTTGTGATCCAACTACGTGATGATATCAAGACTCATCACTGAGCCAAGCCGAAGACGACCATACTAGTAGAAAGGCAACGCAGCTATACAACTCTCTTGGCAGTGGAATTCTGGGGGCACCGGAGCTTGATCCACGAGACGAGCATTCAGGGACCAATGTAAGGTATTCACAGCTTGCGTAGATAGATAGACAGGACGGGAGCAGAGCGCCTAGTCGGCTGCCCTGAAGAGGGTCATCAGGGACAGGAAGAGGTTGATGACGTCCAGGTAGAGGGAGACGGCTGCCCAGACGTACTGGTCGTACGTGAAGCGCCTGATGATGTTGTTCGTGTCATAGATGATGTACCCACTGAAGATGAGTGCCGCCAGCCCACCATAGATCATCTGGGAGATCTTGCCCAGTGGGAACAGTATCTGCATTTGGCAGCAACAAGGTCACCCCATCAGCATCAATTGGAAAAGATTCTAAGTCATTCACATAGACAACACAGTGATGCTTCAGAGATAGATCTCTCACCTGGATGAGTGCGAACACAAGCAGCACTATGAGGGAGGCGAACAGGAAAGGACCCAGGAAGCTGAAGTCTTTGCCCCTATTCACGGCCCAGAAAGTGTATGCAGTCAGGCTCAGCACAACCACTGTTGTCAGAATGGCAGACTCCAGAATGACCTTGCCTGTTCACACGGCAGATTATTATATTAGCAATTGCTAGACCTTAGAGAGGATTCAACTAGAAAGGGTTAAAATTCTAAGAGCAGTGCAAAGAAAGGGTTAAAATTAAGACTATGAATGCTAGCTACAGGACTTATTACATTTTATATCCCAACACATGTCTGTGTAACTAAAAGGACAAAACACATAATAACCAGAAAATAGCTGAACAAAAATAGATTACAAGCAATTCCTAAATTGTTAAGTAAAAGAAATAAAACTTTGTTCCAATTTTCAAGCCATCATTGTGAAGCTCATCAAAGTAACTTTTATGTAGTCTGGACATACAATAAAATACGACTGTTAAATCTAGAAACAAAAAAGAGAGTGCATAATTCAGTGTCCTAATTATTGGCAAAAAGATAGAGATGCAAAAGAAGAAAAAAAACTCAACCACCACATCATGCACCACTGCACCAGCTGTTGTTGCCAGCACACATGACAGAGTGACAGACAGATCATAAAGGTTCCAGAAACAAAGATGGTTCACAACGACAGTTTATAATGAATCAGCATCACTTACCAAAAATCAAATATCAAATGAACTCAACCCAGCTGGGGATGACCAAAAAGTAATAGTAATTTTCATATGAAGCATCTATCTTAGTGCATAGCCTATAACAATCTAATATTATATATAAAAAAATCCATGTATTTTGTCATTTCCAGTTGAGCCCCTCACCAAAACAGTAATCTCAAAAATTTTGGCTAAGAAGCAGCTTATTTTCATGGACAAATACCTGCCAGATCCCACTACCATTAATATCACATAGTCATGCAACATATCTTCCAGCCAATGCTTCGAAAACCGAAGGGTAGTTCAAAAAGGCACAACCAAACAAAATGTCAACTTCACAAATCACAATGGGACAAGTCGAAAGTAATTTTGCATTGCCAAATATGGTTGCATGGATATGTGATATGCATAAAGCAAGGGGCTCAGATAAGCAAACCTACAACTTGGCTCTACACAAAAAGTAGGCAAATGCCTCACTGGGCAAGTGGGCATCCAAAAGACAAGTTCCTTCAAATTACTCAGCAATCACACAAAAACTCTTCCAAAAACTAGCATGGTATTTCAAAAACAGTGTATATGCCGATAAGTGATATTGCTAATTCAAATACTTGCAAAGGAAAAGATATTGCTAACTTACACAGACAAGCACACAAAGCACTGCTTGTTACCATGGGGAAATATATTGAACCTGTCACTTTATTGTGTAATTACGCACCTTGCAAGGAAGAAAATAGAGCCAGAAACAAATAGTACTCACGTTGCTTGTTTGGACCAATATTTTACTGAAACCAATGAATAAGGATCTATTGATTTGCAAGTTTAAAATGGCACAACCCAGTCAAAGGTCAACTTCACAATAAGGCAAAAGCACAGGCAAGAGGTGCTTGTATTATATAAATGACCAATTCCACTAGATGGTGATATTCCAATTGCTTCTGACTCAGACAAGCATATCATAAAGCCACTAAGACCTACAACTTGGTCCTACACATAGACATGCCAAAGGCGCACATGGGTCGCTAGCACATGCTACTTGAGTTTTCTCTGTAAACTTTACAAAAAAAAAAAAAAAAAACTCTTCCCAAAAGTATCACTGCTATGGCATACTACATGCCAATTGCATTGCACAAGCCAAAGTGAATTCCACATTGCCAGAAAAATCTGCACCTGACGTGATATCGCCAATTTACGCAAGCCAGTGAATAAAGCAATTGAGATAAGCATATCACACAGCCACCAACACCTACAAATTTGGCTGTACACCTCACATAGGCTGCCAGGACAGGTTCCTAGAAATTTCCGTGTAACCTAACAGTCAAAACTCTGTCAAAAACTGACATGGCGTTTTACACTGATGTTGCCAATTTACACAAACAAGCACACAAAGCAACAATGGGAGATGGTAGTCAAAACAACCGAACAATGAGGCGATGGAGATGAGATGGTTACCACTGGTGAAGGCACATGTCAAGCCCACAGAGAAGCTGATGGCGACGGTGAAGAGGGCGAGCAGGATCAGGTTGACTGGGTGCTTCTCATGGTAGAAGTACAGCGGGCACAACACTGCACACGAAAAGAAAATGAACAATCATGTTCCACCATTTTCACATCCAATTCAATCCAAATAATACGCAATTCAATCGACAAGTAATTAGACATCCAATTCAATCCAAATAATACACACTTAAGGCCAGGTTCGGGGTCCTTCCTGTTCCTTCTAAACACAAAAACCCTCACGTGTGCCAACCCACCAACCCACCGAAATACACTCTTGCCACAAGGTAACGGCACCTATGCGTGCACGGTTGAGAACACGGAAGGTTCCTTCATTTTCAATTTGTCAGAATCCCTCAAAACTTTACCTAATCGCCCCACAACTCGCTGGCAGGACTAGCAGATTTCGCAGGTATCATGACATATGGGCATCCGAATCTGATTCTAACTGCAACCTTGAAGCAACGCACAGAATATATTCGACGGAATTACAGAAATACCCCTCGAACCCAACTGCTTCACCGTGCACCCGGAAATTTTCCCTAAAAACCGCCAAAAAATGATTCAGAAGTTGCCCAGTTGATCGAACTCTAGCCAGTAGCCACACAGAATGTTCCGATTCAAATATGTATTGCAACCGCAACTCGCATCCAAATTGTTAGCTGCAATCTACACGCACCTCGCATTTGCGGAACAGAAGTGGATGGACACCTTTCGTTCGAAACCCTACCCACTCTACTGTTTCCACACAACTCCAATTGAGAGGGGGGAAATCCAAAAATCCTCGAAGGAACAACTAATTTAAAGCCAGACCAGACAGAGAGGGACAGGGGATGGACGGATGGTTGAGAGCTGAGGCCTGAGGGGGTGGGGGCGGACTCACCGATGAAGGGGAGGATGATGAGGAAGATGTAGAGGCCGAGTCCGGCGTTGGTGGTGGTGAAGAAGTGCGGGATGGCGCGGACCTTGACGACGACGGCGGCGATGACGGCGGTGAGGAGCAGCTGGAGGGAGAGGATGACGTAGATCTTGCGGATGAGCGCCCAGCGAAGCTCCGGGCTCTCCTGCATCCCCGGGTAGAGCTGGCGCGCGCCGCCCGTGGCGGCGGCGCCACCCGAGGTCCCCGCCTCGACATCGACGCCCTTCTGGTACCCGAACATCCTGGCGCCTCCTCGGTCGACGGCGGCAGCCAAGGCCTCCCTCCTCTCTCCGGCCGGGTGTGGCGCTAGCTAGGGTGAAGGGTCTCGCGAGTGGGGGCGGCGGTGGCTTTGAGAGAGGGGGTGGACGGCCTAGGCCTAGAGGAGCGGCGCCTTCCTTTTGGAGACGATGCGTGGCCGCGTCTCCAGGGAAATCGTCTTATTACTCAAAAGTCGTCTGAACCGCTGCCCATGACGAATGGGCCATACGTGTGTGCGTGTGATTCGAATGGAAGGAAGGAACGCATGCGCTGCGCGCGGCAGCCCGCGTCGCTGCCGCGTGGACTTGTAGAGCCGAAGGCCGGGCAGCCCCCACAACCACAACCACACACGAAACGCAAAAACTCGTCTCCGCCTCTCCGGTCGCCCCAAACTCCTAAACAGATCCTACGCGTAGCGGCGTGGGTGAGTCGTCACAGGTCTCCAACGGGCCTGCCGGCTGGCTGGATCCCTCCGCTCCAACTCGAGTCTCCAACCAATCGTACGCGGGGCGGCTCGGTGGATAGATACATGATGATGGTATGGTAGCCGTCCCCGTCCCCGGCCCCGCGCCTGACTGACCTTGACCCCGCCCGCCCGGGCTCCTCGTTCGGTCCACGAGCACACGCCAATGGTTCCAGACTGTTGGAGTGGAGTGGGGCCTACGGTACTCCGCGAAGCCTAACGGGTGGAGCATCGGCGGATCCGTCCCCGAAACCCACTAAGAAAACCCGTCCCGGGCGGCCGGGCCTGAACCTTGGTCCGCTGGCGCTGGGAGTTCCGCGCATTCAGCATTCTCCATGTCCTTTATGCAACATAGAGAATTTTGTCTACAGTTTAAGCCTCCAGATAACCGTGTCGAATGTAATGTAATGTGGACAATTTTGTCCCAATAACGAGTCACTGTTAAAGATATACTTTGAGCAAGGTAGGGAAGTTTGCTAATGTTAAGTCTCCCAACAACTATAAAGCACAAAACTAAAACTCTGCAAAAAAAAAAAAAGTTTCGCCCCGAATATTCCTCCACGGACGAATCTATTTTTCGGCCCGCGCGTCCCTCCGTGCGACCCCCGCGCGCGGCAATCACGGACGCCATCACGAGAAACTCGGAATCCATCACTCCCCCCAAATCCGCCCGGCTCCCCTCGCTCCCCCGATATCTCCCAGTCCGCCGCCCTCGCCCTAGGCCTCACCGTCCCTCATTCTCGCGATGCGATGCGCGCCGTCGCCAGATCCCTCGCACTCGACCTCGTGCGCCACTGAGTTGCTCCGTCGTCGACACCGCCAGCACCGCCTCGCGGCGTCCGCGTCGATGACGGCGGCGGTCGACTCGAGGTGTTCGGGGTGCTCGCCGACGCCCTGACCGCTGTGACATTCGCGTCCGCCGTGACCCCTCCCTGCTCGCCAACCCAGCCCAGCGCACGGCACAGCCCATTCGCACCGCACCGCACCGCGTCGCGGCGAGCGGGCGATAGAGAGGAGAGGGAGAGGAGGAGGAAGAAAAGGGCACGAAAGCCAAGGGAAGCGGGCGCGACCACCGTCACCCTCCCCCATTCCTTGCCTCGCCTCCCGCTCCCGCCGAGGGCGTCGAATCCCCGTGGACTCCCGCCCGTCACCGCCTCCTCAGGTGCGCTTCTGCCTGGCTTCACGCTGTTCCCGTCGCCGCCGCGTCTGCTCCTCCCTCGCGGGCTCGCTTCCTTGTTAGTTTGGCCGGGAATGGCACAAGCAATTTGGTGCTGCTAGATCTGGGACGTGTGGCACGGCCGCTGCCCGCATAGATCTAGCTCCTCTCCTCCCCCCTCATTCTTGGTTGTTGGAGCTGTTTCGAATTTGGTGCTACCGGGTTTTTTTATTGAGTCGTTTAAATGAGTATCATTAAGAAAGATCGCAATTACCATTAACACACGTAACACCGGTCTAAACTTTCTTGTCAGTCTTAACCGGGTTTTTTTATTGAGTCGTTTAAATGAGTATCATTAAGAAAGATCGCAATTACCATTAACACAGGTAACACCGGTCTAAACTTTCTTGTCAGTCTTACCATTCCGTCCATGTGCTGTTTGTTTTGAAGGCCTTACGCGTGGGACCGGTCCCTTAGTGGTCAATTTTGCCCATGGCAGGAACTAGCACCGGTGCTCCTGCTTCTTCTTGCTTCATCCATATCATACTAGCATCCATATCATACTAGTACTAGCACACTCACACTTCCACGGCGGGCAGTTGGTGAGGGAGTCGTCACACGCCTCCGCCACGAGACCATCCACCTCCACAGCGTTCGCAAGGTGGTCTCCGACTATGACCACTTCCTGCTCGGCCTCGCCTGCGGCGAGCTCGTGGACACGCTCACGGCCGCCTCCGACTCCATGGCCGCGCGCTGCGCGGACCCCAGCCTTCGCGACTTCAGGGACGCCTTCCTGGAGCTGGCCAACACAGGCCGCGGCATGCCGCCGCGCTCACCCGCCCGCTGGCCGAGCGCTCGCCGTCCGCCGCGGCTGCGCCCGCCGCTAGCCGCGAGCTCGCTGGCTGCTGCTGCTGCGCACATCGCTCGTCCGCCGCTGGGCACATGCTCGCCGGCTGTCGTGGCGCTGCTGGCCGCGCGCTGGACAGCACACCAAGGGCCGCCGCTGGTGCACACGTTGGTGGCCCGTGGCCGAGCGCTCGCCGTCCGCCGCGAGCTCGCTGGCTGCTGCTGCTGCTGTGCGGGCTCGCTCATCTCCCGCTGGGCGCATGCTCGCCGGCTGCCATGGCGCTGCTGGCCGCGCGCTGGACAGCACGCCAAGGGCCGCCGTCGGTGCGCACGTTGGTGGCCGAGCGCTCGCCGTCCGCCGCGGCTGCGCCCGCCGCTAGCCGCGAGCTCGCTGGCCGCTGCTGCTGCGCGGGCTCGCCCGTCCGCCGCTGGGCGCATGCTTGCCGGCTATCACGGCGCCGCTGGCCGCGCGCTGGACCGCATGCCAAGGGCCGCCGCTAGTGCGCACTTTGGTGGCCGAGCGCTCGCCGTCGGCCGCGGCTGCGCCCGCCGCTAGCCGCGAGCTCGCTGGCCGCTGCTGCGCGCGGGCTCGCCCGTCCGCCGCTGGGCGCATGCTCGCCGGCTGTCGCGGCGCCGCTGGCCACGCGACCACCAGCGCGCTTGCCGGCACGCCGTAGGCCGCTGCTGCCGTGGTCCGCACGCCGTCTGCATGCATCTTATATGTGGAATTTGGTGCTCCACATGCTCGCCAAATAAATCATTGAAACTCATGCTTTTGTCTGCAGAGTTTGTAGGTGTACTTTGGGCAAAATGCAGTCGACAAGGAATCCCTTTCACTGAATGGCAGTGGATGCTGAGCAAGGCGTCACCGCCGGCCGTTGAGGTGCTCGGCTCTATATACGACTACGAGCACTCGTGCCGGCCGGTTCATGCCATATATTGTCAGTTTGATATATCCTCAAACTTATTGGTAGTGACCGAGCTTCGCTGTCCTGGTTTTGATAAGGTGTTGTGTTTATCAGTAGATGAGTCTGCCCAGTTGTTTGAGGAAGCAAGGGCGGTTCTGGAGGAGTGTGGTGCTTCTCACCAAGATGGATACTGTTGGTGTGTACAACAACCTATGATGCCATGGAAAGGTACGTGTTAACCTGTTCTTGTGTAACGTAGACTCATTTTATTCAGAATCCGTACTCATATCTCTGCCTGTGATACAATTACATAATCTGAATCTATTAAACAGCCACACATTTAGGATATCTAAGTGTTATTAATATGCCCATAATGCATTTACATGTGCTTCATCTAAATTTGTTAAAAAAAAATTCTGAATCGGTGTGTGGGTTTGCGTTCTTTTGTGTGTGTTGATGTGGCATGGCCCGGGCGTGGCGGCACCTGCGTCGCTGCCGGCTAGAGCTGCTGGCGCCGGAGAAGGTAGTTGGGGTGAGGGGCGGGAAACTACAGCCCCCAAGATCACTGCTGGATCTGCCGAGCTGGTGTGGCACGGGATACAACAGCATAGAGTGTTGGCCATCATTTTAGTCTTTCAAAAAACTTTCCGTCTGTTTTAGCAAACAGAATTTTAGAGGTCATATCATGTATATTTTTCGTCATATGTTTTATTATATATTGTAATTAGTGGAGTTGCAATATAATTGTTGAAAAGGGAAAGATTTAGTAAAGTGTTTGTTCTATGTTGGGAACTCTCGATGTTTCGGTATCTTCGATTGAAAGCAATCCGAAGTTTGGAGCATAATGCTATGAACACTTTTGGATCGCTCATTCTTCTTTTATTTGACGTAGCATCGCTGTCACTAAACCCTAGCAAGTTGGATTGCGGAAAAAGATGTGGTGAAACTTATTTGAGGATTAATTTGTTGGCGTACGAGATTTCTTATCTGAGATGCATCACAGAAAGGTCTATATAGTAGAGTTTGTGAGTCTGCGACGCCACGCTCTCTATTTCACGAACTTTGTTTTTTTGGATTCAATGTCACTTTAACATCAATATTAAATTTTACAGCATTGTTATTTTATTAGGATATTGACTAATTCACATCAATTCACATGCACATGTGTTGTGATGTATTGATATGTAGTTTAGTTTAAGTTTTATTACACTCCACCTCAATTCATATATGGACTAATGTAAATCTGACTACATCCAAACAAATCCTAAGAAAGAGCTAGAAAAGTTTGTCATGAGTTGCATAGCTAGGGTGTGGCAAGAAACCAAACGTGTGTATTGTACACCTTGCTAAGGAAACCACAATAACGAATCTTGGTTTTCCATAAGGTGATCATTCGAGCCGAAAACATAACAAGTGTGACAGGCCTAGGCAAGTGAATGGGCCATACTTCGCATTTTTGTGAAAGAGCCTACTTGATTGAAGATGCTCTACGGTGCCGAAAATATGCAAGCTCAGGGACACGAAAAAAACCAGGGCCATTGCCGAATGACGATTTACACCAATTGGTTATAATATTATATTCCAATAATTATTATATATATAATTTCCATCTGGTTTTATTGGTACCCTTGTTAAAGTCTCTCATAAATGGGGGGGGGGGGGGGGGGGGGGGACAACAATGCAAGATATCTGAGGTGAATTTGCAAGCTGCAGAGGATTGCAAGCTACGGATTGGAGGAAGCTCGGATTTGGGCCTTGGTGGGCTCAATTATCTCATCCTGAGGATTGCATGGCCACCACCTGCACATTGGAGGCCGGCACGACATCATGATCAATCACATATCGGGCATGTCCCTGCGGGCACGTCGCGCGTGTGCGGTGCGAATCGTGCGATGCGGACCGCGGAGGGTCATCATTTGCCCTGCCTCGGTCCCTTGATCGGGCTCTGGCCCGGCAAATATGCCTCGAGCAACAAAATGAGGACTTTTCTTTTTCTTTTTCACTCCATCGCGGCTTCGTTGAAGACGAGAGCGACAACTTTGGTTTCACCATCTCCACATGACGACATGAAGATCTTTGTTTCCGGACGGCGGCATCAAGGCGGAGATGATGTCGTCGCCATGGAATAATTTTCTCCGGTCTTTTCTTCGTTTTGTTGTGGTTAGATCTGTCCACAATGAAAGGCTAGGGAGAATATCTTTCAGATCAGTCTTCCTCATTCTTCGGTGGCAGAAAAAAGAAGAAGAAAGACACCAGTAAGAAGAAAAAGATTCTCAATTCCACCTACAGGAATGTTGGCTGTCGTTTGTTGGGCATCTGTTCTCAGGCTTGCCGCTATTGTTGGTGCCGAGTGTTTGCCTGTGCAGTCATCTACGCTGTAAAGCGATTAACAGGTTAGGATTTGAGTTATGTTATTCACAGTGTGGGTATTATCTCGTATTACAAAGTGTTTGTAATGTATTGATATACTCAGGTTTCATATAATATAATTCTTCTTTCGTCGCAAAAAAAGACCTGAAAACATTTGCTAAGTTATTTTTTACTCCTGAACGCATCACATTTGTTCATGCCTAGCACTTAATTTTAAGTTTACATGCTCATCCAATATACTAGTCCTGTCAAACGAATACTATGTTCTCTCCATGTTGTGCTAGATGAACATATACTCCATCACAAAAGAACACACTTATGGAATTTGTTTCGGTAAAATTATCTCAACTTTAACCAATTTTATAATAAATACTATTAATATTTATATCTCAAATAAATTTATTACGAAATATTCTATAACTAATCTAATGGTAATAATTTTGTATAAAAATGTTAATATTTTTTATATAAATTTAGTCAAAGTTTAAACTACTAGATTTCTCAAAAACTGATAATTACATTTTCTGTGGATGGATCAAGGGAGTATGGTTTAAACGAGCAAATCGACAATGAAAAAGAGACCACTTAAGATTCAAGTAATTTCAAACTATGCACCATAAACGAATTTTTGTATTATTCCAAGCTTACAAAAGTTTGGTGTCGAAAATTGAGTGTGAGCGTGGTTGCAAGGTAGTTGTGTTGCTGTCAAAATCACTTTAACTTCTACGCAGTCTAGGTGGTTAATGTAAACTGACTATAACCGATAATGAGAGTATCAACTAGCGAATGAACACCAAAAAGGTAAATTGTATATAACATTCAAATGATTACAAGCTAGACAATATAAGGTAGTGCATGACTTAAAGAAACTCTAAAACTATTTTCATATATTTTTTGAGCTAAAACAACATTTCTAAGACAAAATCAAAGTTTAGGACTTTTAGTTGTATAACTTCTCTAAAAGAATACTTGTAATTTGTTGGGAACAAAATTTATACCTATTTCAATAAAGTATGTTTAACCCTTTTTGAACTATCATCTAATTTACCTCACTCTTGGATCCTGACTGATGGTGGTGCTATGTACAACTCATCGCTAGTTTCAAACCCCATCATTGCCGATTTTGACCCTCGACGGTGAAATACGTTAGTGATAAGAATGGTCATCACCGTTAGATCTACAACTTTTGGTCAATTCACCATCCGAGATCGTTTGATAATTTTGAAACTTTCAAATCGTTAAAACTTCAGTCGTACTTTTGGGGCATCAAATGATTCCAAATAAAAAAGTCATGAACTACAAAGTCGTAGTTCTCATAGAGATTTACAACTTTGGTTTTGTCAAATTTTCATCTAAGGTCGTTTTAAAATTTTGAATTTCAACATTTTAGAACTTCATATACGAGTTTAAGAGCATAAATGATTTATAATAAAAAAAGTTATCAGCTACAAAGTTGTAGATCATATCAAGATTTATAACTTTTTTACTTTGGTCGTTTTTTTTATCTAAGGTCGTTTTAAATAAAATTTGTTTTTATTAAACTTTATTTAAAAAAGTTGTGAATTTTATTGTGCTTCAGCATAAGTGAAACCATTGACGAAAGTGATTTTCACCGATTGTTTGTAACATAAACCGGTAGTGAAAATGGACCAACCAACCAACGGTGAAAACAATTTTACCAACTGTTCCTATTAGGAACCGACATCTGTTTAGAGCAAACTGTGAGGACGATGAATATTAATTATGTAGTAGTGAATGTGGGGTCGTGCCAGGTAAAACTACTATCGAATAAGAGCGTGGAAACAAATGATTTTTATAATTAAGGGAGCCTAAGAAACGAGGAGAAATCAAACGATTGCGACTTCCACGATAAAAGTTCAAAAGTAAAAAAATAAACATGATCCAAGCCTTCTATCTTGTTCCGAAGTCGAATTGCTAGCTGATCTGAGAAAGATTTTCGGAATGTTGCGTCGGGACTACTAGAAGGTTCGTTTGCACTCAACGGTACCATGAGCATTATGACGCATCAACAACCTTTGTCCAATGCCCACTGTGAAAAGTCTTCATTAACATTGTTGAAGTTGGATCATGATGGGGTTCTTAGGCTAAAGGAACCTACTAGTTGCTAAAGGAATGTGTGTTCCATCTATGGCTCCAATGCAGTCATTAAAGTATGGGTAGAATCTTGCATTGTTCAGTCTATCATGCCTAGCACTAAACTCAGGATCCTTTGGCTTAATGATGTCTGCAGCTAGCTTAACAACAGCACGCAAAACTTTGTTGAAGTTGCGGGATACTGTCTCTAGTGACCGCTCTAATCTGTTCTCAGCTTGCCTCACAGGTTGTGTTGAACCCACCATCCAAAGGAACATTGCTAAAGCCTCAATTGAGCTACTCTTACATGTACCTCTCAGGCCATATGACTCTACTAGCAAGTTATGCAGCTTGTGAAATAAAGGTCTACTCATTCGAAACATATTAAAACAATTGTAACTATCTGCTAGGTTTCTCTGAACCCAATCAAACCCTGACTCACCACCCCTCAGCCTTTTTGTTTTGTTGAAGTAGGTGTCATAGTACAAACCAAAGATGCAAATGGTATCCATGACAACAGCCTCCTCTTCTTCTGCCTGATTGAAAAGGTCGAACAATTCTTCCATGTCATCAGATGAACTAGAGGTGTCATCAAACTCCTGGAACATGTAAACAACAACAAGGAGATTAAATAATTTCACACATTCAATTAGAGCTCAAAACTGAAATCACATAGCTGAGACAACTTAAATCACAACTCATAATTTAAATGACAGCTCAAAACTGAAATTAAATATGAGAGACAACTTAAATCACAGCTCATAATTTAAATGACAGCTCAAAACTCTGGGCTCTCCTCTGAAACACCACAATCTAAAGTCAGTTGTTGAGATCTCCTGATTGATTCAGTATTTGCTGCATTTTTTGACTCATGTAAAGAAATCTTGGTACTCATGTACTGTTGTTTCTGTTCAACTGCTCTCTCTAGTAAGTCATTCCTAAAACATGCAGTCTTTGATGACTCAGTACAGTAACTTGTAATGATCTTGACCACAGGACCCTTTGTTTTCTTTCCTTGCTTTTCTGGACTCTTAGCTGTGCTTGTTGAGCTGCTGCTTCTCTTCCTAGAACTGCTGGTACTCATAGGACTGACTGAATTGATAGGGGTTCCCTCATCTTCTTCACCATCCTCTTGCTCCTCTTCAGGGTCCTCGGGGTTTTCTTCCTCTTGACCAGGAACAAATGATGTTGATCCATCCACAATGACATCCTTAAATATGGGTTCTAGCAGGTGAGTAAAACATGGATACCCATATCTTAGCCTCTTCAATTCTGGGTGGTTCTGCACATATCATAGTATAATATAACTTTCAGCATTCTAAACCACCATGATTCTGCACATAAGAAAAAAAAAATAAACAAGCAGAGTGCACATTATACCTTGGTGTTGTCTTCCCACCATTGATCATCACAGTTGGCACTTCCATCAGGGTTGCGGCCTAAACCACTATCAGTTTCAAGCCTGACAATGAACTGATACATAAACTTCAATTTCCTAATCTTTCCACTGATTTGCTTCTTGTCATGTATCAAATTACATGCAGCCTGGTACCTACTTTGTAACTCCTTGTACCCTGTCTTTGAAATTGATCCTTTGTAGCATTCACCAGTTCTCACAAGCTCATTCAAGATTTCACAAAACACTGTGACATTTCTATCAGACCAGTTTGCCTTGCGATCTAATTTGTTATTCTAGTACATGCACGAACAAACATTGAAAGGTTATCCATTTATTGTAGTACTCATGTACAACTGTCTCTATTAAAAAAAGAAAAGAACAAGGCTACTATGTGCTACTAAGTGCTATCACCAACTATGTGCTGCTATATTTGTCAAAAAAAAAACTATGTGCTGCTACAACACAGCAATAAAAATAAGAATTTATTAAACAAGGCTGTGGTATTAACACAGCAATCAAATATTAATAGTGCACACTGTTCAGCCAAATGACAGGTAAAGGCTCTAGTAGTGCTTCATGGCTGTATCTCTAAATACAGATGACTTGCAAACAAAACTGTGAAGGAGTCTAATTTCTTCTCAACTCAATATATATATATACATAACAAGGGCACTAGCAGTAAGCAATTTTTTATATTCTTGGACAACTACTCATGTCATAGTACTAATTCCGAATACACCATTACTGGGGAACTGGAAGCTGATATATTAGCATGCCATCTTCTATGCTGTCCAATACTCCAATTATGTACGCTAGCTTACACAACAAGAGACCTACATTTTCAATCATGTACGCTAGCTTACTCCAATCATGCACTACTAGTTGCTGAACTGTAATTGATCCAAACAGTCAAAGATTAGAGTGTACCTCCTGCCTAGAGGACCTGACTTTAACGACCGCATCTTCATCGTCGTCTTCCTCGTCAAGATCAAAGTTATCAGTGTTTACGGCCGGCATGCGTGGATGATTGAGACTTTGAGTACGACTCCCCGATGCACTCCGTGAGCTAGCACCTCTGTGCGTGCCGACCATAGACCTCTTCGGGAGCGGGAGCGGTGGTGGAAAGCTAGCACCACAACCAACTCCAGGAGATGGCCCCGACTGGGTGCGGACGGCCATGGCGCCCTTGGGGACCGGAGCGCGCAAGCCGAGAGTACGGCCTCCAGTGCTGACTCGCAGGGGAGGAAGAGTGCTGCGGCCGGCGCCGGTGGAATCCAGGTATTCTCCAAAGGATGACAGATCGACTTGAGATCTCCCCGGCCAATCCTCAGCCTGCGAGTTCAGATCGAGTCCTCCAATGTCGATCCGTGCACCGTGGCCACTGCTGGAGCCCGCCCCATGTGTCGGGCCG